>OX577849.1:15105950-15770950 GCA_951213275.1 Idaea straminata
AACCTAAAGTTCGAATAAATGCAATACATTTGGTATATCCAACTCAAATTTGTCTTAAAACTAAGCAAATCTTATAGGCACTTCCTTTGCGTCTTCGATTTTAAAATTAAATGAAATTTGAATTAAAGAATCCAAATTCATATTTTTATTTGGAAACTAGGTAATTTCCTGCCAATTTCACTCAATTTCTGTCATATTTCGTCTTAATTTAGTAATAAAATCTACGTAAAATATAATAATGTGCTACGATATCATAATTTTGCGTTTTATGATCGATTTAGATTCCGATTTTTGCTGTAATTTAGCAAAAAATAATCCTTATTTGAAGTGTCACAATCGATTTTTAAACGAGTCTTTTTAACAGGTGAATAATCTAATTGATATTAATTAAATCGGTATTCAAATAATAGACATCACCTTATCTGTAACACAAGTTAAATGTGTAAAAAATTGCAATTTAATTAATAATACAAGCCGTTAATTTGGAAATTATTCCAAAAGCTTCTTAATTTAGTAAAATTTTTTTTTATAAACGACTTTTAACTGTTTGTTATCAGCTTTATTGTGCGAATTTTTAACAAAAATATGCTACATTGAATAAAAATTCGAAGAATATCTCACTAATGGTCGAAATAAATAACTTAACTGCCAAGGGATAAACTGTAATTTTTGACGATTTTGTATTTAAAAAAACTATAAGTCAACACTGCTGACTACATTACCTCCCATGGATTTAAACCAGAATGATATGTATGGCTCCTTAAAAAAGGTCAACAGAACTTCAAACGAAACATTTGCACAATACCATTCGTTAAGATTAAAATAAATATTTGCAGAATTTTAAAATACTCAGGATCAAAAGTCTATCTACTAAGCATAAAATAAGAAACTAATCGAATCGGCACATGAATTTTTATAAAACCGTCAACTACAACGCCGAAAGACCAAATATGGCGAAAAATTCTTTTCCTATAACGCGTATGATTTTACATGTTATAGGCCCATATACGTAAGACCACTACGTGTCTTCTAACTCAGTAATCAACCAAATTTATCTTCAGCTTTTTACCCTAACACAAGATAGGCTAATTGAAAATCTTAAAATTACAAGTTAGTATCGTATAAATCAGGGTAAACTATGAAATTATCTTCGTACAATTAAAGATAAGACGCGTGTCTGAGTAATGAACGGTGTCTATGAGATATCTACTTGAGAGTAAGGGTGCCTGTAGTCTGTAACAAAGATAGATAGTGTTTGTATCCATGGCATGGAGATGGGAAAGAATATAATACTAGTTTTTCTTGCCTAATTCATCATCTAAAACATATTTTTCGTTTGGCTTACTGAAGTCCTGATATAAAAAGTAACTTAAAGCTAAATATCTTTATTAAAAGTTTTAAGATACGCGACAGCATCGCTCATGTGGTCCACGAAGTCAGTAGAAGGTCCGATAGTAGAGTGGACACTGAAGCAGCATTCGTCTGTGGACTGGCAAAAGGTCCTATCTTTTATCAACATTTTTTTCAAATAGGACCTTTGCTAGCTCAATTGTATCTCTTGTAAAATCTATTAGTGAAATGTAACTTTCCGATATGAAACGAAAATTTCGAAATTTTCGATAAATGTATACTCGAGACTATCAAAATGTTATTTAGGTATATTTTAAAAGCGCAAAAAAACAAACGACATTAAAAATTTTGGGACTGTGGCACATTAACAGTTTTTGAATTTAATTAATTAATTATTTCTTGAAAAAATACAAAAAATTATTCACATTTTCTTTCCGATAAACGGTAATCGGTAAGTACGGCACCTCCCGTGCGAGATAATAGCGTAAGAGCAACGCATTATCATGCGCGTGCGCATCGCGCAACAAGCTCTTATATCGTTTACTGTAATAAATAATACGGAGAAATTGACGATAATCATCTACCGCAGGATTTCATTAACGTAACGTTGTTGTTATTAGTGTTTTTGTTGTTGTATTGTTTAACAACAAACAACACCCCTGGTGTAGAGTTGATGTTCGATTAATGCTATTGCATAGAGGCACGTGTCAAATTATAAAAACTATTATGGTTATCGATAAAATAATATAAAAAAGTTAGTAACTAAGAGTGTCTAGATAATTTCAAGTTCTACAGAGTTATTTGTTAATCATATATGAAAGCGGTTGAGGGCTTTTTCTCTACACTATAATCAAACTCAGTTCTACGACTTCGGTTAAAACTAGTCGTTTTAGTTTCTTGGATTATTTTATTCAGGTTTCTTGTATATACTTAAGAATATAAGATCCCCAACAAAAAGGCAAAAGGTTACAGAGACATCACAGATAGCCGAGAGCAAGTAGCAACCCATCAACAGTTCGACAACTCTAATCAATCTAAGTGTTGCGCGTCTTGTGATTACCCCGCAGTAACTTAGTAATAAGACAAGTTGGGAGGATGAGGGGGGAAGGGGACCACCTGTGGAGTTGGGTACTTGTTGCTTTGAAGGTTTGCGGCTGTAAAAAATACGGTGAAAGTGATGTCGAAGTAGCGGCCAGACCAAACCCATTTTTTTTCGGATTTTCGTAAAAGTGATCCAGAAATAGACAGAATAGAAACAGTTTTTTAGTTTTACATAGCTTAAATGGCATAGTTTGCGGTGGACGCAAATGTATGAAATACTGTTGGGCCAGTATTTCATACATGTGAATGTTTAGTTGGCGGTGGACGGTCGGCTTTAACATTATTGTAAACCGCACTTTAAGAACATAATTTACTAACTACTAAAACTTTTATATGGCTTCGAAACTTCGGAGCTTCCGCCGGAGTCATAGGATGATGAAGACACATTTCATCTTCAAAAAAGAAATGTGGCATACTTCTTGCCCCTTCTTCTTCGACGGCACGAGGACCCCCCACGGAAAACAGCCCCACTAGCAAGAATTTTTTATACATAGAATTCTTGGGAGTAACATAGGCTACTTTTTATCCTGATTTCGCCAAGGGATCGGGACTTACAAGGGTAAAACAACGGGGCGCCGTTAGTTTAAACGTAATATAGACCATCTATTAGATATTGCAATATTTCTCACACCTTCCAACAGTTACTACGGCTCACGAATCGGCACGTAAATCACCTGTCACCCAGCTTAGGGTGAGCCGTTCGCGCACATACATCACAAGATGGCGCGGCGGTTCAATAGTTAAATGTCATGCGTTTGCGCATGGTTTGCGCTGACGAAATCGTGATCTACCATCAAAATGTCATTGCGATTGGCTATTGTGATTAATTTTGATATTTAACTTGTTAGTCGTAGATGGGAATGGGAATAACGACTAAATATCTCAATCGAATTGACCTCTTTTCAGCTTAGTCTACCATGTTAATGTCCAAAGAAAAGAACTCGTCAATAGGTCTGGAGCCAACTAAGCCGCCGGCTCCACTACGATATTTTCCTTCACCTTGAACAATGTTTAACTAGCGCACATAAATTTTATCGTAGGAAAAATCAATTTGTACACGGTTGGCCAAAATTCGAACCCACGACCTCCAGAATGAAATTCGAGACTACCACTAGACACCACTCTACGACTATAACGCCATACGAATATGCTAATACAATTCATAGATAACTACTAAACTCATTTACCTATCTATACTTCTTACTAATATTATAAAGATCGAAAAATTTTTTTTAATATTTTGTTTGCAAAAAGTATAGATGTGGTTAAGACTCCCAAACTTCTGGACCGATTTTGAACCGAACTACTGAAATAATATAAGACTACTTCTTATCCCGATCGGGAGTTACGCGGGTGCAACCGCTAGTATCAAATAAAGCGCTATCAAAGAATAAGCAATGAGATTAGATCAAACTCCCGACACAGATTACATGAATAGTTAGTAAGTAAAGTGCGGTCTCACCGTGCCTCCAGTAATTTGTCACCGATATTAATACGGGACCGAACCTTGAGGGTGTTTAGCTCCGCGTTTCCTGAGGTAAACACTATTGAAGACGCCTGACGTCTCTCGCCAATGTTATTGATAGAATTTATCAGCGATCCAGCTTTGGGTGTGGTTTAAGTTACTGGATGAAGCGAGTTGAAATAACTAAATTATATGAACGCAATTTTATGTCTGTCACTAAATACAAATTGTTCACTAATATTCTTTATCTTTCTATTATATTTTATTTCAATTATCTTTGTTTTATTTCAAGTATCCTTGATTACTTACTGGGAAGCCTCGGTCACTGTATTTAGAAAGTAATTACTTTGAATAAAACACTTTTTTTTTAAAACACTTTTAATATATAAAAGAGAATTAACTCATCGCGAAATTTCTGAAAATAGAGGCGCCGAGATTTTGAAAACTTAATCATTAAAGAGATAAAAAAGGCTGATAAACTTTTTAGTACTTATCATAAAGATATTTTTGTTCGTAATAAATAGGCTCTAAAACTACTGGACCGATTTTGATGAAAGGTACCTTAATAGATAGATATTTAACTTTATTTTTATAACACAGGAAGGAATATAGCACACAATATATACAAAGCAAAGAAACGACACGGTGTCGAAACTTAGACGGGTGAAACTTCATGGCAGTGCTAGTTTTAGATGTTTTACTACAATTTTACATACGTTAACGAAATATAATTTAATCAAACATCTCTTCTTGAGGAAATTATAGCAGTTTATAACGCTATAATTAGGTCACAATTATGTCTATTCTTGGATATTATCAAGATTATTCATAGACTTATAAATCACGTTTATCTCAAACCACTTTGCAAAATGCCAATTTACTAACAAAATGTCGTCTCAAAGACAAATCAGTAATAATTAACCAGTCATTCTGTATAAATATTATATTAAATTAAATTTGAAATGGTCAATAAATCAGGGGAAATAAAAACAAGTAGAAACAGCAGATGTTGATTGAAATTTGTTTAAATTGCTAAGTATAAATTAAAGGTTGTATACTATTAATCGTTGCATTAACCTTTGCGTTTTCAAAGTTGCATAGCATACGATGTTTATTTATATATATTATTTATACCGGCTTAATTTAATTTAAGTCTATGTTTACATAATAATATAATAGTAAATAAACAATCTAAAAACAGATTTTATAAAAAATGTTTACATAATTAATTTACAATAATTGACCGTTGCAATTATATTAATACTTATCCTAACAATGGTTTTTCCGATCGGATGATAAAAAAAGAAAGCATTCCGATGTATGATTTTTACTTATTGTATCCATACTAGCTTCTGCCAGCGGCTTCGCTCGCCACTTTCGTACACCTTCTTATTGTATACCTACACTTCACAAAGACCACCACCCTCCAAATTTCAGTACTCTAGGACCAGCGAGCGGTTTAAGCTGTGCGTTGATCAGTCAGTCAGGACTTTGAATTTTATATTGATGGATTTTGAAAACTTTTCAATTTATTTTATAAATAAACTTATTTGTATATTATATTTGTAAATCTTATTAATTATAACATTTTTCTTTACTAAAATCCGTTCTCTCATCAATTGGACCACACACTTGCGAGTCATGGTCGCGTCAATACGAGTTAAAATCGCGCGACACCTGCAACCCTGTTACAGGGGACAGGCGACAGGCGACAAGCGTCAACAGCACCAACTTGCAACCGAACCGAGTTGGGAATTGTCTTACTGCAACTTTAATCTCTAGCGCCGCTAAATGCTCTTTGACGGGTTAAGTCGCTGTTAGTTTACCACTTTTGCTGAAATACGAAACTAATGGGGTCTGTTAGTGCAATCTTAGGCGTCTGAAATTTTTCATCAAATGTCAGTCTGTAAAAACAAAATGTAACTGAAGTGACGTCATAACGTATAACGATGTGAGTAAAAAGATATTTTGGTTTTTTTGCTTTGCTTGGGGCTAGATGGCGTTGTGTTAAATATTCTGCTCTATTTATTTTATTCTATGATATTTTTCTACAGAATTAGGAGTACTTTAGATTGAAATGGTTCCCATTTATTTTGCTCAACTTTGATCGCTTTAAAACTGAAATTGAAAGCAACTGTATTCAATGGTAGAGGTGCAAAACATCGATGCAAATAAATTATAAGTAATCCACACTATTTTAGTGCTGTACCGAATCAAACGTCGATCCTTTAGGGATGGGACAGTAAACATCAATCGTTAATAGATAACTGCGAGAGCGGATCGTGACTCGATTATTTCAATCGTTAAATTTATTACTAAAGACGATTTGTTTAATCGTTTATTTGTCAAGTTTTATTGTTGAAAGGTAAATTATTCGTACAAATGTTTAGATGGAAAAAATACAAGGCATTGCCATTCCAGCCTCAAGCTCAGCCACTAGGTTTGTATTATGTTGCTTTTTTGTGTAAACACAATAAATATACCTACTTATAATACATAAAGAAATGCCAAGACAATGGTAATCAAACTCGGGATGGTCGTCTGTCGCGCCCTTGTCGCGCCGTAGAAGCCATCAAGAATAATATAAAAATCGGTAAGCTGCAGTACAAATGTAAAAACGTGTTATTTAAATCAAGGAGTTCTCATTTAAAAGTAATAAACTTAATTACCTAAGTAGATTATTCCAACATTCATTACATAGCCGTTATTTGATTTTTAACAGCGACTTCTACTTTTTGACCGATTTCAAGCACGTCAAAATAAAATAAAAACCAACAAATCAATTATTAAAATAAAAATGAGCAGACTGATATCTCTAACTATAAGTATAAATCAATTTTAAAAGGTCACTATTAACTGAAAACCTCAGAAGCACACATAAATCTTTATAAACTTTATAAAAACAAATCAAATGAAAATAACCTTACAGGCGATCGACCGCAAACAATTTCCACAAAACAAATATTATCCCTCAACGAAATCAGTCCAGATTAAATTTTCCTACGAAAATATAATATTCGATTACCGAAACTACGAGTAGGTTACGCACCACGCATAATAAAAGGTATCTCCCACTCAAACTTTCAACAGAACTCTCTTGATAGCGAATATCGATAAAGTCGATAAACTCGATTCTGATATTTATGCGTTTGTCTGCGTGAAGGTATAATACCATCTCCTAAACAGTAACTCACGTCGACCTATAACAATTTATATCGAATACGAAACGGTTATTGAATAGGCAATCGATAACGAACCACCAAATCGAATAAACTTAATACTTAAATATCGACGACGGACAAGCGATTCGCATCACTATTTCATTTCGAATTTTGAATGAGGGATACTCTATTGGCTTATTTTTTTCGAAGCTAGTTCCGAATCGCCTTATAGATGGCGGGCTTTAGAGCCACCATTGTTGCATTGTCATTGGCACAGGGTGAGGGAAGGCAAAGACTGCTGAGTGAGCCCACATACCCTCTTCTTTGCAAACTTTTTCAATGTAAGTACCTAATCGAAGATATCTTTCAGTTTTTTTTACCATCCTTGACGTACAGATACTGCTGCTCTATATCGAGGTATCTGGAACAAACCCTTTTTAAATATTGAAAAGTTTTCCCTTTTGGTGTTGTTCCTATTTCGACACATTCTCAATTAGACACTCAAACAAAATAATAGAATTGAAGTGCCTTTAGATCCGAATTGTTGCCATATCGCAACTATCATAACTAATCAAACGAATAAGAAAAAAAAACTAAATAAATTCGTGCATTATTAATTTAAGATAGAAAATATGATCAGTGTAATCTAATACCTACTTATTCAAATTAATATAAATTCTAATTAAAATAACATTTTATCACGTTCACAAAACAATCAATTCATATATTTAATAGTTTTAATTACAATAATTTGTCTTAATTGTAATCAAGAAGCTTTAAAATTGGTTAAAATATTATACGACATGTCTTTTGATTAGATATTGTGATAAAATGGTGTGTTTTCAAAGTTTATGTCATTCAGACGATCGTCTTTTCACTGTTTTAATTAATATTTGGTTTTAGATTCTATGATACAGTACAGTTTTTAATTTAATGGGTTCATATAAAAATATTTTAAAGTATTCAAAAAAAGGTATTTAAAATTAGTTAGACTACCTATTTAAAAAGCGGGAAGCAAATATTGAGCTATAGCTAAAACATATAGAGGCCCTTTACAATATTATCATGTCGACACCAAACCGGCGATTATCCCTACCTGCACTATAAAATGCAGCCAAGAATAACCCTTGGTTCTGATAGAACTTGGGCTATTGTATTGGGACTATCTATACTTTAGGCTATTGTGATCGTGGATTTATTACGCAGAATTATTTATAACTAATGTTGAAATTTAAAATCAAAACTAATAAAGCTGTCAAATACAATTTTCCAACCTATCTCTTCTAAGAATTCGATTGACCCTTTG
Source organism: Idaea straminata (assembly GCA_951213275.1). Classification (NCBI taxonomy): domain Eukaryota; kingdom Metazoa; phylum Arthropoda; class Insecta; order Lepidoptera; family Geometridae; genus Idaea; species Idaea straminata. The sequence continues at coordinate 15,114,334 of OX577849.1, forward strand.
TCACATCATAAATCTCCAATCTAATTATGCAAGGTGAAATCCGTACAAAGCCGCTGACGTAAGCTAGTTCAAGAAACCGTTAACACAATAAACATGTCAAGTGGGAGTCGCGTCAACTCGATTATTTCGTTTGTAAATCGATAACGCGAACGATAATCAACCATTTAAGGAATTAATAAGACGTATCCATTTGATTTTACATGTTTTTATGTAAAAAAAAATTAATTATGCTGATTTTATTGTAATCGTATGCACATTTTTAAAGTTAGGGAAGGTGGGAACGATGGATTTATTCGATGTTATTACGAAACTAAGTGACAAGTTCGTGTAGGGTTAAATTACTTAAATGTATTCATTAACCCAAAGTTACTTTTAAGAAGCGGAAGCGGGGCTTATCAACAATTGATTAAGTGGTTATTTTATTAGATATAATAGTTGTAGAATACCCGCTCTTAGGAACTACATTTAGTTAAGTTTGAAGCCTGGTCAACAACATGCAAAACCTCCGAACACAAGATTTAGGGCAGGTTGCACACCTCAGGTTTTTTAGGCGAGCATTCTACATCTTCGACCTCATCGTCGTTTAACATCAGGTGAGATAAGGTCAGATGCCTGTAGCCTAAAGAACATATAATATTTGTAAATAATAATTTTTTAAACAATTATTAATGCCACATCTGTAAAAGCAGTCTATTCGTAACTTTTCAAATGGTTTGTGAGTCTGACTATGACCATGGAAACTATCAAGCTTCCGAAATGTCAGGTTTTTACAATATAATATACGCGATTAACCCGATAAAATAGTTTTAATAAATCTTTAAAATACGCGAGACAGGCGCCTTTTTATTGAAGAAAAAGCTTTTGACTTAATTAAATTGAAATAAAAAACAAATTTAAATTTCAAATTGTTGTCACAAAGGCTTCTAATTGATTTGAATACAAGCTCAGATTTTTGTAACGTTTTTTTTTATGTATATTATAGTAATTTCCATTTTATTTTTGTTTAAATATAGTAGAAAGATAGAGACATTTACCATTAAACAAATCGGTATAGACACTCATATACGATTTAGTTTTTTTAAAATAGGAATAAAAACTATAAAATTTCACTGTTGACTACTAGAAACATCATAACATCGATTATTGTTGTCGTTTTAAATTAAATTAGAAAGTGTACGGCATATCTAGCCTGACACGATGATCAGTAGAGATGAAAAAGACAGATCGACGATACATTGTTCTTAAACGACTTTTCTATGCATTATAGTCAAGTTTATTTTAAGTTGTCACTTGTCAGGGAAGGCAAAGGATGATGAACCCTTACAGCGTCTTCGTCACAAACTTTTCGATTTTTGTGGACACAGACACCTTCACTTTTTTTTTATTCGGTACCAAAATGGCGTTGCCATCTATCGACACAAAATGGAATCAGTTTTTTCTTGTGTAGGCCTTATTTTGCAACTTAATTTTTTTTAAATAAAAGAACTACATAATACCTATACTTAACTCGAATTATTTCTTTTCTTAGTGGTTTTTTTTCAATCATCGGAAAATTTACGATGTTTCGCTTTTGAAAACATCAATGTTCCAACATCGATGTTTGTGTGAACATCGTTGATATTATGTTGCATGCTGCATCCCTTACGATCAGTTTACGAATCACTACTTTCGCGTTGTTTGTACAGCATTTTTTGTAACCTTGTCTTACTATTGTGTTCGTCTCTACGTTTGAGTGTACTTTACGCTTTAACGTGGGTCGATATTTCGATACGAAACAATATCTTAAAACAACTACTTAAAATGGAAACTGATATTTTAATAAAATTACCATATCCGGCCTCGATCCGATTGAAAAATACATTTACGTCACGCAAAATTGACGCGAAACCAACTTTGATTTACGGAAACTTGTCATACGAATGACTGATTTATTGTAATATCTCTGACACATTTATATGAAAATGACAAGAAGTCATTTCGAATGTCGCTAGCTCATGCAAATGTATGAGTTATTTGTGATGATAAGCTACCGTTATAGTGAGGACTCTTTACTTATGCAGCGCTTTAGAATACTTAGTTAAAGACAGAGTGGAAAATACCACCTTTTACCACCAATTTATTGGGGTCTATTATAAAAAAAAACTAAATTTATTAAAGACACAATTGCAAGTCAAACTTAGACAACCACTTTGTCACCTTGGCTAAATTACAGAAGCCAGTATTTTAAGAAAAAAAATGACCTTAGTTGACGAAATATACTTATTGCGAAAACCGAGACTTTTTTGGTTTCAATTAAAAAGGTAGATACGTCAAAAAAGTCATTCAAATACCATCATCGACTGATTGATGACCTACAGAGTCGAGGAGCACCTGTCCACGACTTGTGATTCACTGGCCGCCAAAAACTTAACCTAATCCAAATATCCTTTTGGTCATCATAATGTTCAATCATAGTCGTTTTTGGACACTTTGGAAAGTTTTTGCATTCAGACGCATCGGAAATATCATATTTTAAAATACAGTCCTATCGTCACATAAGCGATACTTCTATTAAGCAAGTCTTAACGGAGCTGCAATATTTGTGGTCGCACTATAACTAACAAAATTATCTAAGAAATATCAGAGAAATCGTCGCATTCATCTGTTACGAGATCCGCCTTTAGCTATCAGAAACTTTGATTGCATTTTAAAAAAATTAAGTAAATACTTACCAAAAACATCAGAAATACTGGGGCAAAATAGTCACAACAGTTCGGTTGTCTCCCCCAATCGAACTACTGAGACGAAATAGACTGTTCGGTTACTCCGACAAAGCCAAATTTCTATGACCCAAAAAAATCAACACTAATATTTTAAAAAAAATGGGTAATGTAACACGTTTTTGTTTTCATTTTATGGAGCTCGAGGTATCGATGTTATAACAAGCATCATTCTATTTTAAATATATGTGGGTAGTAGATAGAACCATTTAAAAAAATCTTATTGATTCGTCTGGTCTTAACGATTAGGCTCCGAAACTACTGGATTGATATTAATTTGGTAAATTGAAGTTTTAGGAATATTATTTTTATTCCGGTTAGTAAACATTGAAAAGTAATCACTAAAGCTTATGTCCACCTTGCATTATTTATAAGACTTAAAAATAATTAAAATTGCAAGTTAGCCGGGAGTCAATACAAGTTTTATTCGTCTACCTGCAACCAATAGGTATTATGACAAATCATGTTATTTTTATGTATTCTGTAAGTTATATCTGTTAATTGGTTGTGTAATTATACGTTTATAATATAACTGGAGGCTTTCAATAAGGATTTATGGATAAATGCTGATTAGTTTTGTAACCTATCTCGGGGTATCGATTTGTTCATTTTCATTGAATTTGCATCAAGAAAATTGCCTCTGCTAACTTAAAATGTCTGGAAACTGTAGTATGTACTGATCATAAAAAATGTATTGAGCTTTTTTGACGTTTAATATATTTAAACTTCGTCAGTAGGCGTTAATAGGTGGTCAAGTGCAAAAACTAAATTTAACGAAAGAGTATGTAGCTAATCTGAGTTTTTATTAGACGATTAAGACAAGAAGCCAAGTAGATTACCTCCATCTATTAGAATTTTGTCGACTTCGGCTGCGGAACTCCACTGCGGCTGGGTCCCTGATACAGGCTTGCTACCCAAAAGAGAGTTATGTGTTTAAATAAATAAAATATTTTATTTCTTTAACAATTACACAAACTTAACAATAACAGTGTTTATCAGCCTATTTGTATGAATTATTTGACAAAACGCTTTTGTCGATTTTTTTCATGTTGCCACACTGCAAAGCAAAGTTTTCCTCATCTTTTTCCAAGACTGTCGCTGTTGGTCCTGGGCTATGTGATCGTCAAGCCATTTTTAACGGTGTCTTCCTCGTCTATATATTCAATTACTATATTATTTTAACTCATATCAAAAAACGTTTCCTAAATATTATGAATGTATTTGACATTCTTGGCAAGATGTCGTGTGTTTCACCTCTGTCGAAATAGCACCCAAAACGGATCAGTAAATCAGTCAGTACAAAGTAAGGGTTATATTTTGAACAAATTATTAATGCACCTGTCTTGATACTTGAATTTATTGATGTTGATATATTATAAGTTTATGTATTAGCAACTGTGTTGGTTTTATAAATTATGTATTAATTTTATGCATCTGTCATAACACGGCATAACTTTATGCTGATGTGATGGGAATTTTAATTCTTTTTTTTTAAATTTAGCTATGCACGATTTTTGCAAAAGTTTCGTGTTCACATTTTATTAATTTAACCCAAGCCACACTAGGATTCAAAATACAAGGAGGTTGGCGGCAAAAACTGTAAAATGCCATATAAATAAATAAAAACTTAAACTTATTTAACCTTTTTCTTCTAAGTTACGCATGTAAAAACAGTAACCTCATATTTAAGACATAAATGAAATTATTTTAAGTAATTTTTAATTTAATTTACCTATCAATAAAATAAAAAGTAAAATTTACATTTTTAATTTTATTACACTGCTCAATAAAAAAATTATGCTCGTATCGAATGAATCGATTTCAATCATTCGATTGTAAACTAATTAATCTATTTTCTGTCAATATGAAATGCCGTATGTTTGCATTATGAATATAATTTAAAAACAATAAATAAAAAATTTATTGCTCGTAAAATTAAGAGGTTTTAGCTTTTGATAGCTTTTTCTAAATATTGAATAATAGTGGTTTGTTTCGAATTGATTAAAGTGTAATAAATGACAAGAAAATAATAATTTATTAGAAACCATTATTGTTTAAGTAGGACGTATAGAAAACAGCAGAATTTGCAAAATAAAGGTATCAATGAAGCATTTAAATTATTTACAAAAATGTAAGTATTTCAAATTTATGTTTTTTTTATTTCTATCCCTAAAGTTCGTTAACGGGATGAAATGAAATAATAATTGCATTTACGAAGTTAAAAAGCACCGTTTTGAAATGGAAACTTTAAAAAAAATCTGCTACGTAGTCCTATCCCGTAGGAATATCGGGGTAAAACATAAACAATTGAATACAATTGTTTATGTTTTACGTATTGCAATTTTATTACAATCGGTTTAGTATTTTTTACGTGAAGAGTAAACAAACATACAGTCAAATTTTAACAATATAGCCTGTTTGTAATTGAAACATAGAATAATATTATATCATTTTAACAGTTTAACAAGCTCTAAAAACCTTGTAAACAGATTTAAGCCTATAAAGTGCATTACTGTGTCAACCGGTATATTGTCAAAGTAGCCGGTGTCAGGTTTCACTCGCGACCGTGACACCTTGTATGACACCTACGCTACTTGTGATTGAGGCGTGATAGGTAGCTGACGTGTTATGTTAGTGTCAAATATTAGATACTTAACGCTATTTATTTTTTTATTTATTAAACAACTATTTTTTTAAACCGACTTCAAGCAACGGGTTTTTAAATCGGTTGAATTTTATATGTTCAATTCATTACTACTCCGTCATATAATAACTGATTTTAATTTTTTGAAGTTATACTTCTTTTGGCGCGATGGAGAAAAGTGATGAGAGTGAATTTTTACGATGCGCGCGCACACCGACACCTAAATTTAACAGCATGAAGTTAGTTCTAGGTGGTATGACAATTGATAACTATGTTCAAGTTGTATATTCTAGTTTTTTTTTTCCATACGCCAAAGAAGTATAACTTCTAACGCGTGTTTTAATTGCTTGGGTATATTTTCAAGTTAGTCTAACAGAAATTTCATTAAAATAAGTTCAGTAGTTTAGTTTTTAAATCCCAATAACCAAAAATTATATATTATTCGAGTATTGCTTTCTTGTTAATTTTGTTGTTGGATTGGTTACCCCGACTGTGGTCATTTCATTGGCATTGGAACTTGATGAAGTCGGTTTTAATAAAATGCCAAACCGATTCAAATGATTAAAATGGTACCTACAAATATATTGTTGCCTTCCAAGTAAAAAGTTAATAAGCACCAATAATAAAAAAAATATTATAATATTTGTATGATTTTTCAACATTTGGTTCAGGGAAAAATTACTTTTCTCTGCACGATTCTAAAGAACCCCAGCTTCCTAGAGACAAACCAATAGAATACAAAAGCACCACGCACCTGACTCGCCTTCTGCGATCCTGGATGAGTCCGTTTTTTGAGGAACACTATCACTTTCAGAATTTTAGTTTTTAAGCGGCGCCGCATCAACCGTTTTCCATTAACAACGAGAGAGGAAGGTTTTTTTTTTGAGGTGTAGATGTCGCCAGGCTGTCAATATTAGCCAATGCGAGTGCTGCGCGTCAGTGAATGGCGCGCTCCTATTGGTTGAAATTCCAGGTCGGTGGAGCGGTCTTCGATTCGTGCAGAGGCACCGACTAAAGCGGCGCGAAAGTTTAAAATATACCGCGAAGACGGTACATACCGCCCACCAAAATACAAGGAATTTGGATTTTCGATTATGATAACATAGAAAATGATTACTTAAAGATTGATGCTGGCGTTAAAATTGAAAACTTTACTTTAACTTGAAAATGATTACATGAATATAACTCTATTTGGATATGCTTACATGAATATGATTACGCTACCTTACATTTATCTATCTTACATCTAGTTCAAAGTTAGTTGACAAGTACGTTAATCTGATTGAATGGGTAGAGGACACAATTTGACCAATGGTCTCGTATACGTGTTACCGTTAGCAGTGCGAACAGTAGCTATGCGAACCACACCATCGGGGCTAACGTGTAATTGAGAAACGCGAGCCAAAGGCCAATGTAACGGTATAGTATTCTCACTCTTTATCAGTACGAGAGAACCTTCGGATAAGATCAAATCGTGTTTGTTCCACTTTGCCCTTTGTGTTAGAGAACTGAGATATTCAGTCTTCCACCGATTCCAGAAATCTTGTTGGAAACGTTGAATTAATTGCCAACGGCTGAGTCGATTAATATTGACATCTAAACAATTAGAATCTGAAACAGCAGTAAGTGGTTCTAAAACCAAGAAATGTCCGGGTGTTAGAACGTTCATGTCGTTAGGATCTGAACTCAAAGGGTAAAGTGGCCGAGAATTTAACATGGCTTCGATTTGAACGAAGAGTGTTGTCAGTTCTTCGAACGTAAGAGTTTGATTACCTATGATGCGATGTAAATGAGTTTTCGCGGCGCGAATTTGAATCTCCCATACGCCTCCGAAATGACTTGCGGCTGGGGGATTGAATTTAAATTCGATGTTCTGAGACTGGGAAGCAGCATGAGCGTAAGAATCTAGAATCTTCTGAGCCCCGACAAAATTCGTCCCGCAATCTGAATGTATAACGTTAACTCTACCTCGTCTTCCTACGAATCGGCGAAGAGCAGCGATAAACGCGTCCGCAGATAATTCACTTACTACTTCGAGATGAACTGCTTTGGTGCTAAAGCATATGAATAAACAGAGATAAGCTTTACCTATTTTAGCACCACGATGTTTACCTAATTTGATTTGGAATGGACCACCGTAGTCCACGCCAACTACTGAAAAAGGTTTTACCTGATTCACGCGAGAAGCAGGCAAATCGCTCATAAACGGTTCAAGGTTACTTGGTTTAGTTTTATAGCATTGTATACATTTTGACAAACAATGACGAATAGCACGTTTCGATGAAAAAACCCAAAACTGTTGTGTCAAAAGATACTGCGTTGTGTTTAACCCAGGATGGCAATTTTCCCTATGAATTGCTTCGATGACCATGTACGTGAACGTAGAATCTCTCGGAATAAGAGCAGGATGCTTGTGATTGTACTCAAGGCCAGATCGGGAGAGTCGACCGCCCACCCTGAGGACTCCATGGCTATCGATGAACGGATTAAGTTTCCTCCATGATTTGGGTAACAGTTTACCATCTTTGAGCTTTCGAATCTCTTCGGGAAAATGAATGATTTGAATTCGTTTGGCTATTGTCATCAAAGAAGTGTGAAGCTCTGCATGATTGAGAAAATGATCAGAGCTGCGATTTTGCTTACATTTCGAGTTACGAATGAAACGAAGACAATAGCCAACGACACGTTGAACTTTACGAATTGAAGAGAATCTTTCTAATAATGAATCGATAAAATTAATGTCGTCATCTACAACAAAAGATACGATACGTTCCTCGGCCCGTACTTCGATTTCGTCGGCAATGAGAGAAGGAGTGAGAGGCCACGAAGACGAAGACTGCCGAAGCCAACGTGGTCCCGTCCACCATAGCTCTGACTGGAGGAGATCGACCGGAGACATACCTCGCGACGCTATGTCCGCAGGGTTCTCACCAGAACGCACGTGATTCCAGCGAGCGTCGGGGACAGTTTCATGAATGTGGCTAACACGGTTGGCCACGAACGTTTTCCACCGAGAAGAGTGGCTACGAATCCATGCGAGAGTGATCGTTGAATCTGACCACGCATACGTGTCAGTGAACGACAAGAAAGATGCATATGTTTGCTTGACGAATTTGAGCAAATCTGCTAAAAGGACAGCACTGCAAAGCTCGAGTCTAGGTAGAGATGTTTTCTTTACAGGCGCAACACGAGATTTTGCGCAGAGGAAGGATACGTGGATACGTCTGTGAGAATCAAGCATACGTATGTAGACTACCGCACCGTATCCAACTTCCGAACTGTCCGAGAAGCCGTGAATCTCACACGATTCCATAGAGTCTATGGATACATAACGAGGAATACGAATTTGTTTGATTGAAGGGAGTTCAGCCACGTATTGATTCCATTGACGAATAACTTCGGTCGGAGGAACGTCGTCCCATCCGATACCTGATATCCACAAGCGTTGCACCAACAACTTGGGGATGAATGTCAAAGGACACAGGAAACCCAAAGGGTCGTAAATACGAGCTACTTCACTAAGAATTGTACGTTTAGTACAAGTTCTATCGATTGGGGAGACTTCGAAAGAAAAGATGTCATCACTCGGTTCCCATTTAAGACCTAATATTTTTAGCGTGGGAGTATTCTCAACATCCATAGATACACAACCAGTTATGCAATGATCAGCAGGCAAATCTGCGAGTAACTCCTTCCTATTACTTGCCCACTTTCTTAACTCAAAACAGCCACGTTTCAGTATGTTTATGAGGTCCGATTTTATTGACAGAGCTGAATCGAGGGAAAAACTGCCGTGTGCTACGTCGTCGACGTACGTCGAGGAAGTAAGCGCGTCCACTGTATTGTGTATGCAGGGCGAGTGAAACGACCGGTAGCTAAGATCACACTGCTTTATTGTTCATGTGACGTTACACAGGAATGCGGGGGGCAGGGAAGCTACCTACGTACCTACATACATGACACTTCCTCCCCCATTAGTTTACTTAATGTAAATAATATTTAAAAATAAGGCTTATAATTAAGTGTAGGAATATTTCGTAACAATCGAACCATACTCCTAGATTCTACATTAGGTGACGACTGTTGAACAGGCTCATTTACCCCGTCTTCCCCCGTAGGGGTTGTGTTTACATTGTCGTCCCATATTACTAGTTGTGAATGTCCCTTATACAACATTATCTGATTTTTATGTTTCTTTACAACTTTTGAACTTAGTATATCTTTTATTAAATATATTACCTTACCAATTTTACTGATTATTTTACCCTTAACCCATATAAACTTATTGCTATTAATAAACTTTTTGTAAATAACATCATCTCCTTGTACAAATGTTTGACGATTGGTACCCCCGTAGGTGTCGCTTTGTGCGATCTGGTGGCGCCTTACGTTAAGCGCTGGCGATGTGAGCGATGACGGCGGCTGTGAAAATTTTAACACATCTAAACGCGTTCTTAGTTTTCGCCCAAATACCAATTCTGCCGGGGAGAACCCTGTGGCTGAGTGTACTGAATTTCTGTAGTCAAACAAGTACTTCAACAGTTTTAATCTACAATCGGTCGCATTACCTACCGACAACATACACGTCTTTAGCCCTTTTTTAACGACTTTTACGTAGCTCTCGGCCTGACCGTTACTCGCTGGATTAAAGGCGGGAGATGTTAGGTGTTTTATGGCATTCAATCTGCAAAAATCATTGAATGTGCTTGATGTAAATGCACTGCCGTTATCACTAACTATACACTGTGGCAAGCCAAATCTTGACATAAATTCATACAATTTTTTTATCACGGCAATTGAGGTAGTAACGGTTCCCATATCGTATGCTTCGACCCATTTCGAGTGAGCATCTACAATGACTAAATATGACACCCCATTAAATGGACCTAAGAAGTCGATATGAATTCTTTGAAACGGTACTGTCGGATAATCCCAGCTAGCAAGTGGGGCTCGCGCTGGCGACGGTCTTACCTGTATGCACACCTCACATGAATTTATTAATTTTTCTAACGCTAAATCTACACCGGGGAACCAAAATCGCGATCGCGCCTCTTCTTTGGTTTTCACAATGCCTAAATGTGAGGTATGTAGTTCTTTCAGTATTCTATCCCGCAAACTGTCAGGTAAAACTACCTTATGACCTCGCATAACACATCCATTTTCATACGATAACTGAGTTCTACATAAATGATACGGTTTTAATTTCGGATCTGATACCTTTTTTGGCCAGCCAGCTAAAATATAACGTAATGGGTTAAGGGTAAAATAGTTCGTGTACTGTCGGTAACGGATAATGTTCTATTAGTAATTGTTTGTTTATTGTTACTGAGTAGTCAGCACATAATCTCACCGATCCATCACGTTTTAGTACTGGTACCACCGGTGACGCGTAGTCCGAGTACTCGACAGGTTTTAATATACCTAAGTCGAGCAAACGGTCAATTTCGTTGTTTACCTTTTCTTTTAAGGCAAATGCTAACGGTCTCGCTTTAAAAAAAATTGGTTGGGAGTCTTCTTTAACCCTTAATTTAACTTTATACTTATTAAATGTTCCTAATTCGTTCGAAAATAACGCCGGATATTGTAATGGTAATTGTTTTATAAAGTTATCACTAGATACAAAATGACAAGACGTGATTTGAAATTTAAATAATGCCATAAAGTCCCTACCGAGCAGCGGGGTACCGCCACCGCGCACTACGTGCACTGATAACAGGTGTGTTTGTTGTCTGTAGGTAACTGACATGCTGGCTATACCTATACAATTCAAATTACTCCCATCGTAAGAATATAATGTCTTTCCTTTTGTCAATACTATTTTGTTGAAATACTTTTTGTACGTGTACTCGGAAATAATAGTAAACCCGGAACCACTATCTATTTCGAACGTTAAAGGCACCTTATTTAATAAAACAATAATCGTTAAGGGTTCTCCCCGTTGGGTACATAATATGTTTGACTTACCGTCGTCATCTTCGCTCACCTCGCCTTCGCCATTTTCCGTAGTATAATTCACCGTTTTGCCGCACATATTACGTAAATGACCTCTTTTATGACACCGTTTACTATAAGTGTCATGTATGTAGGTACGTAGGTAGCTTCCCTGCCCCCCGCATTCCTTGTATCATTTATTTCGTTCGCGATGAACCACTGGCTTAATCTTCCACGATAAGTGATCCAATTATGCTCGTTGTGGTCAAAAATAGGCAATATTCCGTAAACGGACATTTTTATTTTATTTTTTATTTTTAATGAGGGTACATCCCATCCTCGTCGCCAACTATTGTGTATGCAGGGCGAGTGAAACGACCGGTAGCTAAGATCACACTGCTTTATTGTTCATGTGACGTTACACAGGAATGCGGGGGGCAGGGAAGCTACCTACGTACCTACATACATGACACACTGCATGAGGAAAGTTTGAACCTTCGTCTTCGACGAGCTGTTTGATAGTACGACATGCTAAGTATGGAGAAGACGCGATTCCATAAGTGACTGTATTCAGTTCGTATTCCTGAATAGGCTCAGACTTATTAAAGCGCCAAAAAATCCTTTGAAATACACAATCGGCTTTGTTCTGTCCAATATTCCGGAACATCTGTTTAATATCGGCAGTAAATACAACGGGATGAATGCGGAACCGTAGTAGTAACTCAGCAATATTAGTCTGCAATTTGGGACCTATATGAACGGTGTCGTTCAGAGAACGACCACGAGCGTCCTTAGCACTGGCATCAAACACTACTCTTAACCGAGTAGTCAAACTGCTAGGACGTATTACACAATGATGCGGTATGTAATATTTACCGCTACGAAAATCCTTTGCTGAAACCTGAGTCATGTGACCACTCTTCAAGTAGTCCAGCATGAACTCTGAATATTGTTCATGGAGCTCTGGATTAGATTGAAGCTTACGCTCCAACGAATGAAATCGACGTAATGCGTTTTCACGCGAACCGGGAAAATGAAGATTCGTACTATCCTCTCTGAATGGCAACGACACGATATATCTTCCCGAACCATCTCGAGTATGGTTTTCAACAAATAAGTCTTCACACTGTTGTTCTGATGGAGCTAGCGACGATGCCTGAGGAAAAGAATCTAGCTCCCACATTTTCTTCACTTCGTCATGAAGAAGATTCGTTTCGTTAACAAGAAAGGAACGTGTGTTTAATGATGCTTGATTACACTGCACATTGCCCAAAATAACATAACCGAATACCGTGTTCAATGCCGAAGGGTAGTCTGAACCACCAGGAATACTCCCAGGCACCAGGATAGACGAAAAGATTTCCGCACCTATCAACATGTCAACAGGACCCGGCTTGTCGCAATCGGGATCTGCGAGTACTAAGTTGCGTAAATGTTCACATGAAGAAAGATTAACGCGAGTTGTGGGCATCTTACCACAGATAGCTGGCAATGTGAGTGCATTGACATTAAACAAAACCCTACCATCAACCCCTAACTCAAGGTTGACCACCCCTGACACGGTTGTTGACGATTGACCTAGGCCGTGTATGTCGCGAGAAGTTGGTTGTGGTCTCATACGTAAACGTTCTAAAGCTCGTTCGGTGATGAAGTGAGATTGGCTACCCGAGTCGATGAGCGCACGTAAAGAGATAAATCGACCGGCTGAATCACGCACTTCCACGTTTGCTGTAGCCAGTAACACTACTGAACTACTACTCATGTTTGTGAACGCTTGTGTGAGCGGTTCCGGTTCCGTTGAACTCGGTTCCGAACGATCCGTCGATACGTAGGATTGAATGACGGCCGTTGAAGATTCTTTATGAAGAAGAGTGTGATGTTTCTGTCGACAGACCTGACATGAAAAAATAGACTTGCAGTCTTTTAATTGATGAGACGGCCTCAAACAATTAAAACACCAACGATTGACCTTTGCTATGTTATATCTATCTTCTATAGACTTCTTAATGAATGCATCACATGATTTGATCGAATGATTTTGTTGACAGAACGAACATTTAGTAATAGGAATAGAAGTAGGCGAGGTACTATTTAAAACCTTATCATTATTAACACTAATCGATTTTGATTGTTTACTAAATTGCTTGGATTCAATAGCGCTAGACAGAAATGTAGAAACAGGTTTCTTAGGTGTGTAGGTATGAGATTGACGGGTGTTGACGCGAGCTTTATCACTCTTATCAGTTAACGCACGATCTTGTTGCGTGAAATGGCTATCACGGACAATAGACTCGCACTTTGAATATAAAAAGCTCGAAAGCTGCTCATAAACGGGTATCTCCGAGTCGGGGTACTCCTGTTCAAACGCGCATCGAGTGCTTGAATCGAGTTTGGAAAGTATTAAATAACATAACACAAAACCCCAATGTTGGGCCGGTAGGTCTAAACGTTCTAAAACTTTTAAATTTTCCTTTAATAAATCGAGTGCACAGCGAAATTCTGTAGGAGAATCAGTCTTAAGGTTAATATTCAATATTTCCTTCCAACAAGTAAAAGCTAACTCACGTTTGTTTTTATACCTATCTACTAATGATTGATAAGCCTCTGCATAGTAGGTACCTTCACACGGATACGCACGAACCAGTGTCAAAGCTTCGCCCGATAAACATGACATTAAATAATGCACACGCTCCGAGTCGGAAAGTGAATCGTTGTGATGAACGAGTGAATTAAAAACATCATAAAAATGCGACCATGTCTTAATATTGCCGTCAAATGTTGGTATGTTTACTTTAGGTAGTTTGATGTTCTTAGACTTCACATTAGAAGACTCAGACGATGTGTTCAAATCACTACACGTTTTGGTAGTTAATTGCCTATAGATAGATAGAATCTCTAAGTGAATTTCGTCAAACTCTGACCTAAGTAAATCTTCGGTGTCGCTGTCTAATAAAGATACGATGTCATCATGAGCTGCTTCGAAACTAGAAACAAGCTTTTTCACCTCCGGAAAATAAGCTAGAAAAGTGTTTGCTTGATCGGAGTCGGTTTTCGACAATCGACCTATACTTAACGCCTTTTTTAATCGATTAAGCGCAAGTGTACGTTTACGACGTAAAACGGGTAGGTCTTCAATTGTTAGTTCTACTTCTATAGATTTACTCTTCTTCAGAGATTGCTTTCGTTTGCCTAATGAATAAGCCATGGTGGGTACTTTATTTGAATAAAGAACGAACGAACGATTGAATTTGATAACGAAAATGAGAAAGACAAGTTGTTATTTTGATTGGAATAGCCACGAAAAGTGTAGGTATACACGTAATGAATGAAAGATTATACCTACACGAGATGCTAAACCGATTGCACCTAGTTAGGTACCCACTTAGATCCGTATTAACCTGCTGACGTTAACAAAAGAATAGGTATAAACGGCCGAATGAATAACAACTGTCGGTGAATACGAAGTTAATGGATTACGATTTTGCTTCCGCTTCCGAATTAAGATACAAAACGATTTAATACTTCGAAAATGCACGTGGAAGTATTAACCAAACGAATTAAGAATGACTCACGATAGTGTGATTCGCCAAAGTACTTAGTGTCTACCTTTATTGGTTGGGTTATATCACGCAAAATGAAACTATGAACTTTGAACTAGATTTTAGATTGATTTTCGGTAGGAAATCGATGAGACTAATTACACAATAAAAGAATATGATACGAATGTTTGATTAATTAATTAATCTCAATCCAAATTCCCGGGTTTCGGCACCAGAAAAATGTATGATTTTTCAACATTTGGTTCAGGGAAAAATTACTTTTCTCTGCACGATTCTAAAGAACCCCAGCTTCCTAGAGACAAACCAATAGAATACAAAAGCACCACGCACCTGACTCGCCTTCTGCGATCCTGGATGAGTCCGTTTTTTGAGGAACACTATCACTTTCAGAATTTTAGTTTTTAAGCGGCGCCGCATCAACCGTTCTCCATTAACAACGAGAGAGGAAGGTTTTTTTTTTGAGGTGTAGATGTCGCCAGGCTGTCAATATTAGCCAATGCGAGTGCTGCGCGTCAGTGAATGGCGCGCTCCTATTGGTTGAAATTCCAGGTCGGTGGAGCGGTCTTCGATTCGTGCAGAGGCACCGACTAAAGCGGCGCGAAAGTTTAAAATATACCGCGAAGACGGTACAATATTATAGCTATAAAGACATATTTACAATATTTTTAAACTTTAGTGCTTGAGGATTCATAATAAATTAATTATATGTACTGTATACCTGTACTATTGTCATAAGAACCAAAATAGCACAACGCCCAATCTGTAATTTTTTTAAAAATATTCTGTATTTTCTAACCGACCCAGATTCATTGTCCACTACTGTAATGTGTTGCAAAAAAAGTATGTAGGTACCCAAGTATGATTTATTCAAAAAAAGCGCTACCTTGTGGCCACGAACGCGTCGATTTCACTTTTACGAGCGAAGCGCTCACTTGTCGGCAACAACGGAGCTTTATTGACCACAAAACGCGGTTTATGGCCCAACCGTATAAACTTAAATCAGTCTACTAGAGATTTATCGACAGACAAACAAACATTATTAGGTATAAGTACTGTGTTAACCTAATATAGTACAGAAAATAACTTTAAATAAATAATAAAAAATCAAAACCAAACGTATACTTCATTGGTAACTAGCTGGACTACTTCTTAACAAACATCTTTTGTTATATGACTTTTGGAAATACAAAAAAAATCGTAAATTTCAGGTTTTATAATTCAAAAAGGGTATGGTGTCAGCGAGCTATACTTATTGATAACCATGATGAACACATACACAACCGTGCTTAAATTTTTATATTATGAATATAACTTTAAAATTAAAATTAAATTTATTTCTACTTTTTTCTTTTAATTTTATATGTCATCGTTTAACTGTTACCTCATCCTTATATATATGATTATCTATGATCCCTTAAGTCTATCTTAGACATAAGGTAATCTAGGCGGTCTAAGATGTAGCACACATTCGTAGAAGATACCTATACACTCATGACTTGAAGACCCTCAAACCGCAGTGGAATTTAAAAAAATCTGATCAATCTTCCTTTCGAGGAGATATTATAAACTTTAGACAAACTTTAATTTAATTACATAATACATAACATTACATTACAGTTATTAATTAAGATATTTAAACGACTTTCAAATTCGAATACTGTTGATAAAAAAACTATCAACTCGAACTAAATAAATCATTCTATTTGAGTACTACTCGGCTGTATTCGGGAACACTCGACTGTTTTCGGTACCACTCGTAAAATAAACCGATGTTTAGTAAACACTAGTTTTATGAGTTGCGTCGTTTTATGTTAGATCGACAGATTTTTTTTCTTTTTTAGGGTTCCGTTACTTAATAGGAAAAAACGGTGCATGATTTGATCTTTCGTCTGTCCAAGATCTTTGACTTAGAAACGGCTAAGTAGAATGAAATTAATATAAAATATCCAAATTAAATGGTCATGGTCAACGTAAATCGGATTGATAGGATATGGGGGAAACAGTATCCAGGGACTTGACGATGAATGGAGTGTAGTGGAGAAGCGTTCTTCTCCACTGCTAATTAATTCCATGTCGTGCCGATACCTCATAGTGCGAAAAGGGAAGAAAGAAGATCGAGTTTGTATCCACGGATCTCGTGATCAGATGAATTAGCCACTGATCATGATCGAAAAAAAATTTTTACCCACTGCATAAAAATCTATAAAAATACTTATCGGTGCTGAAAAATCTAGTTTCTTAGTCTTAGTTATAAAAATATTCATAATCTAAATATTTCATTATTTTTTTAGTATCTTCCGTTTAATTTATACGGAACCCTCGATACATACAGTCCGACTCGTACTTGTCCGGGTTTCCTCTCAATTTTATGATCGGTTTATGATAGTATTGGTAGTTTTGATAGCCGGTGAGTAAAACTACTGAATCAATCATGTTTATTGATACGTTTTACAAGGTTTTTAAAGTTTTAATGTGGCCTTTAATTCAGCTGAGTGTTAGGTTAGTGATATAAATTGATTACTTTTAAGTTATTATCGTTGTTTTTTAATGTATTATGCGATTGAAGTAATAAAGATTTAAAAACATAAGTACTTATGTTATGGCTAACTGTGCCCCGCTGTTTCCCACGCATAAATCTGGGATCGGGATCTGCTCCATAATCCCTCCCATTTCAAAATACCCTTCTTTTTCTGTATGTTTATTTACAGTAAATATAGGGAAAGTTGCTAATTGTTTTTTGTTATGTAAGTTTCTAATTTTTATAATTGAATTGTTTCTATTATAAATATATCAGTGCAGTGCAGTGTATACTAAAACTCATGGAAGTTATTGTTTAGAATCATTGAGAACTACCACTTTCTTGAAATCAGTTAAAATACCTCCCAAGTTACGCTCAAAAACCGTAAAATTAAAGCAATACTATTGTAAAATGACCGCACCGTGTAATTTCTCCTAAAGCATCTGTCCTAAAATCGACGTGACGTATCGAAAAGGACGTAACTGTAAAATAATAAAAACTGAGATTGTTTAGTTTAATTTACGAGCTTTTTCGATGGTTGATTTACAACACGCTTTCACTAAGCGCCTTTTGTTAATAAGATTGTATTGAATTAGTTGTGCAAGGTTTTGTTGTATTTGTTTGTTGTTTCTTTCTATGTCATACACAAAATGAAAGAATACGAGTTATAAAATAAAAGTATTTTGTTCGTTTTGGACAAATTACTAGAGTGCATGCCAGCAAGTAACTGAAATCGAAACTAATAAACGGAGTCTCTTCAGGTATAATGTATCTTCTACAAGCGCCGACTAATCTTAACTTAATGCAAATATTTTCAACTTGACACTGGCTAAATGCACAAACTATGCGAAGCCAAATCTTAAAGGGAAAAAAATCGTTTAATGATGAACTTAATTCATAATCTGAAATTGTTTTTCGTTATAATTTTTATTGCCTTTCTTCGGTATGGCTACTGAATTAGATTCTCTAATGTCGACCACCCACCGACAAAAAGCTGAAATTTAAAAGTATTATTACGTATTTAAAAGTATTATTTAAAAGTTTTTAAATACTTTTAAAATTATACGATTCAACAATGGCCCAAATAATGAGGCTAAGTGCGGAAACAGCCCCGTAAAACTAAACTAAACTAAAAAGTATTATTTTATTTTCATCAAACAGAAAACTTTCATTTTTGTAAAAAACACAAAAAAATTGTGTACACAATTCATTCATAGCTACATAAATATTTTAAAGTAGCTATGTAATACTTACTTCTGTTGTTTATTATACAATAAGTAGATAGTTGTTAACATTTTAACACCTCACACCTCAAGTTTACTCGCATTCAACACTCTTTATAAACTATCAATTATTCTGTGACCGCGGCTTTGGTTTTCAAAAGAATTTAACGCACTTTTAACGCCCTTCGAAACCATTGACCGCGAGGTTTATAACCCGTTTTTATGTACAAGAAAACAATTGTTAGCCCACAAACTGTCGGCCTACTATAAAATTGCTGCTGGTAACAGTTTTACGATTTTCGACTTCTTGTGTTGTTTTATGACCTTTAAGTTGACGATACATTATTTGCTTTAAAACCCTTAACCGATTTATTAGTATCCGATATTTTTTAATTGATCGTTTTAATGACTTCTTAATTTGGATGCGGTTAAGTCACGAAACAAACCGATATGTCACCTTCAATTCATTCGTAACTTCATACCGCAATTTGCATTCATATAATTTATTGCGATGCTTGATTAATGGTTATTAACTTTGAACACTCGTATATTTATTTTAGACGTTTGTATTTTGAATTTGAATATTGTACTCATACCTAAAACTTACATAAAGTATGTAAAATGTTCATTATTTGTGTTCAATTTAGATAACTGTTGCTTTGTACAAAAATAATATTTACTTACATCCTCAGGCACACATCCTAACTTAGTTTTTAAAACGTTTCAATGTAATTTTATGCGAATGATTAAGAAAACGTTACTTTGACGTTATTAATTATTTGATAACAGCATTTTATTCCATAAATCTATCGAAAAGAACAAAACTTTTTAAACTACTTTTAACAAATCTTTAATTACAGTTTACAAAACGTACTTTTAGAATTAATTACAAAGTTGTCATCAGCAAAGTGCAGAGGGCGCTTCCACAACTGACAAACGGTGTATAATAGAGAAAATAAATAATATTTATCGCTTCACGGTGCCTTAGTTTCATACAAAAAGAGCTCTGAGTTATTACCTACTATTACATTTATATTTTGTAAAACGTTTTTTCTATGGCCATAACTTTATATTTATTGCGCGTTTTAGTCGAATTCTGAGTTGTCACGTCACGGTGTGTTCAATTGTTGCAACTATTTTAATTTATTCAACAAAAATCGACCTTAATTCCTGGGGTTTAAGCTTAAATTTAACGTTAAATATGTAAAAATTGTATGATGGAATACGCGTGAATGTTCTGATTATGTAATTGAGATGGTATTACTATTGTGTCGGGTTGAGGAACAGGTTTTACTTGTTCTAGAATATTCGCGTATTTATCACAATATTAGCTACGGATGTTAGTAGCAACCGAATTTATGTTAACTCATTTGTATTCTAATATTTCAATGAGATAATACTTAAAATTATGTACACCGTATTTGCTTTCATAATGGGTGTTAATTTAAGCAGATCAAAACGATTTAGTGACTGCTTAGACAGATTTTAAGTTTAGTCATTTATATTCAGATTGAAGTCAAAAGTCATCTTAGCTTAGGATCTTAGTACTTACTCTAAAATAATTCATATCTGCATCATTAAAAACACTTTATACTTTATTTATTTATTTTAACACACATTCATATCGAACCAAATTGGAATTGACCTAAGGCAACTTGCGGCTCGCGAGCCACATGCGGCTCTTTAGATGTGCAGCTGTGGCTCTTTAGCTCCATATGCAAATATTATATATTTTAGAGAAATACCGCGCGTTGAAGTACTTATATTCGACGCATGGAATAGTCTTCCCGATTGCTACAGTGAGATGAAGAAGAAATGAAGAAAGTGCTGACTATCTTCAAAAAACTTTATTTACGCAAGTACCTAATATTCATTGTAGGCAATAAAAAAATTGTGGCTTTTAAAAATTTTTAAATTTTGTAAATTGTAATTTTGGACCGTTCCAACTGAAAAGGTTGCCGACCCCTGGCGTAAGGTATCAATATGATATAATCCACTTACCGTTATCATTAGTGTTGAGCCAGCGATAAGAAGGTCGAGGCTGCTGCTTGGATCGCATCTCTACCAGGCCCGCCCGCTCCAAACACCGCTCTCTCGCATCTGAAACAAATATACATATTTCAAGTATATATTACAACAAAAAGACAATTACACACCCCCATTTGAAAGTCAAGCCTAAGTCGTATTATAAATTTTTAAGTAACATAATTAGCCACCCAATTGACAGATCTGTGAAACATCATCTTTCAGCTTTTCAGCTTCTTACCCAATATTAATAATGGAATAAAATATTTCAAACAATGTATTATATTATAAATATTCCACTATCAATTATTAAGCTACTTACTAATTCAACCATGTTTCGAAAATAGTCTAATTCAATATATTCTACAGTTTTATTCGTAGTTTTATACATTACTTTAAGACGAACTGCGATATCCAATTCGTACCCTTTTAAGCAGATACCTACTATTAATCATCAAAAATTATATTTAAGACAGTACTACATTTGGTTGTTTTTTTAAACATAACACATTATTGTCACGAATGAGCGATTCGAATAATTATTATAAACATTGGAATGTGAAATAAATCACAATACATATATTACCGAATATTCATAAATTACTATTTATTATACAAATAAATTAATCTCCTAGATGATCTCGATTTGAATATTAGTTTCGAATATTACCATATACGTAGAAATTGATCGGAATCGAAATAATTTCTGTCTTCAAAAGCGAGTATTTAATCGATTCTGGAATTGTATCGATCACTTCTTGTAAATCGATGAGTAACCGAGAATCCAAGGTATCTGACCACTAAACATACTTAAATACATACGACAATAAATTAAAAAAAAAACGACTGGTCATTAATATGAGGCAAGACGGTGAGATACAGAATACAAACTTCAATCTTCCCTCTCGGATACTGTATTAAACCAATCCAAACCTTATCACCCTGTAATAAGATGAATAATTAATACGATCACGCGAACACACGGTACGGTATTTTCACAAAAATCTGGGAACTCAAACGATATGTCACACAATTTATGAGTGGCGAGCGACTCCGGATGACGTGTTCCGAGTGATTCGAATAAGCCCCCCGTAATAAATTCGATATCAAAAGAGACAATGTCGTAACACGATACAGTGACGCGATGCGACGATACAGACCGATTTATGACGGACACTGTCACAAGATTACCATTGTTGCCTTTTTGATTAATATTGTTTTGTGTAACGAGACGCGTGATGAGCGACGCAGGCGATGCGTAGGCGCTGGCCCACACACACCGATTTACGACACACCGAATTCGGACAAAATATCCAAGCGTTTGCGCTAAAAGAAGTGAGGAATCGATAAAACATACATAAAACGACAAAGGACAGGACCCTTGTACGTTACTTTAAATAACTACATGAATTACACTGAATTTATGCATGAATAACATGCGTTATTTTAAGTCGATCAATGCGGAGTATTTTTTACTGCTTATAGGGAATTAACGCGTCTTGTCTTAACGATTATTGAGTCGGTGGCTGGACGGGGTACATCAAACAGGGTGCTCTGTGGTACCGCTAAAGCCTTGTAAATCAGTCACAGTAATAGAGTGCAACACACGGGTTCAGGTTTCGATCAAACACGCCGACTGCTGTAGCTGTTTTATTGCCGGAGACTTTGCTGTTTTAATAATAATTAGATAAGTATAAAACTAAATAAGTTAAAATGTCAGTTTATGATTATAATTCTTTTAATGGGCATCTTAACTTTAAAAACTTTTAACAGACTTAAAAATTACAATTGCTGCAGCAAGCTATCGCTGTCTGTCAAGTCAACATTAAAATAAATGGATTATAGTATACAAAAGTTTACCAACAATAATAAAATAAGATTAAGCATATGATCAATAAAACAGAATGACCACTTACAGAAACACTAATTAAGTTACACCATAATATTCGCAAAGCAAAATAACACAACCATTACAGATGTACTTGAAAAACTTGAGTGTATAAACTAAAGTAAAGGCTATGCTTATATAATATTCTCATTGACAAATATTTGATGTATTCTATATCTTTACCCCCTTAGGTATGCACCGTATGCATAAACATTTCAAAACATTATTTCATAGTTGAAATAATATTTTGTCACTTTCACTCCTTCAGGTACCTACAAATGATAAATATCTGACTTGCACATTTTATAATTATATTAAATGGTCATTGAATTTACTTTGATGAAAGTCATTATGTTACACAATACATTCAAGATTTAAGTGATTACTTATGATTATTTACTCTCAACAGCTAACATTAATCTCAGGCAATAACGGCTACTCCATTTTTGGTTTGACGTCGACGTGTCGCCCTGAATCCACTCCCGTATGTTTCCACGTTTATAGTGACGATAAACAATCGTCGCCGATAACAAACTCAAGGGCATCATCATAAACTTTATACTATACTGTTATTGGTCATTCGATTTACTTTTTTTACTTGAGACCAGACAATTTATTAAGTGGTCGCTCTGTGGTCCCAAGCGATAGGGTTTTTTGTTCTTATACCATTTTCGAATTTGATTTTTAGATTTTACTGTTTATTAATTGATAGTCAAATATTCGGGGTTTTGAATGTTTTATGATTAATATCGATTTTTCTAATTAGATATTGGGCAACTAATAAAGTTTAGTACGTAATAAAGTTAGTAACGTTAATTTTTATTTGTTTGTTTTCCTGTGTGGATATGCTACTACCATTCTACTGCCTACATTTCTTGGTGATAGGCTTTATATTATTTTTACTGTAATATATTCTAATATTATATTGACAACATGAATATTTGCCTCAAAAAGTTTCGGATAAGTTTTGGGTTGACTAAGAAAAGGAGTTTTGTCTATTGCGTCTTTTAGCCTAAATTATCGGTATAGGTAGCTAAGTCGTGATAAAATCGATCAGTCAACGCTGCCACTTTTCAGGTAGTTTATTACTAGAATTATTTGGTGTAAGTACCTACTTTCTTTCTTCCTTCTTTCTCTCAAAATATGTGTACAAATTAAAAGTAGGTAATAACTCAATAAAAAGTGGTTATTTTTTTATCTGAAAGTTTAGTATTTTGGGGGTGTTCTTTGCTATGCTACAATTCTACTCAAGCTATTTTTTCTTTTTGCTATATATCTTTATTTTAGGCTCAGTGATTTAGGTATAGCACAAAATGTAACAACAAAAACGTAATACACAATTTTTAAAAATCGTTCGGAATCGTCACCGCACGGGCAGGTGGCGTTACAAAGCCATATCGACTGTCAAAAACTTGTAAAATATCGTCGTCGGTTGTAGCCGCGAGCGACGCGACCGACGCGCGACTCAGGCCCTCACAAAGATATCTTCAAGATTTATACAGCCTTCGACAAAGGGGAACGTTTTAATTCTTTTCATATGGGACAGATTTATGTATGAACAGATGCTGGGGTTGCTGATAACATGGTACTACCCCCATACCCAGTGATAGCGAGTTTTGTATGGTTGTTTGGTTACTATTTGGACTGTAGGGTGGTTAAAGTGATTATTATTATTTTTCACTTACCCTTCCTACTTTTCGATATGAAAATGCGAATATTATCGTATATTTTATATAGGATTATAGGCAAAAAAATAATTATATATTATATCTTTAGTAAGCGTTTAGTTACTATATGTTTATTTCAATTGAATTACATATACTTTCTTGGTAAAATAATTACTGACAATTCATTGTATTAAGATTACAATTTGTCCCTTCTACCGTGATCAGTCTTCTACCTGACTCTATTCATCAATTTAGAAAGTGTTAAATGTTTAAAATACATTCAAAGAGACGATAATAGTTTGCACAAATTGTTCACAATGTTGCATAATTTTGTTGTTCTGTTTATCTATTGTTTTTGTTGCGAATTTCTGCGTCCTACTTTCTGGGAATTGAATTTGTTCTGTTGCCGGATGTCGACTTTTTTTCTTAAGTTTTGACTTCGCACGATTTGTGCATTTAGCGAATGCCAAGCAAATTATTGGTTTGGTTTTGGTATTTGTCGACAGAAAATAATTATCCAAATTATTATTATAAATCATCTTAGTAAATCACAGATAATAAGGTAAGTCAAGAAATACTAAAGACTGTATGGTAAGCTTAGAAACTTTAAATTACACCAAAATGAAGGAAAAGATTTAACCGAATTAACACATGAAAACCTAACAACAACTTGCCATAAAATAATTAATAAATTTTAGTTATTACAGACAAAAGGTATTTTGCTTTTGCCTTAAATATAACGATATCATTCGATACAACAGATTACAACAAATCGATTTGGGAATCGCGAATAAGGCCCCCCTCACACACGTAAAGGACCAAAATGACATATTTATGGCCATTAAATCATATTCGTCATACATTTTAATTACTATCTACTATTTTCGTTTGATTTACGAGAGACAGGAGGCGTCCCCGGTGGAAGGGCGTTTTGTTAATTAAAACAGGTAGGTTGGTAGGTACCTACAACGTCCGGGAATTTAAGATGTTGATTAAAAAATACATAAATTACAATGAGGAAAGGCATTTGTTGGATGTTGGATCGACCGACTGATTTATGGATAGGATACCTAGATTTTTGTAGTCCATTTTTATAATATTGTCCTTTTTTTTCTTTGCTAAAGATATATTACAGCAAAGACTAAATAGAGTATATAGCTCGCCAACCGGCAACTATCGATAAATATTTTATGTTAAGTATTTAAGAGGAAAGGGTACCGACTACGTTTGTATAAAGAGATCCATACAAACGTAGTCGACTGTTTCCTTCCTGGATAATGACACTAGAGCTAATATTTTTATTGCATAAAACTTATAACTGCCATGATCATGCCCCTATGTTTTGTTTTTAAATCTTAATTTCTATGATAATTAGAAAATGAAAAAAACTAAGACATAGGGGCATAGTCATGGCAGTTATAGGTTTTATGCGACATAAATATTTGTGCTTGTGTCATTAACCAAGGATGACATAGTCGACTACGTTTGTATGGAGAGAGCGCCGGTACCCTTTCCTCTTAAGTATTTTATTTCTCTACTTGTAGACTTATGAGACACACTCTAGGTTAATAAGCTTTTAATTATTTATAAATGTAAGTATTTATGGCCACGAATGGATTAGAATCGTGTTAGTGAAGTAATTTAATTCTGGACGAATCTACGAGTAGGTAGGTATGTTAAAAACATGCATACGATTTTATGTCATTTAAATTTTTCACATACTTATTATAAACAATCAGGCAACAGAAGTCGGTAGAGTTTTATAAATTGCTATAATTTTGATTATTGCCTAATAAATATATCTTAGTTGTTTATTTAACATCAGAGTAGATATATTTTAACTCGAGTAAGACTTTAAACCCTTGAGTCGAAAACCATTTAGTTAGAAAACATTGTAATGATAGCAATATGAGAACTCTACATTGCTGGGCCTCACTTTTGTTGCCAACTGCACCTACCAAACCTACCAGATCAAAAGCCAAACAAGTACCCGACTCACATTCGCGGCTCCGGAACAATAAACATTAATAAATCAAAAATTATTCTAACAATCCTCTGTACAAAGCAAATAATAAATAAATAATAAAAACTATTTAACGGTAGAATTGTGATTGTAAGGGTCACACCACACGGGCGAGCGACGGGCGACGGGTGACGCGGACGGGCACGGCACCAACTGGTCCTCGTTAAAGAAAACGTCATAAATCTGTCAGATTTTGACAGAGAAGTAAAATTATGGACGCGCTCTTGAGTGATTTGTGAACGAAACGCCTCGGCGATGTAGCAAAAAATAATGGGACGAATAGACAATGTTGGGGGTAAGAGTAGCTGTTTTTGGACGATAATGCGCAAATAAAAAAGTATCTGTGCTGTCAAATTCAGGGTCTGACTAAAGCTAATAGGTATTTCAGAATATTTAAGCTCATCTTCTGGCTGAGCTTATTTGTGGTAGGTACTTCGTACCATAAATAACTCTACCAGAAGATCAGCACTGCTACAAGTATTTTATATTTTATTAAGGGCCTTGCAAAATCTCGATTTTACTAAACCAAGATTTTTCCTTTAACATTTATTATTAGCGTAGATTTTTCATACATATTTTGTTTGGAAGCTAATTTGATTTTCTAATTGTGTCAAAAATGTATGGACGAGTCTAAATTTCATCAGAGTTTTGCAAATTTACTAAGCAGGCATACGTTACAGCTCCATATATATTGTTTACTAGCAGCGCTCCGCAGTTTCACCCGCGTAACTCCCGATCCCGTGGGAATATCAGGATAAAAAGTAGCCTATAGCCTTCCTCGATAAATGGACTATCCAACATAAAAATAAATTTTTAAATTCGAACCACTAGTTCCTGAGATTAGCGCGTTCAAACAAACAAACAAACTCTTCAGCTTTATAATATAAGTATAGATTTTTTCTTTCATTCATTCTCTTAGATTGGTCTGTATGTTTTAGATACATAATGTCTCCTACGCATGTAGGTAGGTGCCTAACTTTTTTCTTCTCCTTCAGAAATAAGTCCGTTTCTATGATTGAAAAGTCTACCCTTTATAATACGATGTTCTGAAAATTGTTCCAATTATAAAATAACGTGTGACGTTATAAGATCATCGTTCGAAATATGAATTAAAAATGGAATTAAACCGCAATAATTTATCGCCGACGGTTTCCGAGTCAACATCGTGTCAACTCGGGCCGTAAGCCTTTCGTAAACGCATCATTGCATACTATTTATATGCCAGTGTAGATGTGTCCTTAAATTAACGAACTTTGGTATACTTATGGTGTAGTTTGCGCGTCCTACAGAGGCGCAAACCTATACCTACCTAGAAAAAGACAGACACATCACTTTGCTATTAGCTTTTAATCATATCATCTTTAATAACTGATATATCCCTAATAAATATCAACGCACTGCTCAAAATAAAATTTGGAATGAAGATAGTTGTTATTACACAGGCTTCCGGTGAACAAGCTTTTTTTCTTAAATTTAACACGGTAATTATTTTTTTTTTTTCGTTTAAACTGCTTTTCCCGAAAGATTGTGTCTTTTCATCCCTATTCAACTCCAGATTTCAACCCCAGGCTGTGCCTTAGGTCAAAATTTAATAATAATAATATCGTTTTTATACCCACGTAATTATATCTAAACATCCGTTTTTAACCCCAAGACTAGTACCTAACGACAGCAGAAAATAAGAGTCGATTCTGTTAAATATATTTATCCATGAACTTCTAGATTATATTATAAATAATCTAAAATAAGCTGAATCACAGATATAGAATGAGGAAATTGGTGCATAAACATCAATATAAACCTTTTTATGTCGGTAGTATCACAATTTTTATATCAAAAATATTTTAACATCCAGTAAATTCGGTTCATTGGACTTTATTAATAAATCCTTAATTAAGATATCGCATGTCATTGATTAATTTGAATGATCGTCAGATAATTATGTTGATTAAAAATATGTCAAATGGACGCGGTATGGATAGCGGACGAAAGCTTCCGGCTTCGAGAGCTTTTCATTTTAACTTTCATTATGACGTTGAGTTTTTGTTGAAATACGTCAATGTTTATTTACGTTTTTGTGCTGATTTAATACCGGGTTGTTAGCTGAAGTTTAATTTAATTATGTGAGTTTGTCTTTTTGTCTGTTAATTAGTTTTAATTATGTCGGTCTGCCTTTTTGTCTGTTTTTTAGGGGTGTTAGTAGTTTAACTTGCATTTGTCAGTTTGTTTACCTATAGCCTGTTTATTAGTTCTTATTATGTCCGTCTGTCTTTTTGCCTGTTTATTCGTTTCTTTTTGTCGGTCTTTTTGTTTGTCTGTTTAATTATAGCTTTACTTACGGCCCACATGGGACGCCACAGTATCAAAAAAACTACCGTGTACTCGCCCTATTTCATAATCAAAATGATACTGGCACTGGTAGGTACTATCAGAAGCAAGAGTCGATTTCAATGTATTTTTTATTTATTTATATAATTTTGTTATTTTCTAACCTACCTGCAACGCAGTGGTTGCTTTTGTAGCCCTACACAAATCACAATCTTAGATTTATAAAACTCAAAACAGAACCATTCAAGTATTTTTTTTTTCGAAATCTCATTTTTACATTATTTTAGTATTGTTCTAAAAAAAAATTTCACGCAATATTTTTTTCTGCAACCTATCTTAAAAACTACTGACTTTCATGAAGAATAAACCCTGAAAGTTTCATTCGGCTAGAGCTAGGGCATCATGTTGAAAAATGTACTTAATAGTGAAAATAATCGATATTATATATATCGGGAGTTAAACCGATAGGTACTGAGGTCCCCCAACCCCCAGCAACCGATGATCCACCCCCCTTGTTACACCGTGTACAATATAAATAAATGTTAGTTAATTAACGCGTCGTCAATGTACAAACAGACAGACAGTACCTACTGCCCACTGCCCACTAACTACGGGACATTATTAGGTATAAACCTGCCCATTGAATTGTCACTTCAAACTTTGAATGTGACATGAACGATGATTAAACAAAATAGATCGCTAACCGGTCATTTGTTCAATTAGATTATCGTTTATCTATATTTATAAAAGAGAAAATCGCTGACTCTCTCACTCATCGCATATGAAGTTCTAGGAGTCTCAAATCTTGCAATCTTGCCTTTAGAACGTAGGAGGGCACTAAGAAAGAAAGAAAGGATATTTGGAAATTCCACCTCTAAGGCTGTAAAAGTTTGTAGTTCAAAGTACCTATTATGTATGACGACCCAGTTAGCATGCCGGACTGCCAAACACAGGGTTGCGGGTTCGATTCCCGCCTCAGACAAGCTATTTATGCTTAGATATTTTGTCTGTGGTCTGGTTGTTTCTATGTATTATAAGTATATTTTTACAAAAGAAAAGTATAGTACGTAGTATATCCGTTGTCTAGCACCCATAACACAAGTCTAGTTACTTAGCTTGAGGCTAGATGGCGATGTGTGGAATATCCTGCAATATTTATTTTATAATTATTATTCTGTGTTTGTAGGAAATCAATGTCACTTTTAAAGAAATACTAACGTGGATAAAACCGCGGGGCGCAGCTAGTAGAATATTATTTTATTTTATTTTACACCGGGTAATTGCAACTTAACAACAAAAAAAATGATAATTAGCTACGAAAGTGTATAAGGGCTACTTCTTTGCACCTGTATTTATAAAAAAACTCTACGGTGAACCTCCATTTTTGTTGCATGAATATCGAGCTGTCACCTTTTGTAGAGTCACTTCAAACGATTAACATTCGAATAAATTCCCACAAATCGAGTACGATTTGCAGATTCTCGCATCGCATCAACTTTCGCGCAAGTGGTGAGACCGGACTTATACCTACGCATCATATAAACCATTATAACAAACCTAACAGCTAAAGGAATACCAACCTTAGCCACCAAGTTATAAGGGTGAAAGAAATTGTAAATAAAACTTTGTATTGCATATAAAAATATCTCGCTGCATTATAAAATGAGGCAGAATTATGATGGATACTGATGTCTCGTTGCTCTGTTAATAAGACTAGATTCTGATGACTACGCAATTGACTTTCGACCTTGCTGTTTTGATTTACAGTATAAATTACGATGTGCGGTTGATAATCAATCGTGGTTGATATTACTGAGTGTGGAATCAACGAGAGGTGATCGGGTTACAACTAGTAAAGTTGAAATGTAGTATAGTGCGTTCAGAATATTAGTGTTTCCTAGAACATAGCAGGCTGATAAAACTTTTATATTTATTATGAACCGAAAATACCAATTTCATAAAATAATGTAATGGTGACCTATCATATCTCAATCGATCCATAGCACCGACTCTACACATACTTTAGTATAAAAACGACAACTGTCAAAGATATAAAAAGAGATCGAAAAAGTACGGCTAAAGTGTCTATCCAATTAAGTTCCTTGTAGATATGCCCCAGTATAGAAGGCCTTTATTTTAGGAAAAAAAGTAAAATCAAATAAGTACAAAAATATTATTTAAGTCGCAATGTCATTATCTTAAAACAATTACTTGCAAACGTCTTAAAATTCGGTCAAAACTAAATAGCATCATCATTACAGTATGAGACAAAAAATTCAATTTTCAAACTGACTTTTTATTCAAATTAATTATTTACCTCGAAGTTTTAAATATGTTCCAATAGTCATGGTGCAAATAACTCGCGAGAAGAAAAGAGAGGAGAAAAAAGGCGATTTCTAAACCCGGAAAAACAATCACTGAAAAATAATATAATATGTCATAGAGAACACGCCTCGATGAACGCACTATACTCCTGATGGTTATTTATGATTATTAATGAAACTTAGATCATACTGAAACAGGTTCGCGTGTAGTTCATACTCATTGCATTTACCTTATTTTTACATATTTATTAAATAAAAGTTATGATCTTGAGAAATATGTTTGAAGTAATATTTCCTTGGAAGGTTCATTTACTTGTGACAAATAAGTTTTGTATGAAGGTAGTGAAATTGCATCGTAAGATTTAGGTAGTTACCTTAACTGATTATGGGCCAAGCCGGATATGCGACAAGACCTAAGTCTGACCGGTCAAACCTAGGTGTTATCGAATGTATTCGGTTATAACTAGATGTGACCTTATTTAACCTAACCTACTTTTTTTAGGTTGATATCGATTTGCTGTAACCTAACGAGTGACGAGTGCTAACCCTGACCTTCCCCTTAAAATTAGATTTTCAGTTTAAAAGTTGACCCTAATAGTTAATTTTCGTACAAAATAGCGAAAAATTCCTCAGATTTGATTTTTTTGAAAAAATGCAGTGAGAAGGTAAATATGTCTAGTGACGTAACAAACTCCTGTGCAAGTATGAAGTATCCTCATCAAAATCGGTCCAGTAATTGACGTTTCGTTACAAACAAAAATCCTTCTTATTATAAAATAAGTATGTTTCATCTTTCTTTAGTGTTGTGGTTTGTAAAAATATTGAAAAAAAAAACTTATGTGTTAGTGCTGAGAGCATTTTATAGAAAGATAATTGCTGTTGGTGACCACACTAAGCATTAAGCCAATCTCGTGGCCACCATTGCCTTTACAGTATACAATTTAATAATAGCTATAATACGACGCTATACCAACTAGTATGTATAGCTAATGAGATGACGTCAGTGTTGGTCCAAATCAACAAACAAACAGCAACAAGCGACGCGACGACGCGTGGCCGAGACGGACGGACAAGGTTGATTGTACCACAATTGAGATTCATGCTTGATTCATGCCTGTCACTAGCCAATGAAGGGACTGATTCACGAGCTCGATCATATATTGTTATACTGGACGACAGTTTGTCATACTTGCTTGCATTGCACACTTTCATATCTGAACTGATTTCATTTTGAATCTTTGAGTAATGGCTAATTAGAAATAGTGGAGCTTTCAATAGGAGTAAAGAGTGCTGAAAGTTGTAACATAGTGATTTCTTAGGTTGATAAGAAAAACTGAAAAAAAAAACAAAGATTTTCGCGAGGATCCAGTTCAGCTTTCATGAACTTTACAAAAAATGTATCTAAATGAATTTGTCAAAGGTGATTTAAAGATGGGTATAGACTAAAGCATACACTAGTAACATAGAGCATTCGCTGTTTTTAAAACTCGAACCACACTTCAAACAATTGCCATTATTAAGGACGTTACATTCCATTGAAATGCTCTAATCTACACTCACCTTTAAGGGGCCATCGCAAAATGCTTGTTGCCGATAGCTAATATTGTTAATTATTGTATGGAAAGTTGTTGCAAAGTGTTGCTGTGTGTATCGTTTGTGGACGAATTCTACTAAGTTTTTATTTAAAAACGAAAATTCCTTGTCGTTTTTAAGGAAAACACCTTTATGAGTAAACGTATTTTGTCCCACTGAGGGGCAAAAGTCATTAGCCTGCTGCCTGAAAAAAAGATGTACGTACCGAAAAGAAAATAACTAGAAGTTCATAAAGATCATTATTATCGTGTAAAAAAATAGTTTATGAAGTATGTAAAAAACACCTACTTATGCCGCCATTTTTAGGGTCCTTAAAAAGTAAAAAAGGAACCCTTATATCTTAAAAGGAACTCTTGTCCGTCTGCTTCGGTGCAAGTTTTCTCTTCTCTTCTATATGCGCCATAAAGAGAAAACCGAATCTAAATGTGAACAAATCATGTAATTTATCCTTACATTATCCTTGACGATGATTGCATCCCCACTGACTTCAATTTAAAACGTAAACTTCTTAGATTTCATATAGAATGTTTAAGTAATAAACTTTTGCGATTTTATCGTTTTAATATACGATTATGGGGGTACCGCACTCGGGGCTATTGTATACAGGGAAAAATTGTTAGCATTAAGTTATTTATATTTTTCCATGAAAAATTTAACTTAGACAGGTTCGTCCTCGTAACTTTAAATTAGAACTGACGGACGGACAAAAATTTACTATAAATATTTTCTGAAAAATATGATGCAAAGTCAAATAAAAACAGTTGGAATCATTTGCGTGAGATCACATTGAGTCGTCTTATAAACTAAGTTAGGATATGTTTCTTCGGTTTCTTCATAAGAAACCCATGGAGGTATTTTTTTTCAATGATCAAGTTTGTAAGGGTCATGCCAATATTTTACTTGACACTACAAGTAAAAAAACATTGGCGTTACCATTTGATTGTAAACTCCAGAAGTTTCTTGTGTCTTCTATTCATTAGAAAGCGCTTTTTCGACGGATAGTGCAAAATACGCAAAAGGGGCGCGTTCTTTATACTTGTTTTTCAACTTATTAACAAAATTCTCTATGAAAGAGCCCAATCATAAGTTAGGTTAACTTAGGTTATAATGTCACAAGATGACGTTTCGCTTGATTGGTACCAAGGCTCTGAGCCTTGCTAAGTTATAGACGGTAAAGTTTTTATTGCGGTAATACTCGACGACAACCGGACATGTTTATTTATTTTAGGTCTAGGTAATATTATACAGGTTAGATATTTATGTGTTTATGTTACATGTACATATATTCAAAGGTGGAGAAGCTAGATTTGATATGAAATATTAGTTGTAGCATAACCGCAACGATCGTCAAATCAGGCTTTTTAAGATGGTGTGTGGGGTAGATATCGTCATCTCTATACAAATAGATTCTTCTAGTTTCTTCCTGAATAAGGCATCTAAAGGACTAATTTTTCTAATAAAACCTAGGTCCTAGGTCATAAAAAAAAGTATAAGGGTTTTACGATTGATGGCTAGTAAATCTAGGAAAAATCGTAACTAACAACTTTTTTTATATTTACGACCGTAAAAAAATAACGACGTAATTAAAAAAACATAGATTTTATTTTATTCTCGTAGCCTAAAATTATCATAATATTTACTAATAATCAAATGGTTAATATAATTAGCGTAAAACATGACAATTGACATCCGCAACAAAACCTTGCACAACCAATCACAAACAACAAACATCGAAAAAAAGAAAAATAATTAGCAAATGTGCGAACACGAGACAATCAATACAGAACACAAAAGGTGGCGAAAAGGAACGCGACACAGACGGCCAAAGATAACAAATATCTATGTACTCAATAGAGGGAACATCTGAATGTTTTCTTAGTAAAGGAACCTAGTGTAGGGGCTCAGGGTAATTAAGAAGCAAAAAATAATATTACGAACAAACAAACATACAACAATAGGCACGAAAAACATAACCATTTCCTTGCAGTACGTAAAAAGAAAGCAAACAACGGTTGTAGGATTTTAATCTTACATGGTTTTTTACTACGCACGATCTTCAGCATCCTGGCCTTACAAACCAGGATGCTGAAGATCGTGCGAAGTGAAGGCGTAAAAGCAGGAAAGCGGACCCCGGGCTCCCGAGAGGGATGCAACCGGGAACATCGCTCGGATGATGGCGGTTTTTTACTACCAAAGTTCTCGAATGGGGTTTTTGTTTGGAGAAGGCTATAACGCTCTGAGTCTCGTGAAAATGTTGCTACATGCATCATAAAATATTGAACTCCATAAAATAAACACAAAAAACATGATAGACATCCCATTTTATATAACTTTTTCAATTAGACTTCAATCTCGTTACTATGATACGTGGTCTTACCTTAATAATAAGAACTAATGGACATGATTGATTTTTTAATTCATCAATTGCTCCATTTCAAATCTACCCAATCCGACCTTGTGAACATGATCACATAAGAAAAAATATGAACGTGAGTTTTTTGTTTGTTCTCAGACGATTCAATGTGATTTCTTGCGAATGATTGCGTATAAATAAATAAAAATAAACTTGACTTGAATTTTCTCCTACCGTAGATGTTCTATCTACACAACTTTAATTTAAATATCTCCGCAGTCGGGCGAAAAAAACCGCAAGAACAACATATAACTCATCTGTAGGGGGAGTTTCCCCCCTCGGCTCTGGTCGTTTTTCCACCGTATCTTCATATCCGGCATATGCACAGAGGACTCCAGTTTGTTTTCTAGTACGAGAGTTCACTGCATTTAAATGTATGACTTGAAACGTTTGATATAAGGAATATATAAAAGGTAGCTACAAATATATAAATAAATAAGCGATTTTATTTGGAAACATGGTATTGTCGATAAGAGTAGAAATACAGTTTTATTTATGTAGAAAAACCCTAATACCATAGATGCCTAAATACACAACAACACAACACATTTTTAGCAAAAAAATCTATGGAGATGTTTTTTTAGATAATAAATGATTATTTCTCAAAAAATTGTAACATTAGAAATACCAAAAACCTAATGGCGATACAAAGATGTTTTCGTAAAATTTATGGGGAATTAATAATTGTACGAGTAAAAAGCTATTTTTCTTCATAGTAACTCTGACGGGTAAGAGCTGTAGGGTCGTTGTGGAGAGGTTAGGTTAGTTTTTTGTCTTTTTGGATTTTTCAATCTCAGTAACAAACATATTAATTTTTATCACAGTTGCTCATAAAGTGGATCTTATTCAACGGCTTTTAGGCTCATAATCCAACATATTATGCACGCGTGCGTTTTAGATTTGTTAACTAGTGCTGTAAAGTTATCCCGAAAAGGTAGGTACCAAAGAGTTTTTTAGCTAGCAAAAATGGTTGTCTCTAAAGTCGGTTTACGAACGAAAATTTTACGTGATAATGACTTAGAAAACGATTAAAAATTGAGTTGTTTATTTTTTGATTTTTGTTTTTTCTTTACTTAAATATATTGTTTTTCCGTACCATTGTATTTTGTTCTTAACCACCGACGCAAAAACAAATAGAAAAACCCTAAAAAATAATGTATGTCACACGAGGATGTATAAGTTAAAAGTCTTTAGCTTGGCCTTTCCGGAGCATAATTAACAAAAAAATATTGCCTTAAAAAAATGTAAACATAGAGTTATCACAAATATTTTGTTAATTATTATTTTGTTTTCTTTTCAAGTCTTTTCTTTTATTCGCAACTGTGATAAAAAACGTCGTACGATATACGTGTGGAATTGATATTTGCATCTTGGCTTCTATAACACGCTCGCTACCGCTCGCGCGTCATAAACCGCCTCTATGCAAAGATCAATTTACCACACTTATATCGTAATGTACTATTAACGTACCGTCCCACTACTGCTGCAACATCTCTTTCTACACGTTATTTTCTAATGCCAGCGTTCTATCATTATAATAATGTATAAATTCGTATCGCAATTATCGCGTAAAAATTGAATTTGCGAAGTAGGAATATTTCCTGTGTCCTCTTCGTCTAAAACTCAAACATCCAATCCGTACATGTGTTGTCTTTATCTCTAAACTACGTCTTGACAGTTGCTCCGTTCCATACAAAATACAAAAAAGAACAACAAACACAAACACCCCGTGAATGTACTACGAAGTCGATGTTTTGCGAGCGGAGTCGGGTGAAAGCACGAGAGACTATAGTCAATTGATTTGCGTTGTTTAACAAAAAAAACCAGTAGACTTCAGGAAATAAGCAAGTCGTTCAATAGCACTTGTGTGCTCTATTACAATAAGTTACCCAAAGATATATATGACATTTCCATTAATAAGTTTAAAATTCATTGGGATGGCGTCCATTCACTATGGACGCCATCCTAAAGTACAGACAATGATATGGCATACCTCATTTAAAAGGTACATACTAATAAATACTTTATTTTATATTATGTGGGTAAAAAAATCCCACCCGTAGAACCAAGATATTTCGTCTTCAATACTATGTTGTTCTAAGAGAGATATTTGAAAGTAATGGAACTCACAGTCATAACTTATTTATTAAACGTTTTACACCTTTTATTGCGGTACCTCAAATGAAAGGTCTCAACTAAGACAACAAAAGTATAATTTAATTAAATAGTACCTACTTTAATAGAAAATACTTTATTTCGTTATTAATAATATAAAAAGACATACACATTTAACATTATAAATACAAAAATTAATTACCAGTTAGTCAAATAACCCGCCCCTTATCGTACCTACTTTTAGAAGAACTATGATACATCATCTTACCTTAACAAGAAGAATTTAAAGACTTGATTTTTATTGGTCCTGTTTAAAATATACCTACCTACCCATTTGTAATCTTGAACTTACAAACATATTTAGAGAAAAAAATTGTCATGATTTTCTTGTGGTTAATTCACATTTAAAGGCCTTCCGAAACCGCACATCCTAAATTAATTTAAAAGATATTGTAAGTAATGACAAATTACCTACTTTTGATACATTTTTGACTGATGCATTATGTAGGTAGGTAATGATCGATCCTTAAATAGAGGCGACATACAACCACAGCTATCCACTGAATATTTTCGTTTTATATTACTTTTCAGAGCGCGATCTTTCCGAAGTCGGCTTTTAGTTTCTATAAACTTATTTTGTTTGGAAGTAAAATGAAAGTTTAATTTCATATAGAAATATCATTTCACGTCGCGGAGATAAGCGAAAGAGTTGTGCCGATGTAATCGAGATGGGACTCGATTATTCCGTCACCGATCACGGGCAGGCGAATCTCTCGATTGTCATCGATGTATCGATATTCGCCAGGTATCGAGATTAGTTTTTTTTTTTTTGACGAAGAAACATTTCTACATAGAAGTTTATTTTGAGTGCATATTCGAAAGCATAGTTATTTGCGAGACAGTAGGTATTGCCTTTTTTTGCTCATACTCGCTATAACTCTAATCTCTATTTTCACAGTTAGTAGCAAAACTAAAGCAAACCAATCTATTAAAATCGAGTTAACACTGTCAGTTCAGTTTGCTTGACGTGGGCGTCGCTTGCCACCGTCCGTCGTCAGTCGTCAGTCGATCCCGTCAAACGAACCGCCCTGCGTAGGCGCATGGAAAATTTGCATAGCTTCATTAAGCCGGGTCCACACCGCGTTATCGCGGACTGCGTCCAATGTCTACCCTTATTCTTTATTTTTTTCTTTGATTATTTTTATCGTTAATTAACCGCGTGTGAGGTCCGACGCCTTTATTTATTTGTAATTGGAGTCGCAGAGGAATTAGTTAACTCGAATTGATGTCTCTTAACGAACTGATAGTGAGTACTTTTACCTTTTGAGTTTGCGATTATTTGTGCTGATTTTTTTCTTTTAATTGTATTTCTTATATGATATTGCATGCAGTGCCATTGAGCCCTAAACTAGGCAACTAGGCTTGTGATATGGTGACCAGATAATGAATAAAATACTTATATGCCAGTTATTATTTTGTAAAAACATCATATTTTATATATACCTATATGAACACTCAGACTAGATTTATTTGATGTGGGTGTTTCTGTAGTCTGCACAAGACCAAGTGGTCAGCGAAATGTCTTTAAAATCGGTCAAAAGTGTGGGGGGACAAGGGGTGACTTGTAAAAATAAAATGTAACGAATGTGTCATATCCTGTAACGGATGTAGGGAAAGAGGAACTTTCTAACAAAATGATTGGATTATCTGCACGTAAGATAAGACGTTTCACGAACTCCACTGCTGATTCGTCCATAATACAGTCTACCCGATTGTGTCTTAATTGACTCGCTTATCAATTGAAATAAATTAAAGATGCATTTAAGGTAAGTACACCAAAGTTCGTCGTCGTCAATATGAGCGGAGTTGCCCAGGGTGTCCGCGTTGCGTGCGCGTGCGCGCTGCTATGCTAATGGAGGGACCACCGCGCATGCGCGAATTAAATCTTACCAATGTCACACTCATTTTAATTTAAGTACTTTGTTTATTTGTGTTTAGTTTACAGAGTACCTACTTATGTGACTAGAATTAAAAAGTTATAGACATTTTAATACTACGTATTAAACAGCCTGATGAACAGCTACGACGCTGTTTATCAGGTGAGATAGTGGTCAAATTGAAATCAAAGGTGTTTTATTATTCAGTTGAAATCATTTGCATGAGATAACATTGAATCGTCTTGAAAACTAATTTAGGATGTGAAGTTTCGGAACTCGTCTACCAAAGAGAAGAAGACAAAAGAAACTCAACCGCTGACATATTCAATTTTTTTCTATTTATAAAAAATATAATTCTCCCTAATTGAAAAAAATTGGTACACATTTTAAATTCTAAATGTCTTTAAACGAAAACTACTAAGACACTAATATTTTATTTAGACTTTTCTCGTTTCTTAATATGTCTTACCTAACAAAAATAATAATGAAATTGTAGTAAATTAAATAGATAATACACCTAACCAAAACTTCTATATTTATCATCACTCAAAAATCTCATAAAAATAAAGTAATTAACACTAAAAAACCATTAATTAGCACAACAGAAACTATCGTTCAAAAATTAATAAAAATAATTAATATCTCAAATCAATACCTACATAAATATTTTATTGTAAATCTATAAAAGCCTACTAATAACATAAATACCTACGACAACATATGGGAATAAAATACCGGAAGCCCATGGAATTCCATTTTTTGTCTTCCGTAGAAATGACTCAGTTAGAAATCGAAATGTATCGTTATGTTTAAAGTACTAAACTTTTATTAGCCTTTAAAACCATCGTAAATTCAAATAAGAATGCACTTTACTATAATTATATTGATGCTTATTTCATAGACCACGCCTACATTTTACGACTGTTATTTTTGGATAGTTTTGGCATAGTTGGGTTAGCACAATTTAGATTTTAGTAGTTAGCAACTACTAAAACCTAAATTGTGCTAATGTTGTTTTAGATTGGAACGACGCCTTATTTTATTTGTAATTTGTGATAGATTACAATTTAAGTTACATTTTGTTTTCCAACTGTGTTATATTTATGAAATACACTGAATCTGGCTGGAAGTTCAGCGCCGCAGTCAAGCAGGCTTGACTGTGGCTTATAGTTGAAGTCGACCTAATTGGGACAGCACATGGCTTCTTTTTCTTTTCTTGTCAATCTCCATATTGATATTATTTTGTATGTTATTGTTTTTAATTTCTGATCCAAATAGAGGGGAGTTATAAGTTTGACGTGTTTATTACATAAACACTGTATCTGTGTATCTGTCTCTGACATCGTAGGTCACGACCGGATTTACCGATTTTGACTTAATTTTCTTGTTTTAACGGCAACTTAATAGAGAGTGCTTTAACTAAGTTTGTTTATGTCTTTGTACATTTTATAGACCAAATAAACTATATTATCTTTTACAAATATAAATTACTTGAATTCCGCGCGCAACCGGCATTAATTCCATTTAACTATAAAAGTTAAACTTTATTATAAAACAACGGCTTGCTCTTTTAAATAAACAAAATGTTGAATTAAAAAAAGTATTTTTTATTTTTATAGACTTAATATTTATAGAGTTTTTACGATTCGACTTACAGTAAAGTTATTGTATTGAATAAAATTAAATTGTTATTTGAAGCCGCCTACGTTGTTGTAAGAGATGATGAAGACATAACTTGTGTGAATCTATAATGAGAGTCGATTATTGTGGACGGTACCTTACACCTTTCACGGCTAAGGGGGAAGCTCAAAATAGAGACTTGGAATCGGGCGATAGTTGGATCAACTTTCAGTTGAAATCTGTAACCTATGTCTGTTCCCAAGGGCTATATTGTTTTTTTATAGTTGTTCTTTATATGTAGAAAATATGGGTTAAGTAACTTTTTCCGGAAAATGTAAAGAAAAATGCAACTAGGATTCAGGGTTTAAATTTCATATTTCTTATCTATCTATAAAGATAAGTTAATGTTTGAGACCATTATAATTATTTTTTGACAGACTTTGCAAAAAGGGAAGGTTTTCAATTCTTACTGTAAGTGTATGTGGGTATGGTTTTTATGGCTGTTCTTTGTCTATAAACTGATTTTGATGATTATTTTTTCGTTGGGTAAAATAAAAACCTCAGAAATGGCCCCGAAATAAATGGAAAGGACCTGACGAGGATCTTCAGAGTCATAATCGGGATTGTGACTCGAAAGTCCAGAAAATAGCTCAGTTCTTTATTTGTGCTGTAAAGCCAAATTCTAGGACAAGCGGAAGTACCACGTAGGTTTTTATAGGTTTTTCATAGATGAAAATTTGTTTAGAAACAAAACCTATAAAACCGGCTAAAAAGTATTTATATTTGTTTGTTTTCAATGACTTCAAATCTGCCGACCATTTTGTCGGTAGTCTACAATCCCCCTTATGCCATCGTGTGTATTAGTAAACCAAGCCTTACGCATCCTTTGACTATTAGACCACGTTCTAAGACATAAGTCCGAGCGATTTATTACTTTAAATCACATCAACTTATAAACTAAATAGAGATATAAAAAGTAATGTTCCGAATTAACATTTTTATAATTAAAATTCTTTTTTCTATTAACATAGGAATGGGTGTTGTTTATGTTTATTGTATCTCGGTGATGGACTAAATACTAGTGTTTTGGACTCTCCTATCTGTCACGTTTAATGATGATTTCATGTTAAAATCGGTTAATGTTTTAGATCAACGATTTATTTTTTAATATATTATTTTCAAAAGTAAGTACCTATCTATCTAGTAAGTATGGGTTAAGACTTTTTATTATCATACTAGTGCCGATTTCGCTAATTTCTTATAACTTGTGCGATAAAATGTAATATTCGTAGCACTTGTAGCTTGCTTTTTTCGTAGCATTTCGTAGCACAAGCAAATATAAACTTTCAAAATTACGTCATTTCAATTGCTTTTTTATTTGTTTCCGTGTGCAACATTTTTGTTCTTTGTTTTTTTACTATTTTATTTTATTCAATGAAAGTGCACAAATATAGGAAGAGTTAAATACATATAAGATTTTAAACTAACATTATTTTACTACTAACTTCAGTCTCTTGTAAATGGTGCTTGTAATAGTATCGAAACATTGAAATGTAAAAAATAAAACAAAAATCATGAATAATATCCCGTTTTGTAAAATTAAATGATTATTATTGTTGCCCTAAAAACTTGTCGACTTAATTCGAGTACTGTAAATTATTACGCACTACTTGGATAAAAGTCCGAGTCGCTAGAAGCCATCACTCGTAAAAAAAAGTCAAGTCAGGAAAAGTAAATTGGAAAGCGTTGCTCGAGTTAAGATTTGATCCTCATTGTGAAACACAAAGAGTGGTTAATCGTCGGGGTAAGTCGGGGGTACGCCGGGTGTATGCCGGGGGGTAAGTCGGGGTACGAATGGTACGCAAATCTGGACCATTGTCCTGGCCCATT
This sequence comes from Idaea straminata, assembly GCA_951213275.1. Taxonomy (NCBI): domain Eukaryota; kingdom Metazoa; phylum Arthropoda; class Insecta; order Lepidoptera; family Geometridae; genus Idaea; species Idaea straminata. Next base: position 15,156,792 of record OX577849.1, read on the forward strand.
GTCTGGACGCCGCGAAAGCGCAAGAAACTCATTATTGGGGGATTCTATTCGCTGTGATTGGAGTACGCACTGGGCTGTGAAAACGTCGCGTTCTTTAAGCAATTTGATATTTTTTACGCTTATAAAATCAAACATTAAACAACAACATTTTGCTTTAGATAAGCCACAAACATAAATACCAGGTAAATGTCAACGCCTACTGTATAATATAATACTAAGATCGGCATTTTACGCTTCGTCGAGCCTAATAAAAAATTAAGTATATTTCCATTTACACTAGGTATTCTACTTGCTGGCCTTTATTTGTATTATAAGTCCTAAGTTTTATATTATTATTATAAAGAGAAAAATATATTAATTATAAAATAACTTTTATATTCATAACAGTTTATTGTTTGGGTATACCAAAATAAATACGTTAGTTAAAAAAAACTGTGAATAAACTCTAAAACGACTACAAAAGTTTTTTTGAAACTTGGGATAAGTATAGATTTAAACCTAGGAAGTACCAAACATAGACTTCCATTCCAATATACCCAAGGAAATGGGTCTTACGTTTCCAAAACTGCAGATCGGCTGCTAGTATTACAGAAAGCCGCGTTTCTCTGACCCAGTGCGTAATCCACAAACTGTCTCGTCCGATCAGAACGTAAAGATGATCAGATAATGAGCCACGGATCTCCGAGCCATTGTTGTTTGAGATCGACACACCCATCGGATCAACCATTGATTCCATCTAAAGACATATATCATCACTGTGGTGTAGAGAGAAAGAACATCTTATCAATGCAACAAGTTAACCAGTGTCCAGTATTTAGATTATTTTGGAAAATCACTTGAGTGGGCTGAGTTGAGGAGTTTTTGGGCAAAAAAAGAAAATAATTTGTGCATTGACCTAAATTAAATTCCACCAAAAAACAAGAATTAATATTAATGTAGCGAAATTGGAACACTAGCTGCCACGCTAGGGGTTGTATTTTCCGATATCATTCCTGTCGGATGCCAAAATTATAATAGCTATCTGTATGTTAAATTTTAGCTGTGTGTTGATACATCAGTTAGGACTTTATGTTTAGGATTTTATGTTTAGAGATATATTACCTAAGAATATATCATCTATGTTTTACTTGGAAAAACGAATAATAAGCTCGCCAATTTGTAAAAAAAATAAGCTTTTCGTTTTTTTGTTTTTTTTTCTCAGTGTTTTGTGTGTTGTACAAATTAAGTTTCTATCTAATAAATTCCTTTTGTCCATTCGAATCCACCATTATTTAATTTCAGATGTTCTGTCTAACTAATCAACAAGGAAGTTGAATATCTTTGTTTCGATCACGCCGCGTTTTTATTCCCCAGTTATCGCATTGTTTGCGGGCTTTCAAATGCCTTAATTCGATATTTGTTTTCGAAAGTGCTGTTTAATTTGAGAGTTTTTGTTATGAAATGGTTTAGAAGACGTTTTTTTTTGTCGAAGTTAGTGAATGTTTTGATGTTTTTTCGAAGCATAATTTTGTAATATAAACTTTTGAGAGGTAGACTCTATGACTGGCGTTGTACCAACCAACACCCTCTATATAGACCCCTTTGCAGGGTTTTACAATTCCTGGTTAAATGAGAATATTTTTTTTTCTTTTATTATGGCTTCGCACGTGTGCATTTAGCCAGTGTCAAGTTATATTTTGCATCAAATTATGACCCGATTTTTCATAAATCGGGCCTAAAGTGTTTCAATGCAGTCAAAGTCGTCATAGTCCGTCAAGTCAGGGGCTATAGTAAAGCGGTGGCAAGTTTACCATAACCTTAATAGGAGATTTGGAGGCAACGAGAAAACTGCATGTTTGACACTGATTTTTACTTTCACTACACTTGTGCACTTTCACAGAACTAAATTGAATAACATTCCACCAGAATTATACAATTCAACTCGGGTTACATCTAAGTTTCATGAAAATAAAACTGCAGCACGACATGTTGTTAACTCGTTCCCGCCAAAAACTCTAAATGAGAATTATTGCATGCAAATTATTATTATTTTTGCCCGACTACGGCGAAGCCAAAAAGGAGGGTTATGTGTTTGACCTGTAATTTTTATTAAAACATTACACAATTTACCGTCGACAACTTATCAGACAAATTGGTATAATTAGTTGTTAAAAATATCCTTTCGAAGCTTACCAAATCGTCTAAAATTGCAACAAGCATTTTGACGATATTTTTTCAATAATTTTTTAAAGGCCTAGCAGCTTATACTGCGGTCAATAGTCTTCAATTATTAAGTAAACCTCAATTAAAGTCACCTATTTATAGATTTTTATGACAGTGACATGTTCTGTGAATCATATTCGTTAATATCACAATATTTTACTTTATTTATATTCTTGATCAAGTATTTTATGACTATTTCATTGACTACTGCCCTTTCAAGTTGATGTGCAGATATTAAATGTTTTAAAGTAAATGTCACATTTGAGAGCATCATTATATTATACCGATATCATACCTATGCAGTGGTGTGCAACCCAGGAAACTTGAGTTTCTATTTTTAACCAAGGAATGACAAAAAATACGTTTCACTCCCATAGTGACTCCTATGAAAAGTGGCGTCTTAGCTTTAATGCGGTCTTATTTATTTGAAAGCTGCATATATTCCGTAATTGTTCTTAGCTGTGTTGGATAGAAATTTGTTTAAAAGTTGTATGCAATTGTTGTTTTGATAATAGAAACGTTTGAATGCATCTTTCTTTCCTGACGTATACAAAGTCGCGAGTGACCATCTTTTACTAAGCGTACTACGTCTAAGACCATCATGGTTGGCAGATGTGATACGGTCAAACGCTGACCTATCATCTGTAAAAATAAAACATTCCATATTAATCTTTTCACTGAACAAAGCGAGAATGGGAACGAACTACGAAAGGTCCCGAAATATTTGGATATTTCGGTGTGGCTGTGACACTCGGTTCGGTTTTAGGTTGATGTGTCTAGGTTAATCGATTGGTTATTTAGGGCATAGTGGTTTAATATCGGCCTAGATGTAGGTCACGAGATGTTTAAATATCAATTGACATCATTTCTTTTAGGCTTATCGCAAGAAATTGTCAAGTTACAAGTATAAAGCCTGTAGTTAAGGTAGATTCGACCCATTTTTGTTTCATGCTGATTCGCATCAGTAAACCCGCCATTCTGATTCATACGTCGTTGTTTCAAGAATTTACCGACATAAGCACTTTGTTAAAAAATTAAACGTTTGAAATGGAGCTGGATCGGACACATTCTGTAGCGATCTCGACTATAAATTTAGTCAAGTGTAAAAGAAAGCGTAGACGTCCCAAACAAACTTGGCAATGGACGGTGATAGACTGATAGCGGAAGCGAAGAGTGAGATGAGGAGCGGAATAAACTTCATGCTGACAAGCATTTTATGCTAGCCACAGTAGCACGTAATATTGGCCTTTACATCGTATCGTATATTTCTTCTGTTTTGAACTACAGATCTATCTTGCTAGCTGATGTCGGCCTAAATGAGATAAGCAATCCAGAAATGCGGAATCAATTCGCAAACATTCGTTTCAAATCACAAATGATTTAGGACCACATCAAAAGGGAGTCGTGTAACATAAAATTCGCCAAACGATCCTAACTCGCGCAACTTTATGATTCTCAGGAACCCGTCACCCGGACGAACCGCTGTCCAAATAAATCAATTTAATCTTCACTGCAAAGACAATTGGTCATGTATTACTGGAAACGACCAAACAATCAAACACCAACTCAGTACTTCACAAATAAGATTCAAACTTACGTAAAATTCTTCGCGGACTTACGTTAAAATTGTAGTTTGAGCACGCGCATAAGTCAAAGCGGTCGTTGTACGTTGAATTAATATCTAATACGGGACAAAAGCTTGTAATTGTCAGTAGAATTTTATACTCAAGTACCGAGTATTACGTAGTAACTATGGAGTAATCTGTGACGAGAGTACCGAGACATCGTAAATCAAATATGTAACAATTGTACAAATAGGACGAAATATTCGTAGTCGGATGTTTAGTATCGTGCTAGTATTTCTGGTACAGATATTAATGCGACACTGATGAGATATTTGTTCGTTGTTTGCTTGTCTATAGCGATTGTTTCGTTCCTCTATGAGGCGTTTTAAAGGAAGTAATTCTTGGTATTTAAGGAATAGTTCATAGTTTCATGCTCTTTTCTAATGCATGGCTTCATGCTTGAGCTAGACATAAATATTTTAGAACATTCCACACTTATATTTCACTCCACAATAACGTTTAAATCTTTAGAAATGACGAGCAGCAGTGCCGATTTCGTAATAATATCGGGGTAAAACAATTCGTATATTTATTCAATAAACCAACAAAATCGGTCTAGTAGATCCACAAAATAACTAATTTTATGTTTTTATCTATAAATATAAAATCCTGATTTACTGACTTTTATAGGTATATATGCACAGCTCAAACCAATGGATGGATCGGACAATAATTTGATACACAAATAGCTATTATGACGTAGGCATCAGCTAAGAAAGGTTTTTCAAACCCAACGTGGACGAGAAGTCGTGAGCGACAGCTAGCAGCAGGTAATAATCAGAATAGATTTATAAGTCGAATGACATGAAACGAAAATATCAAAACCCAGATACGTTTGTCGCAATCTCCCTAAAATATGTATTCTGCAGCCGTTGTTTTTAAATTCTTGATCTTTTATGATTTGTCACTTGTGTTACATTCATTTATTTTATGATCTGTTTGTAATGAATGACCCTGTATTATTTGGAATGAACAATGCAGAATCGATTCTTAAATACAAAGTTTCAAAATAGAACATTTTTTTGTTTCTTGTGCTTTCTTCTCATTGGTGTGGGCGCATTCCGAAGGCAAAGTGAGTTAAGTGAGGATGTCGCTTAATTTTTAAGACGTTTCAGTGTGTCATGCAAATTTGATGATTCCAAATGAATAAAGAATTTAGATTTAGTCACTTTTTTGGCATCCCATACATTTTCAAATTTCACAAACTTGAAACACTTATAAAACTTAAACATTTCTTCGTTTTTTTTGTTTATAAATCGACCAAAATCTGTCACAGTCTGAGTTAAAATGAGAACACCTGATCCATCGACAAATTGCACTTGTGAATGAACGTCACCATGTCACATAGTTCAACCATCGACCAATTGGAACAAGGTTTGCTGTAATTACAGCCAATCAACATCAGTCTAAGACACCAAGCGGTCTCAACAGCCAATGGGAGTCAATTATTCACTTAACATGTCCAGATCCAGTTGACGTTTAAGTACAAGGTGTTAAGCGATCGCAATGTTTGATACTTGCTCGGTATATCCTAAAATAATCACACGTACCTACAGTAAGAGACAATTCGTGTTCAAGTGAATCAGTCATGCGGGATTGTCCATCTGTCTCTCTACACTGGTATATTTAGTATATTAGTGTGATTAGAGTACATACATACTCAGTACATAATTTGGGTAGGTTAGTTTATAATTGTAGGGCGTTTCGATGTCATTTTATGTAAATGTATCCAGATGAATTACGAATATTGACTTTGACTTTATTTTTTAAACACTACTAAGGTTAAAAATTCGACTTAGTGCATCCCGTTACGAAATCCTGTTGAACCTCATATTTCTAAAATATTTTAAAAGTACTTACGTTGGCTTAATTTTTACGTCATAATCAGCACAGCAATATTATCTGTAAACAATAAAATAATGTATTAGTAGATAATAATGATATGACCTATTGAAACGATTTGCACTTGTGCACAAAATAGGCGTTCTAAAAACGTCGATCTAAATAACCGCTCAATATCTGCAAAGAAGTAAAAATATATACACGACAATTAGAGTAGACATCTGATCATTTTTATTAGCAAAACTTTGATTCTGATACAAGTCATTACCTATCAATTTCAGCCTATTAAAGTTACATTGATGTAATAAAAAAAATATTTCTTACAAATTGAAGTCGTCAGACTATGTCATTTAAATATACCATACCATCTCCATAAGATAAGGCTGGCATGTAGTTTTACTAGTTGTTAAACCTTATTGTCTCCTTCGTTTTTAATAATTTTAAGCAGTGATATCGACAAATTATTATGGCCTGTAGAGGTCAAAAAAAGGTTGTCTATGTCCGATGTTCTTTCTACTGCAATATAATTTGAATATCTCTAGATATCTGACTTTAATTACACAATTCAAAGATCGCCGTGTTTACCTCGCAAATATTTACGACGCCAATAAGCTATAAGTCATCACGTGACGTCTACATGAACTAATTTAACTTAAAACTTGATGTGCTATTGCAGATTTAATTAATTTTTGCCGGAACGTGCCGGCAGCGATCGTAAAACCGAGAATGAAACGTTGATCGATTTATGTCGCCGCGTCTTTTTGTACCAGTGCGATGGCAATTTGACAACGATTTTCATTAGAATATGTTTATAGTCTGTAGGGGTATCTGTAAATTAGTTTTATGGCGGGACTATCGTTTTAATACCTTAAAATTGATTTCTACGAAGTTTATATTGCTGATTTCGTAATCCATTGGGTAATATTGGCCTTTGCATCCAGCGAAGATGATTTCTACAGCGCCAGCGACTTGAATACAGTGACTTTATAGTTCAGGACGCCTTAGACGTCGACTTGTCCGGCACCTATACCACCCTTAGCTCAGCTTAGTCGACCATAATATCCAGAGGAGAGAAATACAGCAAAGGGATTAATCAATATGAAAGTTATTGTTCAAATATCTGCTGGTATTATAATGTAGCTCGTATACAGAGAGATTTTTATAAATGGGCGTTCAGGAACATGTCCTAAACTAAAAGAGACAACTTGTCCAATAGTCAAATTTTAATAACTAGCAAAGGCTTTAAAAACAGTTCATTTCACTTTTTATTTTATTTTAAAAAAGTGAGATATTGAGAGCCCTATTCGGAGTTCCTCCAGATTATTTCCAAAAATTCATAGTTTTAAGGTAAAAAAGGACCCTTAAAAGATTACCCTCTTGTTCCCGTCTTTCAGTGTTTTTCGTCACTTTTCTGAACAACACCATCTATCGAGACATGGAACTAGTTTATAATCTCCATTGTCTGTCGACTTCAAGTCTCTGCTCTGCGATTCCCGCGATCGTGGTCAAACCGCTATTGAGTTGCGTTAGAGATAAAGATTTCCAAGTTGATGGTGGTTTCGGTCAACAATGAGTTATCGAGTCACACAATTAGAAATGATCGGTCTGTTGTCTGAGTTGCTTTGTCGGTACGCCGCCTGTCATTGCGAGGGTCGTTCTACGTTGAGCTGGAGGTAGTACTCCTAAGGTAAGTGTAAGTTCACGCAAATCGGATAGAAGACTGTGATCTCTTTCGATCTATTGCATTTTTTAAGCAATCTAATGCATTGCATATAACATAGTTTGAGGTAAGCCACAGAATTCGCTTGAAAATTATTATTTAAGTCACGAGAAAGAAAAGTTAGGAAAAGTTGTATAGCCAATTAAAAGCCATGGCTTTTCATAAGTAAGTAAAACTGGGCGGGCTATGTTTGCCGGATGAATTGGGAGATATTATGAACCAAGGCCCCATAAAAACTTTTGCAAGGCAAATCAAATAGCATGTGGAGAAATGAATTTTTGGACTCATACACGATCGACTGGTTCACTCAGACCCTAGACAGAAGGGATTGGAAAAAAGGGACGGAAACTATTATCCTGCAGTTGGACAAAATGAACTAATAAAAAATATATACAAAACCGCAACAAGTGAAGAGCGATGTAGAACAACCCGTCGGTGTTTGCCGTCACAGACACAGACAGACAAGCAGTGTCGTCTCAAAAGAATTAGAATGATGGACGTCTGATGACGTTGCGTTTTTATCCGTCAGAGAGCTGCGCGCGCGCCGCCGCTCCACGTACAATGACACTCGAACTATGGTTTATTGCCGAATTGCGAATTGATTAACTTTGAACAGTTTGAAATTGTGTAGGTACTTTAACTTTAGTTAAGGTATGATACGTGTGCTTACGTGAATGTAGAAGGATGAATAATAGGATGAACTATGTGAGTCAAAATATGTAACCCTTTTTAACGATTTGACCAAATCCGCTTTTCTTAACAATTACTTAATCCGCGAGGACTTGGTTTAGATTTTTTTTTTTTTGCAACATTCAAGATTTCATTTCTTTCCCACCAAATTATGCTTAGCGCAACCTTAACGTAAGCTTTACAAAAGCTTACAAACGTTGAGTTGACAAGTACGAGTAATTTTCCTGTAGTAGGTATCAGTTACAAGAATCATGGTAGCAAATAGTCAGGGTTGTCACCGAGCGGGCGCTCCCGTGTCATGACTCGGCCGGGGACCAGCCGCGCGCGGCCCTGTTGAACGCTCGGCTGTCTACGCTGTACGTTGTAGTCAGGATATTACGGGACTTTACACACGATTATTGTTACGCGATAATAAATATTTATTTTATAAATACTGTGACCACGATCGGTGCAACATGATCGAAATATTTAAAATAACTAGTAGTTATAACTCGATCGCGACCCGTGTATATATGATAAATACAATTACATTTATCTTTACTAATATTCAACGACCACTGTGGCGCGGTGGGCGAACGTCCGCTTGCGACGCAGAAGGTTGCGAATTTGATCACAACTGATTGTGTACAGATATTTGTTTCTTTAAACAAATAATTATGCTATTTGGGGTATTATCCTGATATTCACAAAATCCAGACTTATGCGGGTGAAGTCACAGGGCGCTGCTAGAATTAGGTACTTTGTAAGAATTTTGATAGAAAACTAAAAGACAACCTATAATGATTAAAGTTTAATGGTTATTTCAATTGTTTTATAATAATTATAATTAACCATTTATCCATTGCTAACTCCATGTTATACAATTCCTGCAAAAACTTTCAAAAATGTGTAGGTATTTTTCTGAAAAAATAGCCTTCGTTGACCTGGTAAATCTCCCGATCATTTATCAGACTACCGTCAAATAAAGCTCTAACAAATATCCGATAGTCTCACAAACAATGGTCACCATACAAAAGCTTGGCGTTAAGTGACGATGATCGACAAAAAGGGATGGAGTGCAATTTTATTAACACGAGCTTTCATCAATTTGAAGAGAAAAAATACAACTTGGAAGCGTTGTAACAAATGATGTTGTTTGTTACAAGAAATAGGGACCGCGAGGAAAATGGGGCCCCGAAAAGGGCCCCGTGAAAGGCCCTTGATGTATTATCAAAGTTGATCCATTGCTCGCTTACTTAGATACCTATTGATGTGACATGACGATGCCTTTTCGATTCTTGACGCGGTGAAAGGTGCGCCAATTTTTCGCGCCATTTTTTTTCTAAGGCCTTACCATGAGTTGTTTACGAACTCAAACCAACGTAATCTATATTAAACGTCGGTTATATTTTGTGCCAAATCGCCCCTATCGCATTGCGAAACTATTTCAAATTTTTTTTTAAGTTAGGTGTTGGTAAATTCCAAATTCCCTATACTTATAATAAAGGAAGAAAGAACAAATAGTCTGTACTTGAAAGCAAAACAACAAAAAACGTTTTTAACAATTAAAATCTAGTTTTCCTATTGGATAGTTCTATTTCCTGACAAGGTCGTGATATTGGTACTTTAAGTTAAAATTAACCAAGGAAAAAGGGATTCACGCGAGTAAAATCACGGGTCGAAGCTAGTGATGATTAAATCGAACTGTTCAATAAGTATTTCTTTGACTGAACAATGATTAAAAAATATAAGTAATTAACGAACCCTAAAACACTCGACCACAAGCTCCGACAGATTGGTTCCGAATCTCCATTATCGTCACCCACTGTGTACAGACGGGCCGGAATGTGCTGAGTCACCATTCAACAGTTTGTTTCGATAAAGGGTCATTTCTATGTTATGATCGTTTCCATTTCGTTTGTAATCTATACACATGTTATTATTTGGGAACTGTAGATTTTACGAATGAACAAAGATTTGTTCTTAAAAGATTCATTTCGTTTTATTTCATTTATTTATTTGTACGAAATATGGGTTTCAATGGTCTTGTAATTAAAATTTAGATTCACCATAATCATTCCATATGCCGTAGAATATTACTCACCCATTTTCTTCCATTAGGAACTGCAAAAATTGATAATTTTCATTCCCAAAGTAAAGTTTTTTTAATCTACTGTAAATTGTGTTCATAAGTCAAATGGGATCACAGTGGAAACAAAAGACGAGCGAATTCAGTAAGGAGAAGTTGTACTGTGTTGACAGCGAATAAAAGAAGAAAACATTTGAAGAATATTTGCAAGGTACGAGGGCGGCACTGAAAATTTCGGGAATCAAGGAAGTGACACAACATTACTATTTAAAAATGTATTTATTGCTTTTCGAAGTATTCTCCGCGAAATTTGACACATTTTTCCATACGATGGAACCAATCATTAAAGCAACCATTCCATTCGGAAGTTGGGGTCTCCTTAATGGCCGTTTTGTAGGCGTCCACAGCTTCTTCAGGTGATGAAAATCTCTGACCACGCAATTTATTCTTTATTTTAGGGAAAGTATGGAAATCATTAGGGCTTCGGTCGGGGCTGTACGGCGGATGGTCTAATAATTCTATGTTTTCTTGCTCTAAAAACTCTTTTGTTCTGTTCGCGGTGTGAGAACTCGCATTGTCGTAATGGAGGATGATGCGGCGGCTGCAGTTCTCTTTACGGAGTTCAGAATATGTTACATGTCGATCTTCCTCAATCAGCTTACGCACAGCATCAACGTTTTCTTGGGTGAGTGCAGTTTTTGGACGACCTTGACGGGGATCATCACTGAGCTTGACACGTCCACGTTGAAATTCAGCAAACCAGCGATAAATTGTGGATTTGGATGGGGCTTCATCACCAAATGCAGAAATCATCCGGTCAACACACTGTTTTTGTGATAAACCACTTCGAAAGTCATAATAAATTATCGCTCTTGAATTTTCTCGCGTCAATTCCATTTTCTCAACGACTAAACAAGTTTGACAAAACCTTGTGACAAGACCGAGATTATTTTTTTAAATAAATAAATGGTATTCGATTCTTAAAACCAAGGAGTTTTCAATTAAAAAGATTTAAATATGACAGGAACAGTGGAAATATTCCATTCCCGATACTTTTAGTGCAGCCTATGTCAGATTCCCTTATTATTATATTGATGACGTTGGAGCTAGTTTAATAAATGTTTAGACTATACATACTGATATCAGGTGACAATAAATTTATATTCTTAAACACATTACACAAACAGATTTTTTCTAAAAAAAGAAAATTTTTAAAAATGCTAAAATGACAAATCAAGGTAAACCAGTAGTGTAAAATATTACACTAAAATAAAAAATAAACCAAAAAAGAATCTAACAAACCACCGCTAATCACTCCTGGTGCAAAGGTACCAAGAATATGTACTTGTTGCATTTGCCCCTTTGAATAATCTTTGCACCAGAATTTAATAAAATATTTTAAAATTTAATCAAAGGATATTTATAAATATACCTATTCAAAAACATCGATTAAGCAGTTACGACATATCAATAAATTTAAGGTTTTAATTTTTATTAATCATCTAATTAAATCACTTAAGTAATATCATTTGAGGTGAGTATTTCAAGCAGATAATAAATAACTAATTAAACCTCTATTTGATTAACATAATTTCCCATAATTAACTTTTGAAATTTATAATAAATTAAATACTTTATTTACATAAAATATTTGACATAATTCTAAGGTACTTTTTATGATTTTATGAAATAGGTTGAAATATAATAAATTTAATCGATTAAATTGATTAATCACTTCATTATTGTGTCGATTAATATTATTTCATTGATTGAGGAAGTCGTTATGTTGTTGGTTTTTAATATTTAGGTAATCATAGTTTGTAATTAATGAAATACATTGATTTATTTGTTTAAAACATGTTACTAGATGGGAAATAGTGACTGCAATTATTATTTACGTAAAGAAAAATTTAGATTTTGTTCAATGTTTTATAGAACATTTGAGAAAATCTAAACTTTTCAAGGCGTTAAAACCACAGTCAAAAAACTATCCAAAATTTTAGCCATTACAACATTAATTCGATTTTTATCTAGGTCATAATATTTAAAAAAACCTAAATTAATCAAAAATATTTTTATACTGTTTTTTTAATTGTAGGTAATTAATTTTCGCGAACATCCGCCTTAACCTTAAGAGGTTTAATAAATTGGAAATTATTATCTATACTAATATCATACAAAAGGAAGATAAACAATCATACAAAAGGAAGATATACAATAGGTTTGAAACGAATAGGCTCAGAAACTACTGTAGCGATTTTTATGAAACTTGGTATGAAGATACTTTGTTTTCTTGGGAGTAACATGTTTTATCCCCATATTCCCACAGGAACGGGAATAAACCGAATGAAACCGCTGACCGCCGCTAGTTTAAAACAAAAATAACAGTCATCATTCCGACTTAAATCATCTATTTCGATTCGCTATTGATTGATCCAGATTGACTCGATAGAATAAATGATTGACAGACGGACATCCACATTGATTGCCTGTAATTACTATGCACTATTTTTAATAATATCTAATAGTAATACTACAATAGTACGATAGTTTGTCTGTTGTATGGAATGTATCGTTTTGCCAACTTCGTTTTACAAAACAGACATTAGGCTTTCTGAGGTGAGTTACGTCACTAAGTATACGCCAAATAAATAATAAGACTGCATTCATAAAAATCGGTTAGGTTGTATTAGAGACGCTGCTGCAGTGGCAGTTCTTGTAAATAAAAGAATGATTTTAACATGGTCTGTGTAAATTATTTTTAGTTTTCCCAAATAATATAGCATTATCTTTCTTATTTTCGTTTTCTTTCGGAGTTTTTCTTACACACTGTATTTCCAATCCGATCGCTGATAGTTTTTCAATCCCTACTGTCAGAAATTAATGACGGTAAACGTCAATATAAAAATAAAATACTTTTATTATTTGCACGCAAATTCACACTCAATAACTATATCAGAAACTCAAAACCAGCACTACAAAAACATTAATTTCCTAAACTATAGCTGATTGGTTTGATTGACTGACACCTGACAAGCCTGACGCGTACACTCCACCATGTAAACAGTGTTGCCAACCGAATTAAAATTAATACGAATATGTGATGACTGACAGTTTTCTGTATACGCAATAATTGTGTGTCAATCTATTTGCAGTGCATTGTTTGCTGTGTAATTAGTTTTAAGATGGACTTTTGGTCATTTCAAACTTATTTGAAAATTCGTAAAAATTGTCTATAATAATCAGTGAGATGTAACAGTTATATAGTGGTTGTATCCGAACTTCGCATTCCTTTTTTGTGACACACTAATTTGACGTGTCTTCATGCAATATGCGAAAACACCCGAGGGATTATTATCAATTGTCTCAATTTTGTGTGATCAAGTTGATTTAGTAAAGACGTATATCTGATAATAATATATTTTTAAAGACTTTATCAATGTACAGAAGTAGATTGGACAATGGTAACAAACTTTTGTTCGAAATTTTTTGACAACAAATATTTTTGCCATCATTGTAATAAATTTTAAACGTCAAGTTATTACAGAAAAAAAATCCGTTTAAATAGTTTTTTATGAGTTCCTAAAACATAAGAAAACATATTTTTATTATATTTTTGTCAGTGATCTTGACATATCAGCAAACGTTCGCGTCAAAGAACACAAACGCAACGTCTGAGCGTCTTCACAACTCATTAGGCCCTCGCCCCTCGGTCCCCAGCCGCCCCTACCCCCTACAACCCTGGGGCCCCCCGCCCCGCCTGCTTGTAATTAACCGAGGGCCATAAATTGACCCTAACTGTCATATCATATTGATTTAGTCCCGCGAGCGAAGCCTACCGCGCCTTGTTAGGAGTTTTCGAATGAGGGGAAAAATTAAAATCAGAAGGATTGATGCTTCGAGTGTTGTTACATTTTATATATATGAGAGAGCTATTAGGAAAGAGACTTGTTAATCCCTGTCGTATTTTGTAATCGATAAATTAGAATGTTATTGTGAATTAAGAATATATATATTGTGTGTGTTTGCGCGGTGTAGTTAGAATGATCTAATTTAGGCCACACGTAGACACCACATCATCGCAGATCGGTCGGCGTGAATGAAGTGAAGACAGCATTATTACCATAGTGTAACGATTGAGACTGTCAAAACAACGTTAACTAGCGAAATCGAACAACATTCGGGCCAGCCGTGGCGGCCGTGGCAGCCGCGGCGGCGGATGATAGAAAACAAACATTTACTTGCCATTCTTAAACAGATGATTCGATTCAACAAACATTATTGAACGAATTTACGAGCCATCCAGATCAAAGTCCTATCACAAAAATATATATTCCGATCGAATAGAGGGGGTCGGTTCCTCTCGCCGGAGCGTTAAGGCGCAAATTCGTATGCAAGATCGCTTTGATAAACGCGGATTGAAACTGGCAGCCATGTTTTTTTCGCGCCAACAATCGCGCGCGTCCGGTGTTGCCACATTGAAGAGTTTTCCTCATTCAACTAATTTTGATCGAACAGATTTCTTTTGTTTCTGTTACATTATTTTTCATTGTTTTCGATGATCGCTTCTATTGATCAAAGGCGGTTGAAGTAATTTGAACGTCGGCACCGTGTCGGCGTGTTAGTGCTACGATTATTTTAATATTTTGTTTATATTACGTTGATGATTTTATTACGGGAGGATGCGTCGAATAAACGCATTAAATAATTCGACGTTTGATCGTTCGGTGTTCACTTGAATAGGTTTTCGTAATAGTCTGAAGAAAAAATCATTGGTAATTTTAAAGAAGATTGCGTCGAAAGCGGGAAAACGGGTGCGAGCAGGCTCCGAGCACCGCACTCGTGAAATCGACTCAAAATGTACGAATGAATTTTAAATCCGGATCAAATTGCTTTTGATCAAGCCCGGAGTTTTGACGATCACATGTGCCATACGAATAATAAGTAATTCTTATCTCGAGAGCACACAATTTATTGATAGAAAAAAAACTCGTTTTAAAGTACGATCCCACTAAAAATTCCAATTGATTTCACGTCCGTAACGTTTCGAATAAATCGTGAAATGTGTCAATTAACCGAGGTTAAATGTTGTATTTATGTAAATGACACAGAGTGACGGACGGAGAGCGTAGACAAAAAGATACTTGTGACAGGACGTGACTAAACGCATTAAGATAAACTTAGGACGTTTAAATGTCAATTTTTTCTGGGTCCGTTGCAAAAAGTAGGCAGGAAAGTACCGTGATAACGTTATTTATTGGGGTTCTGTGATCAAATTAGGAGTCCTTATCGTGTCGTGTCCGGCCGTCCGTACGTTCGTCACTGACGAGATTTTTCTCTCGAAGCTGTTGATAACGAAACTCGGGGAAAACATCAGGAAGATGACGTCACAGAAGAACATCATTTTACCAACTTTCGAGTAGAGTAAAAACCACTAGTTACTATGGAAAAAGTAATACCTTGTAGAATGTATTATTATAGAAGTTTTTCTTTACTGTTTTCTCGGTGTGCTTCTCTAATATACATTATTATATTCTAACAAGGTGCAAATTCGTTAGGTATATTAATAATTACTTAAATTACCGACACCTTCACATTTTTTGCAACCTGTTTAGTTACAATGCAATTAAGCAAGTCAATTTAAATCTGCCTAATAAGTAAGAATAAGAGTCAATCAAAACTATTATTTCTTATATTAGTTTGAAAAACATGAAGTGCTATAAATTCAAATTCGCTAGAAAGATTGCTCGTTTTCTATTTATGACAAAATTATGTGCTTTTAATGATTCCAGTCTTAAAATTTAAAAATAAATCTAAATTGTTTTAAATATTTATGTATAGGTATATTTAAGTTATCTAAATGTAGATATTTTATTAAAAGTTCATCTTTAAGGACTCACTGAACAATCAACGTACGGCTCAAATCAACAATGGACCGCTCGGGCTCAAATTTTGCATACAGGTAGCTGTAATATCCGCTAAAGATATATTTTGGAAAAATTCAACCCCTACGCGAACGAAGGCGAGAGTAAAATCTATATTGTATAAAAAGTATCTATATTATGTATTAAGAGGAATGGTTACCGGCTCTCTCTTCATACAAACATAGTTGACTGTTTCCCCCCTGAATATTGACACTAGAGCAAATATTTTTTAAGCATAAAACTTTTAACTACCATGACCCTATATTTTTTTTTGATTTTATTTATTAATTTCTATTATAATTAGAGTATAAAAATACCAAGACATAGGGGCATAGTCATGTCAGTTATAGGTTATATGCAACAAAAATATTAGTCCTAATGTCATTATCCAGGGAGGAAACAGTTGACTACTTTTGTATGGAGAGAGAAACGGTACCCTTTCCTCTTAAAGAAAAACATGTGTGACTCGTGTATTGACGCATAGCTCAAACCAATGGATAATTCGGACTGAAATTTGGCAAGAATAGGTATATCTATTTTATCGTAAGAAAGGATTTTGGAAAATTCAACCCCTACGTGAACGAAGTCGCGCGTAATAGCTAGTTAGAAAGAATACTAGATAGTAAACAACCATCACGTAATCAAATCAAAGAATTTGCAAAAACCGATGTTATAATAAAAATAAATGACACAAAACATTATAAAATAAATATGGCGGAATGATTAATGTCGATATTGACATTGGTGCGCGGGCGCAGAGTCGGCCATCTTGTCTGTTAATTGCTATACTGTCATTATGTCAGTCACACAGTCGTCTGTGTGACTTTTGTGTAGATGTGTGAAGGAAGCACCTATTTGCTGATAGAAAACGTACCCAATTTTCAACACAAGTTATATTTTAGTTAACAAACGAATTTTTTGATGATTAATTTAGAAGATACGCAAGAACATGATATGAACATTCCTACCCATATTATCCGCCCACATTAATAATATACGGGTTAAAAACATAACCCACCCTTTTGGCTTCGCCAAAGTTGGGTAAAACAACCATACTTAAAAATGTCTTTCTAAATCCTTTCTTAACGGATGCCTACATCATAATAGCGACCTGTGCGTTTAGGTATAGGTATCAAATTTTAGCCCATTTGTCTATTGGTTCGATCTAAGCTTTGGTTGATATATCAGTCAATCGGGATTTTGAATAAGTACCTATAGGTATATTTATGGATAACATTTGCCTGCGTCGCAGAAGATTGTGGGTTCAATTCCTACCTCAAACAAATTTTTTATGTACAGATATTTGTTTTTGGGCTGGATACATTAAGTATAATTATATTTATAAAAGTATATGTATTCTATCCGTTGTCAGGTCACTATAACACAAACCTACTTGCTTAGCTTGGGGCTAGATGGCGCTGCGTAAAGTGTCCTACAATATTTGTTTATTATTATGTATAATTCATGAATTTTAAGGCTAGTATAATCATTATAATACTTTAGGATTGTAGACGTGTAGATGTGTTGAAGAATCTGTGACGTTTTCTTACAGACTATAATTCTGCACGTGAAGGGCTAACACTACCCATGTAATTAAATATTTATTGACCAAGTAATACTTATCCTTCATTTACTGTACTAGACATGTTAGAAAGTTGACTTTTCTTACTTTACATGTCGGCATTACAAACGCAGAAATTAACTAGAGACCTGACACCTTTCACGCGCACCTAAATTCTACTAACGCTTTCATTTTCCAAACAAATTGTACTACTAAATAATAAATTTAATTTTGGAAAAAAATAATTCTTCTTATTTAGATAAGTGATGTCCCTAGTTAATTTTTTTACCGACTTTAAAAAAGTTTTCAATTCGTTTTGTATTTTTTTAAGTTTGTAATATTTTACTATCCACACAGCGCCACCTAGGTAGGAGGTATAAAAGCACTTTCCATTTGTAAATAAATACTTAACCGTAAAATTGAGGACATTTCATTAACATTGAACTTTACGATTACTTGAAAGTCTCAAGTTAATTTCTGTGGTTCAAATCACGTTCATGCATATTGCATGACCTTTGACACCTATCAAGAATAAAGATGACCGCCTTAGGCTGTGCTCGTTGACTTGCCTAGCCGGTGTCATCTCTCTGTCTTGTAGCTAGGTGTATTAGATGTCTAGAGTGTCATCTATTCATAATTTTAGATAAATAAATTCTATATTGCAAACACCATTTTTAAATTACATTAAAAATAAAATACAAAACTCAAGTCTAAGTGTTACAAAGGGCGGTCTTATTGCTCATACTGATCTCTTCCAGGCAACTTATACCTTGGGTGTGTTTATTTAGATTATTAGCTATTTATTTATTTTTAAGCATCCTTCAGTGGGCTGAAAAGTTAGAAGATCATTCAAATAATGTAATTTAGCAGGCCGAAAGTGTTCCTTTTATACCCTGGGGTGGATAAGATTTACTTTCCACACAATATTTTTTTTTTATCACAGTTGCTCATAAAGTGGATCTTATTCAATGGCTTTTAGGCTCATAATCCAACATATTATGCACGCGTGCGTTTTACATTGCCAACCTAGTGCTATAGTTATCCCGATAAGTTAAATACGTATCTTACTGCTAATTACATGTTAGGTAGGTGAAACATTCTTAATTTATCTGGGTTATACTGTTTTGATGTATAAAAAAGGTAGGTACTAAAGAGTTTTTAGCTAGCAAAAATGGTTGTCTCTAAAGTCGGTTTACGAACGAAAATTTTACGTGATAATGACTTAGAAAACGATTAAAAATTGAGTTATGTTTATGTTTTGTTTTTCGTTTACTTAAATATATTGTTTTTCCGTACCATTGTATTTTGTTCTTAACCCCCGACGCAAAAACAAATAGAAAAAACCCTAAAAAATATTGTATGTCAGACGAGGCTGTATAGGCTAAAAGCCTTTAGCCTGGCCTTTACGGAGCATAATTAACAAAAAAATATTGCCTTAAAAAAATGTAAACATAGACTTATCACAAATATTTTATTAATTATTATTTTGTTTTCTTTTCAAGTCTTTTCTTTTATTCGCAACTGTGATAAAAAAACGTCGTACGATATACGTGTGGAATTGATCTTTGCATCTTGGCTTCTTAACACACTCGCTGCCGCTCGCGCGTCATAAAACGCCTCTATGCAAAGATCAATTTACCACACTTATATCTTAATGTACTATTCCCTATCATGTCTTTTGTTTTTCTATTTTCGACATGGACCTAAATCTTCAAACTACTTATCATTGCTAAAGTTATTTAAAAAGAAATATTTAATAGAATAAAAAGAATTATTTTGAGGAGCTCTATATTTCGATGCTATTACAAGCATCATTTTCACGAGACTCGTGATAAAATCGGTCAGAAGGTGCTTGCCCAAACCAAATGACGAATGTGATTTCATAATTTGTTGTTGATAAAAAAAACAAGTGTTGCTAATCCAACAGCTTTGGGTATTAACGAGACATTTCCACGTCTCTACTACACAGCAGTATCCCTGTCATATTTTTAACCATATTTTTTTGCAAAGGACTGTCCAAAATATATTAATTTATGTCATAGAAACTTTAAAATAAAATATAAAATAACTTTGGAAAATAATAAAATTCCTTGAAAGAAGTCTAGGTAGATAGGCTTAAGTACCTACCTACTATCTGAGTCAAACCAACCAACATAAAGGTGTGTCATTAATTATTGTAGGTGGAATGAACAGGTAAGAAGATACAACTTATTTCCTGTCGAATAAATATAAACTAAAAATTATCTAGTTGATTTGTAAACACAATGGTTCAAATCGACACGGATTTCTGGACAAAATATTGTAGGTGATTTTGACGTAAGGCGTCTTAGAGATCGTCCATAAAAGTAGGTAGTCTAACTGCTTTGTGTTGTCTATGCATTTTTAGTACTTAATTTTTTTTATTTTTAAGTTTTTTATTTTTGTACTTTTCTAGTAGCAGTATATAAAATATCTTAAAAAGGGTCTTAAATATGCATGACATTAAAATAAAGGATGTTATATTTTACATGCGTAGAAGCTGCGTCTTTGATATAGCTTATCCGGTTTTTTTTAAATCGTTTATTGAGGAAAGACACCTAATATGGACTAGTATCTCTAATATGGTTTTTTTGAACGAAGCTAGGTATAGGCACCTGTACTTTAAATTAAATTATATGACTAATCATAATAAAAGTATTGATTTAAAATTTCATTTTCTACGGTCATAAAATCAAAATTATATTCCATATTTGGTTACTTTGTGTTTGTATTCTAATCAATAGTAACAAATAATTATTAATAATTTTCGAAACAATACCTAATCTTATTATTATTATGTACCTTTTGTAATATTTAATTGAAAATTATAGAGTGGTATTTCTAATTAATTAATGTAACATCACACTGTGTACCTTTATTCCCAATAAATTAAGTTAAAATGTTATGCAAAACAAAGATAATTTTTTTTGTTTCTTTGTACGTTTTACCTATTATTTCGAAACAGGTCAAAGAATCCCAAATTCCCAATAACATCAATATAACAAAAAACGTCAAAACCCCAAACAATAAATTCACGGGACATCCTTTAAAAATACTTTCAAGAACCGAAAAACATTCACTAAAAATGATATAACACGTCTACATACAATAAACCAGTCAAAAACTTATGGAATTTTATTATCTACGTAACAGATGTCGTTTCACATGGCGTCTATAAATTGTGGACGGACGGTTTAATGTCCTGTCAAAACTATTTAATAAAAATATAGAATTATATGTTTCATGGGGTATAATAGGAATAACGTGTGGTATTAATAGGTTTAGCTAATTTTGTTAAGTAGTCGCGTAAAATCGTATATCATTTCTTGAAATATTATAATATATAAGTCTATTATCTATTCTATATAGGCTGTTTATTCCAAAACGAGGTAGAATTAAGTTAAGTATTTGTATTACAATTTAAAGCCGGTACGCCAAGTGTTAGAGTGGGTCCTGAAGTCCTAAGCTTGATCCAATTTAAAAAAAATATCTCACTAGATCCAACCTGTATCTGGCCAATGGATCTTCTGAGAAATGAACGAAAATACAGGCCTAGTTTAACTCCCACAAATAAACCAAGTAAAATTTTATGTAATCAGTAATCACTAGTACCTACCTGGATTTCAGTTTGTGGTGGTAAAAATTATAAGAAAAAATTTAGATATTCGTAAAAAAAATCTAGTAGCTTAGCTAGGGGCTTAGATGGCCTTGTATGCATTGTCCTGCAATATTATTTTGATATTTTTTATTTTATCTTTACTATATTCCCGATCCAACTAAGTTCTCTACGTCGAATGCATCCAAACCTTCGCGCCATCGGTTTTTGGGTGTACTTACCTCAAAGACGTTTACCGTCTTGGAGTAGGTAGATGACATTCAGTAAAAATGCAAGCCTCGCCATTTACTCCTCCATGTGTCAGTATTTATTTTTAGACCCAGTATATTATTCTACCATTTAATTGAATAAATGTAAAATATTTTTAAGTATTTTAAACAGAAAATTGACGGAAACTATAAATAAATACTGTTGCCTAGTTATTGAGTTCGACTTGTCGTTGTTATAAATTTGTTAATTATGTTAATTCATGGCAAAGTACATAATTTTATATCAGTTACGAAGGATTAACATAGTAACGAAAATTATGTAATACATAATTGTTACTTAAAGTTAACTCTAAAATCATGTTAGTGTCAAAGTACAAAGAATTTTACATATTTTACTCATTACGTCGTACTAATATGATTTGAGTTGAACAATTATTATAAAAATTATTGACTAATTTATTTAATTTGAGAATTATGTAGATGTGTTTAACATGTTTCGCGATGGTTTTTATACTTACAGGAAATGGGTGTAAAAATAACAAAATAATAAATTTGAACCTTAACTTCCCTTGGATTCCATTTTAGACTGCAGACTTACATAAGAGTCGATTTCGAGTCTGCAGTCTGCTTTAGCCCTTACACCTAACTAAAGCAAAAACATTTTTTTACTCGACTGCAAGTTATGTTTTTGTGCCTATCTTTGTAATATTGTTTATAACCTCATCGTAAAACCCACTGATTTGTATAGTTAATTTTTCTTTCCTTTTCTTTTTGACCAACACTAGATTGTTTCTGTTATCTGTCATTATTAATACCTACCTATAAATGACACTGTGATTACTGTATGCACTAATTACATTAAAAATAAATAACAACTGAACTTTATTCTATACTATTCTTCAACTTTACACATTTGAACTAATAAAATACCTAAAAATATTAAAAAATTAGAAAAATAGTTTAAGGCTTTTTTTTATTACTCTTTGTGTTAATAAATTAACAGGTGCTATGGTACGGCGAACTTTTGGTAAAAACACCAGGTAGCAAAAAACATTAGACAATTCAAAGTATTTGATGTTGCAAAAAGAAAAAAACCAAAGAATAAGTAATGGTTACTAGTAAAATATAAACGTAAAATAATACTTACCTATAAGGATTAATTACGTTTATTTTACATTAAAAAAAATGGACAACATAAAGTAAATTCAATATTATAATAAAACTCAAAGTAACCACATCTCAATAAAACTAAACTTTTTAAAATCTAATCAAACATAATTTCTCGTAATGTACGGCAATATTTGCTTTCCATCCCTGTCTCTCGCCCCGCCCCCTACCCCCTGCCCCGCTCCCCGCCCCGCACCCCTCTAGACTCAGTGCAGACGAAGGACCCAACTGTTTAAAATGACGACTGTGTGTGCACTGCTTTACAAAAATAAAGATGGCTGACTGCAGTGGCCCTAAGGTGCCACGCGATTATAGCCTGCACTGCACTGTAGGGTGGATATTTGCAAAAATGTTACTTTTCTATTTTGCCGGGTGCCATTAACAATCTCCACAATTTTGTATAAAAAAAATGTTATTTTGCAATATTAAAATAGTACTTAACAACAAAAATTTTCAGTTATTATAATTTTATACTTATTATTAATAATTATATAATTATTACTTGTAATCTGAACTTATGAAATGTTAATCACTTACCTATCATTTTAAGAGCGTTTTTTAAATTCTCAATTTATTTAATAATATAAATTATTTAAAAAATCTAATCGAATACTAATACATTCATTCATTTGAATAGGTTCAATAAAAATAATATAATGTGTGTTTTGTATTCTCATAGATTCTTATTGCTTATTCTATTTCTGAAATAATCCCTTTTGTTTTATGTATTTAATATTGTTTATAGTGTTTCATAGCATTTACCGGTGTTTCAGTGGCACAGAGTACCGTCGCGGACCGCGGTCTCATCGTCACTGAATTTACCAAACAGTTACAAAACTTTTCAGGCATTCACCGCAACTTTCAACTTCGGAAACACTATTTATATTTATGAACTTCTTCAATTTAAGGATTTCCTTGCTATTAGAATTTATTTATTTGTCAAAAAAAATTAAAATAGAAGTTTTTTAAGGGTTGATTTAAATTTTTATTGTTTGTTAATAGTTTCTGTATTCTTAAATTGTGTTAGAATGTTCTGTGTAATGCATATTATTATGCATCTAATGGTTCTTACCTTATTCGGCAATGAATATTCAATATCTCGTCCGAGAATGCACACTTGTCCACCTGTCTGTTGGATCACCTAAGCAAGCAATGCCGCTCGACAGCCTCTCGTATATCCTTTGTTTTCCGTCTTATATTTGTTTTCTGCGTACGTGAAACGAATACCTTAACACATCAAACACCATGTATGTCGTTGAACCTCATTCCAATCCATCAATAGGAAACTTAAACAAATCAAGTATGTTTGAATATTTGAACAGATGGTCGGTTTTTGTTCGGATACGGTAAATGTGTTTTGTTTTTTTATGTCACGTTCACTTCACTAAACTGGCACTAAGTTTGGGGCACTGTATCGGCACGTGTGTTATGTTTGCGCGGCGCGAGGCGGCGGGCCGGTGTTGCAGACGCGCGTCGCGGCCGGAATGACGCGCCGTACCGGCCCTCTTGCGACAACAGCGCCGCGGTGACACAACCACGCACTAACCACTCAATCAAACGTCACGTTTATAATATGCACCAGTTTTTCGCACTGCAATGCATTAATTCACATTTTTATTAATAATTTTAACTTTTTCAAATAAAGTAATAAATTTAAGTCATACTATTTTAATATTTGTAACAAATGTACGATAAAACGTCACACATTTGAAAGAAATCTTACATAATCTCTTCAAATTTTTATTCATCGAGACTGTAAATTAATTAATTAATTTTTTCATGTAATAATTCTGACATAATTATTTTATAAAAAAATCTGATACAACTACAACAATATTCAATAATTTTCGAAATACCTCAAAACACAAAATTCAAAACATAAAACATACCTACAGTCACCCAAAAAACCATAGAATATTATTAAAAGTAAAAAACCTCATGAAAACTCGGTAACACGAGTAACTATGGTATGTCAAAACATTGCAATTTCTCGGTGACCTTGCATAGTTTTCTGTCTCGCTCGCTCTCGGAGGCAGGCCGGGGACGGCCCCGCCCGCTGCCGCCCCCCGCCCCGCGGTACGCCCCTAACACTTACGTACGATTTTACGTTTCTTTTCCCGCGTTGTGTTTGTAACCCTACTGCGTTTTTATTTTTAATTATTAATATTTCATTTTGAATAATTAATTAGGTATTTTTATACTTGGTTCAAATTAAATTCAATTAACATAGAATTCAATACTTTACTGACAATTTTTCAATGAAGTTTTTGCCAATTTGACTGACTTTGACAAATAGGTAAGTACTTTGTTCTATTTCGATATTTAGTAAGTCAAAAAGAAATAAAACAATGGCGAAAATATTAAAATGACTTTTAAGTGTAGGTAGAAGTTAGTGATATACACAAGTTTTTCTTTTTAACAGGTATGTACTTTTAAACAGGTAAGTAATGTTTTGCACAAAAAAAAAACAAAAGAATCAAACGCAAAAACCTACTATCTAAAATGATGATTTACAAAAACAACATTAAATTTTTCCGTGTTGCGTCATTTGCCTTTGTCCAGCAATGGAACACAAGGTTAACAAATTATTGATTTAATTGTTTTACTTCTTTATTGCAAGCCTTGTGAATTACGTAAAAATAAAGTCCACTTTAATTGAATCGAAGTGCCCACTGTGCACCCCATTACATTAGGTAGGTAGCCTATACATCAATTCAAAATAAAATATTTAAAAAAAAAAATTACTCATCCACTTTTATTAGCTACCTACATAAACGTGCCCACAGTGCATCCAGTTGCTACACTTCCAGTTAATTATTACAAAATGATGTTTAATGGGCTAGGGCCGATATTATGATTATTTGATGATGTCGAGCGCGAAGTACGACTACAACGATAGCGTTTATTTAAGAAAACATGAATGGAAACCAAACAAGATACATAATTTAAGGACACAAAGTTAGTAAATGTTCTATGTTTGTCGATAGTTTGGTTCAATTTCTTAGTACTTACCTACAACAAAAATATTCAAGTATTACACACGTTAAGTGATAGGTATAACTAGATATACCTACTTCTAATATAAAATATAAAAGTTTGTGTCTTAGTATGTGTGGTTTGTTTGTATGTCTGTTCCTCATAGAGGCAAAAAGTACAGGACGAATGCAATGAAAATCGGTAGATATGTATTTAGCTGGAGATGAAAACACATAGGCTACTTTTTATCCCGATATTGAGACCGACGCGGGGCTCAGCTAGTGATTCATATAATCCATACATTTTACATGAATTTTAAGTACCCATAAAATCATTATGAAGTAAAAAATATATTTTGTCAAAACAAAATAATGTGACACGCATTCTACAAACAGTTTTATGTATTTGTAACAATAAAAATATTTAAAAAAAATGATTTCGAAAATGGTAATTTTGTCCAGTGGAGTCCAGTGACTGTACCCACAGTGCGGCCCCTTGCCACGTTTAGATATGACAATGTTCTTCACCTCCGCGCAGGTATTTTAATGTCACCAAACGTGTTTCTACATTCGGATTTTATTGAAAACGAAATTAAAATGTTTAATTAAGGTGGCCTGAGTTAAATTAAATAGAAGATACGTGCTTTCTTTGAATAAGTACTCATTAAATAAGTATAGATATCTAAGTAAATACATATCTTAATTGCTTACCTATTTGTTTATTTGTAAGGTTTATAAATAAAGTACTTAGGTAGGTACTTACTGAACTTAAATTCTATAAAGTTACACCACCCAGTTCCACCCGCGTGAGCCTCGATCCCGTGGAAATATCCGAATAAAAAGTATGATACTTTTAAGAATTGTAATTTCATTATAATCGATTTAGTAATTTCAGAGCCTATTCTTTGCAAACAAAAAAAAATCTTTCGTCTTTATAATATTGGTATGAATTTAGATTATAGAGATAAAATAATTATGATCAAAACTATATAACTCTAATAAAAAAAGTGTAAATTATCTTTCATACTTTTAATGTAAATTCTAAAATATTAGGTAACAATCAATATTTTTTATATTGATGTACCGACTCAGTCACTCTACCACTTATCTACCAAGACTTGAATACAGGGCTATTATTCCATACGTCTATTTGATGATATCATTTAAAAATATATTGAAGTTAAAATTTAATAAAATATGAATGGAAATCACACCAAATCATTTTTTTTAATGATAGGTCGGAGTTTGACCACTAAATACATTTGCCTGATGGTAAGTGCGACGATGCGATAGCACGTGTTTCTAGACACAATAGCCTGGAGGTACCCCAATCTGTTCAACATCAACATCAAAAACATGTTCAAATCAATATCGTTCGGTGTTCGCCTGCTGCGCCAAAAAGGTCGTCGTAATATTTTAAAGTTACAATTGAATTAATTAGGTACCAACCAACCTCAGAGGAAAGCACCAAAGTTGTCAAATCAAGAGTTGGTAGTTCTAAAACCCCAGGTTGAATCAAACATACCGCGTCATAAAGTACACAGTTTATCTCCTTATACCCACCGCTCACTAAACACATCCACATACGTCCGTATTGGGACTAACGCAGACCGGGAACTAAATGTTTGTCCAAAGGTATCATAGTCTCAGTGTCATAATGTACAAAAGCCGTTATTTAGATACATAAAGTAACAAATACATACGGTAATTAAATGTTTCAAAGTCAAGATGTCAAAAGGTATCATAGTCTCAATGTCAAAATGTACTAAAAGTCGTTATGTAGATACATACTCACCAAACCTGGAACTAAAATTAGTTTCAAAGTCAAGAAGAATTACAAAAAGTATCATAGTCTCGGTGTCAAAATGTTCAAAAGTTTTTATGTCATTGATCAGTAAGTGTCAATAAGTACGAAAGACAAAACATCATTGTAACGTAATGTCTCAGGGTCTCAATGTTCCATTGTCACAATGTCTATAAAATAAGCCAATCTATCCCTTAATAAACAATCGTTTGGCTATTTTTAAGACTTCAATGCTAGTGATTCTTACCTAATAACATCATAAGGGTTCCTTTTTTCGTTTTGAGGTACGGGACACTAAAAATGATTTTACACTGTATTTTATCGACCGATTCTTAAGTCGGTAGCCTGCATATATCCGCATTAACATCATAAATTCAACATATGTATTATGCTTTTAAAAATCGGGCCTTTCGTTATAAATGTTATAATATTATGGGTTTATATTAACAATTTGTTATTTAGTTATGATACTGTACGTACTACTACCCTTGCGGTGAAGACTGTAAGCTGCAGCTATTGATGGCTATTGGTTTTACATTGATAGCCATTGCCAACCTTGAAGGGGGTTGGTTTATATAAAATTTGCAAAATATGACACTGTGTTCTTGATAATTTTAAATGTTCAATGTTGATAAATATGGTTCTAAAACGATTCCTGCATAAACGGTGATGAAAGTCGACTGACGAATTTCATAAATGGACAAGTTAAGTAAAGCTATGAGTTAATGAAACTGACAAGAAAGGAAACTGACTTGTTGACGAATTTAGCAATAGGAACTACTGACGAATAAGGTTAACTGACCAGTTAGAGAAACTGGATAATTAGGGAAACTGACAAGTGATAACTTGACCCGAAACAGCACCTGCCATTAAGTATTCATGCTATTATGAGAGCTGTTACCTAAAATATAAAACACCGCGTCTACTTAAGACCCTTTTCTAAAGGCACTATTTAACCAATGTGACCTGCCCTATCCTGATGCTAGGTTTAGATGCATTATTCAGAAATGAAATAGAGGAATACCTACATTAAAATACCAGTGTACCTATCCTCTATAAATGTTGAGTGAGTGTTTCTTCTGATTGGTGCGGGCTCGTTCCGAATCACACATCGTATCTTAATTTTTAAGACGTTTGAAAGTGATTTGCAAATGAATAAAGAATTTTGACTTTGTTATAAGTAACTACATACAAAAGGAAGTACCGTGCACCATATTTTTACCAATTGCTTTTAACTGCTATTTATAATTTAAATTAAATACATCAAATTAAAAATACTAAATGAATAAAATAAAAAGACATACACATTAACATTATAAATAGAAAAATGAAGTGACCAGTTAATCAAATAACCCGCCCCTTATCGTACCCGGCGTAAAGGTTCCCATATTGCTAGAAGCATTGCCACGCTGAATGGCGATGGCTAACCTCTGCGCCAGAAGCGAGCCGGAGCGGGATTCACCCCCATTCTCCCTAATAACTGCTCTTTATTAAGTAAAATGTTGATATGACCTTAGAAAAAAACCTTCAACTCAACCAAGGTCACAATCTCATCCCACGAGATTGACACACAATTATTTTTTTAATAAGAAAAAAAAGCAATTTTTTCACAAAACAACAGAAGGGCAACACAGGCTGCGCTCACGCATCAAGATGTATAATTTACCGCCATAAAGACCATGCTATGATGACAGATGTAATGCGCCTGCGCGCGAAATTATCCATCTTTACGATCCGAAATTATACATACCTATTTTTATAACAATTTATAAAGCTCATTCCCAACTTTATTCCCTTGCAATAAGACTGGTGTTTTTTTTTTCTTTTGAGGTCTTTGACTGACGGCTGACGGATGAGAGTATTTTTGTCCGTTTGCAAGAGTATAGCAGATTTATGTGTTATTTTTATGAAATTATTACATATAGCTTTGATTGCTGTGATCTCGTTATCTTTGGAAATTGCGTTTGTTGGACAACTCAATTGGTTTGATTATTTTGATTTTTATAATGTTGATCAACCTGCGTAGTACCTAAATAGGTATAATGGATTTTCACACAACTAATTGTCAAACAACTATAGTATAGTATAGAAGTTATGTGAACCTCGCGAACACAAACTTTTTTGCACCAACTAATAATGGATTGCATTTAATATGGTCATTACACCGAAAATCCTGTTCAGATCTTCACCTATGAGATCAAGTTGAAGTACACCGTAATCTTAATCACAAAAGAAGATATTCAGTAGCCCTCCTTTGCGTAGAACCAACATGTAGAACCTGTGGAGTAGAACCAACATACTAACAACCGAAAGCAAATTTTGCCAGGAATAATGGGGTATTCCCATTACCCCCAATTTTTTTTTTAGAGTTAGTGTCATAACGACCCGATCCCCGAGCAACCCGTCCCTGAAAATCACACTTTGATTTCGTTTTGTTTTATTTTATTTTCTATTGTTTTCAACTTGTACGGTTAGCATAACAAATAAAATTATAACAGTGATGGAAATTTAGGTTTTTTGGTGCTAAATGTAGCATTTTTTAGACTGGTCTAGCTATACCTAAAGGCAAAAAGGATAACCTATAGGTACTTATTACAATAAAGACCTACTTTTTCTAAATCGGTTAAAAGACCACTAACTCTCTATACTGTCCACTGACAGGTGTTGTCAACCACTTCCTCGATAACTCCTGTATAAACTACAAACTGTCATAGAAGCTCAACTTATAAAGGAAGCGGCCCGCAGGTCGGAAGGCCGGAATCGACCGGCATACGGCCCGGTTTAATTACCCTGACTGCCGACCTGCTTAGTGAAAGTAAGATAGTGGCTTCGCACGATTTGTACATATAGCCAAGGGATATCATTTTATAGAATTCAGTCCGAATTGGGCTCAAACGTTAAATTGCTTCGTCAATATTCTATACAATGGCTCTACATTACCTGTAGTATCATGGAACTTTGACACGTCAAGAAATGTCATACTTAAGACGCCGCTAGTCGATCGTGTTTCCATACAAATGAATTTAGAGTGTAATTCCTTTATTCTTCATGGAATTAAAAAAAATAAACGTTAAATCTACGAAACTAGTAAATATTTAGCCCATGATGGTGGCGGAATAGTAAAATTATATTTAATTTAGAAATTATACCCATAAAAACTTTAGCATTTTTAGTAAAAATAATGCTCATTTCACGGGTGAAATAGCTACGCCAGGAGAAATATATTATCGAATATGAAACCATCATCATGTAGTAAATTTATCAATTAGTTAAAATAACTTTATTTTGAAAGAATTCATTATGTAGATTTTTTGTATTTTTCTAAATTCGAAAGGTCTGTTCACAAAATTTCCCGCCCCGAATTTTGTTCAAAACATCGTTACCTTTCACCTATAGAGTATTACCCCGTCAGCGGGTAGCGGGGGGTGTATCTTATCCAATGCGCGCTGGAGCTTTTTGAATACTTTTGTATTAACTGGCTATACCAGCAATGTATACGTAACTATTTTAGCATTCAATGTGTGTGTGCTATCGACAAGTACTGTCAAAGTTTCACGGGGACCAATGAAGACAAGTAACAGTGATTTTGCCAACCAATAGTGAACTATTATCTGTGTCTCGCATCCAATAGACAATAACAGTTTATAAAACGTCAACTCATTATTTTATACATTTTTTTGTAATTTATCTTTTTTGATATTAATTAAAACTTTTTATTTACTGACGACATAAAAAAATTTAGATTTTTGAAGGCTAACAATGTCATCAAAATGTCATTCAAGAAAATTTCGTGAAAACCTGAGACATGACTTTTAAAAAATAATAATTAAAAATAATAGAATAAATAGAATTCTGGCTGTGGTGCGGAGTATTATGGCAGAATATTAGCTGTGTGCATTGGATGCGATTACAGAGTGTGTTCATACACCGACGACGACGAGACTAACGCACTTTCTTTGTAACAATTTATCTATTACTTCGTTATTACGTGCAATACAATACAACAACGCGTTGATTCACCCATCTAAAAAGGTTGGTGTATATAAACTTGAAGATCAAGAAGTAAGAAAAGGATGGAGTTCGCTATAACTAATATAAAATATATTACCTACCATGATTTAAGCAGATAATAAGAGAGAACGCAGTATTCATTCAGCTATCGGATACCACTGTTACTGACTTTACACCTAGTTAAGTTTTTTTATTTTATCTTTGTGAATTATAGTTGTTAATCCTTTTTCTAAACTTTTATTGTTGAGGGTCTTGAGCTATTAGGTTTATCAGGTAGGACTGACTTATAATTCTGACTGACGGACTGACTGACCCTCTTCAACTTCTTTTTTAGACTCTTCTAAATTTCTGAAACTGGTAACGGAACCTTCCGTTTCATTACAATAACCGCTCGCTTCTATGACTCCACAATAATTCGTGCAATTTTCTTTGAATTTACGCATTTACGCAATAAGATTCACGTACCTATAGTACAGAATATACACGGTGTAACAAGGGGGGTGGATCATCGGTTACTGGGGGGTGGGGGACATCAGTACCTATCGATTTCACCCCCTGTATGTTCTGCAATAATTAGTGGTTCAAAAGTTATTTGGGTTTTAGGGAAATTTTAGTAAAAATCTGATTTCAGCATAAACTTCGCAATTACAGCCAAACTATCAGGTTTGCGATTCTTCCTTTTTTTGTGAAACAACTTCAATAATGGACCCTTTGTACCCTTACACCAATCAGAGTCTAAGATTTATAAAACTCAAAATAAAATCATTAAAGTAAAAAAAATTCAAAATCTAATGTTTACATTATCTTTGTATGGTTCTAAAAAAATATTTAGCAGATTATTTTTTTCTGCAACCTATCTTAAAAACTACTGGCTTTCATAAAGAATAATCCTTGAAAGTTTCAATTTGCTAGAGCTTGGGCATCATATTGAAAAATGTACTTGATAGTCCCAAAAGTGAAAATAATATCTTCATGTCAACCAATATATCCTAATACCAAGTTTCGTCTAAATAAGTCAGTAGTTTCGGAGCCTATTCAATGCAAACAAACAAACAATCAAATATTTTCTCTTTGTAAAAGGGCATATTAATATTTCCCATAAAATATAACCCTGTATTTATGTACATCATACTGCTCGGTAACTAGGATTTACTAGTATGGCCACAGTATGGTAAGAGGCTGTGCAACAGAGTACATTGTTTAGATAGAACGTTCCATTTTCAAATCACTATACACTTTAAGCATTCAATGCTTGAATGAAGTAATGTAAAACTCCTCGCCAGTGTGACGTTTGTAAACTTCAAGTTCCGTGTAAGCTTGTTGTCACTGTGTGTGTGATGTGTCGGGCCAAGTCGCGCTGCGGAAACGACCGAAGCGGCCCCGAACGTAATGTAATGTAATGTAGTGTGTGGTAGTGTTCTGACGCTGAAATTGTTGTATGCGTAATATCTTCATACTGCTCTTTACTGAGCCTTTCCTTTTCCTAAACAGTGTAAGGTGAAATAGCTATAATTTTAGCCACGTGCGTCTCTGAGTTGAACCCGTCAAACAGTAGACTCTTAAGAATGTTCGTTCAATGAATTAAATTAGTTTATAACAAATAATAGGTCGGCGTTTGACCACTAATATACCTTGAGTAAGTGACGATTTGGTATAAGACAAATCAAATTCGTTTA
This sequence comes from Idaea straminata, assembly GCA_951213275.1. Classification (NCBI taxonomy): domain Eukaryota; kingdom Metazoa; phylum Arthropoda; class Insecta; order Lepidoptera; family Geometridae; genus Idaea; species Idaea straminata. The sequence goes on from OX577849.1 coordinate 15,189,900, forward strand.
CTTATTTATTTCCCAAATAGGTATAGTAACGAAAACAAGCTGAGTAACACTTGGACTCGTCCCATATCCCTAAGACGAAGTTGACGGATCGAAAAATAGTATTTTTCCTAACCATGAAATTTTTCAAAATGTTATTTGGTACTATTTTAGCAAAAGTCGTTCCTGTGGTTGTTTTAGATATTATTGTCAAATTGATCTATGGATTAAACACCTTAGCAGTTGTAATAATACAATGTAGGCTAGGCCTAAGAAAAAGGTGTGTATGTTATTTTTGTAGTGTGCAATAAAAAAAAGCTATTATTTGAGTAATAAAGTATGTTCTTCACCTGACCCCACCCGATAAGTAGGTAGGTAGAAACAGACATCTGCACCGCAACATGGAATCTTCAATCCGATGATCGACTAACTTATTATTAGACCATGATTGATAGTACACAATCATGCAATCGCGAAACTCGAACGCCTTATGCGCATACGCATAAGATTCATTTTATGACCTTGAAATTTAGCATGAAGCTTATTTTTAGCTGGCTTTAATAAACATGTTTGTTATTTATATGAGGAGTTGTAATTAATTATTAGCATGGTAATTAATTTCTTGTTTGAGTATTGATATTATTGTGTGATAGCTACGCCCTGCGGTTTCACTCAAGCTTATATCCCTCTCCATACTATGAACTACCCCTTTACAAAATTTCATCGCAATTTGTCAAGCCGCTTCACAAAAGTAATAATAATTTTGAAAACTGAGCAATTGGCAGCTAGCTCGAGATAGAATTCTGTTCATCACTCCGAAGATTTTCATCAAATTCTTACAATCATTTTTTCAACAAAAAAAAACATTTTAATCGGTTGAGTCGTCTTCGAGTACTGAACATATAAACACATATTATATACCTTCATATATCGATGAATAACCTCCTCCTTTTTTTGAAGTCGGTTAAAACTCATAAAAACGAAAGAATTTCAATTACAAATTGCATTTGACAATTTACACTTGAGGCGTTAAGATTAGGGTCACCGCTCGCGGCCATATAACTGCTACGGAGATGGCGACGGCGGCGTCACGTGCCATAGGAACCTGCTTGTGCTCGGTTTATCAACACTTACAAGTTACACTTTACAGAGAACATGAACTTGTAGGCTTGTTGTAGTCCTACTTGAACCTCATTAGACTTCAAGAAGACCTGTAAGTTCGGAAACTCAAAATGTATGCCACCATTTACCATTTTTTATTTTTAAATTATGCCGGACCCCTTAGGATTTTCTATGGTATTGCTACAAGTTGTACGATGTAAAAAATGACCTTACAAAACAATTTATGATAAATCTAATATTGATAAACGATTTTTTTCAATAAATAGAAAAAAAAATGTCCAAGCAAATGCTTGTCGAATAATAAAAGTATTGTAAGTTGTGATTAACAGATGCCCGGACAAGTTTAACTTCAAGCAAATTATGCAGATGACACCATCAACTGGCCTTACGATTGGTAAGGCCAGCATATTTCTTTTTATTTTCTTTTAATAAGGTTTTAAACCGCGTACTATCATTAACTGCTCCAATAAAGATGATCAGATAAATTCAAATTGAATTTGGAACTCTTTCTCCGAATCACATTCGGACTTCAAAAATGACACGTATCAATTCACCATTCGTCCAATTCAAAGATCGAAATTCTTTATTTGAAAAGTTTCTGCGAACTTTATTTCTTTACCGTTGTTTAAATTATTACACGAACCGATTTTACACCAATTTTCAATAAACTTCACGTCGTTACACGATTTTTGACCTCAAAATTGACCCTCGGCGATTTAAATTTGTTACCTTTATGCGTAAATTGGAAAGTAATTTATATATAAGACGAAAATGAGTTCTAGTTAAAAGTCTTTTTTAACTAAATGGTTGAACTTAATCGTTTCTGCTAAGTGAATGTTTGATCCAATTTGGGCATAGCTTGGTACAAAAATATAATCCACGGATATAAATTAAAGTCCTGACTGATATAGACCGTAGGTAAAGCTCAATAATAAACGGATCGAACTAACATTTGGTAAACAGATAGCTATTATAATGTAAGCATTCGTAAAGAAAGGATTTTGGAAAATTCAACCCCTACGCAAACGAAGTCGCTGGTAAGAGCTAGTTTCCTTTATAGTTAAAGAAAGGTCTTTTGGCTACAAACACAGCTACAAAAAATACGATTTACTCAAAATTGTTGTCTAATGTCCATTGTGCCCTTACACCTGCATATTAGAAGACCTAAAATATAACAAAGTCGAATGTTTACTGACTTTAAAAGAATATAAGCAGAAGAAGGCCAGGCTATCCTCCGTATGCTTCTACTAAAAACTACAATTTTGGACCGATACTGGTGATGCAGCTGTTTTAAGTATAACAGCTCTAGTTACTGGCATATTAAAAGGAATCATCCTAATTGTCTTCTAATAATCGGTCATCATTAAAAAGGTTTAACAAAAATACGCGATGAATTGAAAACCTCATCCTTATTTTGAAGCCGATTAATAAAGTGATCGCCGTCATCAGTTTGAATATTATAGCATAAATAGAAGAATAAGAAGATGAGGTAATATGCACAAATCGTGCGAAGTCATCAGTAAAGTCAACGACCTACTCCAGTTTATTCAAAAGATGCGCGTGAGGAATCGTTATAGATAAATTGATGAAATCCTTTATTGGATTAATTTATGTTATTATACGGAGATCGCGACGTCTTGAGCTGAAGTTACGATTAAACTGTTTTTTATGTAAATACCACAATCTTTGTTCCCAGCAGTTGGCATTGTATGTGGTACAAGTTGACAACTGACGAGATTTCATTGTGAGTCAATCTTTAAAATATACAATTATTATTATCATAATTATTTTTAATTATCTCGTTAAGTTGTAAAAAAGAACTAAGTATACTAATATTATTATATAATTTTAAAAAATACAAAAATGTTAGATAAATCTATAGAAAAATAGAAATATTCGTGGATACAATACGAAAAAATACTTCGTTACGCGACGTAATAATGTTTTAATTTGCTTATACTTCTTGCGCAACGCAATAAATTCAAACCTACTAACTCAAAGCTCCTAATTTTAGTTGATAAAAATATTTTTTGAATCCTTGGTTTTAAATTGAATACTTCTGAGTATTCATGAATTTCCGACATCGCTAAAACGTATAACTTGGGACTAACGACTTCTTGTTAATCATCCGCAGATATTGTGATTTTATGACATTCTGCGTGCCTGCATATCATTAAGTTTTGTTTCTAAATAATATAAATAAAATAATAATATATGTAATATTATTCAAGCCGGTCTATAAATTAGATTGATGGACAATGAAAGCGGATGGAGGAGGTCAAGATAGGGTAATAAAATCGACGTTCGTTGCCAAAATATCGACCAATCAGAGACTATTCTGAATTTGAAAATTATTTTATTATGTTGAGTGACAAGGTTTATTTGGACGTAGGTGTGTTGGCACCAGTTATTTGCTATACCTACAACTTATAAGAAAGAAAGAAACAAAAAAAATGGCTTATAGATAAAACAGTAGAAACAATGTCATAGATTTATTAATTCCTAGTATCTGTTTGTATTTTTATTACGTGTGTAATTCAAAAACACTAGACCTATTGAAATTTAGGTTCCACTTTTGGATAGCTCTATTACCTAGGATGCTCATGCTATACTTTAAATCCAACAATAACTTGAATAATCAAAGAAAAACTATGGACGCTCGCGTCAAAATCAAAATCATCTTCTATTCGTAAAAATAATCATACATTCAAACCAATATTAACAAAATAGCTTCTATTCATGACCGTGAGCTTACAGTAGCAGACTTACGTCAGTGGCATGTTATATGCCGCTGGCAATGGTCATCATGCCGAACTGCCAAACACAGGGTTGCGGGTTCGATTCCCGCCTCAGACATGTATTAATGTACAGATATTTGTATTTGAACTTTTTAAAACCCTTTGTTACCGGGTGCCTATGTCAAGATAGGGGTATGAAAAATAGCCCGATCCGTTTATCCTGGAGCAGCGCGTTGATGGATCAGTCAGTCAGTAACATTGTCCTTTTAGATTTTTCCCTTATTAATATAACGTAATTGTAAGTTGTATGTGCTCCCGGAGTAGTACCTATTGAGTACGTACGCCGGAGGAGATCGGAGCAATAAGTAAGCGAGTATTGTTTTCCGATACGGACAAGTTGCCGGCGATGTAGGTCACACGGACCGCGCCCGCGCCGCCCGCGCCGCGCCGGCTTCACTCTCACGTCGCTATTTATTTCTAGGTATCTCTCTGATCATGAGATTGACTTGAATATACAGGGTGTACTAATGGTAGTCTACAGGGTGTAAAACATGACAGCAGTCGCTCTTCAGGCGCGTATTCTGTACATTTTTACATACAACTTTTATTCTTCTAGTTTATAGATTTTTTTTATCAAAAATGTTCATTTGAATACCGGTTGTTACAACGCAGTGGAGGTTTTCTTATTTATATAGTTTTAATGACAGTGCTCAGTTTTTAATAAATTTTATTTTTAAATATTTAAGGGTCAATGAAATACATATATACATACACAGGCTGAACCGAACTAGATGTGGAACTGTGATGTGATTGATGGCTCTGTACCGCCTTACAGATTCTGATGAAACTTGATTTTTACACACAAACCTGGCAGCATTGTGTCGTGACCTACCATAGAATAAAAGAAAATTGTTATCAACAAAATGGATCATTAACATCTTGTTGTATTAATTTTAATTTAATTTAAGGACGGTGCTTATAGGATCCTTCCGCGGGGTGTTCCTAGACCTAATAAACATGTTATAAGCATTAGGTACAATCGACACAGTTATTGCCATGATTTTATCACCAAAAAAAAAAGCTAAAATATTATCATCTCCATGCATAACACCAGAAAACCTAATGAAACAAACTTATGATTCACATATAAAAAAAAACCAAAGTTAATACCGAGCACTCAATCCGGGCCAATAACGAAATAACGTACCCATCATAATTTCCCTTCCATCTACACTTTGAGCCAATGAAATAACCAAATTATCGCATCGAAAGGGTTCGCAATAAGTTTGATAAGAACGCTATGCATATAGTAGTAAAATGTGGGACGGAGTGGAGGCCTCTCTGCCGAATTCCACGTAGTTCGGATGCAAACCGATAAATATATCTGAGGCTACGAGCAGCCCAGTGAATAAACATGAATGTGTTTCGTACACTGCGGGACAAACAAACTACGCTCTTACTTATACAACAAAGAAAACATCTAGGATAACGTCTTTCATTGCGGTCAGTAGAGGGAACCGTTTTCAAAAACCAAATGTAACGAATTCTACGTGTTTGAAAGTATGGTACCTACTTCCTGACATTATTTTATTACCTACCTTTATTTAGAGAATAGAAGTTACTACTAGTTAGTGTACATGCCGCTGGCATAAATAGCACTGTGTAATCGCGCGCAGCATGCACCAAATGTAATGAAGTAGGTATGTTATGACAAGGTCGCTTATGACATTAGCAGTAGAGTATATTAGCTAAACTATTGTCTATCTACAGCAGTCCGATTCCTAACAGTGTAGCTGACTTTTTTTTCTTAATTATTGTAGACTTTTAGAGTCCTCAGCCAAAAGAAACCACAAACAAGTGACACCGCTTCTTTTGTCTGACAACGTCTTTTAATTAGTCAACATTTGATGTGACGTGTTTGTACAGACGACAGATAAATCAATTTAATTTATCAAGTATAGTAGTAAAAACTTTTGTACCTTCTAGATGTATTTATGTATAGAAGATAAATGCTTTCTTTATTAATTTTTTATCCACAACTTTGAGTTTGTTTGTCCTGCAGTGCATAGCGTCGGTGGCTGGAAAGACAGGCCTCACTCAATATCGGATATTGTTCTTGCAAATGAGTATTTACGTCATCGTTTGAGTAAAGGACAACGCAGGCTACAGACTAAACTATCGACCGATAGCTTGTTGTTCAAGACTCAATAACAAGCTTAAACCCGCTATTATCGTTAACTTATGTGTAATTTCTGTCAATATTAGTCGATTTACCTTTGTTTATTAACACGTAACAATAGCAGAAAATAAGTGTCCTTTGGTTTATTCGATTTATATCATAATAAAAAAACCTAACTTTTCCGTAGAAATAGAAAAGTATTTATTTGGATACGCACTCGTCACACGAAATAAGCTGTATTATATTCAAAGTAAATCCGTAGTGAATAGTGTAGCTGTAGCCGCCTGTATAACGGCTCGATAATGTACCTATTTATCAGTAATTTAATTATCAGAATCATTCAGTCGGCGAGGTATCGGCCGATACAAGTCTATAGACTGGGAACGTGCGGAAATATTCACGCGATCACTCGCCGCCCCCGCGCGCCCTCTAGCGTAGCATTGTTTATATAAAACAAACTTTACTTATATTTCCCGTTTTTTAAGGTTATATCTGTTCGTTCATATTGGATCTGTTTCGGTGAAATATTTGGGTTTCAAATGAAGACTGGTCTGTGGTATACATAGAGATAAAATATATATACTTTAATAAAGAGTCTAAAATAACTCTCGCCTGCAATACTTTGGCCACATTGCGCGTAGACATACCGATAACATAAAGTTGACGACCCAGTTGGCACAATGGTCACGATGCCGGACTGCCAGACATAGGGTTGCGGGTTCGATTCCCGCCGCAGGCAAGTATTTATGCTTAGATATTTGTCTGTGGTCTGGTTGTTTCTATGTATTATAAGTATATATTTACAATTGGGGCTAGATGGCGATGTGTGGAATGTCATGCAATATTTATTTATTTTATTTAAAGAGCATAACTTAGAGGCTCATCATAATAGGTACGACTGAAAGATAGATACATACCAAAAGGTAGAAGTCCAAAACGTTATTCATTTCAGGTGTCAGAAGAACATCCGGAGATGCCAATGAGCGTCGTAACGCTGCGCCTAGAACTTTTATTATTTATAGACTTTCATGAAGTCACGATCAAATAACAAAAATTCAAATAACAAAAAAAAACGAGTGAAAGGTAGGATAATAAATAGTGAATACCTATCTATATCAAATGCTTTTGATGTACTTCAAGCAATTACCTCAGAGGTAAGAAATAACTTTGCCTCGTAATTTCGTCAAGTTTAACAGTATTTGAAATTACTGACATGGAATCATGCGCCAATAAAAATGCTCTAAAGTAATCGGTATAGCAATCTTCCTGTTCCATACTTTATCGTTGTATTCCTACTCATGTGCTTTATCGGCGCAATAAGCCTCTACTAGTATTCGAGCTGGTACCGCAAGGTGATTCGACGATTAGCTCTTAGCAGCGTGGCTACCTGACACCAACCTTCCTTGACAACCTGTTCTCGAGTATGTTTTACCGCAGCTACCACACGGGAGACACAATGTGTGATGATTAGAAAAAGGTCCACAAATTCCATAGTCAACACCCACTGGAGGACATGGGTTCGTCCTATTCTTTACCGGGGACTACGTAGCACAAGTTTATAACCAATTAGTTACTATAATAAAAGATCACGTCACTCCCACGCACATCACTACACTATAAAGTTAATAATGCAGTTTTTATTACGTTGTCTTTGACTGACGCTTTCTTGATGGCTTGAAATGCTTGAACCATGGTCGTAACTTGTTGATGCTACGCCCAGCTCATGTCGCCCATGGCTTGAACCTATGCAAGACAGGCACTTCAATATTGGTTGATTGTCTTCTGTTTACGATTTAGAGACAAAATAGTTTAGTGAATTTTGTCACATTTATTCCTTTGTCTCAAATTATGGTACCCTCAAAATGATATTTTATGTGTTATTCCTCCTCTTTCTCGTCCCCGTCCTCTCCTATTGGCTTCCATAGGTATGCGTTTTTACATTGTGATTGTCAGTTACACTGCCAGCAAACTAAAGCAAGAATGAATGTGAAAAGAAGCTCCGCAGAGTTCGAATGAGACTCTGGGCATTCAAATTTGATGTCCACTTCACTTTTATTAGATAAAATGTCACCAAAATTAATGATAAGGACGATTGCCATTTTTCCTTAACGGCAAGAAACTCTCCGTACCCATAACCTTGGTAAGACATGCGAAGTGAGCTTGCAGGTCGGAACGGCAAAGGTCGTCAAACCGAGCGAGCGGTGATGCGTGCACGCACTTCGATTGCCTTTTTACACACGACAATCATTCATAAATCAATTGATTCATTGTATTCAGGGTTGGTGCTTTTCGGGGGGTTTTAAATACGGTTAAAGATCGACGCCCTCTATACTAGTGCATAGTTAAAAACATAATCGGTCTGGCATTTTTCCACGTACGCACATTATCGATCTTATTTTGTCGTTGGCAAGTGTGGTTATGGCCGTTTATTGGTTGTGGTCCGATCGCCGGAATTCTATCAATAGCCCCACGGGCTATTGATAGAACTCTACTAGAAAAAAATCCGCAGGCCGTAGTATGCTCTAGTATGGTAGGCGAAGACTTTTAGTTAAAAATATTTCGAAAATTAAGTCTTTAAGGACGACACTTTAGTGTCCTTTAACCTGAGAATACTACCACCCGAGTCCTCATATGCGACTCCATTTAAATTATTATCTTGGTATCATTTAATTACCTGTAAATTTACATAAGCACTAAGCAGCCAGGTCATCAAAGGCGACTCTTAATGCGTGTACATTTGATAGTGTCTGTAAAGAATGGTACGTTATGTTACATGGTATGTTACGTTTTTATTCTTGAACTAAGATATATTATTTCTGTGCTTGTATTTCAATTTCAAGATTATTATCAGATGATGTTAAAATAACTGCAGAAGAGTGTACAACATGAATATTGCGGATAAAAAGTAGCCTATATGTTAATCCAGTTCCAGTTTTTGTGCGTGAAGGAGTAACAAACATACAAACAGGATAGTAGGATGGATAAAATGTTTCAACAATAGCTATAGGCAACCCTATGATAAAAGTTGGTTATGCGGCAAAACAGCTGATCAATAGAACATTGCAACGAAAATGCTGTAAACGGATTCAATTAGTTATTAATCATATTTTGTAAGTTAGGTTTATTGTCTCTATTGGGCGACCTTAACGAGACCAATGACGACTTCTGTGACGTGGTGGGCGAACACCTACGACACAAAAGGTTACGGGATCGATTCAAGCCATAAACAAATATTTATGTACAGTATTTGTTTCTGGTATAATAAGTATATATTTACAACAAAAGAAAAGTATTTAAGGTGGGTCCAAACGCCAACGACCTCGCTACACAGGTTACTAAATAGTTACTACCGGCACCGGTCGCCTTCGTTGGTGAATTTTCGTCTCAATTTCCCCAAAATATCGGTAAAGATCTCACCTACAATTCCATCTTAGCACTTTTAAGAAAAACAAAACACATTGGTAACAATAAACAATGTTCACCAAGGAAGGCGACCGGTGCCGGTAGTAACTATTTAGTAACCTGTGTAGCAAGGTCGTTGGCGTATGGAACTACCTTTATCCGTTGTTTAGCTACCATAACACAAGCCTAGCTTAGCTTGGGGGCTAGATGGCGCTGTGTGCATATAAATATTTATTTAATTTATCAATGATGCTGTTGCAGGCTATTAGTTAGACAACATATTATTGACTATAGCAGCGTCCTGCAGTATCACCCGCGTAGGTTCATTTTGTAAAAACATACGTATACTTATTCATACCCAAGTTACTTCTTAAACTTATGTTTCGATTAGGTATAGTCAACTGGTGAAGCCAGGCATCAATCCCAGGTCAATCACTCAGGGTTACTGCAGACTGCAGAACTTTCTATCGGGCGATAGCTAGTGGAACGTAGGCATTAAAAAAACACATTACTAAGTTTTGATTAAAAAAATAATGACAATTTTTACAAAAACAAGTATACGAAATATTTAGAAATAAGTTTTTACTAATAAACTTTTAAACTCACACGATTTGTATTCGTACTGCTTCAATCTTCCCGCGACCATGACTATTGTAACATAGTCGAAACGTCGAAGTAAGAGAAATAAAAATAGGCGATTAAGACCCGGCAAAATAAATACAAAGTTTACCAACGATTAGAATTTTGATTGGCAAGATACCAAAATTTTCGTGATGCCCCGGTGATATCAGCAAAATGCACAAGCCATGTGAAGCCGTCAATCGGCGGATAAGAAAATCTATGGGCAGGTTCGATTGTCAGTCGTGTGTGGCCGGCAGGTGGCGTAGGGTGACCTTTCCAACTATCGGACCGTTTGAAGTTTGCATATTTCATGTTTTAACGTAGTTTTACTCGTCGATTATTGTCAACATGTTGGTACCTACCTAGGTTTCATATTACCTTGCTTGCGTGTTGTTTTTTAATTAATTACTTCGCAAGTTCACACTATTTCTTCCTACACTATGATAGTCAGCAGTGTCAAGGAAAAATATTTGTATCAAGCCCAAATTGAGCCGAAAATATTTTCAGAGACTTTCTGATTGGAAATCCAACATCTGTTTTCAGACTACCGAAGTCTCACGTAATTTTTATTTTAATTGTTACATATTAGCTAAGTCGCAAATAAGGTCCGAAATGGACAATATCGACATAATATAGGTAGCCATTTTAAGTGAGCTCACGCTAATTAGCATTGTAAACACTGATCATCCAATTTAGACCGCAGCCTTCGTTTGACGTGAATATGACAAAAAATATATCAGCGACTAACTAGAGGAAGTATGATAGGGTATCGAGTCGCGCCATTAGCCAGTTGGCCCTAACAGTATTTTAATAGACACGATACACGCACAAATTACATAAAAATAAAATGGAAACGTTCTTTAAAGAGAAACCTTTCAATTGAAAGCTGCAACACATATCTAACTCTAATTGAAAATGATATTATTGCATTATAATATAAATTATTATTTGGCCTCGCGTTATTTATTTATTAATAAATGTTAAACTGGGCTTTTACTCATTCTAACTAATTATGGATTGAGTAGAAATTAAGTGAGGCGCTATATTTATAACCAACAGCGGTCCGTGGTGTCACACACGTAAGTTTTGTTCCCGTGGAAATATAAGGATATAAGTTTTAATGTATCTTCATACCAAGTTATATCAAAATCAGTTCAGTAGATTCGGAGCCTATTTGTTACAAACAAAACAATTTTTGATCAAGTAACCTGAAATTTACGAGATGCCAATGAAGGCATTATACTTGAACGGGAGGCTTGCCTAGAAAGCTTTTCGCCTTAAGCGAGAGATGCCATCACTGAAGCAGAATGCCTGAAATGCTGAACGTAGGCATACGCTCAGATTTTTTTAGAAACTTCAATCCCTACTGAACGAAGTTGCGGGCAAATGCCAGTTGAAAAATATTTCTACAAATGAACATAATAATTTGTATCGATGTTATTGAATACTTGTGTTTAGATGAGCATCAGCGATAGGCCATTTATTACGGAAGGTGCGCCCTCGCCACCGCCCGGCCGTCCGGCGCAGGCGCAGGCGCAGGGCTCGTAATTATTGCCGACGTGACGTCACACGCAAATTATACCGTGGGACTCGTGGGCTGATATTATAGTCAATCTTTAAGTTAGTTATTATAGTATGTCTGTGAGAATATCGGGATCAGATGTAGCCTATGTTCTTATCCAGGTCTTAAGCTAACTACAAAGGACAAGGCAGCGTTTTTATCTGTCAGTCAAGACTTAGATTTTTTTATTTATAGACGTGCCAGTTAGGACATTGCTTCAAGCAGCTTTAATTACCTACCTGTTAACAATAGCGGCACTCTATGTTTTAAGAACGGCGACAAGGATAGCAGGCCGTGGTTACCGGTTCATCGAACTGACCTGCCTCTCCGATCTGCCATAGATCAACGTCGGCAGCAGCCACCGGCACCATCGAGCTGTCGATGCTTGCGAGCCGGTTCCGTGTACGTTTCCATTACAATATGGACTTATTTTTAGGTACTGTAGGTGCCTAATATGTCACAGATGATATTTTGAAACGTATAAAGGTTGAGAATGTAGCTCATCTGAAAGGCACCTTGCTCTAGACTTGAAGATTCCAAAATTGAAATTTTAGGGAAACAGCGTCTGTTAAGCGACAGCGAGGGTGAAGAGTTTACTATAAATTGACTATATGCTTCAAGCGTATAGAAGTGAAAATATCTAAATAGATAATTATAGTGGCGATATGCTAGCAACGTTTTGGTGAAGTTGATGTAAGATTCGCCTTAGCAGACAGTTTGAGGCCAAACAGCTGTTGACTGTGACCGAATACCTCGGAAAAATTGATGATGCCTTCGTGATGAAACCTGCGACTTAATTTTTTTCAAAAGAACTGATGATTCGTTGCTCTGGACTCGGTTCCTATGTCCAAAGGAACGAATTCGTCAATTCGTCTTCCTGTGAGAGGAGACAATGTCCTGCCAGGAAACTTAATTTTTCCGATCGTGTGATCGTTCGTCGTGTGTAAACGTGAACGGTGTAAGACAATGTCCGCGGTATCAGATGACGAGACCCCGCATGTTTATAGCTGTAATCTTATTTATTAGACGCCGCGCCTGCGCCCGCGCCGACCGAGCCGCTACTTACCACCGCGGCCGACTTCTGATATTGTACTTACCTCTTTATAACAGTGAAGACTATTGTTACATGAAGATCAGAAACATTAATTAATTACTGCAGGACATATGCACACAATTGCAGGCAAGGCGCTCCAAACTAAGCAAGGCTTGAGATACGATGATGACCCAGACAACGGGTCTGAGATTTAATTTTAAAGTCCAACAACGAATTTTTCTTCTTTTTAGCCTTTACTCCATGTAACTGTTATTATCTCATACTTACAACCTCGTTAGACTTTTTACTGGCCATGAAAATTTTCCAATTTTTAAAACCTTTAACAAACTGCCACCTATCGAAGCATCTGTAATCAGGCATCAATGAATGCACTTAAATTTTAATTGTATGGTCTATTGATTTGCGTGCGCGAGCGCATAAAACCGTCATAATTTACGATCATCAAGGTGACGTGCGACTGACGGACTGCTGCTCATTCAACCGTTGTTATATTGGATATGCAAAATAATTCGTTTTTACTTTGTAATAGCTAAACATTTAATATTCCGTGATTAACAAGTAGAGATTATTTAAATGCATGAATCGTTGATGAAAATGTAAGAACTCTTCTATAAACGGTATGCACTAAAAACGATTTACTTCTCAGTGTCTCCTTCTCTTCTGTACAGTTAATAATCCTAATGATGAGGTCTGCATTCTGCTCTCTTCACTTCGTTCTGTCTGACGCATCGTCATAGAAAATTTCGCGGTCTTTTAATTTGTTAAATTTTAGCTATAGTATGCGAAAATCATGCTCTTGACTCCTATTTTTGCCTTAAATGAAACAAAGTAATTTACGTCCCGTGTTCCAACTACTCGGACAGAATATTTGGACTACCAACCTGCGCTCATTATATGTATCTAAGTACCTATCTACGTGATACATACAAACACCTGGGTCTAGATTCCACACAAACATTTGAATAATGTCATTTACAGCAATCGCCTTTAATTTAGCAAATATCAATGGAAACTGCACAGAACAGATATTATCATCAGAAACAAATAACGCCCCGTGGTTTTACCCACAGAAATCCCGATCTCGTAAGAATCGGAATAATATTTTCCTGTGTCTTATTTCGGGACTCCAGCTAGCATTCCATCGAAAACAGTAGTTTTTGCGTGAAAGAGTAATAAACATACATCTATAATCATACATCTAAAATTCAATATCCTAACTGGCTGACTGATATATCAACGCACAGCTCAAACCATTGGTTTTGGAGATTGTGTTCTTTGTAAAGTGTAGGTCCTCTAATAAACGGTATTTCTAAATTCCACCCCTAAGAGAGTGTAATGGAGGGTTGTATTTGTCATCTGTAGTTGAAGCTCCAAGCAGAAGCTAGTCCACTGAGTTTCAGGATACAAAAGACTATTCTTGTTTAAATTTTCATAAAAATATTTCATCGTGTCACAAGTGTGACACGCTAAGTAGATATGCGTAGAGAATTGTTCACCTGTATGTAAATGATGGGAACTCGTGTTTACAAATTACGTAGAAGTTAATTACCTACCTATGTAGGTACCTACGACTAGACACCTTGGTCTGATGAAATATACGCTCCGATTGTCTCGGTGATAATTTATGGGACATATTTTAATTGCCGCTTAAGTTACATTTATCTATTAAAAGTGGAAGAAGAGTCACCGTGGAAACCATCATGGAATCAGCCACACTACAACATAGGCCTCCCTAAAAGACTTCCATATCAGTCGGTCGGATACCTTCTGCGTCTCTCGATACGTGGTCTCCAATCTAGGACTTTCCGGCCCCGTGGAAATATCGGGATAGAAAAATGGAACCAATTTTGGAAATATTTTTAACCTCAAACCAGTTTTAGTCTTTAAAAGGTCGCTTCCTTGGTGTTATCTAAAATGATAAACCTACGCGCCAAAATACTAAATATCAAATACAGCGCTCAGACTTCATCTCAGTCTACATAGATGACATCTGTTAGTTACTAATTAGATAATAATCTAGGAGCTAGGTAATTAAAAACATATTTATGTAAATACCTTCGCACATGCCGAGGGAAATTTTATTGCTTTGCAATTATTGCTGAAACCGGAAAGGTCAAGCAAGTTGAGTTTACCAGCCAATCGCCTATAATTAACTAACATTGTTTTTAAAATAGCCAAAAAAGGCAAAAAACAAAAACAAGCTTTGAAACTACAGAAATTATGTTTTTTTTTTAACTTTTTTATAGTTACACAGGTCCATTCAACTAAGCAACTAAGCTTATGTTATGGCGACCCATGAGAGATAGAATAGTTGTTATAAAATGTAGAGCGTATATAAATAATAGACTTTGGCTGTTACATACCTAAAATCTAATCAGTCTGCGTTCAGCTTGACGTTTTGACTATTTTGGGGCATTAAAAAAAATATATATATTGTTTATTTCAGGTTTCACCCATATTCTAGGCTAAGGACACAATAAAAATAAAAATATAAACATTAACGTAAAATTATTTACGACGTACCTTATATTATACACAAACTTTATATGTATAGATATATCATTAATTAAGTTAAATTACCTGATATTCGCATTCCGGTGGACCTGAATCCAGTGTCTATAAAATATATTGCAGTAGTCTTGAGCTACTGCTGTCAAGATCAAGTTACTACAGGTATTCTGTATTGTATGGATGAACTTGGCAAGCAGTGACCATACACCAGAGTCCTCTATGTGATCTGACCACACACAAAGCGATAAACGATAAATCTTTAAAATACGATAAAACAAACATGTATATCTTGAATTAATTTAATTTGTTTTGATGAATGTTTGTAGCCCGGGGCAGAAAACGATAAAAAATATATCCCTTGACAATCTAGTGCTATCGTGTGTGGTTTTTTTAATTAATAACCAAGTATCTATTTCTAGTTGATGCTATGAACTTTTTTATACAGTTTTTCATGAAGGTTTTCAGTTCGTTGTTTCTTGTCTTACTTTTGCTACTAAAACAGAAAAAAAAAACAAATGTATAAACACTATTGTCTTAAACTAGACACTAGTCTACATAAACATTTGCAGCAAAACGCCCAAAATCTCGATTTCACCCAAAATATCGCCCAAAATAACTTATATTTTAGTCCATACCTCCATTTACGACAGACAACTGAAATAATGAAATAATCGTTTAAAATTATCGGTTTTCTATGTTTAGTGTGACAAATATGTGGACAAAATCAAGATTTTGCATTTTTAATGCAAGTGGACCATCCTGTTAGTCGCCCTAAATTAAAAAAAAATAAACCAAATACTCAATTTTCTAAATTCAAAACATAAGGTACTATTTTCAGTTATCGACAGTTGTCAATTGGTGCGCATCGCCCGTCAGTTGTGACATTCGAGCCGTCAAAATCAGCTGACGGCGTTCTAAATTTAAATAAACGTCAGAAAATTTCAAATTGTCAAGCATTTCCTGAAATAAGTGGAATTCGTATGAAAAACTGTCACACTGAAAGATAATATTAAGTACGCGAGGAGCAGCTAGCTCCTCGCGGTTTTACCCGCTTCAGTTCGGATCCCACGTGAATATCGGGCTAGAAAAGGAGCCTATGTGGTATTCCAATGCTCCAGATAATTTACTTACCAAGTTTTATCCCAATCGGTTTAGTAATTTTTGCTTGAGGAGGTGACAAACATACTTAAACCTTTCACATTTTTAGTAGGTATGATTTTGAAGAGGTAGACTTTGTTTTGATTCATCTCTTTTATCGGACGTTGTCTTTCAGTGGGTGATTTAGATAAACTGCCACGTATCAAGGCTAAACTTGTCGTTGGAAAATACTTCAAAGACAATAGATATGGTGCATACCTGGTAAAATTTTATTCATCCTCAACCTCTTTTAAAGTGGTTTAGTTAATAGTGCTTGGTGGTTCAGATGCAGCGCGACAGCACTAGTTTCTTAAAATACTTTTTTAATTCCTTTTTGTTTTGTGATTCTTCTAAATTTTTACGACTTCTAAACGACTTATGCGGGACGAGTTCAAAGATAGAAAATATACTCTTTTTTGACCCCTCAAATTCGTTCCGTTTGGGCCATACTTATATCTATGGGACGAGTGCAAGGGTCACTCGGTTTCCGTATTAAAGAATTTTCGGATATTGAAAAAATCAAAGTTTATTGTTTTAAACGATTCTACGCATGAGATGTCAAAAGCTCTCTACGTCTATTTATTTTTTAATTGACGAACCGTCAACTTTAGTAAGATCGGTATTGAAATCGTCATAGTGGCCGTAGACCTTTAAATAAGCAACCTTCTAGTGCAAAGACAGTGGAATGTGTCAGCAGAGATCAGGTGGCGTACAGGGTCCGGCGACAGCGGCCGACCGGCGACCAGTACAACTGAGAGCCTGTTTCACAAACTCACGAATAGTTTAAACATTTACACGATTCACAGATTTACTAGGTCACCATTGCAATTCATAAGCAAAGGTTATAAGTGATACAAGAAACAAAGCTTTAGTAATTACAGAACATACTTTTTGTACATTCACTATATCCGAAGGTATCATCAGAGACTTTTACGACAATTTCACTATATGACCACTTCGTAGACGGAAGATTATAGTCACTTTTCCGGTTAAAATCATAATTGATTTGAACTCAACTAGTGGTTTGGTCCTGACAACAAGAAATGCTCCGCAGTCGCTAACTTCTTCATTTTGCAATTCTTGACTGCTTCGTTTTATTCCTTTACCCGTTAAGCGATAGATAGTTTCGCTATAAGTTTTTTTAAAATACAGGCTAACGTCATACACCAACACTAACACCACCTATCCTTAACTTAACTAAGTTAGAAGCTGAGTTAAGAATGTTGGTGAAACAGGCTGTAAGTGAACAAAAAGCCACAATTGATGTAGATTTACGCGGGACAGCGTGCTCTACTGCCTCCGCTGGCCGGTTACACGAGTAACAAACACATAGAGACGACATTGTTCTGTATTCATAGTAAAAATTATAAAAACAAATCGTATTTAATACTTAGAAATTACTGAATCTAAGTTTACAAGTCGTAATTTCCTTTTTCTCTAATCTATAGAAGTATAATGGCGACTATGCTATAAGAATCGATAGCAACAATCTTTACAGTAATATATTCAATTGAAGAGCTTGTTTGAATTAAATGCGCTGTCTGAAACTGCCGGCCTAATTAAAAAAAATGTTTTCCTATTTAATAGCCCAATGCTTGAGAAATGCTACAGACAATTTTTTCGGATTTATACGCGAGTGAAACAGTGGGGAGCAACTCTTGGCTATACAAAGTCAAAAGTGGCAACGACAAGCGTCTCCATAGATTTCCAGTGCCACTTCAGAAAGGATCGCGGCCGGCAGATACCGCGGGAAACATTTTAACATGCTTTTTTATTGCCTTACATTCACTGCGTATCTAATTTTGAAAACAACAATAAAGTACGATATAATTTCTAGAAAATTTCCACCATTTTTCACCATTGCTCGCTTACAATGGCTATGGTCAAAGTTAAAATTGGCATAGAATTTCATTGACTTCGGTTTTTTTTTCTTAAAAAAAATCTCCTGTAGTGTCAACGAAGGCTAGATATCTGCGAAGTTGACACAACATAATTCGATTATTTACACTTTTTATTAAATAATACAATTACAAGAAAATAAGATAGTTTTTTGATTGTAACTAATTCGTTCGGAAATACTTGACCAATTTTGATGAAACTTGGTGTGATAATACATTAATTAATTGGGAGTAACATAGGTTATTTTTTCGGACGTACTGGACCTTAACGGTCCGGTTGAAACCGCAGGGCACTGCTAGTCTGTTCTATAGTTAATTTAATTACATCACCACTTATTAGGTTATCGTAGTGAACTAACATAAGTTAACATCAAAAAAATATAAAAACGTCAAACTTAGATGTCTATCATAAAACTTTAAATGGCACAACCATAAAAAAGTTATCGTCAAAATAAAGGCGGAACGCGTCGCAAGCGCATAAAACATCGACCAATTGCAACCTATTACGCAGAAACTGTTTAATTTACATAAAGCTATTTCTCGTCACAAATATTAACGCTAATTATTTAAACAATATGCCCGGACATTAAGTAGACAAGTGGCTTTATCGGATCACCTGCTCATTACGGAATTTCTGGCTGCGCGCACGCACCGCCCGCCATTTTCGAAAAAAAAGGAACGAACTCGCGTATCTGTCATCGTGCGAGGACGTCCTTTATTGGATGGTAGCATCGATTAAATCTGTTATACTGTGCCCATTAAAACAAAGTGACCCTTAATAGGGCCAGATAGTGCCCGTATTGATATATGGATCGTATTATGTTACAGGTGCATTCGATACATTTTTGATTGCAGTAAATAACTGCTAGTAAATTTATATCAAATTGTAATGATATTTTTAATTCAAGCTATATTTGGAACGTAAAAGAAAGTAAGCATTTATGTTTTTTCCAAATACGAAACTATTTATTATTCATTAAAACTATCTCGAATTTAAAGTGTAATTAACAATAAAAGATGGTTAAATTCATAAATGAAACTTTAATTTCCATTTGGGATTATGTTTTAAAAGCGCTGTCAACAAAGTCGTAAAAATATTGTTCTTTTCTCGAAATGTTATTTTTCAGAATGTCCTTTTCTCAGAATAGCTTTTTCTCAAAGTGTCCTTTTCACAAAATAATGTTATTTTTCGATTTCTAACATGGTCATGGTCAAGAAATAATTGAATTTGACGGACCGGAAATTCAAAACGATACCTATACCAAATTGTAGAATTGCAATTATAATGCACTTGACTGTGTACAGTTCGCATCAAAAGTAATTACTAATTCAAAAACTTACTAAGTATTATTCACTTAAAAAATATATCTTGAAAAGTAATTATTATAATTCGCGTGGTTCGGTAACGAAATTACAAAAACAATCATGGCGGTTATTAGTTTATAATAAACAGCTGCTTTTTATTGTTGTATTTGTACTCATCCATGTTGGTTATAATCGAATACATTATCGGATATTGTATCTACGGACTTTTGTTTCTATGTATTTTCGTTTTTTATTTAGTAAGAAACTAATAAGCTAGCGAATATCAAGTAAATTGTAGAGGTCCTTAGAAAGATTATGAGTACCTAGGTATATTGTTATCGTTTTCAAGTAACCCTTGGTAGCTGATACGTAGGTTATTGATTTTGACCGGTTTGATTCACATATCGAAGAAGAAGAACGAGAAGAAAAAGGGATGAGGGGACAATAGGTCTGTACTTGAAAGCACAATCAATTAGTCTACCTAGAATAAGTATAAAATAAAATGTAAGTATAGTTTTAAAATTAATTTCTGTCTGTCTGTTTGTTTCTGTGAAACTTATCAGGGTTTCGTACCTCAAAAGGTAAAAAAGGAACCCTAATAAGATCACTCTCTTGTCCGTCTGTCCGTTTGTCACCACAGATTTTCTAACAAGTTGAAATTTATACCAGATTTTATACACCTAATAGGGACTCAGTATCACAGTAGGTACTGACTCCCTATTATACCGATTTCTAACAAGTTGAAAGGAGATATGCAAGCTTGGGCTAGGATAGACAAGATGTTTGTTATATTCAAAGAGTTATACAATTTTTTTAGATTTTTGCCTGCATATTAGATTTCTTCTACCACTCAGGAATCATTTTTTACCATAAAAATATTATTTTTCACAGGTTTATTACCTCAAAAAGCTACCATTTTCACTATATTTTTTTGTTATGGTAATTTCTTCAAAAAAGAGTTACCATTCAATAATAATCGAACGATTTAGAATCGAATAGTATTTTTTACCGACACTTTCCATTTTACGTTTTGTATGTTTTTAACTAGTACTTTGGGGGTCAGTGATATTTAATTAATGAAATCATTCATTTTTTGAATTACTAGAGTCATTTGTGTTTAATACTAAAGCTACAATCAATTATTAATTTAATCGATCGAATAAAAAAATCTATCGATTTATTAATCGATTATCGATCGATATTGAATCTGTGGCACTTTTTTATGAGATTGATTGACAGATGTTTGTCATTCTCATTGCTTTTTTGCTTTGTAAATCTTCGGTGTGTTTGGTGTATTATTTCGAGTTTCTTTATTTATCGACGACCTTTAGCTACTATCTTAGTTTCATTGTAGGTAACTACGAGTGATAGCAAACATAAAAATACAGTGAATTAGGTTATGAAATTGACAATTAGTTCGTCAAGTATGACTCCAAATATCTCATAATGTCGGAGTGCTATGGTAATCAAGTTGTCATTTATGAAATTACTATTAAATGTGGATTACAAATTGTCACTTTTCATTTTTGTTCATCTTAAGCCCAAGGTTCTATGAAGATCTGCAGATCTCCTTTATACCAGATTTTATACACCTAATATTAGGTGTATAAAAATCAAGGATCTGAGTAAAATAAATTAAACATATGGGCAAATCAATTAAATAATGCTAAACCAATTGAAATCTGGTTTTCTCTATTTAAATAGTTCTATTTCTGTTAATAATAAGGGAAATACAAAATAAAAAACCCACGATGACATCAAATGACATTGACGTCCACAGAGTGAGTACTGGGTACCGTATCATGAATCAAGATGATTCGACCTTCGTATTTATCACTATAACGCTTGAACGTCAATCTACAACGATATTGTCAATCAATAAGTCAATCAATCTGAATCCCGTATCGCGATGGAAATATACGTCTAGTTCAATTGATCGATAGCTATGTCTGTGAGAAATATTTAATTATAGATTTACGTCATTAGCAAATACAGCAGGACATTGTACACAGCGCCATCTAGCCATAACAAGTCAAAGTCAGTCTGTGAATGCTTAATACATTTGTACATAGATCACATAGAAACGTCTTAAAAAAATATAATGTGTAAAAAAAATTGTAATAGAGTGATATTATAAGGGTTCCTTTTTTACCTTTTGGGGTACGGAAACCTAAAAAGCTAGAATAATGTCCTAAAAAGCTAAAAATACTGGTTCATATTATAGAAATACTAAACCAATAACAAACATGATAAATAATTTGACTAGCTTTTACTGCTACTTCGTCCACGTACGAACTGTATTTTCTAAAATCCTTTCTTGGACAAGGATTTTACAAGTATGTAGCTACCTACGTCGTTGTAATATCTATCTTGTGGGTCTAATTTTATCCCGATCATTGGTTTTATGCAGTGCTTTGATGTATAACTATCCTCAGCCAGTTAGGAGTTTTTTTTTTAACGACTTCAAGAAAAAAAATAGATATTTTTGCCATTTTTGCCAATGTCAACGTTATTTCCGCGAATGTTGCATCTTTCTTTACGTAGGTGTTAAAACTTAGACCATTTTACACAACTAGATAGTAATAATACTTAGTATCATTCGATTTGTATACGCAGCAGGCATTCTGACAGCGACTAGTAAGCGGAAGCTACTGTAAACTACTGCACGCTAGAACGCAGAAAGCGAACGCTTGAACGCGCGATCACTCTCTCACTGGTGGAAACCATCGCGACGTATACATCGCCTGACGGACGTTTGCGATCCAAAGAGAGCACCTCCAAAACAAACAACTACGTATACTGTATAGTATTCATGACAATTCATTAAAACTTTTTCTCTTGATGACCCCTCTCATCTATTCGTTACCTACCAAGTTAGTAGGATTCACCGCGTCCTGGCAACACTAAGAGAGCGACAACGAGCCAAGTTAGATTGCTCGCCATTACATCCCTCCTTTCAATCTACCAAATGAGTAGGTATTTTGGTATTTTTCGTTATATTTTCATACCTATTTTTGATGCGGATAATCTAATTTGTGAAGGTACGTTTTATTAATAAATAAGGAGACGGTATGAGTTTAGTTGAATGAAGTTTTCACCAAGATTTTTCTTTGGTATTTTTCACGCTTTCCTGGCGC
Source organism: Idaea straminata (assembly GCA_951213275.1). Classification (NCBI taxonomy): domain Eukaryota; kingdom Metazoa; phylum Arthropoda; class Insecta; order Lepidoptera; family Geometridae; genus Idaea; species Idaea straminata. The sequence goes on from OX577849.1 coordinate 15,212,541, forward strand.
TGGCGTTGGGGTAATTTTTGTTTTAAGATTTTCCTTTTTTTGAGTGAGGTTGCAGATAAGTGGAACGTTTAAAAGGGATTTGCAATGTGAGTTTGTTCAATGGAACGTAAGTGTTGTATGTCAGGCATCTAGTGTCACCTGGATGATCCACTAGATCGTAGATAGAAGAACTGCTCATAAACATACCGACAAAAAATATTTATCTATTTTATTAAAAATCACAAAGCAGGTATAAAATACTATAATTAATGATTAGGTCAGTATATTTAAGTAGTAAGGTAAGTACCTACGGATAATAAAGGCCACCTATCAACTTAAATAAAAACTAAATATTTTATACAAAAAAGGGCTAAAAACACTTAAAACAGGTAATTAAAATGATTATTTGCATTTTTAGTCCATTGAAAAGTTATATTTGGGGTTGCATTTGTCAGAGGATGCAATTTTATTTTTTAGATATCAAGGTCAGTTTCATCCTTTCAGCCAGATGGGGCCATAAAATAGCTAAGGACGTAAAGGATTTTCGCTTATAACTTTTTTTTGTTTACGACTAAAAGTTACTCGACAAAAGTTGTAGATAATCTTATTTGCAAAAAAAATGTTAACTAATATTTTTTGTGAGACCTATAGTTTCTCAGATAAACCATGCAAACCGTTTAAATCCGTTTTTCCAAGATGGCGGCCGTGGGACAAGGACTACAATCCCTCAAACTTGGATTTAACTTTAAACTGAACCCCTTGATATATAAAAAATAAAATTGCGTCCTCTGACAAATGCACGCTAAGCCCAAAAATGTAACATTTCAATGGACTATATTGTCAATCCGAAAAATAATCATTTGTTTGTTTTTTTTGTTACGAATTATAACTGATCTTTCTGTTGATATAATATCTAAACTATAGCTGCGCCCCGCAGTTTTACCCGCGTTAGTAGCCTATGTGTTAATCCAGGTCTCCAGGTTAATATCAAATTTCATTGCAATCGGTCCAGTAGTTTTGGAGTGAAGAAGTAACAATCATAGACACACACGAACTTTCACATTTATAATATTAGTAGGATATACCTCAAATATGAATTAAAAAAGTAGAATGAAAGAAACCTAATACTTCCAAAAAATCTCCGAAACACCAACTTTATATAAAATTAGTTTTACTATTTCGATACTGGTAGCGCCATCTCTGGGGTAAAGTCAAAAGTAAGAATTTGCGAAAACCAGATAGCCGTGCTTTTTCAAAAACAATGTTAATTGTTTATAAACAATGTTAATGTTAATTACCTTATTTTTTAAAGTTAGGCAAGTACTTATTCATAAAAAAAATATAAAAAAACAACGACTCACCTGAGAGGCACAGGGAGTCCGTACGAAGATATTTCAGAATAAACACATTTTCATTTTTATTTCCACCAATTAATTTATCAATCATTCAAATTCACTACAAGACTACAACACAAATTAAATACTTAAATTTAATATTTATCTAAGCAAAATTACTTCAAAAGTAAATGTTTTTGTAAATCCTATTCAAAAAATATAGAAGTTTCTATTCTATAGTTTTTTAAATATACTTATTGCCAGTTTTAAATACGATATTCCAAGTTTTATTAGTCATTCGAATTTCGAAGCGCGCATTCAGATTCCGCGCGGCGCGTTCATCGCTCTGAATGCATTCCGGACGTCTGGCTGTGCTACGCGCCATCGCCACCGCGTGTGACGCGCACCTAACTTCACACTGCTCGAGTCTGTATTGTATTGTGCTGTGCTCGAGTAACAATCACACTCGTGTTGATAAAAATTGTATTTCCATCTAAAACCAATCGGTAAGTGATTTTAATCGCAATTTATTATATTCTCCTATCGATTTAAGTTAGCATTATACTACAGTATGAGTGATTTTAGAAATATTTTGTAAATTAATTTGTGTTGTGGTTGACGGCCGTCTGTAGTTTTTTTTTGTGTTTGTGGACAAATATTTTTAAAACAATGCTTTGATTTTGTCTAGAAATGCACGTTTTTTGGCCATATCCTTGAAATGAAAAAGAAAGGGAAAGTTGTGAGACATTTTGTGGGAATTTTTCAGACATAACCACAACATCTCTAAAGCAAAATAACTGCGACTTCGGATGTGACTTAGGTACTAAAATAGGCAACAGATGGCGCTTTTCTCAATAAGTTATATTCTAACCAAGGAGAATTAATTTAACATTTATATTTGGGGACCCGAATCTGACTATAAAACAAACTAATTTGGTGCTCTGAGTTGGACTATGAACAACATTCAAAATTATCGAACAAATTTTTAACTCCTACATAATTACCTAAATAATTAAAATCAACCAAAACACTAAGATCTGGTCACCACTAATTGATAAAGTAATTTACTATAACAATATATAAAATATTACTGATTAATAATAAAATTGAACAAAACGCATTTGACACGAGACGTCTTTCGGTTTGTGCATCTCACTGGGGGCCGAAATTTTGACAGATTTATTGCGAGCGCGGCTTTCTACTCGCGTTCAGCGTCACACACGTCACGCGTCGTCACGGACATTATAAAGTTCCTTTTTTTTAATTTTAGAGCAAAATAGAGATTTTAATTCTTTAGACATCATACTGTGATCATACATCGTGGTGACCTGCGTTTTGTGTGATTTTATCACATTTCAAACTTTAAACTCTTTTCAAGCTTTCAACTAAACTAAACAAAATACTTAATTGAAACTGAACAATATTTAATTTTTGAAATGATCATAAATTTAGGCAGATACGTCATAACGGTCAAAAATTTATTTTTTCGTAATCACCTGAAAGTTACCTACATAGTTTTTATTTATATTCATCCTAACGTATCATTATCAGTAGATTGCATTGGTGAGATCAAAATTCTTGTATTAAACCCTGTAAATGCAAGTATAATTTACGATGCTAAATACAATGACAGTAATGCATCATTCGTCATAAAGAGAAGATTACCGTAGACTGATTTACGACCGGATTGCATAATAGTTACAATTTCTTGTGCTTTTGTACCTAGTTATAGGGAAAAAACTGCCATTCATATTTAAATAGAAAGTTGCTGTTAGCAGATGGAGAGAATTTCGCAGGATCCGTGGAATAAATCTTGGGAGATTGACATTCATTCTAAAAAGTTGAAACATTTGAGAATCTTCTTTTTTTTAGGTCTGTTAAATAAACCAGTGTGACAGGACTGGGAAAAAATTAAATAAATATGACTTTACTTATCTAAGAGAGATTCCTTTAAAACCTTATAATAATTAATTTTCATTCTATAGTATTAAGAAAATAAAATGTTTGATACTTACTTATAAAGTTTTTAACGTGGAATTTCATACTATTATGCTGAAATATAAAGTTCAATCAAACTGGGATCCATTCCTGTTGATTCATTGAAATGCAATAGGCATAGACAATATTTCACTGACTTAAAAAAAAACACAAAAACGTACTCCAAGAGTGTTCTATTAGGCTAATTAATAATAAATCAAGTGTCCGGGATTACGCGTGACGGGCAGGACAAATGTTTCCGTTCAGAGCGGGTTTTTATTTATTTTTATTATTTTTATTTACGAAATAAAAATTTATGGGGTCGGAGACCGCCTTCGGAGAGATTTAGCGAGTGTGTCATAGACTCCAGTTATTGAATTATGAAGCCCTGTAATGGGCATGCGGTTTCCAAAAAGGTCGGTAAAATATCGACTGGATATATTTGTGATTTAAATTCATATTATTGGCAGAGACAAGTGGATTTTTTAATGCCCTATAAATTGTGGGACTTCCGTTTTTTTATGACATTACAGTTAAACCCATTTCACGTTTAAATTTTTAGGAAAGCTAATTTATTTGGATTTATCTATTGTTTTAATTTTGTTGTGATAAAATTGAACACAATATTGATTTATATCCAATTTTTCAGGTATAACATCCAATCCAAACGTTCATACATATTATTAAAATATTTGTATGCATACCAACGTCTTGTATTTACTTACAACCTTCAACAGAAACATGAACAAATTTAGTCATCCCACTTCTTATTTATAACAATAAACATTTTTATATCATTTTGTTTCCAATCCAACATAAATAAGACATGTTATTTAATGCCAATATATCACTTGACAGGTGGTAGTCTGCCATTTGTCTTTAGTACCCTAATTAGAACCTTACAACCTCAAGACAAGGTTAATTTTTGTTTGTTCGATTCATAAGGTTACAAGATTTATACACTATATCAATGTATTTCTTTGTGTGAAGTTAGTGAGAGATTTTAATCAATGTCTGAATGCTGTATTAACTTCGAAAGATATCGGTCGAACGAAATGAAATGCTATATTTAAAGATTATTGCAATTAATTATGGGGTTAGACTTGTATATACATATACCAATTCAAACAATACTTAACCATCATTCATTATTGGTACCCTTTAGGAATCTTTTGATCTACCTATAATATCAGTAACGATTGATTATTCTTTTAAAACATATTTGTTAGAGTAGTCTTTAATTCACCTTTAAAGTTTGGCACTAGGTATATTATCGAATTCATTACCATTTATTTTCATGAGTACATAACATTCTCAATAAGTGTAAAAATAGTAATTTTACTTCTTGTCTAGTTAATGCATTGGAATTAGTGACTTTAAGTTATACGAAAATGTTTTATTACTCTTACTTTATTTAAACTACGTATTTTGTAAAAACATTGTTGCAGTTACTAACTTTAATAAAAACTTACATCAAATTAATTATTATTCAGTTATTTTACATGTTTATTATTACTTCGAGGAAAATAAATTAGTATCGTTGTCTTTTTAAGTAAATAACGTTCATCAAATAATGAAGATTAACCAGTATTCAATGTATGATCACCCGTTTTTGGCCATGCTATTGGCATAGTCAGGTTTAAAAAAAAATAAGTAAGTTCCCGAAATAAACTAACCAGAATTCAAAATTATAAATCCGAAAGAATACTAGTAACGCCATCTACTAGAGTGATTGAGAACTCCAAAAATGTAAGTTTATAATATTTTTTTTATCACAGTTGCTCATAAAGTGGATCTTATTCAACGGCTTTTAGGCTCATAATCCAACATATTATGCACGCGTGCGTTTTAGATTTGTTAACTAGTGCTGTAAAGTTATCCCGAAAAGGTAGGTACCAAAGAGTTTTTTAGCTAGCAAAAATGGTTGTCTCTAAAGTCGGTTTACGAACGAAAATTTTACGTGATAATGACTTAGAAAACGATTAAAAATTGAGTTGTGTATTTTTAGTTTTTTCTTTACTTAAATATATTGTTTTTCCGTACCATTGTATTTTGTTCTTAACCTCCGACGCAAAAACAAATAGAAGAACCCTAAAAAATAATGTATGTCACACGAGGATGTATAGGTTAAAAGTCTTTAGCCTGGCCTTTCCGGAGCATAATTAACAAAAAAATATTGCCTTAAAAAATGTAAACATAGAGTTATCATAAATATTTTGTTAATTATTATTTTGTTTTCTTTTCAAGTCTTTTCTTTTATTCGCAACTGTGATAAAAAACGTCGTACGATATACGTGTGGAATTGATATTTGCATCTTGGCTTCTATAACACGCTCGCTGCCGCTCGCGCGTCATAAACCGCCTCTATGCAAAGATCAATTTACCACACTTATATCGTAATGTACTATTATGCCGCATTGGCTATTATACACTTGCTAAGTTTTTCTTTTTTTAAAAGTTTTTGAAACATCACAATCACAAAAAATGTTTTCGGTGAAAGTAAAATCCTTTAGACGGATTCCGAAAAAGCCTTTATGTGGGCAATAAAACTTGAAATGGGCAATAAAACTGGTAAAGTGAAGACCGGTGGAAAACGGTAGCTGGTGGAACAGCATCAAGACGACGGCGAATATCTTGGAGGATAGCTGGAGGAGTGGAAGAGCGTCGTCATCGGCGAGGGTCGGAGGCAGTCGTTGCGTCGGCGGCTCGCCTGGCGCGGTCTAATCGATGCGCCACTGCGCTGTCTTCCGACGACGGCCATTACGCACCTTTATGGCCACCCGGCGCCCCTCCCGCTCACCCAAGGCACATGACGAATCAATATGCCGCCAACCGACTCAACACTTATTTATTTGACACGATTTATTAGCCGAATGCCTGTAAACTTTTATGCGCCCTCCGCTCGCTCCCCACGAGGGATGCTTTATGATGGACAATGATAAAATTCCGCGCTTCTCCTATCCGTTTATTGGCTTTCAGAACACATGTGTTATGTCGATGGAAATTATGCTGAGGTGCGATTTCTTTTCGGGATCTCGGTTCATTAATGGCCGTTTTATTTTGTGGCTGCAATTAACATTAGTTACTTTTTTACCGTCGTCGCAAGCGCCCCGGACTGCGGCTTTGAGACAAAATGTCGGCAGGAAATGTGTAATTTTTTCACAAATATTGCGGAAGGAAGGCGGTCGCTTCCTCTGGCCTGTTTAGATGGTTTTTATGCTAATCGCGGAGATTTGCTGGGTTTTCTTTTAGCACGACAATTATTCACGGTTTGCGATCGCAGCTCGCCCTTTAAGAAATTAGCGGTGGGCGGCGGCGTGGGGGTGCCGCAAGCCTCTAAATAAACTGGGTTAAGTAACATTGCTGGGCTCTCATCAAATCTTTATGAATGACGATCCTCGCAGGCAACCGCTCTAGCGTTCTACGACTTTATCTCGCAAAATTTTCTCGCAAAAATGCGGGAGTTTCTCAGAGTTCGGGTAGAGCTGGAGACTCTGGTGACTATTTAATGGTGTCCCGTAATTGTGTTAGGGAATAAACATGCACGTCTCATTGCGAGCGCTGCGGAACATTAGCTAACTCAACAGTTATTTTTTATGTGGCTACGAATATTAAGCAGCAAGCGTGGTCGCAGTAACATTTAATGGGCGACATACATGCAGAAATGCGATCTTTTATTAGTGGGTAAGGACAAAGCTAACGACTTCCCGACGATAAATTAATTTGCCAATAAAACCTGCCCTCTTCTGTGAATATTACAAAATATAGGAATTAATAATGACGTTCGTTCCGTAATGACCTTTAATTAGAAAAAACTTATGCAGACGGTGGTGCTTACTGCTTGTATTGGCAATGTAGGAATGTTGCTGAGTTTTTATTAAAATTGCTAAAGTCTCCCTTTTTTTGAAGTCTTGGCCTTTAATGACGCCCATGTTTGTGACTCCCTATAGTATTTATGTTCAAGATTAAGACTCTGAGCAATTCCACGCGATCTATGTGATGGTTCTCATAAATAACGACAACTGATTGCAGAGTTAAAGGAAGCCATGCCCGATATTGTTCTCTGTTAGGAATGAGCACAGATGAAATATTATGGAAAAGTGTCGGAACAGTAATTGACCTAGAAACAAGGCGGTGCTCTGTCGAAGCTAAACGAATTTGAAGTAATGTAGGGAGGAAATGAGCGCGGGCTCATTCCGAGTTTCTTACTCCGGGTGGAAATATGAGGCCCGAGTCGTGTGCATGTAAATGTAAAACAATTTCATCGCGACGAGCGACGTTCCGTTTCACACGTCGACGTCTCCCGTTCCTTTCCTACCCGAATGCATAACAGACAAACAGGCTAATCCCGGCGTTATCGTAAATTGTCAGTTTATGACGTGCGGAACGGGCCGCCCCCCGCCCGCCCCGCTGCCTGAGGGGGAAGACTTTTCTAATTTCGCCCCCTGCGCCCGTTTTGATGCGCTAATTCGTGTAAGCAGTTTCTGAACGTGCTTGTTTCGAGTTCACTTCGATTCGCCACGGTACCGGCTGCCGGCCGATCCTCCTAATCTCGACGTGATAAGGTCCGCAATCGTATCAAATCGACGCCTGCGTTACTCTGCAAGGTTATCGTCGGCTTTTACATAGAGTTGCGCAATTTACATACATTTGTTTGTTCGGTTTTTAAATTGGGGAATTAACTGTGTTAATCGCGATGTTGTTTCGCTAAGAGCCCCCTACGTTAGCGTCGCGTCGCGCGTAGCCCGTCCTGCGAGGGAGATGCTTACCTACGATAGTTGTGTGGCTGGTACTGGGCAATGCGCATCGGTCAGTGGCAGTGCGCAGCGCGAGCGATGGGATCGCGGCGCGAGCGCGTCCGCATCAGCAATTAATACTCTTCATTTAATCGATTCCTTCAATTATTCCACCTTGATATATGTTAATCCTTTTCGTTCTCATCCTCCCCGGGATATTGTTGGCTATAATTACGTGGGAGGCGACCTCTATTGACAAGTATTGATGTTTTTAATCTGATGTTAGGATAAGACATTAGTATGCCGTCCGTCCGGCGGTTGATTTGTAGCCGGCCGGCTCATTGCCTCGTAATTATTGGATTTCGGCGCGATATTTATTGGCATTTCTTCTCACAGTCGCCTTGATTTATCATTGGGCTGTCATGTCGGGAGAATTATTACGATGCGTGGAGGACGCGTCCGTCGAGAGCCGGCCTTATTCCTTAATCGATATGCTTTTTTTGTTTATTAACGTTGAATCCCGAGAGTATATAGGATACGTCAAATATTTCAATACGTTACGCGTCGCGACACATGATCACCGCCATTAAGGCGGGCGCGCGGCGTGCGGGCGTCCCGACGGATTAGCTCTCCGTCACCTCGCTGGTAATGAGATGGCGAAGATGGCGAAAATATTGGAAATAACACGACACACAATAATAACCGAATAATGACGCGTTCATCTCGCACACCTGCGACACCAACCAGAGTGGCGCTGCTGTCGCATACGTCATTGAAACATCATAAATAATAAATAATCAATCTTTGGAATCTATCAACCATGTACTTACGTTATTTTATTGCATACTTATCAATTTTAGCATTCCGTACCTCTAAAGGTAAAAAAGGAACCCTTATGAGATCACCCTCATGTCTGTCTGTCTGTCCGTGTATCACCAACGATTTTCTCAGGAACGGGTTGACCTAGCAAGTTGAAATTCATACTAAATACTGAGGTCTGTATTAGGTGTATAAAGGTCAAGTCAACACGATAAAAAGATATGGGCAAATTTACATTTCTTCAAAAACTTTTTTAAGTACCAAAATTTACCTTTATTTTCAATTTTTTTTATATTTCGGAATTTTCCCTTTACTTGCGCTGCTTTTGACCAAAATTGACAATTCCAGGTCAACCGGAAGTACCCTATAGATTTTGGGTCGAAAACCTATATGGTAGTTCCCGTTGACCTAGAATCACGAAATTTACCAAGAAGTAAGGTCTTACAGCACACATAAAGGAAAAATTCCAAAACATAAAACAAGTTGAAAATAAAAGGGTGTCCCCATACATACATAGTTAAACCAATTTAACTTGATCCTTACATTATATGGGCGCTCAAACGTAATAGGAGTCAAGTTAAATTGGTCCCTACCATACCACTGCAAGGGTAGAGAAAGAGAGTTAAAACTAATGTACGGAACCCTCGGGGCGCGCGAGTACGACTCGCACTTTACCGGTTTTTGCTTGTTTTATTTGCAAAATGTAATGATAAAACGTTTTGCTACAAACCTACCTCTTCATTCACTAAACTATCATGGTATGGACTGATACTAACATAAATACTACTAGCGCCATCTATGAATGATTATTTAAAACTTTTAGGGTAATCTCATTTAAGAAATTAAATAATGTTTTTACTTGAATCTCACGGAATATAACTTATTTTATGTTATAAATTAATATATAAAATCCACTGAAAACTAAAACAAGTTATTATAGTAAAGTCAAGTGACTTTCGCGCCATTTTCCACAAGCCGCCATGATGGATTAACGTCACTCGAGTATTTTCTTTTTAAAAACGCAAACAAGTGAGGCAATATTGCACCGAGTTTATTATTCCCTTGCCAATCAAGGAAAATTGAAAATTGACTGAGTAGCTAGTCAATTTTCAATTTTCCTCAGCTAATAGGCACGTCAGAGCTCAAGCTAACAATATGCCAGCATTTTATTGAGCTTTCTGAAATATTATATCTATAAAAATGTTATGGCGGGGTTTTCCTTTAGAAAATATGTATCGATTGCTTTAACGGGGTTTTCTAATCGGGTTAGGATGGGTATCTTGTTTAAATTTTTTAATAAAGGAACAAAGAGCAGATTCATTAAATCTATAGCATAAATTATTGCATAATTTGATTTTTGAATCATGCCCAATTGACAGATTAGAGAATTTGTATGAAAATCTGGGGACACGGTAGCGTAGTTCCCCCTCGAAGACGAGCCAATCAAATAATTTTAATAGGAAGTGCTAATTTCCGCTATTTTTTTTTTTGTAACGTCTATTGGTTCCTGTTCTCATACTTTTCAACAAAATAAAAAAAACGTTCTTGATAAATCCCCATTATAAAATCTTATTTAGATACTGTACAATAATTTCGCACTATCGGTCAAGAGCAGAGTGGCGCAGTGGAAGCGTGCTGGGCCCATAACCCAGAGGTCCGTGGATCGAAACCACGCTCTGCTAGATCTTTTTGCTTAATAAAATTTTGTAAAACATGTTCTACATTGAATATTTTGTTTTTATATAATTTTCAATACTTACTTAAATTAATTATAAATTTAAAAAAAAAACGAATAACATTACGTACTTACTTAATCAGTACTTTAGTTTTCTTTTCTCTTTCACGTAATTTATTGTAAGGTTAACAAATTACATTTGACGTATAATCGGAAACAAATTCCATTTCCAATCACTAGTAACAACAATAACAACAATATTTGTGCTATAATTAGTGATGTACCATCTGAACTGAGTATAGTCGATTAGCGGCGCGTCATATAAGATTTATGTATAATTGAATTCGTCGAGTTTATTGTACCGGTTGATTTATATCGAGACAGCCCTACATCGACTAGGGATGGGACACACTCATTCTCGTTCTTACTAGTAATCTACCCATTGGTGGATCGATCCCCCCTCCCCCCCGGTATTTAGGTAAAATAAAATCAAACAATATAATGTTCATTTTCAGTCCGTTATCTTTGGTTTCTGCAAATGATCCGCGTTTCTTGCTCGTGAAAGATGTGCAACGGTTGTAAGGAAAGATTATCTAAGTAATCTTACCAAAAGGGGTGAGCTTAGCCACATCCGTCCGAAACCGATATTCTTGCCTTCACGACTGACCTGGACTCGTCATTTTGGATTTTACCGCTGAAAAATCATAAAAATAGGTAGCTCATAACTTTACTCTCTGATTGCCAAATCCCGTAAAATTTTCAGGGTTAGTTTAATAATGTATTAGGTATTATTTGGCACCAGTTTCATCCTTCTACATCCAGGCCCCAGATCCTAAGAAACGATCCCCGTCTCCTTTCGACTTGATTTAAAATGAGACATTACACGAACTCCACTGCAGCTATGGCACTAAAACAGCTAACACAACAAAAGTCTCTAATTGGGCGATTCGGACACAAATATTCGGACAATTTAGAAGTCTAAATGTCAACAAGCTCGGTCTTGAAATAATGATCTCGAAACCCCGCACTTTGGGCAATTTGGACACAAAACAATTTAGAGGTCTAAACCTAAATAATCTCGGTCTTGAAAGACTACGATCTTGAAACCAGCACAACACCGCAACGCGACGCCCCGCGCAGCCAGTGTCGATGCCGTGCCTCAATCGCCTTCTCCCCGCGGCTGCGAGTCAATAACAATACAAAATAATACACATTGTTTGATTATTTACTTTACATTGACCACCATCGGAACCACGATCTTTTGAATTATATTATAGTCATCTAGATATCTATAGTCGTCCTTCCACGGTAACCCGGCGACGTATCCTCAGCAACTTCTTATCATACACCAGCCTACTTAGACAGGATTACTTTCTATTAGGGATATCGCCAATGGACAATATAATTTTTATTTGTATAAATTTGACATAATATAAACCAGCGAAAAGTCACGAGGTCTTGCCAGAATAAAAAATGGTTCACCTAGTTTTAAGTTTCATCTTAATGTCAATTTCATACATCTGATAAAAATCTGTCGATTAGCGATATGGTTAATGGAAAGTAATTTCGTCTAAGGGGACTGGACGAGATCTTGGGGAAACTGATCATCGTTGTTAATGTAGAGGGCACTCTCTGTCCAGTTGCTACTGAACCTCCTTTGAGATGGTCAAACCAGTTGTAAGAGAACAGCTCGTCCAGGTTTCAGGAAGTTTTTCAAATGGCCAGACGGGAACAAGTGGAGGGCTCTTACAAACCGTGAAGGATCGATCTGAAAGAGAGAGTATTTAATCTAGATAATAAAAATACCTAAGTAATTGTAGTTAGGATTAAAGTATTCCTAAAGCACACCTGACACACACAAACAAAGTAATAAAGCTACCAAAATCGACCTTTGTTTTAAGCAACTCTAAGTAATCAAATACTCGTTTTTTGTTATTTGGATATAAATGGATATTGTAGTTTAATAACCATATTTTTGTTTATTGTGGTTAAAAACATGATCTGAACAACTTCGTTCGATAAAAAAAATGTTAGGAAACAGAGATTTATTTAATCGTTTATCGGTTTTTATTAAAAAACAGTGAACGTTTGTTTCTAAAAATGAATCAAATGATAGGTTTTGATCTTTAGGAACTATATTTGTAATAATGCTAAAATGTTTTGCATATCGATCAAATATACAGTTAGTACGCAGCACGCTACGTTTTTGAGAGCGGGGGCTAAGGTAACGTATGGGCCTACACACGGTACTGGAAGAACGCCTTAAATTTGACGTAGGCATACGCTAAAAAAGGATTTTGGCAAATTCGAATCAAGTAAGTTATAAGAATCACAAACAAATTATAATTTTCATGAAAAACTATATTTTGTTTTTCATTTTGTGGGCTTTCGGTATCTATAAGTACTTACTCCCATAAGTGAACATTAATCCAGATTGAACGCGACATCAGAATGAAGCCTTTCATATTATTATTCATACATATCCTTGATTGTGTCCATAAATAAATACATACTACTTACATACGTCAGCCGAGTTATTTATAACATTATGTATCTACTGACACATCTTTATTACAACCACGAATATTCATAAAAAGTATGGGTAACAAAAACAAATCTACTCAGCCTACAAAAACAACCCTAAAACAAGACAAACACAGTTCAAAATTGTATAAGATAAAGTCAATGTGTGAACAGAATCGAATCTTCGAAACCAAAAAAAAAAGGGACTTAATAAATAATAACTCGATATTATTATTTATCTATACGAATGAAAGATGACGAATACAAGATTCGTTCGTTCGAAAAAAGAACCCTTTTCGAAGTTGACGTGTGATATATTCGTATCGCGCATGCGCGTATAAAGCACTCGACGGGGTGCGCGCCGCTGATTGGCCGTCGTAATGACTCCCGCGCAGGGCACCGTGACACGTACAAATGGTAGCTGTACGTACCTACCTATACGAATGACTGATAGGCACCTCTGAACCTATTGTGTGGATCATATACAGTGTGGAATAAAAACCATGTTCTCCTTCTTAAGTAAGTACATGTAGGTCCACCCAGACTCCAGACCTAACCCAAAAAAAAATAAAAATGTGAAATAAATTAAGGTTAAATTATAGTTGACAAAAATTTACCCCAAGTTCGTTAAAACAATTAATAGTAAACACAAATTAAAGAAATACATAAAAAACTTAAGTTTTCTGTAATTTGTGACTGAACATACAAGCAAACATACAGGTGGAACTAATAAAAGCGTGTTAAAAATACGGTACTCTTATTTACTGTTTTTGACAGAATTAGAATTTAAAAAAAAACAGTAAAGATGAGCACTTTGTTTTTTGGGAAAGAAAATGAATTTACAAAAGGGACCGCTACCGATAAACTTTACTTAAATCTTGAAAATTCCTCAGAAAAGAGTAAATTAAAGTGATTTTACCGATTTTCATGTTGAAAGAATTCTTTTATTTTCATGCAACATTTATATTCTTTTTTCCTATTGTCCTGGGATGGTCCCGGGGATAAATACAGTATGAGAGTCCCAGTGTTTATAATACACACTGTATAGGAAGATCTGGTAGTGAATTATGGCATCGTTTGCTGTGCCATTCTGAGATTGCTAACTTTACACTGAGATATGATTGCTTCAAGGGAAACTGTGGTGACTGCTACGTGATCACTGATCATGTTCATGTGGGTAGACTTATTTACTAGTTATCATAACATAATAATAATAATATAAAAAATGAATACTTATATCATATTTACAAAGAATCAACCTCTATAGTAATTATTTAATGAAGTAATAATTAGTCAGTACATACTTACACATAATATGATCTTCAAATTCATATTAAAAAAGCTCTGTGTTGGAGTTGCCTTCGAGCTTTAACTCTACGTAATTGTATAAAAGCTCTACATTGTCTATTTAAGTACTACTAACGCCATCTACTAGCTGATAAATGGACTAACTTCAATATTTTCTTTGGAAATCAATAATCAGGATTTGCTTACTCAGACATCACATAATTTTATTTTAATTTTACATTTAAATAATAATTAAGAAAATTGTATTACTTTCAAAATTTTACATTAACACCAACACTGCGGCATCAAAACTTCGCTACTCCCACGGGACGCATACATTGTCCACCGGACAGCACGGCTAGGTAGCTTGACAACCAGGACAGCCGGTCATCGCAAGATTGATAGCGATACCGACTGAATTTAATTGATTAAACGCCTTCCTTGACCTTGGACACTCATTAATAATAGATGTGTGTTCCAAGTTAGCTCGCTTTTCTACAGGCTTAATTGACGTGTGTTAATTTTGTATTTAAATTTAGATGGATCGGTGGTGGTTTACGTAGAGTAAAATTGTAAGAAGTTTTGCTAACTGTTATACATTTCAAATAACTATGAGTAGATGTCACCATTAGTAAATATAAAATAATGTTGATTGAAGAAATTTAAGAAAAAGCTATTAGCTACGCGACGAAAATGAATAAGTAGGTGAAACCACTTATCGCATAATAGGACCAGTATCGCTTTACTTTTTTAAATAAATCAATATTCACACAATTTACATTGCCCTATGATAATGTTAGCCTACCATCAAATTATTACAATATTTGAAACACGGTTGGTTGGTACCTACTACACGAAGCCCTATCGAGAAATTACTGCCAAACGAGATCTCATTAACGATTCCGACACTCACAGTATTATCGATAGACATCAGAAAATTAATCGGAGCCATATCTGAGTAATGAAGACGGTATGTGCGTTTTGTGTATTATTGAGATCTGTGCTATTAAGTCTTTATTATTGCTTAAACTTGTAAGTCATGTCTAAATAACCACATTTCCACATTTTAGATGCATTTTCCATTTGTAGGTCATACATAAAAGTACATTACGATATAAGTGTGGTAAATTGATATAAGTGTGGTAAATCTTGGCTTCTTATGACACGCTCGCTACCGCTCGCGCGTCATTAACCGCCTCTATGCAAAGATCAATTCCACACGTATATCGTACGACGTTTTTTATCACAGTTGCGAATAAAAGAAAAGACTAGAAAAGAAAACAAAATAATAATTAACAAAATATGTGTGATAAGTCTATGTTTACATTTTTTTAAGACAGATTTTTTATTAATATTCTCCGGAAAGGCCAGGCTAAAGGATTTTAACCTATACATCCTCGTATGACATACAATATTTTTTAGGGTTTTTTTCTATTTGTTTTGCGTCGGGGGTTAAGAACAAATTACAATGGTACGGAAAAACAATATATTTAAGTAAACAAAAAATAAACAACTCAATTTTTAATCGTTTTCTAAGTCATTATCACGTAAAATTTTCGTTCGTAAACCGACTTTAGAGACAACCATTTTTGCTAGCTAAAAAACTCTTTGGTATCTACCTTTTTTATACATCAAAACAGTATAACCCAGATAAATTAAGAATGTTTCACCTACCTAACATGTAATTAGCAGTAAGATACGTATTTAACTTATCGGGATAACTTTACAGCACTAGTTAACAAATCTAAAACGCACGCGTGCATAATATGTTGGATTATGAGCCTAAAAGCCGTTGAATAAGATCCACTTTATGAGCAACTGTGATAAAAAATAATTTTACTTTGTTCGATTATTTATTTCGCAAACAATTAATAATAAAGGCCTGAGGGATGTCTGATAAATATGTCATGATTCGCATCCAAAGCCAAAGAAGACACTGTAATAAATAAATATTTTAAATATAAAAATAATTAATTTCCCTAATTACATTTTCACTTATTCCAAACAAAGTTAAGCATTGCAGGTGTTAAATAATAAGTAAATTATGAAAACTAATGCGATTATAATCATTAATATCATGTGTGGTTAATCCCTACTAATATTATAAATGCGAAAGTAACTCTGTTTGTCTATTTGTTATACGTTTTCACATATAAATAACCAATTTTAATGAATTTTAATATAGTACAGATGGATGAAACTTTGGAGAAGCACAAAGGCTACAATTTATCCTTTTCCCGATCCGGGACTCACGTGACTGAAAGCGCTGGGCGCAGCTAGTTAACTATAAGTACCTTCATACATCGATAATCGAAGCATCGATATATACATAATACGAGTGAAAATTAAAGGCAACCATATGGAAAAGCATGCTACCAACCTCTTTAATTAAATCTGCAATTTCAGTTACTAATTTATAGGTACAAAGTTACAAATATGTTGTAGGCTATTCCTATTTGGAAACTCCCTATGAGCACTCACTAAATTCTTGTTAGAGTTTTTTTAAGTTTCATATACAGTCGACAACAGAAGCGGAGGCTTACCGTAGAGTTGAAAATTCTAACGTAGAGTCTAAAGTTGCTATTATAAGAATGTTTATATATAAAATTCAAAGTCCTGACTGACTGAATGATGTATCAACGCATAAAAACCAATGATCGGTTCGGAGTAAAATGTGACATACAGAAAGCTGTAATGATATACGCATCAGCTTAAAAATGATTTTTTGTAAATGAACTCCTACGCGCACGAGTGTAAAAGCTAGTCAATACTTTAATAACACCCCGTCGTTTTTGCATCGGAGGTTAAAAATGCTTTGTCCTGACTGACAGACGATTCAACGCACAGTCTAAAGCGCTGATCGTAAAGACTTGAAAGACCTGAAACTTGGAAGGTGTGTTCTTTAACGACCTTAAAGTTTAAACAATGACTAAAGTAAACGTACTTAACCTACTATTAACAGTTTTAACAAAAAAAAACTGTAAACTCGGTTACGGATGATAATTTTACGTGATAACGTCATAAGGAAACGATGAAAAATTTAGTTTATTTTTTTTGTTATTCCTTTTTATATATTTTTTTTCTTTGTTTCCAATTTTTTTCTTTTACATTTTGTTTTCATTTATACAAGTCTTCTATTTGTCACTCGTCACCATAACACAAGCCTAAATGAGCGATATTATTATTAAATACTCTATTTCCTAAGTTACCATGACGCATCTGGTCATATTACCATGACGCATGACGTTTCACAATATTACTGTGAAACTTTTTTGGGAATGCAGGTGTTCCATCAATTTATTAGACGTTATTAAATAACATGATTTCACTCTCATTGGTATATGAAGTGTTCCCCATCCCAGGCTCTTTAAAGACTGGTGTACTGGAGACGCTTCCATTACTTGCATACACCATAATACCAATACTACATCAAGATCTCTTAGCTGTTTATTTCTGTCTTTTTCGAGTTGTGTGACCAAATAAAAATGAAAAATAAAAAAAGAATTATTGTTATTTAGATTTATATAAATGAATAGAACTTTTATAACTTAATATTTGAATTAGTACTTAATTAATTTTAAGTATCTTATGTATCATATATGATACATTAATAAATATGATATATCATATTTATGTATTAATGCTAGATATAGAAGAGCGGGGCCATCTATCGCAAGTATTTTTTACTTAAAAGGTGGCTCCCACAACTATGTTAGTACCTACGTTCTATTTGGTTACTGCATTTTTTTTGTCACGTCTAAATATGACCTACCTCCTACTTTTTAGACTTGAAAAGTTGGACAACCATCCTTTACTTAATTTTAGCATGCTTTTTTTATAAAACTCTAGAATTAAAATATGCAAATCGTTTCCAAATAGGAATAGGACGATACGATGGTGGTGTGTTATACAGGATGATAATTTTGAATCCATCTGCGCAAGGAGCTAGCCTGGGAGGGAATCAATTATAATATCCATTAGAGCTGGGCGTGGGCATGATGATTTACGTACTCTCGATGCTGTATTGTGTGGGGAAAAATCGGTGGTCCCTGCTCGTTGCAGCTTGCAGCTTCTAGTGAACTTGGAGGGAGCGATATAGGATCACCGCCGAATAAAAAAAGATGTTTTTATAAAAATGACTTGGGGGTATTTTAATAATATGGAAGGGAATTTGAGTGAAGAACTATTATTTTATTTTTTTACGACTTTTGAAAATTTGATAGATTTTTGATTTGAGATTAGGTTTACAGACCAATAATCTTTGGTTGATGGTACTCCAAACCAGTGATATGTCAACCAGAGGTA
Organism: Idaea straminata; assembly: GCA_951213275.1. NCBI lineage: Eukaryota > Metazoa > Arthropoda > Insecta > Lepidoptera > Geometridae > Idaea > Idaea straminata. Next base: position 15,231,176 of record OX577849.1, read on the forward strand.
GATACGTCTTTACGAAATATACTTGACCACGCGAAAGTAAGGCAATTGACTCATAATTCCTTTGGGTGAAGACATGTCAAATTATTGTGTCACCATAAAGGAATGCGAAGTTTGAAGAAAACCACTTTCTAACTGTTACATCTCACTGCTCCGAACACAATAAACAAATTAACCCAAAGCCAACTGATTTTGGAGTAAACACAAAATTTTCAAAAATAAGTTAGAACTTACAAAAGTCGTAATACAAAAGTTGTACCCCTTTCATCTTAAAATACCCTTGTCAAAACGCACCTTAGTATACATAGATATTAAATAGAACATCAACCATAATAATCAAACTTTGAAGCCTCAATTATACTTAATTCAAACAGCTTTGAATTAAAAATTAAGTAGGTATCTATACATAAGTAACCTAAATCCCAATCCCGTGGGCATTTCCGAAAATCCCATTTTTAGTGCTGACTTACGACGTAATAGAACCCCTTTGCACATTTCTAGGTTTCTAGACCAAGCGGTTTCATTAGTCACGTCAGTGAAAAGTGCGTTTATTAGGTACAAGCTGTCACCCGCGACTTCGTCAGTAGCTTTCAAAATTTCCAAAATCCTTTTGTAGCGGATACCTACACCATAATAGTTATCTGTAAGCCTTTTAGCCCGAGCTGTTCATTGGTTTGAGCTAGGCATTTATAATTATTATTTACTAGCTACGCCCCGCGGTTTCACCCGCGTAATAATTTTCTGCGCAACTTTCTTAATTTTTTATTTCATAAGAACCTTCTCCTGATAATAACAAACAGACCAAAAAAAGAATTGGCCAAATTGGTCCAGGCGTTGTTGAGTTATGCGCTTACCAACACATTTTGCGATTCATTTTTATATTATAGACTAGATGCGCACCGCGGTTTCACCCGCGTAAGTCCCGATCCCGTGGGAATATCGGGATAAAAAGTAGCCTATATGTTAATCCAGGCCTCTAGCTATCTACATACCGAATTTCATTGCAATTGGTTCAGTAGTTTTAGCGTGAAGGAGTAACAAACACACACACACACACACACATACACACACAAACTTTCACATTTATAATATTAGTAGGATAGGATACTCTTCAAAGATCTTATACTTACAATCATCAACAAATATATTTCGAAAAAGATTATTACAGGATTTTATGTTGATAAAAAACTCTATGGCCCATAACTCATTAATAGGTAAGTACCAACTCTTAACATCTTACACACGTGATAACTTTTAAACGAAATATCCGATTGAGATGAAACAAAAAGTATTTTACTTCTACATAAATACTCTTGATAACATAATGCTTAATTTTGATAAAGATTTAATATTACGATACATATTTAACGTAGTTTTTTTCTTCAGACGATTTAATAATTATTTTGAACACAAAGTCGGTTATTGTGATTAAACCATGATAGCTAGATATATGTTCTCGCGGACTTTTTTGTAGGTCTTAATGGGATCTACAAACCCGTAGTACATCATTTTGTTCTATTGTCAATCGTTTTTGCAGCGCACGCAAAAATAGGTTTTCGATTTTACACCTTGTGTTACAAAATAGCAATTTTATTACGGATCCCTAATTTTGAGAAAAAAAAACATAGCCTATAGCCTTCCTCGATAAATGGACTACCCAACACTGAAAGAATCATTCAAATCGGACCAGTAGTTCCAGAGATTAGCGCGTTCAAACAAACAAACAAACAAACTCTTCAGCTTTATTAAATTAGTATAGATTATATTAATCAGTCAGAATTTTGAATTTTATATTTATAGATGATAGATAGATAACTTTATTTGTACAGCAATGCAAGGAACATAGAACACGATATACACACAGCAAAGTAAAGTAATAAGTATAAAGTACAAGTTGCACAAATGGGCAGCCTTATCGCTGAAAGCGATTTTTTCCTGGCAACATTTAGATGAAAAAGAACTGCTATAGCTTTTATGGTTTTATGATAGATGCTTAAAGTTGTTCATTTGAAAATCCCGGCTGTGATCCCGGTCAGTTCGAGTATTTTCCAAAAATAAGTATAAGTAAGTAGTTAGATATAGGTAGGTTAGGTAGTGTTGGGCAGGTTTGTTTGAGTGTTGAGTTGAGGTGACAAGTCGGGTGCGGGGGTGTGAGAGGGGGTTTGAGGCGCGGGGTGGGGGGGGCTCGATCGATGGTGAACGTCGTTATTCGGACGACAGCCTTTGACGACGTCGCGGGTCTCTTACACTTACCATCTCAGGGGGCTTGTTCCTCAAATATTCATGAATATTGTTGAATTTTATAGATAAATAAATTCTTTATTGTAAACACCATCTAATTTTGATACAATTATTATGCCTCGATAGAAAGCAGCACCACTTACCCTCTCAAGTTACTGGATAAAGAAATAAAAGATTTCTACGAACAGTAAAACATCATTTTGTGATATAAAATTCAGAGTAAATACTATTCATTCTAGTTCTATTTTAATTTCTCTGGCCTGCATTCTGATGACCATAGATTGCGTGGATAAAGAGTGCGACATCTATAAAGTGACTAGATTTTGCTCTTTTTTATATATCCAGTTTATTAAAAAGAGAAAAAATTTAGTATTTCACCATTAGGTGTTTACAAGGTGAAATACCTTTGATTTTTACATGTAAACAGTGTTTCTTTATTAAAGGATTTTTTCTCACTTTAAAATATCTTAAGTACTTAAAATATATTTTTTTGCCCACTTAAAATTCAGTTCACGTATTTTTTAACGAAATAAAAGCAATAAAAGTAAGATTTTTGCAAAAAATATAAGTAACTAACCAAATTCCTCGCGGACTACCACTATTTGGGCATTATATGCAAAAATCGAGCTTTTATATTGTTCCCATCGCGTAAATAAATTATATAAATTCAGTAACACTAGCTCGGGTCCAAGTGGAACCAACCCGCCCCGGTCCACGCCTCAGTGGACGCGTGACTGACGGACGTCTACACAACTACACACATATATACATATACACATGTATGTATGGAAGGTTACATACATGCTCGGAAAATATATCCCATTATTGACACGTGCTGGCGAATTTTTCAAAGAAAAGCTTTTTGTGAATTTAACACTGCTGCTGCCGTTCCATTTCTCATGTTTTACTCTTGTTGATTTTGACAGTATTTCTACAGTCAGACGACTGTCTTTCGTTTTGCACGCCTAGACCGGTTAAACAGTTTTGGTGAATTTTGTATGTAAATTATTTGACATGGACATAGGATTGGATAATTTTAATTCTAATGTGCATTATACAAATTAAGTAAGTAATTTATATGCATAAAAAACAGCTGTTTTTCTAGATTTACCCTAATGTTTCATTTCCTTTGGGTGATGCTGAATATACTTTCGAAATGTCTCGTCATTTTATAATCTGCGGAAATTTCTCATCGACTAAAACCTATATTAGACTTAGCAACTATCTCTTTAAATGTACTGTCTCATTTATGAATTGACTGTCACTTACATAGGACAGTTTCAAGGTTTAGTTAAAAGCTTTTAGTAGTTAAGAAATCATGTTATAGATTTGCAGAATACAAAATTACGTTAATTTATATTAATTTTCTACCGGGTTATTTTGACAAATCTAAATATATATATGTATAACGGCGGGTCCTGCTCGGCCGAATTTTTAGAAAGAGTGACGTCAGCATTGCTGACGTCACTATTTTCATCACTCATGTTCCACAAAGGCAAAACACCAATTAACTTTAATATTTACTTTATTACCACTATTTTTATTCTAAGTAACTATTGCTTATTTTAACCTAAATACTAACTTATTAAATTATTAAAATGAATATCACAAATACACTCACAAGACCACTCCGTCCAAAAGCTCCAGCCAAAGTGAAGTTCCTCCACCACTGACCGTACTACGTAAACTACGTATCACGGGCAGTGACGTTTTTGGATCGAAAAACACTTTTTAAACGTTAATACTTCTCTCTATAATTTTAACGTAATATTTTAATGTTTATTAATTCTAAATCGACTTTTAAAGAAAACAGGAACATTTTAAATTAAACTATTTTGATTAGAATTAATAATCATGAGTTATTTGATTACGTCTTTGCACTCAACGAATATCCAACTAGCAACGTATTAAAATTTAAACGTAATATTTTAAACAAACTATGGAACAGGAATTTCTTAAAAATAACTAGATTAATTTTAATAAAATTTGCTGAATTAATTGATGAACTAAATTGGTTAAAATAATAAACGTTGCTTTTTGAATACTCGTCGATTGCATGACGTATGCACCAATGAATTGAGCAACTAAGTATGAATTCCTTCTTAAATTAATTGTAAATGATTGAATAATCAAACTAAACTTAACAAAACAAAATATCTAAAATCAATTCATTTAAAAATAAACTTATTAAACGCTCTTGCGTCGACACGGCCATTCTGCGGGGCGGTGCGTGCTCTGCACCTGCCTCGGTTCTGGAATTGTAATTAATATTTTGAACTATGTATCTGTCCTATAGATACTACACACTATAGTATCAAAGATTTAGTTTTATAGTTAGCTTTGTATGCATGACCACTGTAAACAAATACCTAGTGATTATTTCATTAATAAAATAATTAATCTTAAATAATTGAAATAAATCATAGAGATTGCTGTACTTTAGGACTGAGCTGTAGTAGGTTCTCGTAGACTGTGTTTATATGCTCCACGCATTTTTACACCTTTTTTTATTTTATTTGTTTTTAAATGCAAATGTCTCCACGCATCCTTGCATTTTTAAGGTACTCGTAGACGGATGATGCTGTTGTCTGGGCGGTCATGTACGCCGTGGTCAACAGGGGCTCTAAAGGATATTATGGGAACTAGGTCGATGCTGTTGTCTGGGCGGTCATGTACGCCGTGGTCAACAGAGGCTCTGAAAACTTTTACTTAATTTACTACTGTGGTTCTAAGCGGTCTTGGACGCCGTGGTCCACAGAGCATTGATTAAGTTTTTTTTTTTTTTTTTTTCGTAGATTCACAAAAACATAAATAAATTCGTAATAAGCTCTAAGAAAATGTTGCTGTGGTCATGAGCGGTCTCGTACGCCGTGGTCCACAGAGGCTCTAAAGGAAATAGGAAGGACGATGCTGTGGTCTAGGCCTTTTTATTTGACCGTGGTCCACAGAGGCTCTGAAAATGATGGTTAAGGGAAGGAAAAAGGATTTTTAAAGGATAGTACAGTCTTACAGTCACTATGTACGGGGCTAACTTACAAAACGAATTTTGTTACTTTTTTGTTTTGGTTTTATAATATGGTATCGATGATTTGTCATCAATATCTGTAAATAGTCTTTTACAAAAAGGTTATCAGAAACGGAAGGAGCTCACCATTTTAGGCATCTAATTTATGTTGTCAGCTTGTGAAGTTGATGGTAGCGGTTCCATAGCAGCGACTTGGGAAGTAGATGGCTGCGGTTCGCCGATGGTTGTTGGTTGATGTTCATCATTAGGATCCGTCGACACGGTTGTCTGTTCACCTGGTTGAGGTGCTCGTCGTAGTTGGTCATGAGCTACCTTACGTGGTCGTCCTCTACCAGTCACTCGTTTCACCAGGTATCTATCGTTATCATCAACTCGCAGTATCTCGTATGGTTCGCTGTATTTAAGGTCAAGTGATGTCTGATTACGTGGATTATTCTTGATCAGTACGTATTCTCCTCTTTGAAACTGGTGTACTTTAGCCTTATTTTTGTCAAATCTCTGTTTGTCATACAGGGCTGCGGCTTGCATTTTTTGTTGAACTTGTTGGTCAAGTACGTCAAAGTCAACAGTACCTTCGTCAATATTCACCAACTGCAGTAGTTGAGGGGGTACGGTATGCTGTCGACGTGTTAGAAGTGTAAGCGGTGCGACTCCAGTTACACGATGTGGAGTGCAATTGAACGCTAATTGCAATGCTTCTAACGCAGTCTGCCAGTTTTCCGTCTCATAGTTTTTTATCATAGTCAGTGCGTTCTTCAATGTTGCCATAACGCGTTCAACTTGCCCGTTTGCTCGGCTTACTCCTGCAGCTATTGTGTGAATATTAATATTGTAATTTTCACAGAAGGATTTGAATTCGCCGAGGAATTCTCTTCCTCCATCTACAACTACTTGAACGGGTGTCCCAAATAGGTGTATAGTGCGTTTTAATGCTGCTAAGCTACTACTCTGACTCTTGTTATTCGAATAGTTGAGTAGAACGTATTTGGTGAACGCATCTATAGTGACAATTACGTACTCATCCAAACCTTCTTGACTTTTGGTGCCCAATTTGCCTGTAATATCCATATGGATAACTTGAAATGCCGCAGTTGGTTTCTGGATCGGATGTAGCTGAACTTGAACTGCACCAGATGGTCCCTTTGATGATCTACATATGATACAGTTGTCGACGAACTTCCTGACGACAGTAGTCATTTTGTCAAACCAGTAAGACTCTTTCAACTTTTGTAGAGTTTTCTCCCAACCTGGGTGTTGTAAAGACGTGTGAAAGGAATTTATTAAACTCCACTGGTAAGACTTTGGTACAACAGTTACTTCATAACTACCGCGTACAGGATCGCTAAGTCTCCTCTTCAATATGCCGCCATCTAGGACGTAGTCATCATTCGGGTTGCCATTTGTCATAGCATCTATTAACAAACGCAGATTGTCATCTCGCCTTTGTTCAATCTGTATCCACTCAGTGTCTCTAGTCAATATGTTAACTACACTCTCTGCAGAGGGATTCCTACTGAAGAAATCTGCGTGCTGGAGATGATCACCCTTTCTGTATTCAATCTCAAAATCGTAGTTCTGCAAAAACGCCCACCAGCGATGGATTCGTGGAAGTAAATCCTTCTTGAACTTCGATGCCTTCAGTGCGTTACAGTCGGTTATGACTTTGAATTTTCGTCCATATAGGTATTGACGAAAATGTTTGATCGCTCTCACCACTGCCAATGTTTCGAGTTCGTAGGAGTGGTATCGACTCTCGACTTCAGTGGTGCGCAGGCTCATGTAAGCAACGGGGTGTTGACGGCCGCTGACGACTTGAACTAATACTGCGCCGTAACCGATGCTACTTGCGTCTGTGTAGAGTTCAATAGGTGCGTTCTCCTGAAAAAGTAAAAGCGTAGGCGCAGTAGACAATTGTTGGATAATATAATTCCTAGCCTCATCGTGTCGGTCATTCCATTCCCATTTTGCATCCTTTTTAGTTAATTCGTATAGAGGTACCATTATGCGAGAAAAATTGGGAATAAAACGCCTGAAGTACCCAGCCAGGCCATTAAACTGTCTAACTTGCTTAACAGTTGTAGGTATCGGAGCCTTAGTTAAAGCCTCCACTTTCCTTGGGCTAGGACTTACTTGCCCGTCCGATATAATATTGCCCAAGTACTCAATGGAGCGTTTAAAAAAAGCAGTCTTTTCGACGTTGATCGAAAACCCAGCTCCTTGCAGAGCTATGAGTACTCTCTCAATACGTACCAGACCCTCCGAAAAGTCTCTACATTTTGTGAGAACGTCATCTACGTAAACTTGGCACACAGGGTCTGATTCATAAAGTAGAGACCCTAGAGCTCTATTTATGCATCTCTGGTAAACAGAGCAGGCATTACTTAGACCAAATGGCATGGCTAAGTATTCGTATAAGCCGTCGGGTGTCACGAACGCAGTTTTCTCTATAGAGCTCTCCGCAACAGGAATTTGGTGAAACCCTGCTGCCATGTCAAAAGTAGAGTAGTAGAGACCCCCCGATAATTGATCTATTTGATCAGAAATTATCGGCAAAGGATAATGATCTCGTAACGTGTTTTTATTCAGCTCACGGTAGTCAACGCACATGCGATCCTGTCCATTCTTCTTTTTAACTAGAGTTATCGGACTCGAAAATGCAGATTTACTTTCTCTAATAATATTTTGGTCTAGCAACTCTTTTATGATACCTCTTACTTTTTCACGTTCTATCGGACTCAACTTGTAAGGTCTGCGCTCTACATATTTGTTAGGATCTTTCAGTCGTATCTCTAATTTACCGGTATTAACTCGTGTACGAGGGTACCCGTGAATAAACAAATGTGTATACTTATTTAACAATATCTTTAAGTCATTAATTTGTTCGTCATTAGATAAATCTGTATCCAATCTATCAAACTTTTCATTTTGTGATCGCATGTGGTAGACCACCGGCTGACAGATCAATTTAGCCCCCTGAGATGTTACTAGCACACTTAAGTTTGTGTCTTTGACGAGGTTTACTCCTATCAAAATGTCAGAGCATATTTCGTAATCAGGTACGACATTAAACTTCAATTCTACTCGCACATCATCAATAACACAAACGGCTATCAAAGTAGTCAAGGACACTACGGTAAACTGACCTATGCCTTTGAGATAATTAACCTCACTAACTCTTTTACCTGGAATTTTTGCTGCTACCGATTCACGTATTAAAGAACATTCTGCTCCACTGTCGAAAATCGCGTAAAATTTTAATACACCAATAGTAATAGATATTGAGGTGAGTTTAGGTGTACCTACACAATTTACGTTCGAAACCACTGTGCGCTCGCGTCTGAAACACGTTTCGAACGTATGACCGACTTTGGAGCAAAATGTGCAGGTAGGTTTACCGGTATTTTGAAGGGTATTGTTCGAATCCTGACGCGGTTGAGGAGTCGGAATTTTGTTAGCAAAACGACAATCACGGGTATTATGGTTTGTCCTTTTGCAAACTTGGCAGAACAAACTCGATTTTTCCGATAATCGAGGACGTTTAACAGAATTATGTGAGTTTTGATCAGACGTGATTGTTCGCTTTATTGGACGTATCGACGACGCCACGGAAATAAGTTCAGGAACTGATTTTGCTCGTGTATTTAATAATTCTATTCGTAACCGTTCATCACCAATACAACCGATCACTGCCTCAACAGCGTCTTCATTCGTCAGTTTATCCTTAGTAATACGCTGCCAAAGTACCCAGGCTTCCGACAAAAACTGCGCGATATTCTTGCTATTATCGTAAACATGTTCTCTAAATCGGATTATATCACGTGAGTACCGGTTTTCCGGTTCAAAGGTTGTTATTAACATATCACGCAATTCAGGCCAGGAATTTGTGGATACGAGCCAGTTATCTACATACAACCTGGCGCGTCCTTTCATTAAACTACCCACTTTCATTCGTACATCATAATCACTCAGGTTGTATGTATCAACGGCTGTGGTCACATGCTTACACCACTCGCGTATTCCTATATTTGAGTCGGGATCGTATGACGGCAAAAACACATCATTAATTTTCATTTTTGAATCAGATGACGTCATGCGATCCGACATGTGCTTCATCATTTGTATCACTTGAGTGAAAAACTCAGCCGGCACGCCGCTAACAGAAGCATTTGTGGTCGAATATGGTACAGAATGTCCGGCAGAAGTGGGTAATGATCCCACTTCTGATAACGGCGGGTCCTGCTCGGCCGAATTTTTAGAAAGAGTGACGTCAGCATTGCTGACGTCACTATTTTCATCACTCATGTTCCACAAAGGCAAAACACCAATTAACTTTAATATTTACTTTATTACCACTATTTTTATTCTAAGTAACTATTGCTTATTTTAACCTAAATACTAACTTATTAAATTATTAAAATGAATATCACAAATACACTCACAAGACCACTCCGTCCAAAAGCTCCAGCCAAAGTGAAGTTCCTCCACCACTGACCGTACTACGTAAACTACGTATCACGGGCAGTGACGTTTTTGGATCGAAAAACACTTTTTAAACGTTAATACTTCTCTCTATAATTTTAACGTAATATTTTAATGTTTATTAATTCTAAATCGACTTTTAAAGAAAACAGGAACATTTTAAATTAAACTATTTTGATTAGAATTAATAATCATGAGTTATTTGATTACGTCTTTGCACTCAACGAATATCCAACTAGCAACGTATTAAAATTTAAACGTAATATTTTAAACAAACTATGGAACAGGAATTTCTTAAAAATAACTAGATTAATTTTAATAAAATTTGCTGAATTAATTGATGAACTAAATTGGTTAAAATAATAAACGTTGCTTTTTGAATACTCGTCGATTGCATGACGTATGCACCAATGAATTGAGCAACTAAGTATGAATTCCTTCTTAAATTAATTGTAAATGATTGAATAATCAAACTAAACTTAACAAAACAAAATATCTAAAATCAATTCATTTAAAAATAAACTTATTAAACGCTCTTGCGTCGACATGTATATAAAATTTAAAGTCCTGACTGCCTAATATATCCACGCACAGGTCAAGCTAATAGAACGTAGATAGATCGGGCTAAAACTTGACACACAGATAGCTGTTAAAATGTAGCCATCCAAAGAAAGGATTTTGAAAAATTCAACCCCTTCGCAGACGAATCTGCGGGTCTATCTGATAAACATTTAATGGTCTTGTTCAAATAAGATGTAAAATATTACAAGCAAAATCAATTAATTATAAGCTACTACGTTGGTTGGAAAATTCGTGAAATAATTAAAAAGTTTCCCGGAACCTCCCGAGGTGTAATGATAATAATGATGTTAACGACACGGCGCGGGCGGTGACAGTCCGCCCATTTGTCACAGCTGTCATTTGTCAGCTGTTTGTCAACCGCAATGGTGTCAGCCGGAGCGCTCGCGGGGCCGATTGACGTGTGTCAACGGTGGTTCACTACCACGGGTACGCGATTATTGTATTATTTTTGATCTTTTGACGGGATTCGAAAAAAATATGGCGTTTTTGTGTTGTTTTGTCTTTGTCTGTGGGGTTGAATCAAGGTAAATTTCAAAATCGACTTTTGATGTCTAAAAGTCTTTTTAAAATCAGTCAGAAGATTTCATGATATAGCGTCATTAATATGACGAAAAACACGTCATTATTTGAAACGGATATAAAGAAAGATAGATTTCGGAATTCTTCGACAAGACATAAGATGAGAGTTGAGATGTTTTTCGAATAGAAGCTGCAACCCGGATAGAGCCTACACAATTTTTTTCATTAGGGTTATGTAATTTAAGCGCAAACATTTAGTTCTTAGACCCAGTGAGATGTAACAGTTATAAATTAGTTATCTCCGAACTTCGCATTCCTTTATTGTGACAACACCCGAGGATTATGAGTTAATTGTCTTACTTTCGTGTGGTCAAGTTTATTTCGTAAAGATGTATCTATCTATCTCTGGTTGACTTATCACTGCTAAGACCTTAGTATCTCCTGATTATTTTCCCTAGTAAAGTCGATTTGAATCGTAAACCAATAGTATCGTGTCCATCATGAGATCCTACAGGTGAAGCTACGGTGTTGGGGCGTTACGCGGTAATATTAATGACTGTTTGATTCTCACCTCGCGACGAGCTACACTCTGGCAGGGTATCACCCTCAGGTGGCGTCTTACACTAATCATGTATGCACCTTAGGGGTTGGACTTGTAGAACTTCACTCGAGTAAATACTACTTGTCATTAAAGATATTAAAAATGTATTTAAATTATAACTGTAATGTCTTTGTGTGAAATAATATTGTTTAATTTGAGAACTTATTGAAGAAAGAGAAAAATATCTTAATTGTAATTATTCGATTGGTACTGTTTATATGATGTTTCCACTAGTAGAAATCGAAAACTGATAAATTGACTGTGGTGAAGTACAGCGCCTAATTGAAAAAACTTTCAAACTTTTTTGAAGTTGGCTAATAATGGTCAAAATATATCTGTGCTAAAGTTCTAGCAGGCAAAGAACTCGTCAACCCAATTCGTGAATGTAAAACCACTTTAAAAACAAATATCGAAACAACAACCTCATAAATAAACTACTTCACCCAGTTATTGAATTTTGAAATACGACTGCATACTTCCGCAAATGAGGCACAGAAGCACGGACCGACCAACGTTGCACCAAATATCGATCATCGTAAACTATTCACAAATAATTCGCATATTTTATCGGCGGGTGACGGCGACGTCTCGACTAATATCCACTACCACGCGATTAATAAGTCAACTTGCCCCCTCCCCCTCACTACCACCCTTCAGGCATCCATCATGACGTAAACCTACTACTTACTTACCTGACTCTAACTTCCAACGACCTACTTATTAATTGTTGACTTCTAAGAATTATGGTTGTGGAAATTCATTTGAAACAGTTTACTTTATTTTCCTTGGTTGGAGCTTTTTAATTTTGATATTTATCATTATTCCAGATGCTATCCCCTCGTGAAGATGAAGACGATGATACTCATCTTTGTATTAAATGTAACAACACAATCATCGGCTTGGATAACTACGTCGCCCACAGGAAAGCTAGATGCGGCAAAATTAAAGTTGAAACCAAAGATCTGCCACCGATAGACTCGTTAGAACCTGCCTACAGCCTCGGAGCCGATGTCTTCTTCCAATCTTTGGAGTTACAGAGCAGCGTCAAGAAAACTTCTCTATCCAGGTTAACTCCACCAATACCCATAGCAAAAAGTAGCATTGATCGAAAAAGCTCTTTGATTGTCGCATCAACGTCAAGAGAAACTCGCATGAGCCCTCTGGAAACTAATCTAAGAGGAGAAGACTGGATCGGAGGCCATACTTTAAGAATCACTGGCAACGAAGACAATCAAACTAAACTCATCAATGCTGTTGCCAGTATAAGTGGAACTGCTAGGAAAGTACCCAATTCTTATTCTATTGATTACACAGATTACAAGCCGGATGATGAGAGTGACGAATCAGATGTTACTGACGAAGACGAAGACGAGGAACATGCTACGGGAGGGAAATGGAAACCCCCACATAATTATACAGGAGGCAAATGGCGTCCTGACTCTCCTGAACATGACTGGGATGACCAAGAACCAACAACAACCTGGAAGTCTCTATTACCAGAAGTAGACCGAGATGAAGATTACGATGCTCCACCACCAGGACACACAAAGGGAAAATGGGTACCAGGAGCCAATGAAAAAACTCAGATTATGCAGACAACAATACAGACAAAAGGATCCGTACAATACTGGTGTGGTCCTTGCAACAGGCGACTTGGCTCACGAGCTATTTATGACAAACACTTGAGATCTAGTTTACATTTAAAGAAGGTACTTCCTGAACATGAATTAGAGTTCTCAGGACATTTAGAGCCTCTAAGACTATCCGAGAAACGTATATCGAGACCTTCGAAATTCGTAGATGGTGAAATCTACTCTCAAGTAGAAAGAAAGAAGAGACAAAAAAGAGAGACAAAGATGACTGTCAAAATTCAGGCAAAGAAAAGAAAAAGAAAGACCACTTTTGTACACTGTGCTGGCTGCAAATCTCGCGTGAGAGTTCATTTAATGGGAAAGCATCTCATCTCACACTATCACTTCAGGAAAGCAGCTGGAGTAACTAGCTCTGTATACCAGCAACTGATTTTAGACAACACAGATGCTATAGTTCATCAGTCCCCTTTTCAATGCAGCCCCTGTAAGTTTTATACTAACTGGATCGAGAACTTCATGCGTCACTTAAGTTCCGAAGAACATAAATTAACAACAGAACCCATGGACGGAGTTTACTGGTGCTCATTTTGCAAGTTCGAATGCGAAAGTTCTCAAGAAATATTCGATCATGTATCCGGCTCTGATCATAGTGAAGTTGTCGCAGCTATCAACAGATCAATGCCAATTATTCTAAGAAAGAAGACTGTGTTGAAATGTGAAACTTGTTCTGAAATCTTTCGATATAATATAGAACTTAAGAAGCACTGTGAGAAGACGAATCATCCTCTATCACTTACTGCTACTGACAGTTACCAAGAACTTCACAAATGTCAGCAATGCGGGGTCAAGTTTAAATCCTCCCTCACTTTAGCAGCTCACTTGAAATCCAAACACAAGCAGAAACCTCATCTATGTCTCGTTTGCTCGAAGACGTTTGAAACCGCTGAAGACGCTAAACGTCATCGGCAGACTACAGCACACAGGGTTAAACGGAAAGAAATGCTGATAGATCAGGGCCTGAGCGCAAATGACTTGAGTAAAAGATGTCCTTATTGCCCAGGCGAGGTTGTGTTGAGAAATATTTTGAAATTAAAAGAACATTTAAGGTCTTTTCATCCTGATACGAAGAAATCGTAAGTAGGATTTATGTCCTTAAATTTAAAGAATAACTAAAATTACAATCTGAGCATTTTGTTGATGTTATATTAAATTATATAAAGTTTATCGGCCTTGGTTTGAAAAGCTTCATTGTTAATGATATCCTACTAATATTATAAATGCAAAAGTTTGTGTGTAGTACATGTGTATGTTACTCCTTAATGCAAAAACTACTGAACGGATAGGAATAAATCTCGGTATATAGTAGGTAACGATAGTGCTACATTTTATCCTGATATTCCTATGTGATTGGAATGGCCTAGTGTCCTAATCCCTACCAGCGTATTCCCCCTGATGGGGATAAGTGGTTTTTTTCCACCTATCCCTACCGTTGGGCGCAGCTAATTTTATATAATATATCTTTTCAGGTGTCCCAAATGTGGTATGGAGTTCATCCTCTCTCAAGAAGTAACGAGTCACGTCAGAGCAAACGCCTGTCAATTCCAAGAAGCTTATAACCTGAACTCATCAGTCTTCTGGCGCTGCAGCCAGTGCCTCTTTACAACGGACTCCCAAGCGGAATGTTATTTCCACGAGATTTTACACACGATACCAGTCAAAATTCGGACCAAGTTAGAGGGAAAGAGTGTGGAAAAGTATCCTTGTCCGATTTGTGGAAAAATATTTCGTAAGCCATCTTTACGCCAGCATCTCCGACAACATACGTTTGAGAGGCCGTTCGTCTGCAACATATGTAGAGCCAACTTCACACGGCAGACGAGCCTGTCCAACCATGTGAGGAACGAACATGGAGACAGTGTCAAGTTGCCGCAGTTGGAGAAGATGGATGAGTGGCATTGCGATAAGTGTTTGAAGAGTTTTGCTAACAAGTAAGTATGAAACAGTTTGCAAGTTGAGCTTAGATTATGATTGTTAAATCTTGTATTTTGTTATTGTTTTATACATATTTTAAGTTGATGAGACCATAGCTCCATTGTTAATTTACCAGGTTTACGTTAAAGATCGGGAAATATGACCTTAGAATTTTAAAATTTCATCGTTGCCCCGTCAATTATCTCAACAACTCTACCAATACAGACATTTCATTCATCACCAAACAATAAAGACATCAGATTATTAGACAGAAGCGCGCGAACTAAAATAGCTGCGCGCACGCAGCGCACGGCACACGGTAACTACAACGCAACGGATGCATTCCCTTGTCATCTGTCACACAACTCCTTCACAAATATAGGGAAACATTCATAATTTGACACGACCGCTTTGATTATGCGCGAGAGTCAGTCTTACCAATGTTGACATTTTTATACCCCATCGCAATAAATTGAAGCCGGATGCGCTGTATTTCGAGTTCGGATCAAAATGTGTCACTGGACGTTCAAATTTTATTGTTAGCATATGGTTTAAGAACGTTTAAAACATTAGATGTGGGTGATTAAGTAGTTGTTTATTTGTGATGACGTGGTCATTCTATGTGTTGACGTGGAAGTCGAATGCCTTGCTGTTTGTCGCCTAGATCTTAATTTTCAGCCAATAATGCTGACGATTTATTTATTGTTGAATTCTTGGGTTAAATTGTGGTTACAGTTGGATATTTATTGGTCGTAAACTTTGGAGAGAATTGCTTAAAAAGTTTTAGACATTGCATAACGAAGGAACATTGAAAATATCTAAGAAATTATTTTTAGCCCCTTAATGTTAAAATGGATGGCCATAAGTATGAGCTATCTATATTGTCTATGAACATGGCATCGGAACTCTGAAATGAATGAATGAACCGATTCAAATACGGGTTTTCCTGAATGTTCTTCTAATTCCACCCACCCACGACGACGACCCTTTTGGCACAATGGTCATCATGCCGGACTGCCAAATTGCGGGTTCAATTCCCGCCTTAAACAAGTATTTATCCTTAGATATTTGCCTGTGGTCTGGTTGTTTCTATGTATTATATGTATATATTTGCAAAAGAAAAGTGTATAAGTACTATATCCATTGTCTAGCACCAATAACACAAGTCTAGTTACTTAGCTTGGAGCTAGATAGCGATGTGGGGAATATTTATTTATTTAATTTCTTATTTAATGGTTTTCTAATTATCAATTTTTGATTTCCTGCCCAATTTTCTTGTACAATTCCAAAGTGTACATCTCTACCACATACTAACTGAAAAACTTTCGCATTTATGTTATGCTGGCTTTCGCCCGCGACTGAGTCCGTGTGTTGAATTTACCAAAATCCAAAAAAACGTCATAACAGCTATCTGTTAGCCAAATTTTAACCCGATCTGTCCATTGGTTTATGCTGGATATGCCGAGCTAAAATTGGTCATAATTTCATATAAATAAAAATAAAATTATTACACATTTTCTAGCTTCGCTCCCTCGATTAACTTTATTAGAACTAAGACGGTCGTTGAAGTCTACCATTTTGAGAAACACTTAGGTTTCTATTTACCCTATTACCCCCACATTTGAACCATTAGAGGTGTTCTTCTCTTCGCATGAATCAAGTAAGGCACAAACTTGGATCGTTCTCGAACATTCTTGAGCTCTAAAGACCAGTGATGATCTAACTTGAGCAATATCTTGCGTTATACCGACTGCATTAGCAGTTATGTGTTCTAATGCAGTTAGGGTGCTGATGCAATAAGAGCTGGACTTTGCTTTAAATAAAAATAGCAAGTACCTACTTATAACACATGCTTTAGGATCTGGAGTAGATGGGAAAAGAGTACTTTTAGAGTCTATTTTTACCAGAACAAATTCGTCGTCACCAGAAAAATAAAATGTTGGTGATTAACTTATGTACTGGAACTGTACTGGAAATTGAATTAAAAAATATATTTTTGTGAGTAAGTCGTTAAAAAATCGTCAATTTTACAAAAAATCCAATCAATTTTAGGACTTTTTAAATAATTCATTTAATTATTTCTGTTGTCAACCAGTGTAGCTCAAACTTTACAATATAACAGCCGATGGTGTTGCCAGTTAAAGTCGTGTTACCTCTTTAATGTGGTGGTTACAGTTTGCAGAGTAATGGCACAGATTATACAATAGTTACTAGTAGCTCCGATGCTGCGCTTAGATAATTATTTTACTCATAAAACTTTTTATGGTCTTTAATTATGCAGTTAGTATGAGAGTCTGCTATATACTATATGACTAATATTAAATTTATTGTTTTTTAAAACTGATTAACTTAAAAGCTTGTTATTATTAATAACAATCAGTTTAGTAGTTTCGTGCTATTATAATGTTATAGCAGCAACAGAAATACATCATCTGTAAAAATTTCAACTCCAAATTACTGTTCATGATTATAATATACAGACAAAAATAAGCTCAGCTTTTAAAAAACAGCTTTAGAGGTGATTTTTTAAAATCGAAATGCAATCGGAAAGATATTGCAATGTAATTTGTACAATGTTATTAATAGGGTCCCGTTTTTACCGTTTGGGTACGGAACTCTAAGAAATGAGCCTCCACTTTTATTGCGATTGTACATTTTAAAACGAAGAATGTTTTTTTTTTCAGAAGTCTCTTGTCCCGTCACAGATGCTATTCATCGGATAAAGTATATAAATGTACAGTTGATAACTGCCAGTATGTTTCACCTAGCTCCTTGCAGTTTGCTAAGTAAGTTTGAGTTCATTTTTCACAAAACTCAAAATTGAAAACAGCGTCATCTAGCGGAATTTTCTAAAAGTAATTCAAACTTGCATTATAGCTTGTTCTAAAATGACACTGTTTGCATTGTAGTTTTATGATTATTACACAGATGGTGCTATAAGTAACACTTGGTTAAATAGTTTATCGATAATTACATAGATGGCGCTGTACAGACTATTTCAGAGCCATTTATTGTGTTTGACCTAAATAGTATGTTGTCTGTGTTTGTAACAATGGAAATAAATCATCATATAAGCCACAGGACATCCACTGCTGAACATAGGCCTCCCCCAAAGGCTTCCAGAGCGATCGGTCGCATGCTCTCTGCGTCCAACGACTTCCCGCGACCTTAATTAAGTCGTCCGTCCATCTAGTATAAATATTTAATTTAATTTTTAATTAGAAGAATTCCCAAAATTGCACTTTTTCATTTGTAATTTCCTTAAGTTTGTTAATATATTTTTTAGACATCAAAGAAAACACGGGATTAAGATCCAGCGCCACAAATGTCCACACTGCGACTACAAGTGCACACAGTCAAGTCATCTAAAGCGACATTTACAGTGTCACAAAGGAGATAAACCTTATTTTTGTCCGCATTGTGATTTTTCTTGCGGAAGTTTGGTAAGAATTATATTTTTCTCAAACATGCATGAAAATATTGTCATTATTGTCGAAATTTAAAATCAAATAAATAAAGTCAAGACGTAATTATTTTGCCATGCAAAGCCTGAAACAAACTTTATAGGCTGGTCAAATGTATGGTTAGTACTAAAACTATTAAGTAGATGGCGCTGTTTTTAATTTTCAGTATTTAAATTTTACCCCACGGTGCATAGATGTCGCTACTGGTATTTAAAAACTAAATTAAATTGTTTTTTCAGGAAAATCTTCGAAAGCACGTCCTCCGCAGCGGCCGACATTTCAACGTATTTCTTTATCACTGTAATCATTGTGAATATAAAACCAATATGGCATCTGAATTGAAAGTTCACCTCGTAGCTGACCATGCTGAGCAATACAACTCGAAAACTGCTATGGAAGCCGCTAAAGCTCACTTGATGAAGAAATCTTTAGCTGTTACTGTTACTGTGACTATAGATAATGAATAAAGTTACATTTTATTTTAAAGATACACATAATTTTTTCTTACCTACTTTACCTACCACTTGCTATTAAGATTTTTTTATTTTAGTCGAAGTAATCGTAAGAAATTTTTGTCGGCCATGCTAAAAATCTTACTAATTTATAATTTACAAAATTGATTCCGGAACGTTTCTGTCAAAACGTGCTGACCAATCAGGGAGTGAGAAGTAAAATTGCCAGTATTGCCTTGGAACATTTCGTACAATTTTCAGAACTCATTATTCATATTCAGAACTATATATTTTAATGCCTTTAGAGAATAATTGAGTGCCAAATTGTTCATACTTATTTTTTAATGTCATTCATTACACGTGCAAGTTTGCGAAACTATCATAATCTCAGCTGAATTCTTCATTCATAAAAACCGAATTCTTAGACAAATAAAATACTTACTACTTACTACTACTAATAAATAATAAAAAAATCTGCGAAATTGATGCTTTTGTGGATAAAGTTATTTGAGTTTTGTAACAAATGCTATCTGGCATGTGGCAGCACTGAGTGCCGCGCTGCGGATGTGAATGGACGTGTTAGTGTGTTGTTCTTCGCTTTATTGACAAAAATATTAGGTATTTTCGATCATACGAACCTTGTGATTTTAATAAAACATGACAGTGAATTAAAATATTAACTTTAGTGTTATTTTCTACGTAATACAGACGATTTGTCTTGTCATTTTGAGCGAAGGTTGAAAATTACAACCCTGCGGTGAAAAATAAATCATTTTTCAATAACGATGAGTGTTTGGTTTCACGTGGGTTGCTGAAAATCGATTGAAATACATAATGTCTTTGAAGGTGAGTTAAATTTTATCTTAATTTAATATATTTGTTTGGTTCCTTCCTACGTAGGTTTAAATTCAAAGAAATTTACGATATTTTGTACCTACCCTCAGACACATTATATTTATACTATGCCTTCGCTAAAGAAGATGTGATTGCCTACACTATACGTAATCTTTGTAATTTTTAATTACATACATCTCACCTAGGATAAAACACAAGGCTAGAATATTGTAAAATAAATACATTATAAGTTTTCAACTCCCAATGCATCCCATTGAATTTCATCCTACACTAAAAAATACTTAGATTCATTAATAAAAGTGTTCCTTAAATGATTTTATTTCAATTATTTTTTTATATTAGATACTTAGGTAAATTATTTATTCAATAATCGAGATAAAGATGTCCTTCTTCAAGGTCCCACCCTACCTTCACACCAAATTTTTGTGGTTTAGACGTGAAAACGTAACAGACAGAATGAATTACTTTCGCATTGATAATACCTACTAGCTGCACCCCACGACTTCACTCGCGAAGTCCGACAGCAGGATCGCGATAAAAAACTGTAGGCGTTTAAAGTAACAGACAGACCGAGTTACTATCGCATGTAAAGTAGGGACAGGGATTAGCTAGGGATAGTAGGTATTAGCTCAGGTAATAATAATAATAAATCCTAGCTTAACCCCGCGGTTTCACCCTGTGAATAGCACCACTTCCCTATCTTTGCAACGTAGGTAGGTACAATAGAATCCATACCTATATCTCCCACGCTCCCAACCGGTCCCGCCCGCGCCATCTGCCATCTGCCCTATCAGAACCAGTCCCACTCCCAGTCAGTGAACCTGCCCATCTTTGCACTACCAGTTGCTTGCCACTTGTACCTACCTACTTGCTCCACTGAACTGGTTCCAAGAATATATTCGCGACAATTGCAACCTTTGTCACGATCATTTTATACAAGTAATAAACTCGATACTTACACCGGCTTGTAGAAGATGTTTTTTAGATGAGTTATAGGTTCCTATTTTACCTCTTGGTTGCTTACCTAGGGCACATGAGTAAAGAAACTGTGTGCCTAGAGTACCTACTAACTCATTCACGAACAGCTGCGCAGCATCAGCTCCATGGTTTTATCCCCGTAAGTCCCGATGCCGAGATAGAAGGTTTTGAACAGCATGTCCTTGACGGCCCTACTGCAGCGCGCGATTAAAATTTGACTTTGAAATGAAATAAACTTCCTAGTTTAAAATATCGAACCCTTCAATGCAAGCTTACGTTCTCACGTGTTTAATATCGATCACCACCTCAGCTGGTTCACAATCTAAACGGTGTCTTTGTCTTCACCCCTTGTATTTCACCCTCAAGTAACCTACCTACATACCTACAAGATGTAAGCACCTCTCATCACAGCATCTATCTAAGTAGGTAGGTCCCCTTTTGCACATTCATGTCGTGTTGAGAAACAAAATTCGCGAATCGTGTGTCGCGTAAATTAATGGTCCTGACATTTACTATGAGAACTTGGCGTAGTGATTTTTTAGCGCGTTGCATTTGGTGTCCCATACCTTTCGATACAGGGCATTGCGAAGAACGAATAATGCCTTCACACCAAACCTCTTAAGCATCTCGAAAACGGTTAGTGTGATATTATGAAGGCATTATTTGTTCGCCAAAATTGCCTAGCTATCAATAGGTACGGATGGGTCTCAAAATGCACTGTAGCCTGTGTATAAGGGCCTGGAACATATCACCCAGGTCCTTAGAGCGGACATCTATGTAAATATTTTCCAACTTGTACCTATTTCTTCATGTTCTGTTACTAATTTCTTATCTATCATTCATTCATTGCCGTGTTAATATGTAAATGAGTAGGTACTCATCTACTTACCTTACTTAGTTACCTAGACTTCGTAATTTCTAGTTCATTGATTACCTCATTTTCGATTTCGGTCCAAATATCGATGTAGGTACCATGATAACAGTAAGTTTGTCACATATGTTCGTTCACTCATCAAAAAGAGTAGGCATCAAGTGACATTTCGATTGTATGAAATAATTCAAAATGGGTTGTTCCCATCCGCTGCGGTTCCATTCGTCAATCTCTTTCTACACATCCGTAACGTCAGACCTTTTAATAAATCCTAGGGTTTCTAACTTAGTTTTAAAAACGTCATTCATATTTTGAACTAGCTGCGGCCCGCGTTTTCACCCGCGTAAGTCCCGATCCCGTGGGAATATCAAAATGAAAAGTAGCCTATAGCCTTCCTCGATAAATGGACCATCCAAGACAAAAATAATGTTCAATTCAAACCAGTAGTTCCTGAGATTAGCGCGTTTAAATAAACTCTTCTGCTTAATTCAGGACAGTTCAGTACAAAGCATTTTATATGTATAGATATCTATCTATACATATAAAGCATTTTATATGTATAGATATCTATCTATACATATAAAATGCTTTGTACTTGGTGTAGTTCCTGAGATTAGCGCGTTTAAATAAACTCTTCAGCTTAATTCAGGACAGTTCAGTACAAAGCATTTTATATGTATAGATAAATTCTACCCCTAAGGGGATGAAAAAGGGGGGCAAAGTTTGTATGGGATAACGTAATCCTTGATCCATTTTCGACTTCTACGCGGACGAAGTCGCGGGCAAAAGCTAGTATTAGTATAGATTTTATAAAATTGACAGTTATTCCTCCGTCGGTGTACTTCATTTTATTAGTGAAAGACCTGTACAATACTCTAACTAGGGTATTTCCAGTAGTTCCCAGACAGACAGAAGTAAACGACCTAAGTATCTCGCAATATACTAAAATATCGCCAAACTGTAAATAACTGAATGTCACCCTCTCGCCAATGTCTGGCTGTACGTCTAGACTACACCACTAAAATATGTTCAAAAGGAGTGCTATTTATGTCTTCTTGACAATCATTAAATTTGAATTGTTTTTGTGAGGAAATAGATTTGCACTATTTAATTATTTGTTTAAGAAAAGTACCTGTAACTCCCTCGCATACGCATATGTATTTAAAAAGTAAAAACAAAGTAACATAGGCTACTTTTGATCTAGATATTTTCATGAGTATGCGAGGGAGTTACAGGTACTTTTCTTAAACAAATAATTAAAGAGTGCAAATCTATTTCCTCACAAAAACAATTCAAATTTAATTATTGCGAGATACTTAGGTAGAACTTAGCATAGTTCGAATCATACGGATTTAGTGTTTATTTTAATTATTTTTGAGAAATAAACATTTAAATAGTATTTATTTTATTTATTCCACTTCAAGTATAAGATTTCACCAAAATCAGCTCCAAATCTAATGGACTAATTTCAATAAAACTTGGGATGAGAATACATTGATTCATTAGGAGTAACATAGGCTACTTTTTAAAAGCTTTTATTTAATTTGCAATGTATGTTATCCCGATATTCCTACGGGATTGGAACTTACGCGACGAAACCGCAGAGCGATGCTAATCTCTTTTTAAAAACGAATGCAATGTTAATATTATTCTTAAAGTCACAAGCCAACGTGTAGCAATCTACTCGTAGTTGAAATGCTCTGTTTAACGCCAAATAGGTATTAAAGTATTCATTTCATAGTCATTTAAAAGTTAAATAATAACCGTTTACCAAATCGTTTATGACTAAACTAACCTTGAAGTTAAATCCTAGATTTTCCGCAATTACCCAAACTTACAATTTTAACAAATAGCACGAGATTTCCTTCAATAAAGTAGGTAAGTTTAACCTTCGAGTAAGTATTTTTAGAAAATTACAAGAATACCAAGCAGCTAAGTGTAAAAGTACATAAAATATCTGAGATAATATGAAAGTGGAGTAAAGGGGTGTAGGTACGCTTTATTATAGACTGACAGCGACCATTGGTTTCACCTACGGAAGTTCCGATCCAGCAGATATATCAGAGAAAAAGTAAAACCCGATTGCGTAAAAAGTTAACTTCAAAGAAAAAATAGGCGCAAAAAACTTAACCCTTTCTTCACAATCGACGACTTTAAAATAACAAATCTTGTCTATTTATAATACTAATATTGATTCAAAAAAAACCAAAAGTCTACCTACTTCTATCGTCAATACAACATACAAAGCAAAGTAAAGGATCACAAAATAATATTTCTGTTGTTCATTGTTTGTATCAATTACAGGAAACTTTAACAAAGCACTGTCTTGCGTGACATATAAAAAAGTTTAGGTAAAGCTTTCGGTATTCGGTAACTTTATGTAACCGCAAGGCTATAATTTATTGTATTACAACTAGCTGCGCCCCGCGGTTTCATCCGCGTAAATCCCGATCCCGCAAGAATTATAGTCATGGTCAACCGATGACCTGTCATTTATAAAAACCTGCCATCTAGCGAAGGAGCTTAGAGAAGATTCAGATTTAATCATTTGCGTACAACATGATATATAATTAAGTAGTTACATGTCATTTCTTTATCAGCGTGCAAATGTTATTTAGATAAATAATAAAATTAATATACGTTTACAGAATTAAAATTAAAACCCAATAATGAAAATAAATGGAGTGTCTCTAATTGGTCGACGATTAGTTCGTAGTCGTAGTAGTTATGTTAGGTAAGGCAATAATGGTGAACCTAAAGTCATGTAAAAGTTTTATAACATCTATAAAGTACAAGCAACACGATTGTACTTACTCCTGCGGGCCGGTATGTGGCTTCCAACTTTATTGTTAGCGATAACAACGCTTTTATATATCTACGTGCATTTGCACACGAGAGCAATTAACTTGGAACGGTCGCAAAAGTACGGCAGAACATCACAACCCCATGCAGCCACCCTTGTCAAAGATTAATACACTACACGCCTCTAATTTACCTAGAGTTCTGTAAAACTGCTGTTAAAAAATTCGATTAGATTTATCCCCTTCTTTCTTGTCTAACTAAAGGTTGCCTCAAAAGAGATCGCTTTTATCAATAAGGCCGCTCTTTGTGCCATCATGCATTTTTTTGTTTCTATGGTAGGTAAGAAAAATAAAAAAGAAGTTATTATAAGCACTGTACTGTGATCAATGTTGATCAAAACATACACTACACGCCTTTAACTAACGTAATCTTATGTAAAACTGCATCTGTCTGAACTAAGCTTGAATTAAGCTTGTATCTCAGACTACAGCGCTTAATTCTCATACTTATATTAACCCCTTTTCCTTATGAATGTGAGCAGATGACTTCACAGATGCCAATTAACAGACTCCAATTAATGTTCTGCAAGTGTATTATTTTGATGTCATTCCATTTCCATGTATAAATAGAAGAATATAAAACGTACTAGGAGGTTAATGAGGATAAGGGAATGTTTTCGCATTCTTCATTGAAATAAAGGTTAATTGGTTTGAATATGGTGACTCTTTATTTATACTTGCATATTTGAAACACTCCCAATAGAATATTTTTTTACTTTGTGTTTGTGCCTCTATCCTACTTAAGGGACCGGCGGAGTAAAATTTTTCATATAAACGAAGAAGTAAGTAGGTGGTACCATTTTAATTTAACATTTGTGATTGTTTGGTTCACGATTAACCGTTCCCTTAACGATCCCCCTACGGAAAACGGTCCCCCTGTGAAGAACTTTTCAACGATTAACGGTCTCCCTGGACTGGGGGATAAGTGTTGATCTCAAATAAATTTTGAAGGTCTCACGGACCTGCTCCTCAGCTTAGCGCTGAACTGTTTTAGATTTTTTAAACTCATCCGTCTCCCTAGTCCAAGTAAAAGACGATCGAAAAAATAATCAAATGGCGATCGAAACTGTAACAAAATTTTCATTTGGATTTGGACACTGGTTTTCTGCGTTTCTTAAGGTGAAAGGGTACCGGCGCTTTCTCGATACAAACGTAGTCGACTGTTTCCTCCCTGGATAATGACACTAGCACAAATATTTTTGTACCATAAAGCCTATAACTGCCATGAGTATGCCCCTTTAGCATTATTATCATAGAAATTAAGAGTTAAAAAACAAAATAAAACATAGGGGCACGGTCATGGCAGTTATAAGTTTTATGCAACAAAAATATTTCCTCTAGTGTCATTATCAAGGGAGAAAACAGTCGACTACGTTTGTATGAAGAGAGCGCCTGGTACCCTTTCCTCTTAAAGTACTTTTTCCAAAATATTCAGCACCAGCATCCCCCCGTGGTTTCACCCGCGTACTACGACTGTTCTCCCGGTAATTAAATTACCAACTTCTACCGTAGTCTAATTATCAAGAAACGACAACATGTAATTGAGTGCATCCATTGCTTGCTTGTAATTAAAACAACTTGTGCCTAATTATACTGTAAGTAATTATGTAATCTATGGCAGTTACTTTCCTTTTTAATTACTAGCTACTGTCAGTAGTGAGCCAGCTGTAGAGAGCTACCGTTTAGGAGAAGATTTAATGCAAAGTTTTTTAGATTTTTATTTTTTTTCGTAAGTATTGAATTTTTGAATCATTAATATTTACCATATGTTGATCGAACTTATGCGGACAAAACCACGGGGCGTTACTCGTGTATAAAGGAATAAAAATGTAATTATTGGAATATAGAGAAAAATCTTTACGTTAAAAAACAAAAAGGCTCTGATAACTTATATGTAACTAAGTAAAGCACATTCTTGAAGTATCTACCTAAGTTATGCTTACTTATCAAGGAAAAATCATAGAAACCGGTTTTCTGTTTACTCGAAACATACAAAAGATTTGTTAAAAAAACACGCGTCGCGAGATCATAACCCATTGCTTGCAAAAAGTAAATAACAGTATAATTTCTTATTAACTAGCAATGTCATGCGATTTCACTTCGGCAGATCGCAATCTTGTAAAGATTTTCAAAAATCCCATCCGATAGCGCTAAAACAACTTAACTTGCAACTTATATGCAACTTTTACCTACTTCCAAATTACTGTGTATTATACTTATCTGGGTATTAAAAGTTTTATGTTTACAGATAAATTATTTATCAAAGAGTAATATTTTCATATCTCCAACATCCCACAAGAATTCCACTTTATAAAACCAGTAGGCGTTCACAAACCACATGAAAAACATCACAGCAATCACATCAAATTATCTAAACCACTAACAACTATGTCAGAAGTACTCAGATGTCGTAAATATACGTATATTCGAGATGACATCGCCAACTAAGATTAGAATCATGAAGTCATGTATGATTACATTTTATTACATAACTCTGTGCTCTGTATATGTACTACTTACTAAGGTCGCACACATCTATTTAAACAGACAGACATACAGACAGAAACTATTCTATCCCCTCCTGCCGCTTTGAAAAGCAAGATTTACAAATAATTGTCATAAAAGTTAATAATTGTCATATATTCAAAACCTTCGCAGATGACAGTTAAGTTTCACAACCAGTTGTTAAAAAAAAAAAAATGTGTTCAGCTACCTATTTTAAGATATGACCTGTGTATTATTTTCTGGATACTTTACTTTTTATCTCTACAGACTACTTTACTATTTTGATTGTACTTACTGAGGTCGATAGCTGGTCAACTATTTGAACAGACAGACAAACGGACAGTAGGACGGACGGACAACCCTATGAACATTGAAGGTATATATTCATTCAGAAAATCCCGAGGTTCCGTCTTGTATTTTTTTATTATTCAAAACAAAAAAATCAAGATTATATATTGATGAATGATTTAATTCTCACCGTGATAAAATTACGAAACTCCACATCATCAACATTCATCATTGAACCGGATTTATTTCTTATTTGTTTAGTGAACGCGTAAAGTATAACTTGGCCGCGCTAATTACAATTTTAAGGGGTTTTTTCTCGGTCTAAAACCGAAATAAAGTTGCTGATTCTATTTTACTGACGGATACTTAGGTCATCGTATTTTCTTTTTTCCTATTCCTATTGATTACAACTTCGCACGGCTTCATCTATCAAATCAACCCGATTTTCAGGAATCGGGCTTAAACCTCTTTGACCTATATTCTAATGGGTAGGATAGATTTTTTAACGAAAAACACAGATACAGCATAACAATTAGGTATACAATTCTTATACAAATATACAATTCTACCATTCTTTGTAAAATTGTTGTACTGTATCTGTGTTTTTCACACACAAAAAAAAGTTTTTCGTAAAAAAATCTATTGGTACACTACCCGCAGGGATTCGAACCCACAACCTTCGGAATGAAAGTCGAGGTATATCTGCTACAAGGCCACCACCTACGTCCGCATATTAACATTGCTCTCAGCTAAGAGGGTGGCATAGGTGCTGGGCAAGCCTAATCCATCTAACACATGTCCCTAGTCACTACAAAGCGCCTGGAGTAGCATGGAATACAATTTTCTGGCACTGTATAAACCATCTAGACTAGAATAGATTTAAAAGGTCAATATTATGTTGTGTTTTGATAGCACGTCTAATATTTGACGTAAGAATTTAGCGTAGTAAGTACCTAGTGCATTATACCTAAGAATGTTGTCTAGACTACAGACACGCAGGCTTTTAGTACTGCCATTGTTACTTGAAGGGTTTTTGTGCGTCTTCTTGTTACTTATACTACATTCAACTGTCATTACAATGACACACTCATCAGCTTGTCACGTTATTATTAGATACACAGTTAGGTTCTTGCTACGTTGTGGTTATGTTTACTGCTTCATCGCTGTGGAAATAATTAAATGTATCCTATGTAACGTTCTTCTCCATCCTATGAGGTACCACTATGCCAATTAGGATACCACTATGTCATCCAAATCAGTCCCGCCAGTCTTACGTCCAGTCAAACTTTCAGATTTATAATATTAGTTAGAATTTGGATTAGTTAGAGAGCTCCGAGCTCCCCATTATGACAGTGTTGTTGTCTGCGTGGCATGAAATACCTAATATTGTGGGTTGATAGATTTTTCATGTAAAATGGGCAGAATTATGCTTGAGTGCGGAAAATCTAAGCCCTCGGACTCTGCCTGAGGTTGAAAACCGTCAAGTTCTTGAATAGTCCGGAAACCATTCTGCTGTTTTAATATATCGCTAGATATAGACAAGGTATCTCCTACGTAAGGAAAAGATGACGGAAAAGAACCATAGGCATTCTAATTTTATCGCTCTTAGTAATATTAAAGTAATAAAACTACATGCAGGTAATTGCTAAGCATTTCTGCAATATTCTGGGTAACATTTATAAGATTTTCATCTAAAACATAAAACGGAATATTTACTATTTACCACGTGAACACGGTGCTTGTATAAGCATCAAAATACTATCGAACTTCATAGAACAAAACATACGCATGGTAAATATCCTAATTTGAAAAATAACTTTAACTACTTAGTACTTAATTAATTATTCAATTTGTCTTTTAGTAAATTAAACAACAAATTGTTAAGAGGAAAAGGTACGGGCGCTCTCTCCATACAAACGTAGTCGACTGTTTCCTCCCTGGATAATGACAATAGAGCAAATATTTTTGTTGCATAATATTTATAACTGCCATGACCATGCCCCTATGCTTTTTTTTGTTTATAAATCTTGATTTCTATGATAATTAGAAAATGAATAAAAAAAAACAAAGGGATAAGGGCATATTCATGGCATTTATAAGTTTTATGCAACAACAAAAATATTTGTGCTAGTGTCAGTATCCAGGGAGGAAACAATCAACTACGTTTGTATGTAGAGAGCGCCGGTACCCTTTCCTCTTAAAATAAATAACGATGTGAAGCAATACCAGAAATACTAGAATTTAATTTCGTAAATCATTTCAAGAACCACATTCACCACAGTTTATTAGGTACCTAAGTACCTAGCCATTTCATTAAGACGCAAATAACAGCTAAAAGCAAAATGCTAAAATGTAAAATTGCGTGAAAATTTATTGTTAAACCATGTGAATTTAACATTGATTTTCCGAACCGTTTATTACTATTTTTAAAATTATCACGAAACTCATAGCTCTTTAATCGTTTGGAATCGTATAACTTGAACGAGATCACTCTCAGACTCAGGGTTTTTTTGTAATCATGGTCACAAAGGTCAATATTACAATTATTTGAAGACATTATTCGAAATGCAGCAATTAAAGCCATGGGTTCTTATCATTAAAAGGTACAACGAAGTATCATAGTACGCCTTACCGCACAATTTATGTTTTATAAAAAAACACCTTATTTAGTCTAATATTCGACGACCCAGTTGGCACAATGGTCACCATGCCGCACTGTCAAACACAGGGTTACGGGTTCGATTCCCGCCTCAGACAAGACAAGTCCCAAGTGTGTGGTCTGGTTGTTTCTATGCATTATAAGTATATATTTACAAAAGAAAAGTATATAAGTAGTATATCCGTTGTCTAGCACCCATGACACAAGTCTAGTTACTTGGCTTGGGGCTAGATAGCAATGTGTGAAATGCCTGAAATAAAATGTATATAAAATAAAATATCAGTCAACAGTAATATTGATACCAGGTATAAATTAGAAGCACACCTGAGGTCACACCGCACCGCACTGCGACCGACCGGTGCGATGCCGGAGCCTCTGTCACCGGTTTTCCTGCAGACCTTGCAATATGATACCTAAGCGGATTGCGTATATTTACGTGCTCTAGAATTTATACGACTTTGTAGTTAGATCATAGATTAACAAACAGTTACTGTTTGTCAGGTGTTTTCATCATGCTCCAAGACCTCACGACATCGTAATGCTGGTGTAAAAAGCTGTGAGATCGCAATATACATGCAAATTTTTTATCAACTCTGGTTTTCTTTGCTTTTGTTTGAAACCTTTAAAGATATTGAATAAGTTTTAGTGTAATATTCTATCGAAATTAACTTCTCAATTATCTCTCTGTCCAAAAAATAGTTATTGGTAAAAAAATTCATCAATTTCAAATGACGCACATAACTTTAATACGACCGTGTATTTTTGTTATTAAAAACTAAGTACCTAGTCTACCAATGTTAATTACTAGCAGCGCCCCGCGGTTTCACTCGCGTAACTCCCGATCCCGTGGGAATATCAAAATAAAAAGTAGCCTATAGCCTTCCTCGATAAATGGACTATCCAACACAGAAAGAATGTTTCAATTCGAAACTGTAGTTCCTGAGATTAACCCGTTCAAACAAACAAACAAACAAATTCTTCAGCTTTATAATATTACTAGCAGCGCTCCGCGGTTTCACCCCCGTAACTCCTGATCCCGTGGGAATTTCGGGATAAAAAGTAGACTATAGCCTTCCTCGATAAATGGACTATCCAACACAAAAAGATTTTTTCAATTCGAACCAGTAGTTCCTGAGATTAGCGCGTTCAAACAAACAAACAAACTCTTGAGCTTTATAATATAAGTATAGATTAGTAACTAAATAGATATTTTCATACTACCTATTACTCACCTATTACTCACCTAGTAATACCCATAATGATAGTTTTTGTTAGTATAACGATTGAGCAACACCAACATATTCGACCGTAACGAATGCACGAATAAAACCACAGATTTAAACCGCATTTAATCTCCACTAATTACCACTAACTCTATAAAGAAACGAGGACAGGATATTTAGAAATATCCTAATACGAGTAAGGAAATTACCGAACACATCCTGCTGTTCACTTTTAAACGGTTTGGATGAGCTTAGAAACGACAAGAAATTTTCGTTTTAAAATTATACCAAAGTGTTGGAAAAGATCACACCTACAAACAGTTTACACAACAAAAACAACCAGTTATTAATTTTTTTTTAGATAAAGGTGTTATGCATTTTGCGTTTAGATCCAAGAGTATTACTTTAAACGATGGATGAATGTCTGAGACTTTTAAAATCAATAACGATTATGACTTGACTTGGTTGATTACGCCATCTTTTCTTCGATTTCCACGTTCTTATATTTTTATGGAAAATAAAAAATTGCACCAAACCGTTCCTCCACAAAAAATCCTCTATTGTTATTTTCTCTTACGATTTTAGTCTCGTTTACATGGTACAAAGACACTTTTAGTTCCGACGTTCAAAAAATTTTTTGTCATTTTAGGTAAAAAGGATTTTTGGATTTGTTTAATAAGAGATTTGTTTTATGTAAAAAATGTCCTAACAGACCGCAAGCGTGCCTTTAATTCTTAACTTTTGTTCACCGATAGACTTCAAATAGCTTTGCTAAATCTAATACCTAAAAAATCGATACTTAGGTTAAAACTTTCAGGTCATATCCCACGAGACAGTGGAATGGGTAAATGTCAAGGCTTTTCCCCATAGGTTGCTTATATGCTCTAGTCATTTATTGCGATTTATTTATGGAAAAGATACGACATCCAGACTTGATAAAGTAAATTAACTTCATTGATTTAGAAATCGAGATATACTTGAGGTCAAGAACTCAACATTTATTGTCGACCAAGATTCAATCCAAACCCAAATCTGGTCGGAGCTGGATTGTAAAGTTCAAATCTCACTGGCCTATTCGCCCAGTTCTTCACAAAGTAAAATGTAATGTAAGTGTTTGTCTATGATTAATTTAGTTATCTATACTAAATAAAAGAAAAAAATACTTTATCGTGAAATAACGTAATCAGTAAAGCTAATCCAAAAATTTGAAGCATTTTTAGTGACGTTTTGCGGCATACCGAATAATTTCACGGCTAAACCCAATTCTTTTTCTTCTTCTTCCTCCCCTTCTCAATATATGTAAGTACTTAAGACTCAGTGCGTCTCCTTATCCATACTATAAAATGATTTGAAAATATCCTACGTTCGGCCGCCTGGCTGGGCAGTGGGCACCAACTCTCCTGAGGAATACCGTTGTTTCGGATGGTTTATAGCAGCCATCACGAACCCTGACACCCAAGGGAGGAAATTGGTTAACCATATTCTATACCGTGCCGAAAAATTCACGGCCAACGCTTCATATTTCCATGCAATACAAATCGCGCGATCTAAAAAACCCGATGATTTATTTAAACTTACAAAACATAGAACAATCAACTGTCATTACAATCTAGCAGTAAATTCTATCTATGATTTATGAACCGTTAGCTAGCACCGGTTACATGCCGCAACTGCACCGGCTCCATTATCTAGGAATGATTGTGTTTTTATTGGCTGATGCGGCCTCGGTTCGGACGGTAATTGCAGATGCGTTTGCGCATTCAGAGTTGATTGATGTGCTGACGTTAGTTTCAGGTATATACGTTGTCGGGAAATAGATTGAAACGATTGAGTTCAAGTGCAAAATGTCCGCATATAACAGAAACTGTTCATTATTGCATTAAATACCTTAGCCTAAAGGTTCTATAGTCTAAAATGTTTCTAAAAGCTCTAGAATTTTCAAGTCTTCTTTAAAAGTAACACACAGAAAACAAAAAATAAAGTTCAATCTGTTGAAATAATAACATAAAAGGAAAGATTACAAAGATACCAAATAAAACCACAGTTTTAATGAATTTACAAATTACACTGCGTTTCTTCTAAATATTTTTAAACTACTTTGACTAGGTATTTAAATAATAATATTTTTGACCAACACTGCATGCATTGTGCAGATCGTCTCAAGGTTGCTCCATTCCTTTCTACACAGTCTGGTCTATATCATTTATTTTGTTTGTTATATTCGTCATACCTGGTCATATTTCTTTCTTTGTACTTTAAGAGTAGGTTTAACTTTTTGACTGACTGTCAAAAAGTTTAAAAATGTATAGGCATACCATTAATTGAAGCGTACCATAGTAAGGTAAGACGACGACGTATCATAATACGTCGTCGTCTTACCTTTATGATTAGAACCCATGGACATGGTTTTAATTGCTCCATATTAAATATGACTTAAACTTCGATTGACATACTTTCCTTATGGATCTCGTCTTTAAATTAAGTAAATATTATTTCTAAATTTTAAGTTTTCGTTGGACTAATGTTTTAGCATTCCATTCGTCATTCTCCCTCTAAATCTGTCCGTTCCTCTAAGTTCTTCTTCTAGCGGTTCCTGACCACTCTTCTATTTTCTACCACAACTCCTTTACTGCTCGCGGTGTAGAATTGTGGAATGCTCTGCCTGATTTTATTTTTTTTTTTTTTTTTTTAATTTAATTTAACATTTTAAAATTTTATTATTTATGTATTTTAGCATTTATTGTTTTATGTTAAAAGTTGCGCCCGCGGTTTCACCCGCGTAAATCCCGATCCCGTGGGCATATTGGGATAAAAAGTATCTTATGTCCGTCTCCTGGCTCTAAGCTACCTCCCTACCAATTTTCACCCAAATCTGTTCTGCCGTTCTTGAGTTATAAGTGGTGTAACTAACACGACTTTCTTTTATATATATAAGATATTATTTAAGATGTATTTAGTATTATCCTTCTTATATTTCTATCGCGTTATGAATAATCCACCCATCCCTTAATTCTTGTCCATCCAAAGGTTGCCTGGAAGAGACAGCTTTTGGGAAAAGGCCGCCCATTGTGCCATATTGTAAGGTATTCAATATAAATTTTCTTTTAGCATATAGGTAGTCACTTGAGTTAGAATGTATTTTAATTTTGTTATATGTAATCATTTTGCGTTTTGTTTTTATGGTACAATAAAGTGTTTATCTATCTATCTATCTTATGTAAATTCCAACTTACTAAATAGTTACTCACAACCATGTAAAATCAATGTTCACACGTAACATAACATTAGCGTGTCGATGTATGCGCTCGCGCACCGCTCACCTTGAACTTGACTTTCGGTCAATTATCGAAACTACACGATTTTACAGAAGAAATTTAACAAATCAATGATGAAATTGGTCTTGGGATAACATGTTAACAATATGGAACAATCTAAGGTCTGATGCTTGATAGAGTCAGAACTTTAAAACCTACGAAGCTATGTGAATAATTTTGGCCACAAGCTACACTTATGGAATTAGCGTTGCAAGAATGGAATTATTTCTGACAAGGGACCGGCAAAGGTACAAAAACTTCATTGACTGTAATTTTCCTGTCCAATTTCACTGACTGGTTAGAATGATTTGATGCCTTATTGAAAGAAAATATTTCAAATCAATTGATTTGTTGAATTTGGGAATACACATGTACTTAACTTACATCGTATATTTTTCTATTGGTTTGAGAAATCTTGCAACAAAACATCATGATTTGAATACACTTGTGAAACGTAATTCCTGGACAAAACTCACCTGATGACCTGACACCCATGAAATCGATTCACCAGTCAGCTTGAATGCAACGTTGCATCACTTCAAGCAAGAGCCGATGATCGAACAACTGTTGCCAACAGACAATGAGGTTGTGCAACGCAAGCGAAGGGACCTGAAGTATATTGTTGAGGGCTAGACACTACTGCACACTGAAGACAGAATTTCTATCGGGCGATTAAAGTTTTGACTGGAATATAAAAAATATGACGTAAATTTGTTTTGATTTCGTCTTGGTTTGGTTTAGTGTTTGGTTCTTATTTAAATAATATATCTAATATACTATTAAAGTTTTCAAAAACAAAAATATATACTAAAAAAACCCTTTAAATCCGAATAACACCTAAATGAGGTTGAATGTTCAGGAATTCTGTATTCAGTTTGTATGAAAAATTGGACTCCACCGGCCATCAATACAAGTGCAAAACTTCTCCGGACTTAATAAATATTATATTTGGACTTCTAATATTTTAAATTGACACTGGCTACCTATAACCACATTCAAAACAAATCCATTACTTGAAAAAAAAGTGAACTATGTCGGCGAAGTATCGGCCATAGGTTTGTCTGTAGTGTAGGGAAGCCCTTACCTACTGGTAGATAGGCCAATGACCGGCGATTGAAAAGCTTTGATGGCTCATTAACTTTCGTAGATTGATGCTATTATAGCGATAGAAGCCTATTTTGTAATCGACTGCACAATTGAATAAACTTTAAAGCTTACAACCGATTACAAAACAGACTTCTGACACAATTAACGGTTATTACTTATTTCTGTATGTACCTTTTCTGTATGTATCTTTTTTAAAACACAAGTGATGACTTCACCGACTTGTGCATACAGACAGTCCATATGGCAAGTTTAAAGTGTTGTCTGTCCGTCAGTCCTGTTTACCATTTAGCTGTTTAGTTGAAGAATACAAATTTAAAACACAACCACACGTCACTGTTTCTTCTCTGAATAATATGGTAAAATAGAAAAACAAAAGACTTGTCAGACGTCATTTGAAATGTAAATTGTAAAAAGTAACCGTTGCGCATCCTGTTACCTACTTTCCTCCGTGAGTCATTGCTCCTGCGCAGCTTCAGCTTTATACATAGAGATATAATATTGCAACGGAATAGAGAGTCCAACATCAAAACCGTGACATTACTAAAACAGAATTTTAAATTCTAGCATCTTAGTTATTTAAAATAGAATCTTTACTGTCTTTTGTTTTTAATTAGCGCATTGATAAAAACGTTAGTACTTATATGTTGATTTTGTGGTTCTCCCGTGACAAATTTGCACCTAACTTTGCACGGTGACCCACCAGTGACCACTTCACAGAATGAGCACTTTCAGGATGTAGTAGCAAATTTCAAATAACCATAATAATTTGCAAAAAGTATCAAATTAAAAAATCTAGTAATTAAATTATTTTGCGACTTGTGCTCATTTTGCGTGTGCACAGTTTGCGACTCACCTTTTTAGAAAATAGAAACTAGCTAATTCGATTAATCGTGGAAAAGATGTTGTGTCTATTCTATTGAAATATATTCAACCTAATACAGTGGAACTTTATTGCTGACAAACACGACATTTAAAATACTGTTTACGATTTCAACAAACCATATAAATGTTTAATGCAGCATCCATGTTCGAAATCGAGGATATGTATCGCGGTCACATGACTATCTTTTTGTTAAATTGTTTATGATGTAGCTTTACAAAAAACATCAACAAATAAAGTGTTTCTTCTATTTATTTATTGAAGGTGACTCATGACATTTTACTTAAATTTTAGCAGTTTTTAACGTGTAATCTTTCTCAATAACCATAAAGGTTCATATTATTTATAAGTTTGACATTTGATAAATTATGTTTAAATTCTTCAACGATCTTTGTTATGCAAGACAACCTTAGTTAATAAAATTGTTTTTAGTAACAAATCACTAAATGATTTTGTATAAATAGGTATACTTACCTATAATTTTTAAATATATATTTTAATTAATTATAAT
The DNA here is from genome assembly GCA_951213275.1 of Idaea straminata. Classification (NCBI taxonomy): domain Eukaryota; kingdom Metazoa; phylum Arthropoda; class Insecta; order Lepidoptera; family Geometridae; genus Idaea; species Idaea straminata. The sequence goes on from OX577849.1 coordinate 15,268,151, forward strand.
TTAATAAGAAATTAATAGATAGGTATTGTATGACTATTGAATACCGACGAGAATTAAGAAAAAGTTCAATGTCATTACTTCAGGATTTTTTTAAAATTTTATATTTTTTTTATATGGAAATCTCTAGCATAAGTTTACTGTATAACTTCTTTGTTCTTACCCAACAATTTCTTATCCATATAATTTTCCAGCCAAGCAACGTATCGCACTGCAACTGCAACATGCAAACAACTCTCGATCTGAATTCCTATCATACCGAGCAAGTGTAAACAGAGACAATATTATCTAACGCGTTATCAACAGCTAGCAACGCCCTGCGGTTTCACGCGCGTAAGTTCCAATCCTGCTAGGATATTGGGATAGGTATAAAGCAGATTTTGTCACTCCCAATAAATCAATGTATCCTCATACCAAGTTTCATATAAATCGGTGTAGTAGTTTCGGAACTTAAACGTTACAAACAAAAAAATCCTTTTTATAATATTAGTGTAGATGAGGTGCGCGCTCGCAACTGTAACCGCACGCGCAGCATGAAGCGACCTATGTGACGCGGTGGTCGAACCGAAATCCAGCGTGACCATTGCTGGTTCTATTCTCGCTGTCGAACAAATATTAGTATGATCCTTTTGTTAAGAATGTATTACAAGTTGCGCCCCGTTTCTCAATCCTGTGGGAGTATCGGGATGAAACGTAGCCTATATGTTAATCCAGGTCTCCAGCTATCTGCATACCGAGTTTCATCATAATCGGTTAAGTAGTATTTGCGTGAAGGAGTAAGAAACTTACAAAGTTCGATTTTTAGCGTTCTCTCGCCAACTCGCCGTAAACGAAATTAGAAAGCTTCTAAAATCATCCTCTTAGTTCCGTTCCGCGCATGCGTGAGGATAATTCTTAAATAACTGTTGCTAATCTATAAATAATTACAAAGTTTCATGGACTTACGTATAAAAAACACTATCATTATACCTATGTAAGTATTGGCACTTTTTAAAACGAATTCAGTTTCTATTTTCAAACCTGACAATTATTTACATGACAGTCACGATACTGACGTTAAAACAGTGTCACAAAACTGACATTGTCACTAACATCGTAAAAGTAATATTATGTGACATTAAAAAATTACACGACACGCAAATATAATCACACGATTTGTTTGGTTCTTTGGTACGATTTTTATAGTTTCAGCTTAGCACGATTTATGCATAATATTCTATGTCAAATAAACATTCCATCAAGTTTTGGATTTTTCTTTTCTTTATTTTTTTTTTCTATTTTAACGAAACCTTGCCGTTTTACGTTAACGAATAAGTGTCAGATATAATTTTAACCCCCGACGTAAAAACGACCGGGTTTTATAGTTTACTTATTTAATTTTATCCAGCCTTTTGGGCACACTTCTTAGGAACCCCTATTTAGGCTTTTATTTTTTAAGCGCGTCGTCGCCGCATTAAAACTTGACATTACATAACGGTTAATATAAATTAGTTCTAGTAACGAAATTATAAAACTAAAACAATAGGTTTTTGTGGTTGTGAAGTTGTGACACAACGTTGGTATTGAAAGCGAGAGTTGTTTACATCCGTTCTAACAAAAACTGTTTGGCGGTCGTATGACATAGATTACGACGTAGTTGATATGATAGAAGAAGTTTGTAGTTTAATGTATTTGTTAAAAAGAAAATTTTATTTAAGATAACACTTCTGAAGACATCTGATTTATCAGAAAGTCGTCCGCGTAGGAGTTGAATTTTCCAGAATGCTTCGCAAATGCCAAACGTCATAATAGCTATTTGTATACTATATTTTACCTCGATCTGTCTTGGTAGCTGTGCGTTGATATAACAGTCAGTCAGTAAGTCAGGACTTAAAATTTTATATTTGCAGATAATCACTATCCTCCTATTAAGTACATGTGAAAGTTTTACATCTTCACAAAAGAAGTAGTTCTTTTCGAACGTGTGGCACTCGAGGACTGCCGCGGTAAAGCTATTGCATCGTGCGAGCTTCGTACAGTCGTACCATATACATACACGTTAAGCGAACGCTCGGCCGAGCTACATGGTAGGCGGAGTGGGGGGTATTAGGTTTTATTTTCGTTAGGGCAATTTCTTGATTCGGTTGCTGCGCTCAAAGCCCGCGATAAAAGCTATGCAATAGCTTAAAAAATTGATAAATATAAAATAGCTGGAGTCCTGCAATAACACACTACTTCTCATCCCGATATTCTCACGATATTGGGGATTTATGCAAGTGAAACCGCGGAGCGCTTTATCTGACAAAACTGGGTAGGTTAAAATGCCTTTGAGTAGATTAAAAAACTCCTCAACGACCCGGGACCCCTCTAACACTATAAGAACCTTATAATCCTAACATAATATTATTCATCCAATTCTCTGCTCCGATAAGCTCAACCGAGCTTAACTTATGTAAATCATGAACAAAGTTTTACGTAACCTGACCTATTTCGACAGGCCATTCTTCATGGCCTTTAGAAGGATATTGATCAATCTATTTTTATAATTCTGCCAGTCTGAGAGTACATGGATATCATTAAGAGACGAAGGCTTTTCACTTGTTAATCGTAAGGACGGATACAGTGTCAATGTGTGCCGGAAGACGAGTAGAGTCAGGATTGGTCAGGCCAGTTCACACACACATTCGCAGAACGCCATTCAAATGGACCACCTTTTCCAACAAAAAAAGAATCATTTAAATCAGTCATAAACAAAGAAATAGGTAATTATATTAATGGTGGTAATTGATCTCGATATGCTACTATATATATATATATATAAATATGTTGTAATTTGTTTCTAATTCAGACTGATTCTCGTGATCTCAAAGAAAAAAATCTTTATTTATTTCAGATATAATCATGTCTAAAAATTTATTTACGTGTTATATTCGTATTTTCCAAAAAAAATTAAAAAGCCAACTTTAACTGCCTCACTACAAAAGATATACGCAGTTTGAACATATGTTTTTTACGCGTATTTATCTAAACAAGCGTCTAGTTTGACATTTGACAGTCAGTTTTGTCACAATAATAAAATTGGTGAGCACATAACATTGGTTCTTACCTCATCGCGTACCAAGATACGACCTTTTATTATGTATTTCGAAAATTGTTTATTAGGTTATTCAACAAATGTGTTAAATGTTTTTGCTTAGTAGTAAGTATTGCAATTAATAGACAAAAAACGATAAGTAGATAAAAAAAAGGTTTTATTTACAATTATGGCGTCTTCTTCTTCTTCTCGTATAGTGGTGTGGCTCACCTATTTTTAGAGCTTTCAGATCGCCTTAAGGCCTCTAAGTTGACCTAACGACTGCTACTGGAGGTAGCAACTGGGACCAACGGCTTAATTATGGCGTGAAGACGTTTTTTAATTCAATCAGTCAAGGCTCACTTGCAAAAACCATAATTTGTAACGAAATATGTCATTTTTTACTACTATTAACTACGGCTGCCTTTTTTATATAGCCTGCCTACCCAATTAATTTCATAGTCTTTTTACTAGAATAGAATTACATTTGGGCACGTATCTAATTCAGTTCATCTATGCTGTTCAAACATTTCTAATGAGTGTTCAAGCGACGACGACGACGACGCGGTGAACGTGTTAAACTGACATGTTAAAGAATAACATGTCAGTGTGTTGATTGATGACAGTCATACACTTTCTTTTCACTTTTACGGCACGTGCAGGTATGGTGACCGACACTTCGACTTATCGGGGACAAGGAATAAATACGTCACATACCCATACACTAGCTTTCATTCGTCCGCGTAGGCGTAGGGCTCCGTTTATTGCCTTGAGCTGTGCGTTTTGAGTTGATAGGTTTTTGAAGTCAGTTTGGACTTTGAATTTTACATTAATAGATAATGGCGAATGGCAGGTAACTTTGATGTAGAGCCCGCCACTGGAATTAGACTCCAAAAAAGCGGTAAGAACTGATTTTAAACTCTAATCTGAATGAATTCCAGTCTGCAAGCATAGTGAAAAATTCCCTAATATGTCATCAGATTTTGACAGTGTTCCATAACAAAGAAAAATGACGCTCGCCACTCCAGTCTACTTACAACCACGGTTGGTGTTACTCAGTCGAAACATTAATAAGAACAATGGTTCAAAAAAGGTTGTATACTGGTCTCAACAAATATGGAGGCCAACGGTAGAGTTATAAAATTTATATTATTTAAATATTTTCAACTGAAGTAAGGCTTTAAACTGAAATAAACTTATTACAACTATAATCATAATAATTAAAAAACTATAAACTTTTTCGCCTATTGTAAAGATTCAGCCTTACAATTCCCCAATTATAACTATTGATTTACCACTAAACTTAGGATAGTGTTTGAGGAACGACCAGTTAAATAAGTTGCAGACATGTCGGCGTCTCGTTTATAGCCTGAACTGTTGTTTATGGGGTACATAAACAGGGCTAAGGAATAATAGGGTTCAGGCCTAATTTCACTAAATATGCGTTATTCGGCGCCAAAACTGATCGAATTACATTCATAAAGTTTATCAGCGCGGATGAAAATAACTCTCTTATCTTAATTGTCAACAATTAGATATATTTCAAAAAGCGGATTCTGTTTCGCATTATATTTGCCATTAAATAATAACAAAGTTTTTAAACTGGTTGGCATATTATTAGTATTTAGTAAGTAACACGAAACCGAATTCCGGGAAGTCGAAGGAAGTTCTAGATGGAAGGAAGTATTTTCCAATAAAATCGACTTTGGCTTTGTTTACAGGACACTCCCGTCACCACAGAAAACCTAATAGTCCTACAGCATCACAGCTACATAAATTAAAGCTGCATGTTTCTATTATCAGCTTCATATTACTAAATCTTTCAATGACAAACGACTGGGAATAGGCGACTGATGAAATTATTGAGTACCATTTTGCCACTGGTAACGCCTGAGAATTCCTTTCCCATTCGTTCCCAGTAGGTATGTTCATTGCTAAATTGGTGATGACTGGTAACAAGCGATACATAGAACCGCGCGCCAATGTGACTTGATCTGTCTGTATAAAAGCGCACCAGAGGTAAATCGTAAAGACATTCGCAAGGAAACATGATATCATGTTCATTCAGGTAGAACGAAAGCGGGTAGATTGGTACGAAACCTGCAGGTGGTCAGTCAGAGTGACATCGACCGCCATGAAAGATATCAATATCACGATCAGAATGCGTCTTCGTCGCCTGATGACTAGTCGTCTTTGTAGCATCTGGACATTTTGAGACTTGGACAACATTTGGACTAATATCACCCGGATCCAACGGATCGCGCGATCGTTTGAAACTGACGCTGCGACTACGTACTATTGGATAAATATCAAATAGTAACAATAAATGTCCTACCCAACTTGCTTATTAGAAAACACCAAGTTCCGAATGGCCGTTCTAAGTTATATAATGATTTATCAGAAAGATCTTCAATTATGTAGTACCTACCTTTCCACGACCCTTTTTCCTTTATTCATCTTTAATATACACCCATTGCATTGTACCCCTTTTCGCCACGTTATAATGAATTCAACGTAGGAATACCGAAAGAGGAACGACCCTCCAGCGAAGCAACCTAAATTAAATCAAAGAATTTCTGATATCTTCGGAGCAATCCTATCCGATTTGCTCCTACATTCCGGTATGAATATTGGAAATCTCCGCTACCATTCGTGGGTTGAACCGTGACGGGAAATATTTGCGCGAAAATTGTACTTATTAAGTTATTTCGTATTAGGTTGCGTAAAAATTGTTTAAATAAAAATATATCCTTCTTGGTAGAAAAGGTTAAGATATTCTGTGTAAGAAGTGGTGATTTAGTCGCAATTCGGCCCTAAAATTCATGCCTATTTGTAATCGTTTTCCCAAATTTCCAAGGTACTTACGTAATGTACAGATAGCAAAAACCTTTTTTTTAAAGCAAGATTTATCTCGGTGAATCGCCCTTTTGAAAATTTAATGCTGTAAAAAGAGCATGTATCGGAGTTTCAATAGAACCTGACTTAGAGTTTAATAAATAAATAATGAAGGGACACGGTTAAATTAGGTGAATCCTTAGGGTACATAGGTACGTATAGCTGAACTAAAAATGTTTTGAATAAACAAATCGCAAAATGTTTATTGCATGGAAATGTCTTACCTATTTAGCTTTTGTTATAGTCATTTAACCTCATCTTGATATATTTTTCAATCTCTTGTCGCACGATGGGACCTATATATTTAGATAAAAGACACACAGACAAACAAATATTCTGTCACGTTTCGAAGGTATGATCTTATAAAGTCTTGAAAAGAATAGTCCGTGGATTTCTTAAGGCGCTATGCCCTGGGATATAACATATTATACCACTCAAGAGTAGCCATGAAGACAAATAATTGTTGACGTATCTCTAGTAGTTAGGTAAAAACCTAGTGTTAAATATACAAAAATACCTACCAAAAGGAACCTAAAGTTCTTACTTATTTACCTTTTTAAAAAATAAATAAATCACAAAGAAGAGAAAATAAAAGCGTAGAAGTGTTAATTTTAGAAGTTTAAATATGTGTAAATTATCCAGAAAAACAAATATGTATATTGTATATATGTTTTTATTCGACAAACTTCTGCAATAATGTGTAAAAGTGTAAGATTAGAAACCGCAGAGTACGGCTTTCCCGTGTCTCAAATTAGCGACTTGCAACTCATTATACGTCATTACGTAGAGCTATCATTTGCACGCGGAGGTGGTCGCCAGTCGCTAGTTGCTAGTTGCAGTTCAATCAATATGCATAAATTATCATACTCAGACAAGCAATGCCCTGTGGGTTCATCTGCGTATGTTCCGAACCCGTGGAGATATCGGTATAAAAAAAGTTAGTCCAAATGAATCCTCCTACCAAGTTTTACCAAAATCAGTCCTATTCTAACGAAACTTTCCTCCTGATGGGAAGTAGATACTCTTAATTAATCATATATTTTTGAATTTTCCGCAGAAAGAGTCTCGTACTGACGTGCAGTTCCACCTGGCTGCCCTGCGAGGAGACCTCGACCGTCTCCGGCAGCTCCTCGACACGGGGAAGGTTCATATCGACTCCAGAGATCGAGTGAGTATGATTATAGATACCCGGTATACAGTAGGAATCCAATAAAACGCACCTGAAACCTCGCATTTTTCACCTTTCTTCCCCTATATTATCGTAACCCCCAACCCCGTCGATTCTGCATGTTAGAATTCAACTAATTTCCTTTTCACAAAATACCTACTGCACCGATTTTCAAATCACTGAAAAGGTACTGTTTGTTTTAATTGTTAATTAAATCATTAAATTTGTGGAAACATACTCGTAAATAGAATTATCGTAGAGAACACATAAAAAACAATTTAATATTCACTGATAAATTAAAAAGCTATTGTAATTTTGCATTATGCGTCATTCCACTCATTTTCTATAACCGTCAAACACATAAATATTCATTAATTTTCACGGAATACCAAGTTCTTTGGATTCATATCTTAGAGAAAGGATAACTAGAGAAGTCGTAACGAAGTATATGGACCGTTTGCACTGTTATGGATTCTTTGATGTTTCGTACGCTCCGCTCTATTAAAAACACGATTCTCGGAGGCTAAATAGAATTATGGACACATCGTACTTTGCGATTTGACATTGTAAAGATTGTAAATGACCACTTCGTGTTGGCTTCGGCTTCACCCACCCCTTTCAACGAACGATGCGGGGTCCATAGGCCCGTGATGTGGGACATGTAACAGTAAAGGATAATATTACATTTTAAGATACCCAAGTATTGTCCATTAATATAAAATTCACAGCTCTGGCCGACTGATTTATATTATACTAGCTGCGCCCCGCGGTTTCACCCGCGTAAGTCCCGATCCCGTGGGAATATCGGGATAAAAAGTAGCCTATGTATTAATCTAGGTCTCCAGCTATCTACATACAAAGTTTCATTGCAATCAGTCCAGTGGTTTTAGCGTAATAAACACACACACACAAACTTTCACATTTATAATATTAGTAGGATGTACATTAACGCACAGTTGCCAGTTCAACTAGCGGATCAGGCAAAAAATTTACATACATTTCGCTATTATGACGTAGGCCGCTAAGAATACGATTTGTAACAACTGCTTACGATCGGCCTAATGGACGACGACCAACGAGTGACATGAGCTCTCTAAAGATTGATAGGAATCTTTACTCTAAGATTCATAATCATTAAGTATCCGGACAGTAAGACAGGGCGCCGTAAAATATAAAAAACAATTTGTTCACGCTTGGAAAACTGCGGTAATTACCCATCGCATTATGGGTAAGTGGTATATAGATTTATTACTCACTGTATAATATAATATTTTACGGTAAAAAGATGCTTATCGTAAATTATAACGTTGTAGAACACATCCGGCATTTCAATTGAAACCGACATTATCGATCTTATTTTTGTTCGATGGCGAAGAAATATTGTTCGAAAACGAAACGGAATCGGGGACGCAGCCGCAGTGGAGTACCAATGTGAAACGTCTTGTATTATCGCTGATATACGGTAGATAACTAAAGATTTTTCATTTTAATGCAGAAATCTAACGACCCAAAGAGGTTGGAATAGCTGACATCCGTTACATTTGATTTTTGCGAGGGAGGGACCAATAATGAAAGACGTTAAAATAATTTTAGTAATTTTAAATAATTTTGTTATTCATACTAATATTATAAAGCTGAAGAGTTTGTTTGTTTGAACGCGCTAATCTCAGGAACTACTAGTTCGAATTGAAATAATCTTTTTGTGTTGGATAGTCCATTTATCGAGGAAGACTATGGCTACTTTTCATTTTGTTATTCCCACGGGATCGGGACATACGCGGGTGAAACCGCGGAGCGCAGCTAGTATTAAATAAAATAAAATGAGAAATGATTGAACCTCCCATTATAATATACAAGCAGGTATTAGCTAGTAGGATATCTACAGCCCAAATGAGACGAAATTGAGATATCAAAAATATTTTATGGGGAAAATAGGATGTATTTTATTTAGTGTTTAGTCTGGAACTCCTTTTTGTATAAATATAAAATCCCCTTAGACGTTACACCTCGTTCTACCAACTCATTGTCGAAATGACTAGTCTATAGTTAATTTGGCACTGAACTCACTTTTCCGGTCTATCCTTGCCAACTTTTACTTCGTTTAATATTGAACGAAGCCTCGCGCCTCGCGTCTCGCTGAAAACTCGCCCAATATCTGCACTATAAATCCTAAGATGGACAATATGGACATGTCTAATAAATAACGATATAATTACAGCTCCTGGGTTTAGAAATATTGGCTTTAGCACAGCCACAGAGTATTGTAATTTAAACGTCTTAAAACTAAGTTAGGATGTGTGGCTTCGGAACTCCGCCCTCCGATGAGAAGAAGCCATAAGAAACTCATGGGGGTGTTTTATTTCCTGTGGTCAGTTTCACAACACTTCCTGAACGACGACGCCGACATCCCATTTCGTAAAATACATAGGCTGCACTAAAAGTATCGGGAATGGAATATTTCCACTGTTCCTGTCATATTTAAATCTTTTTAATTGAAAACTCCTTGGTTTTACGAATACCATTTATTTATTTAAAAAAAGAATCTCGGTCTTGTCACAAGGTTTTGTCAAACTTGTTTAGTCGTTGAGAAAATGGAATTGACTCGAGAAAATTCAAGAGCGATGATTTATTATGACTTTCGAAGTGGTTTATCACAAAAACAGTGTGTTTACCGGATGATTTCTGCATTTGGTGATGAAGCCCCATCCAAAACCACAATTTATCGCTGGTTTGCTGAATTTCAACGTGGACGTGTCAAGCTCAGTGATGATCCCCGTCAAGGTCGTCCAAAAACTGCACTCACCCAAGAAAACGTTGATGCTGTGCGTAAGCTGATTGAGGAAGATCGACATGTAACATACCGCGAAATTCAGGCAACTTTAGACATTGGCATGAGTCAAATACAAATAATCTTGCATGAACAATTAGGTGTAAAAAAGTTGTTTTCCCGATGGATACCGCATTCGCTCTGTGAAGAGCAAAAAGTGGCTCGCGTTACTTGGTGCGTCAGAACTCTCGAAAGATTCCACGCAGGATCCTCAAATGCTGTATACAACATCGTATCAGGTGACGAATCCTGGATATACGCGTACGAACCCGAAACAAAAAACCAGTCACGAGTTTGGGTGTTCGAAAATGAGTTAAAGCCAACAAAAATTGTTCGTTCACGGAGTGTTGCAAAAAAAATGGTGGCCACGTTTGTCTCCAAAACCGGCCATGTTGTGACTATTCCTCTTGAGGGACAAAGAACGGTTAATGCAGAATGGTATGCTAGCATTTGTTTGCCACAGATCGTTTCTGAACTCCGTAAAGAGAACTGCAGCCGCCGCATCATCCTCCATCACGACAATGCGAGTTCTCACACCGCGAACAGAACAAAAGAGTTTTTAGAGCAAGAAAACATACAATTATGAGACCATCCGCCGTACAGCCCCGACCTAAGCCCTAATGATTTCTATACTTTCTCTAAAATAAAGAATAAATTGCGTGGTCAGAGATTTTCATCACCTGAAGAAGCTGTGGACGCCTACAAAACGGCCATTTAGGAGACCCCAACTTCCGAATGGAATGGTTGCTTTAATGATTGGTTCCATCGTATGGAAAAATGTGTCAAATTTCGCGGAGAATACTTAGAAAAGTAATAAATACATTTTTAAATAGTAATGTTGTGTCACTTCCTTGATTCCCGAAATTTTCAATGCCGCCCTCGTACTTACAAGTTGCAGTTAATTTATTTGAAAAGCATTTTATAAATATTTTTGGAAGTTAGAGTAAAGTAAGGTCAATATTCCTAACTAGGTACCAACATAATACATTTTAAAAAGCAATGGATCGTTAATATGTACGTATCAAAACAACTTCTTTTAGGTGCTGGGTCTTCTGATTTACAATTAAGGTTCTCGCGACTTGAACTCAAATAAAACGAGACATGATAATATCAATGTCACCTCACTCTACCTGTGACCATGATAGCTGCAAAACTCTCGAGAAGTGATAAATAAGCGCGATTATATCCTTCAAAATAGTTTAACAACTGAAGTACCTATTAATTAAAATATGTGATGACGTCACGACACATTTGTACATCGAGACAATGTGACATCTGTACATATTTCGATATATCAAGTCAGTAGTACCTATTTGTAAACGGTAGGTACTTACTAAATCCTTCAGCACCGGGTAATTACTATTTTCATGGGAACCGGGATCCCTGGGAATTTTTGGTACCTTACTACTAGCGATGAAAGCTTGATTCAGATATTTTTTTTCAGCAGAATGTTGTTAAGACATAAGTGAAATTATTATATTCCAAGTTTTGAAATGGTTTTACAATATTTAAATCAAATCCATAAGCAATATGAAATATAATATAAAATAGAAAGAACATAACACTAACTTTATTCTTATTTACTTAGGTACATACTTAAATATTGGTAAGAATTCCGGTCAGTATTAAAATAGAAATTGAACTTAAAAATTTAAATGATTTAAAGTTTATTTTAACTGTACAAGAGTTTTATTCAACTGAAAAACTGCGGTAGGTTCATTAAAATCGGTTGTTTAAGACTAAAGCCGCATTAAAATCTTGAACGGTAAATCGGAACGTCACGCTCCAGATTCATGTCGATAAGTAAATAATCTGATTTACCAACGCAGGAAAACTCACAGACAAACGCTAATACGTATGTTAACATCTTATTTTGTATTACGTTATTTAGTAACTGCGAAAATTCTCACAGCTAGCTGTTAACTTATGTAACGGACTGTGTGCCTAGAGTGGCCTTAAGGCTGTTAATCATAATTCTCATAACTAATGTTGTAATACGGATTTTGTGATTTGTGTAAGAGAGAAGCTGTAGCGATTTCTCTCGGTTTTCATGAAAAGGAGAATTAAAAATAAATCACCCATAAAACAATTCTTAGCATAATAATAAGCTGTTCGTCAATGAGATTTAAGAGTTGTAAAAAGTGATTTAAGTAGGTATAAAACGTCGTCTACGCAGACGCTCGAGCCATATCAAACAAAAGCCTACTGAAACTCGGGTGTCAGTAGGCGATCGCGCGTGGAGGGCGCGAGAGCGAGCTTTATACAAACAGAATCTCGGGGTTTTGTTTGGAGTGATTTATGTCACCGTATTTACAAAATTAATTATTATTATCGTTTATTTATTGTGTATAGTTAGGTACTTACAAGTTCTGATTACACGTCAGGTTTAGTTTTGATAAGTTATGTATGAAAGTCCTTAGGTTAGGAGTACATATTTTAATTTTCTGTGCCGAGACTTTGTCCGGTTGGGATTGAATTTTCAAAATCCTTTCTTAGCGAATGCTTACGTTATAATAGCTATCTGTATGCTATATTTTAGCCCGATCCGTCCATATTGGATTGAACTGTAAATATATAAGGCAGTGAGGACTAATTTGATATTTATAGATGAGTGTAAAAAAAACTATTTTTAATCCATAGCATAATTTAGAATAAATTAATAGAAGTTTAAAAATTACATTATAATAATCTCTACAGCTCATGACTTAAACCAAAACATAAAAAAATGAGCGTAAAGAATCGAGAACGAACGGAACTAGAGCACACGATTTATTTTAGTACTTACCTACCGCAAACAATTCTTGTTGTTTGTGTTGTTTTACCATATCCGACGTCACACAGCCCCGCGCACCCGGCACGATATCACGCTTGTACATTGACTAGTTTACGTCTGCTGGTTACATTGTACATTTATACATTAAAACGTCTTGCCTCAATTTATCAATAGTGATTCTTAATAACTTGTGCAAGGTAGACGCCAAACGCAAAAGGCTTGACGCCTGTTTGATTAAACAAGCACAAAAAACTACGTTTTTTTTTTCATACAAGTTTTCTGTACAATTTGTAGGTAAGATTTACCAACATATTGGTAGCTTTATTTTGGATTGACAATTTGGATTTTTTACCTACTAATAAAGATCTCATCGATTAAATGTATTGATTGAAACTAAAATTTGTTTATGAGGACATAATTTACCAAATATTAAACCTATAAGAAGGCTTTGAATTCACTTTTCAATTTTCATCCTATACTTTTTCAGTACCTACTTAGAATTGCCTGACCTAAAAACAGTTCAAAGTTAAATGGTCTTTGTAAATCCCTTTGCCTCTTTCAATAAGTCGTCAGCGTCGCCAAGAAATCTTTAGTATTTTAATTGGTACCCCCCTGCAGATGATGCATAAGGGAAAATATTCTACGCATCAAACAGATTTGTTCAAAAAGATCGTTTTGACTGGAACGCTGCTGCCTACTTAACTCTCCCAGTGTAACAATTCCCTAATGCTAAATGCTTACAATGTCTGGTATAGCGCACTTCTACTTAAACCTTCCAGGATGGTACGACTCCACTCATCCTGTCCGCAGCAATGGGCCACACGGAGTGCGTGCGCGAGCTGCTGGCGCAAGGAGCCGACCCAGCCTGTAGCAGGACGGTATGTTGCCACTAACTCAACTTAAGATAAGTTTTTATCAAAGAATAACACTTACAAGAGTACCTAACTGTAAAATATATCTAGTATTCCACTAATATTATAAATGTCAAAGTTTTTGTGTATGTTTGTTACTCCTTCACGCAAAAACTACTGGACCGATGGCGATGAAACTCGGTATGTAGATACGGTATGTAGATCTGGATTAACACAAAGGCTACTTTTTATGCCGATATTCCCACGGCAACTTACGCGGGTGAAACCGCGGGGCGCGCCTAGTACGTCATATAGATAGGTAACCTGACTACTAGCGAAGATATGTAAATTGTCTGGGTGTATGTCAGACAGGAACCAGTGCGTTATTCTTCGCGGCTCAAGGCGGGTTCCTCGACATCGCATGCCTACTGCTCGACTGCGGAGCCAACATCGACGCACCAAGCACGGTCAGTTGACTTTTAATTATATGATATGATTACCTATCTTCTTTCCCTTTTCCCACTACGAGATGTCGGCACAACATGACTGATATCCTGTTCCACTTCACCGTGTTCCACCGTGTCAAGTCCGCGTTCACTACCCTGCCCTACCTAAAGCAGTCCCTCCTCTTCTTCTTTGGCCGTCCGTCTCCTCGCTCTATGACCACTTACTTCCGAGTCCTGTACTGCATGTGACGTGACCAAACCACGCCTGTCTACTACTCTTCAACTTGTCAGTAATGGCCGCTACTTTTATGCTTCCTCTTACATACTCATTTCTAATCCTATCACTTCTTGTCACACCACATACCTATAGCTTTTATATCATCTGATAATATCCAACTTAAATTAATGTCCGAGTCTAATAAAAATGTCGAATGTGTTCCAGGACGGTGGCACGCCTCTCTTCGTGTCGTGTCAATGCGGACACCTGCCAGTCGTTGAGGAACTTATCCGTCGAGGAGCCGACGTGAACGCTTGTATGAAGGACAAAGCCAGCCCCCTCTTCATATCAGCCCAGAACGGTCACGAAGACGTCTGCGTGAGGCTGCTGGAGGCGGGAGCGAAGGTCGACCAGGCTCGAGCAGACGGAGCCACGCCGCTGTGGATCGCGGCTCAGTGCGGGCATCATAGGGTTGTTAGGGTCTTGCTGCGACATGGAGCCAGGGTGGACCATACTAGACAGGTTGGTAGAGAACTTCCACTAGCGCCATCTATCGGTGAGTTCGGAGCATCGATTGCTCGCGTGTCGCCACAGTATCATGGCATGGTCCGTTCTATTCAGGTGTCAGTACAATCAGATCAGTGCAATAGCTTTGAAAGCGTTAGCATGTCTCAATGCAGACATAAACCCTTTCTGCTCTTTTATCTTGCATAACGTATTTGTATGCAAGTATACTGGATCTCAGAGAGGATAAACTTTTATGTCAGTGGAATATCTAATAATATATTTAGTGGGACAGTTGACTCAGTCGCGAAATGTTTATCTCTTAGAATGTTATCTAATCCGTTATTCCATACAACATTTAGGACGGAGCGACTCCACTCTTCAAAGCAGCACACAAGGGGCACGCGTCCGTCGTCGCTGAACTACTCAAATATAAACCTAACCTCGGTATATTACCTGTAAGTACCTACCTATCATATATGATGTATATCATGTCCCACTGCAGCCATATGGGCCACCTCTCCAATGGCTAAATACTCATAATGGCAACTATACAGTAACCTACACAAATCATTAAATTACCGCAAGATTCTTACCATTGATTTTCCCGGAAATGGCAGTATGGAGAAATTTGATCAAAACTGAAACAAGCCGATCTAAACTTCTATTCGTAGATATGAAACAGAAAATTACAAGATATTGATATCGAATTTCGTAGATAAATCGACTAGCCAGATACTATTCAATGTCATTTTTTCAGCTGAATGAAAGAATCAAGTTTTGTAGGTATTTATTTTTATGTGTGAATCAATTTTTCATCAATAATAGGTCATCTTCCAGCTCCATCATTAGATCATCAGGTGAAAAGGTGACTCTTTCCAACTAACGATGACGACAAATAATTTTCTAAAAATATTCTCAGGGAAATGCATCTTAGAAAATTGCACTGCGGTGAGACATGAACTCGTGCCTTATTGCTAAGGAATTTTTAGAGATGCATTTCTCCTTAATATTCAGAAACACCAGGTACTTGAAAATGTACTAAATGTATTTTCAGAACGGTCAAACGGCCTTGCACGGCGCGGCCATGTTCGGCCAACTATCCTGCGTCCGGCTCCTGTCCGGCGTGATCGGCGCGACTTGCGGACCGCGCGCACGGAACGCACAGGGACTCACACCTAAGCAAGTCGCAGAGAAACATGACAGGAAAGACATCGTCGCATATTTCAATATGTTGGAGAGAGAGAAGCAATAACTTGACATGCGGCAACAACTCATTGAGGCAGCTTTAGTTCTTACAACTCACAACTAAGGACGCGGACTTTAGATACTTGTGGTAAAGATTCGGGAAGCTATATAGACCACAAGTTGTGCTTTATTTATAAAAATATTGCCTTCTTTGCATTTAACTGCACTACGCTGCTTTTTTTTGTCCATGTTTAGACAAAGAAGGCCAGATTTTTCATTATTTTACCTACTTTTGTTGTGGTCTGGGTGTTTCTGTATGTATGATTTTATACGTTGTCTGGTCAGAGTCACCATAACACAAGCCTAGTTGCTTAGCTTGGGACCAGGTGGCGCTGTACGCAATGTCCTACAGTATTTATTATGTGTTCTCAGTCAACGGTCCACACAAATATAAGCTGCATATTTACTAAACTCTGCCTGATCTGTCAGAAAAATAATCGATCTGAGAGTAATCTCATTTAACCTTAATATTCCTAAGTAGACTATAAAATATCTACTTAAATAGCTATATTTTATGATATTATTGTACCAATTATAGCCATAATCTAGCTTTACAGACACGCCTTATGCGCAATACCTCACACTTTTACACAACAATACAAACAAAATACAATATTTTTACATTTTTATTATAAAAAGTTCATGCTAAAAATCTGCATTCGTAATTTACTGGAACATTTTTCCGTACTGACATTTTGGTAGAGTTCGTATTAGTTCTGGCTTACTTGCAGAGATGACGCTGATATAAAAAAAAAACAATAAAATGAAAGTACCAAAATGTCATTGAAAATGTGAACTAGATTTATGTAGATTTTGTTATAGAAGTGCTAATTGGTGCTAATTAGTCATTAACTTGTAATAGGGCTCATTTAAAAAAAAACTAGTTTCAATACGCCTCGATAGATAGCAGCACCACAAGCGTGGAACTAGCTACTGGATACAAAAACTTAAAAATTTATGACCAGTTCTTTCCAAAAAACCATCAACCAAAGAAAAAAAGTTCATTTTGTAATTATCATATTGAGGGCCCGTATTGACTAGACCAGCCCCCTGATTCACAAACCTAAGGTAACCATGGAAGGCAACCCAAACGAAAAAAAAAGTTTGCTCTTTCACTCCCGCGACTTTTGACGTGTTTCCATCCTTGTCTTTTCAGTTTTATTCGTTTCGGTAGCCTTCCAATGGTTTGTGAATCAGCCTGCAGATATTATGTTGGCATTAGAGCGCGCCATCTATCGAGCGATTCGGAACTAGTTTGAAGAAAAATAATCTAGAGGAGCCCCTTAGGTTTCGTTTTACGCTAGTCACTTTCTCGTGGTTACCTATTCATAAAATCATTAAAACGAATCTCAAAAAATCGTCCTTTTAGAATCTCAGATTTACAAGGTGTTGGTCTACCTAGGTAGTCTTTTGCTCCTCGCCTCGATCTTCTAACAAAGAACTTGGATTAGCTACATCTGTCAAAATTGTCTCTAAAGTAAAAAAAAGCTTGCTAGGTCCACCTGTTCCTTAGAAAATTAGTAATGACACACAGGCAGACGGACAAAAGAGTGATCCTAAAAGGGTTCCTTTTTTTACCTTTTGACGTATGGAACCCTAAAAACTGTGAATGAAGATGACGGAGAAAGAATCTTTACTTAAATATTTTTCAAAAAGTAGGTATCCACGATGTTTTAAATTAATTATATTTGACACAATCACAATTATGAAAATAGTTGTATCCTTACTGGCGCTGATTCGACATCTACTCTTTACCAATTGATTTCGAATCGGGCATTTAACCTTGCTTTAACCTTATATTATTTGCTGTTGTATTCTTTACTGTAAGCATTTTGGTGTTAGTACGCGGACTGGAAACTACTCAATTCTGTGCAGGAAATTGCGTAGTTTATTGCCTGTTTTAGAACATATTTATATATAGTGTAAGTGTAGCCTTGAAAATCCGAAACCTCATACTATCTTAGTTGATATAGACGCACGAAAAGTTTATGTAGTGGGATTCATTCTTATTTAATCAACTGGATTGAGATGAATTATCAATTGTATGAGAGTGCTTGAAACTGGAGACCTAGAATACCACATAGTACATTTTATCCCGATATTCCCACGGGATCAGGACTTGCTCAGTAACTAGCTGAAGCGTCTTGTGTATCCTATAGATAAGGTGTTCGGATTATCGAGGCTTTAATATTATTGTTTTTATGCAACGCTCAAGAAAACAAACTACTTTATGAATTAAGTATAAAATTGCACGGAAATATAATCAACTTCACCGTTACATTATAATCAGTAAGTACTTACCACGAGTTGTACGCACTCGATGAAACATAATAATAGTGAAAATTCAAGGCTGGAATGGACCAATACGCGAGCAAAAATCAGGTCCTAATTATGTTTGAACAATGTTCGCACCGTACTTATTTTGATGATTATATTAAAGCATTTTATCTCGGCTAACGTTTTGGCCTATTTTTTAAGTTTTGTTTTTTACTATGTGAATACGGATACGTTTGACAACTCGTGGTAAGGCCTCTGCTACATCGTAATATGTACATTATTTAATCGTAAGTGTTAAGTACTTGTTGTAATAACTGTTGTATTTCTTTTATTTGTTATAAAATATAGATCGTTTTTTACACAATGTGCGACTGTTTTATTTGTATTCTACATACCTGTGAACCCACCAATGCGTCCTTAATCCCAGTGGGGTAGGTATACCATCAAAACTAATCCAACTATTTTGATTCGCAAGAAAGTATCATGAAAATACCTAAAAAGTCTACTTTCAGGTTTAGGTACCTAACCTACTTTGTACAATTTCATGTCAGATCAGTAATTTAAACAACAATTAACATGAAAATAAGTGTAAATTAAGCAAAGTTGACTTAAACACGTATTCATTCTTAATATTTTACTTCTTTTTACTTTATGTAGTGTAAAATATAAAAATATATTTATTAATATATTAATAGCATTCATACACTCATTATTGACAACAACAATTCTTAGTCTTAAGTCCATCCATTGTGTGTATAATATCAAAATGTTATTGTCAGTCATATAAAAAATGTCATATTCGCGAAAAATCATAAAAGATTTTCTGAAAATAATTATGTTATCTCATTCCTACGGATTAGGACCAACTAACACCCCAGCAGCATATTAGGATCGGCTACATTTTGGTCAATTCGAGGCTGCATTTGACGACCCAGTTGGCACAATGGTTACCACGCCTGACTGCCAAACACAGGGTTGCGGGTTCGATTCCCGCCTCTCAGACAAGTATTTGTGCTTAGATATTGGTCTGTGGTCTGGTTATTTCTATGTCCCCACCTGCGTTAAAACAAATCAAAGGCTGTACGACCGCAAAACAAATATGGGACAAGCTGAAGGCCATATATCAGAGTACTGGTCCTGCCAGACAAGCGACGCTACTTAAACAATTGGTTGTGAGAAAGGTAACCTCTAAAGAAGACATACGCGATCATCTAAACAATTTCCTCGAGTAAGTAAACAAGTTGGCCGATATGGAAGTCAATATTCACCCAGAATTGCTAAGTATCATGATGTTATACAGATTGCCATCAAGTTTTGAAAATTTTAGAATCGCCATCGAATTCCGTGACAGTCACCCCAGTCCGGAAGAACTGAAAGTTTAAATCCTAGATGAAAATGAGGCAAGAAATAATACAAAACATAAAGAAGGTGCCTTTTATACAAAAACCAAAGGAAAATACTGCCAAAATTGTAAAAAAAAAACGGCACACCACTAATATGTGTTGGAGTAAAAAAAAAATTTAACATACAAAAGACAAAAAGACGAAAAGAATTTTAGCATTACTCCTACCTGAGTCTCCATTGTTTCTCCAAATACATGGTGTCTAGACAGCGGCTGCACTTCCTACATGTAAGCAAAGGAAGAACAGTTCGATTCAATAGACCTGGACCTCGGTTTTCACAACTGAAGGCCGACCTGGGGCCTCTGTGAGGGGGAACAATAATAATATAATATTATACACAGCATCATATTATACAAATAAACTTGTCACTCAATAATAAGTGTCTATTTTTCTCAATATAATTTAAATAGAATAAACTGTTTTTCCTTACTTCCTTCAACCAGACTTCCAACAGAATCCAACAACATCTGCAAATACAATGACGGGGAAAACATGTGGAAACTACGCAAATCGCTAAAAAGAGAAGCAAACGAATCTATCAGTTATCTTCTGATACATCCCAACAAACGGTAATGGAAGATCTATAACTTCGCTACGGAAGACCTGAAACAATAAATAAACAAGATTAGCTTATACAGTAGAACCCGTTTAAGACGATCACGCTTAATACGATTTCTCGCATAATACGCCATTTTACGGCGGTCCCTGCAACTTAAAATATATTTTCATACATTTTTTAACGCTTAATACGATTCGTCATCCCGTTTAATACACGCCGAGCAGAGCGAGAGAGGTCAGCGCTACCAGCGCGAAATGGCGCGCGCGTTTGTGCCCCCCGCCGCGCGAGAAATGGAAGACCCCGACAGCAGACGACCCTTGACAGTGCATGATGCGATTCTAAACATTGCAGCGGCATGGGAAACAATCATAGCTGGGCATTAACTCGTTAATCCGTTAATCGTTAATTAACGAAGTTAACATTTTGATTAACAGATTAACTTTTAAGTTAACTTTTAAAAATGTTAACGGACACATTAACTTCCGTTAATATGCAGAAGTCCGTTAATCGTTAATCCAATGCCTACTATTTACCGCACGGCACCGCGGCGCGGCGCGAAAAACAGGTTCAGACAAGTATGAAATGAATGAAAAGTGCCGGGCGGCGCACGGCAGCGCGTGAAACAAAAACAAAACTAGATATATTTGGCCGGCGCGTGCGAGTGCTCCAATTCTTTAAAGAATAAAGCGCAAAGTCTCGTTAAAATGTGGCTGGACATGAAATCAAAAGACTCGTTCAACGATGCTGCATTCCTCGGGGAACAGATATTCATAAATCTATTTATTAAATACAATACTGCTATACCCTCAAGCGCTGCAGTTGAACGTTTGTTTTCCACGGGTAAAGACATTTTGACACCAAAACGAGCCTCGCTTTCAGACGAGAACTTCAACATGTTAATGTTCATGAAGGGGAATATGCACCTTATGTCCGACGATTAAATTACACATTTGAATTATACATGTATTTTGTTTTATTCATAACCTGTTAACTTCCAGAACCTAAACCAATAAGTTTTTTAAGTTCACTAACGCAACGATATAAAAATGTAATTTTACACATATTAACGGATTAACGATTAACGTTAACTTGCGTTAATTCTTCCGAAATGTAACGCTTTAGCGTTTAACGAAGCTGACTTTTTTTGTAGCGGATTAACGATTAACGAAGTTAACTATTTGATTAACGGTGCCCAGCTTTGGAAACAATAAAGCCTGAAACCATTCAAAATTGTTTCAAGAAAGCAGGTTTCAGAAACAACGTGGTTGACGTCGTGTTGGAAGAAGAAGAACCCGAGATACTGCAGGGTTTTCCTGGATTCTATTGATGACAATGTAGCACCGTACGAAATTCAATCAATTGAAGATCTTATTGAGAATGTGAACAACACACAAAACGAAGCCCTAAGTGATAATGATGAAGACGAAGATGAGTCAACTCCGGTTTTGTCAAACGCCCAGGCATTATCAGCTGTTTATGATTTAAGACGCTATGTAGCTTCTTTGGATCAAAGCGAAGACGCACTGCAAAAGTTGAATTATGTTGAAAATCTTTTAATTGCTAATGCATCAAAATCTTTCTGTCAAACCAAAATAAATGATTATTTTAAATAATGTAATTTTAATTACACTACGTATTTAACGTAATTTATAAATGTATAATTACAAAAATTAGAACATATTACATAATAATAAGTAGGTAGTATACTTTTTTTATTTTCCCTATCCCGCATAATACGCTTTCTCGCTTAAGACGCGTTTTTGGTAAGGTCCCTGAGAAATCGTCTTAAGCGGGTTTTACTGTAGTTAAACGAAATATAACCGTTACCTTGAAATTATAATCAAGAAATAGCATTCTTAACAATAAAAAATAAAAAAAATATTTCAGCCGCGCAAGCTATAAAACAGGACCATTACTTAGAAGCCCTGAATTGGTGACGTCAGTCTTATCCAAAGTACACTTAGTCTTATCCAAAGTACACTTATCAACAAATGGGCTTCTGGGCGTAATGAAAATCTTCAAAATTCTGCCGCGAAACTAGTATACTCTCTGATTTTCTCTATAAAGAGGCAAGGAAAGTCGCAGTAGCCGGCCTCAGCCACATACAGAGGACGATCGCTAGAACACAACAGTAAGTTTCATTTCAAACCTTACGTCACGCCTCACGCCGCCGTCGTCGCCGTGCTCCTGGGATCTACGTCATCTGATACTGCATCAAACAAATGTAAGTTTTGTCACGTTGGAATTCACCCACTACCAAACTGCGCGAGATTTAAACGTGCAATGAGAAAGGATCGATGGCGATTCGTGAAGATGAACAAGCCATAAATGTCAATTTACTTCTCATTATCACGACACATGTCCGGCTGCCGCTTGTAACGTCGCGTCTATGGCTGTGATTTGCCGCATCATTTCCTACTTCATTGGCCACTTAAATCCATAAACTAAGGTACCATCTACATCTGATGTTAAAGGTATTTCTAGAGACAATAATTAGTCACCGATAGAAAACGTAGCTCATACGTTTCTATATGAGAGCTCAGTACTTTTAAAAGTCCTACCAGTTCAATAACAAGGCCCTAACGGTATAATAAGCACTTACGCCTCCTTGGAAGATGGAGCTACTGTATCACTCACTTGTAAGTAAAAAGCAAACATTGACTGTTTGAGGAGTTTGGAACCAGAGTAAACGTGTAAAAGCGAAATTTTAAATTTCAAAATTTTAAACGCCGATAAATGCTTCGAAATATCGGCACGCAAAATAAATGAATTAATCTTACCGTCTCAAAAGTTGTCTAATATTAGACTGCAATATTACGAGCACCTCATACACCTAAACAGCTATATCTTATACAGTGGAATTAGCAAACCAAAACTTCTAATAGGTCGAGACAATTACCATCTCCTTGCTTCAATAAAGTCTCTTATTTATACAAAAAATGAGCCGTGAGCAACATTAACACCGTTGGGTCGGTGTTAACACGGCGCGGGCGGTTGTCCACCACAAATGTATACGCCATCATCGTCGGACGCTCGCTCGGCGCACACAGACAGCGAAAACGATCTGGAAAAGTTATATGAATTAGTTAAATTATCATTTGAGTTCGAGAGTATTGGAGTAAACCTAGAACAAATAAAGAAGAAGAATAAAGAGCGTTATAGTTAGCCGACAATACTGCAAGGTTTAATGATGGGAAGTGAGAAGTCGGTCTACCATGAGAAGACATCAATAGATTCCTATTTAAACGCCTTTCGTCGGCTGCAAATTGTAGAAATAAAGATGTTACAAGTCTCTGGATTCACATCGAGGATATGGTAAGGAACGAATTGAGCACCTTTCCGCAAACGACTACGAACGCAAACTTGTACCTAATAAAGATGAAAAATTTAATTATGGTACTTACCATACCATTACCATTTTGGTGTACATAATCAGAATAAAAAGAAACTGCGACTGGTTTTCGACGGTAAAGCTACTTCGAATGGACATTCTCACGATTATCTTTTGCAAGGTTCAGATCTGTTGCGATCGTTGCTTGGCATTATGCTAAGATTTAGAGAGAGATCTATCGGCGTCGCTGGAGTCTTAAAATATAAATTTCACACAATGGAAAAGATGGGTGAGAAAGTATTTGCCTAAACTAAAGTAACCAACCTTTGGCTTAAATGATTGGCATTTATATTCGATTAGTTATGGAATGCTGGCACTGGGGAGCATTATTGACAACAACAATCCTTTGTCTCAAGTCCATCCTCTTTTGTATATAAAAAATTGTCATATTCATGTCACAATACAAGATTTACTAAAAATAATAATAAAAATATATGATATTCCTAGACATTAGGATCCACTAGCAACTAGTAGACCAGCAGGATCAGCTATATACATTATACAAATATACAGGGTTATTGATAATTAGAAAACGGTTAATGGTTACTTCTGTGTTCCTTTTGTTCCACGATTTTTGGATGTCCGCCAAATAAGAGCTTATAGAAAAATTGCGCTTCACAAACCTACCAAATCCTATAGTCTTCTTAACTATCAAGTTAGATATCGATTTTATAAACCCCGTTTTAAAATATAATTATCCAAGTATTTGGTTTTCATTAAGCGAAAATAATAGTGGTAAATAATTGACGTTTAATTAATGAAGGCCTTTTTATTTTAATATGGTATAGTTTCCAGGCCTAATAAAGGTTTTAGTAAGCAAAATTATGTTCTAAACTCGCGGGTTACTAAATAATATTAGATTTCGATTTCTAACTTGATTATTTTTACGAAAAATGGAATTTTTCGGGCCTTTACTTCGATATCAGTAAAAGAAATACATAATATAACCAACTATATGTTGTTATCTTCGGCGAGCATGTCATGTGCAGCCTTAGCGAGATGTTCAGCGGCGGGTCGTGAACCTGCGACCGTCTCGGTGGCGGCATGGAACAACGCCAGCGGCGACCGGTACCTCTCAGGGGATATGTGCCCCGGGACTGGGGGGCGGGTACCTGGGGACACATACACAATATTTTAATGTGGAATACTAGATTCGCTCATTTGTTTACACAAGTTCCGAATCGATAGATGGTGCGCTCTATAACGACCATATTATCTGGTCAAGAGAATGCGGGCCAGATAAATTACAATAGAACTAGAATGCTTGCTTTAAATTTTATATCAATACAAAACGGATTTTTACTTATCATGGACATATCTTTAATTTTTTTATCCAGTAGTTAGTGATGTTTAAGAGATACTGCCATCTACAGGGGCGTAAGGAACTAGGCCCTTGTTTTTATAAGTATTCCTTATTGCTCCACTTCTAATATACATTCAAAATATTGTAAAAATAAACAGGTATGCCACCTACTAAATCATTATAAACTTGGCGTTCTTCAAACATTCTTTACAATTATATGAACAACTAGCAGCGCTCCGCGGTTTTACCCGCATAACTCCCGATCCCGTGGGAATATCGGGGTAAAAATTAGCCTATGTTACTCCCAATGAATCAGTGTATTCTCATACCAAGTTTTATCAAAATCGGTCCAGTAGTTTCGGAGCCTATTACATACATAAAACAAAATGTTAATTTACCATATCTTTCAGAGAAGTAGTCAATATCACTGCAGTCGGACTCCATGCTCATGTCCAGTGTGTCGTCCAGCTGCGAGTGTGGTGGCATCAGAGCCATCATTTCCCAGAGAGTGAGGCCGAGGGGCCAGATGTCTGTCTTGTGAGTGATCACACCACCGTTGATCACTTCCGGAGCACTCCATGCTTCTGTACCTGGATGTAGGTAGATAAACTATTGAAAACCGGACTCAGGCTCGCGCACAAAGGGTTCCATACCATTATATTCTGATTTTAGTATTTGTTATTAAAGCAGCAACAGAAATACATCATCTTTGAAAATTTAACTGTCTAAGTATCATGGTTCATGAGATACAGCCTGGTGATAGATGGATAGTGGGAGTTTTAGAAAAAGGGTCCTGTTTTTACTCTTTGGGTATGGAACCTAAAAATGAGTTTTTTTGATGTAAAGTCTTTTGAATTGGTCAGAAGAGTTACTTGCAAAAGACAAGATAGATATCAAGGAAAAAGGATGTAACTAATCTGACCTCTTTGTTGTTCTTAGTTGGATTAACTTGATGTAAGCAGCTGTTTGATTTATTGACGGTCCAATTGATTAAATATTCTAAGTAACATTACCAAAATAAACAGCTTTCCCTGCCTTCTCCTTGTCAAACACTCCATTCTCATCGAGAGGCAGCGTGACTCCAAAGTCACACAGCTTGCATACCACGAAGTCACCGTTCACAAGTATGTTGTATGACTTCATGTCTCCGTGCAAGATCTGCATCTTGGTGTGGAGGTAGTGGAGCCCACTGCCAATGTCTTGTGCCATCTGGAAGTGACATGAGTTAGAATATAGTGAGAAACATTGAGTAGGTAATACACTAGGTAGAGTGAGGAAAACAGAGTATTAATTTAACTTAATTAAGATTTCATTTTGACATTTTTACCTATTTGTCTAATTGTTGTACTTACTAGGATTCATCAAAATACCTTTAATGTTTATGCTTTAGTTTGTTGATAATTATTAGTCATTGCATAACAATTGTTAATAAAAATTGTTAGTAACTTATAAATTGTATTTATCTGACTTTACAGTCAGATAAATTGTAAATAAATTGTTAATAACTTATAAATTGTATTATTTATCTGACTGTAAAGTCAGATAAATTGTAAATAAATTGTTAATAACTTATAAATTGTATTTATCTGACTTTACAGTCAGATAAATTGTAGGTACCAAATAAACTCAAGCCTTTGACATCTGCATGCTAGCAAATATACAAGAACTTATACTATTTCTAACACCTGCTGTATGTTATACCTACTGCCTACTGTATTTTGCAAATAAATGATCTGAATCTGAATCTTCATCATCATCATCATCATCAGCTGGTTTCAGTCCACTGCTGGACGTAGGCCTCACCCAAGATACGCCACTGTATCCGATATTCGGCTCTTCTCCATTCTCACCTATCTTCAGCAATTTATATATTATGAAAACACATAAATTATACTTAAGTAAGATGAGGTGTTACTGCGGCTCCATCTCTGATACCTCTTTTTTTTATATGTGCTGTATTTACTTTTCGAAATTGCTTAATACATTTTAAATGTGATTTAATGCAAATTTTATGATTCCAAATGAATCAATACTTTTAACTTTGATAATGTACTACCTTAAGCATCTGCCTCGGTGTAAATGACTCCCCATCATCTTCAACTCTCTTCTCAATCATATCCCCTAATGACAGGTCGCACGCCTCCATCCCCAAGTACAGAATCTTCCCGCCACTGAATGCTCTGAACCCGACAATGTTCGAGTGAGACATCTTCTGTAACAGCTCCGCTTCGGCTTTGATACGCTCGGTGTAGACGCGGTTTGGTTTTACGCGCTTGTTCAGCATTTTTAATGCCCATGGAGATCGTATTTGACCGCATCTAGGTGACCTTAATAGTTGTACTACTGAGACACCTGGAAAAACAGTAATAAAGGTACTTATCTTTCTGTTTATTGGTTTCTAAGCAATATTTCAATCAAAATTGGTTCAGTTACAATCATTAAAAGACTGGGTACGCTGGTATTTTATTGTGATCTCCTGAAGCATTGAAATTAAAATGAGTGTTGTAATTAGGTAAATTAATTACCTAATTAGTGATTAAGTAAGTAGTGCTGGAAGATAGGCATGGATGAAGGAGGTCAAAATGAATACCTACCTAATAAAATATTCCTTACCTGTTCCATATCCTAATCTGTTGAGAAAAGGTGATGCTGGAATCGTCAAGTTTTCACTATGTAAAGGAACTTTGTTCTTGATTGGCGTCTTGAACTCAGCCATTATAATGCAGTCGTAAGATAGGTATTTAGTTTTCACAATAAAACCAAAATCAATCAAATATCACTTCGATGCAAGATCTCAACAACTGTATATAAATAAAACAAAAATACTAAATAAATTAGATATTTGAATCACACATTTGCATCAATATTATTGTTAGTTTTTATTTCCGTTTGATTTCAAAATTCTGTAAACAAACAGTGTTGCCGTATGCATGAGCGAATTTCTTGCCAAAATCACTTGAAAAAAAAATAGGTCAATTCTTGTTTACGAAACATATTGATTATCAAAGATAAAAAAAAATTACTCAATTTTTAGAATTATAAAGTCTAGAAATATTACTTGACAAAAGGACCAAAACGAAATCTCCAGAACATTCGATTTTTTTACACTTGTCACCCCAGCTGGGGGCTGTGTGGACATTTTTGACAGAGACATTAACAGCAATGCGACCCCATCGTACCCCACAAGTGCGACCAGAGGGGTGACAGTCCCTTAGAGATGTCTTATGAAAAAGAAAGAGGCTCCATCTACTTTAACTAACGCTGAAACTTATAGTGTTTTAAGTTTCTAATAGATGTCACTGTACAAACCATTATAATTTATCGAATAATTTTATAATATTTATTAATATTATTATATGTATTTACTTATATTTAAATAAAGCTGTACGAAACAATTAACTATCGTTTTAATCTTTATTGTTCTGTAAATATTTAGTCAGGCAGCACCTGAAATGTCCATTGTCTAGCGCTGGCTTGTTTGATGTACATATTTTATGTTTATTCCTGGTTTTTGCGATATTTTCTTATTCCAAACGTCGAGTCGAGTCTTGTTATCCCCCGTTTCGGGTGTTAAGATTATCCGGAATCCTGGGTTATCCCTGCAGTGCGATATAGAAGCTTTCTTATTCTTATTTTATTTTTGTTGTGTTTGTTAAAAATTATAAAAATAGAAAATAAATGTTAACAATACCATTGTTTTTCTTCCATCTCATAGATACCCGAACTACATTTTTAGTAATGTGGGTTATTTTGTTTCATTTTTCTTGTTGTATTATGTAGGTAATTGAAACTCATACAGTATTGATTATACCTAATTCAAGAAAAATGGAACAAAATAACTCAAGTAGGTAGGTTTCATACGCATCTATAGATACATACAGTATACACCTATATAGGTATAGTTTTCAAGTTAATAAATATAGGTGGCGCTGATTAAAATTGACATGCACAAACTTCACATGTGAGGGCTCTCTTTTCCCAAATATATTATTTTACTCTTTGAGTGCGACCCTCTTTTAATGTATGACTTTTTATGGTCCAGGAGCCAGGTACATTTTCGGTCAATCATTTCTTCTCGAGCGAAACTTCGTAAAATGCATAAGGGACTTGTACTATGAATACTCGCGACCGTCAGCTGCGACTCCGTTGGTGGGGTGGGCAGAGGCAGCCTACCACGCATGGAGAAAAAAAAATTTTTTTCAGTCAATTCCTCTCATTTGAAAATTTATCAGAGTATAGTTTATGTAGTATTTTGAAAAAAAAAACATAGTCAGCTGACCATAACACGGTGGATTATACGTCAGCTGGCTCCTTGAACATTTTTATTTTATTTTCAATGATTTCCTCTCAACTAAAAATTTACTTGGTGATCGCTTATATGCTACTATGAATGAAAATTAATGTCAGCTGGCTGTATCTCAGTGGAAAGTTTGTCAGCTGGTACCTTGAAAGGTGTAACGCAACAGCATCTATGACCTACTGAAACTTATCAGGTGACGACTTTTCCCTTGACTTACAGCTAGCTGATTTTTTTTATTATTTACTAGAGTATTTTAACAATTCTCTGATAAATTTTCATCCGGGAGGAAATAACGTTTCTTAAGTTATTTGGCAGTTTGTTTGATTTGAGAGTTTTGATAACAAATATGAAGTTTGATATTGGAGGGAGGCTGCCACTGCCCACCCCACCCACGGAGTGGCAGCTGACGGTCTCGAGTATTCATAGTATAAGTCCCTTATGCATTTCACGAAGTTTCGATTGGGAGGGAATTGGTCATGAAAATCTGTCACTGGCTCCTGGACCATTAGCGGGAATTTTAAAAAGAAGATCAAAAGGGAAAGTATTTCCTTGGACGTATTAACTGTCCAATTTTAATGAAACAAGTGAAGAGACAGACAAAACTCTCTTTTGGTTTCAGGGGTTTCAAAAGGGGATTCTTTTAGGGAAATTGATTGTTCGTAAGTTTGGATTTCAGAACTACAAATCGATTTGTTTATGTAGGTACTTACTCCAAAGCGGACACGAGCGAGTCCGTGGAAACTTGCTAGGAAGAAATATTTTGGGACAGGATTAAAGAGATATTAAACCTATTATTAGAGTAAGCATTATAACAACTTTCAATCATAAGTTTATTCTTATTTTTGATGTTTTTAAAATCGGTCAGAAGAACGGGACACTTTCGAAAATCAAACGAATGCAATCGAGAACGAATGTATCATAATTTGTAACGAATTTAGGGAAAGAAGATCTACCTACCTCATACATAACTAATTCTTATGCATCTTCTAACAAATAGGTTGGATGAGCTACATTCTTCCGAATTAAATAAATAGGTTAAATCTCTATAATATAAAAATGAATCACTGAATATGTTGCTAAGCGCAAATCTCGAGAACAGCTAAACTAATTTCGCTAATTATTTTTTTTGTTTGTTATTGTCAGGAGAAGGTTCGAAAAAATAAGAAAGTTGCTTGGAAAAATATTACGCGGATGAAACCCCGGGGCGCAGCTAATAAATAAAAATGGGCACACACTTTAAACTAGACTGAGTTATTTTGTATTAAGTACATCCTCAGTATAATATTTGTTTCACTCTCAAGGGTAGCTCCCCTCCGTTGTAGTTCCAATAATCCATTTTGTCCAGTCTACTTCTGGTAAAAAATAATTTGAATGTCTTTGTACAGGAAGGATTAGGTACTGCCTATTAGTGCCTATACCTACTTAGCTGCATACACAACCGCATTAACATTTAAAAAATCATCAAAATTAATTAATGACTTCTAATATAACACCAGCGCAAAGAAGCACGTTTTTACGTTGTACAGAAACAGGAAAACCATAATATAAAGTATAAACAAATTATCAAAAGAAAACGTAAGCATGAAACGAGGCAGTATCACGCGATTGTCACGCGGATCCTGTGTGAAACGCAGCCGAAGGTCGGTTCCGGAGGAAGCTCAACATTAGGGAGAAGACGGCCTCGATGTTGCCCAATCGGAGGAAGTACCCACGTATAATATACTACCTGCTTATCTATGTTTATTATATATGAGAGGAGAGAGGATGTACGTAAAATAAATATACAAAAATTGTGGACGGGGTGAGGAGCGACTGTCTTCAAATGATAAGATAAGCGACTAGCGACCATATTTGTACAACGCTAATTTTGATTTTGAATGTATCTTCAGATCTTTAGCAGCAGTAGCGTAGCGAGAGGGGGCGGAGGGGCGGACCGCGGCGCCATCTTTTGGAGGGCAGCAAAATTGGGAAAAAAGTCTTTTGTGCGGTATTTTTCGCTCTTTTTTTTCATATCGTTACCTACCTATTTTTACACCAAAACTAACATTGTTATTTTAATGATGTCAAAGAGGCGGCAAATTACAAACATATTTTTTATGACGTCTATGACTCCACTGTTTAGCAGCACATTTCTACATTTGGTCAAAATTGCTCCCTTTTTAAAAAAAAACCTTTTTTTGAAAACTGATTGTTTCACGATAGATATTTCGTAAAAATTATACTCGTAACTATAATCACGAAACCTTCTTGTTTACATAGTCATTAGCATTAAGTACAGTAATTACTAGTTCGATTCCCGCGACGCTAGAATATAATCTACATCTAAACTTTATTGTTTTATTTGTAACGAATAGGCTGAAACTTTTAGACCGATTTTGATGAAACTTGGAATGAGGATATATTGATTAACTAGGAGTAGCATAGGCTACTTTTTATTCCGATATTCCCACTGAATCGGAACTTACGCGGGTGAAACCACAGCGCGCTGCTAGCTCTCTATTCAGGTTATAAAACTCTTTCTATTTGGTGCTATATCCGGTATATATACCTATTATAACTCCTTTATGGGCAAAAGTATGGTCATCTTCATTAGTTAGACGAGGTAGATATCTTGCTCTATCATTCTCTCGGTAAAGAAAGGCACAGAAGCCTTACCACATGTTTTTTACGCGCTCGATCAAACCGGTACGTTTCAGTATTTCTCATCAAATTCACAGTGAAGCCGAGACGAAGACATATACACACCGATAGTACCTATAGCTCCAAACAATAACTCTGCCTCTGTGATCGGGGATGGCGGAGACAGGAATACTGTTTATGTAGTACCTATTTAACTATCTTGACTTGCAAATTAGCTGATGTTGCTAATTTAATTGACCTTTAACATCTAATCTAGATTATTTATGCAGAGCCGCGCGCCGGCAACGTTTGATCTATGTTATTCACGACGCCGGCTGTGGTGACTGGGATATGTATTAGATGGAGTAGGTTTGCCCAGAACTTAAACCACCCTCTCAGCTCAGTCTACCAGTTTGGTGCCAACTAAGCCGCGGGTTTCATCACGATGTTTTCTGCGCAACTTTTCGGTCGGGCAAGATTCAAACACACGAACTTCGAAATGAAAGTCGAGGTATCTACCTCTAGCTAGACCAACACCACTTTAACTATCTAATAAATACCTAGGTACGTCTTATAGAGTGTGCGAACAACTCGTGGTAACGTCTCAGTACTAGGTAAGTATGTTTAGTTCATTTAAAGATATACATATTTCCTATATTCGTAATGCAATATTATATTTAATTTATCCAGTGTCGCCCTAGATTGCTAAAGAAAGTTTTTATTTATCCATAGATTTTACGTAATTATTACAATCTCTCGAAACGAAACGATATTTTCAAAGAAAAAGGGCAACCTCAAGGGAAAATAACCGAACCGACCGATTTTTAAAAATTGTAGAGTAGGGTCGATTGTAGTGTCGTGGATTCGAATCCAGGATATATACATATCATAGCAAACAACAGAAGTTGACTGGACAACAGTAAGAAATTGTCGCAAAAATACCTACCTTACCAGTTCACATCAGTCTAGTGTGACGTTTGTGTTTTGTGCAAAGGTATCACGCTGCACAAAAAATAAAAACAATAACAAATTGTATGAAAAAATGACCTGATGACCTCATCTCTATTATAATAATTATCATCTCTCTGATGTCGTGGATGCATGAATTGGAAAATTGCTAACATAAACACCGATGTTTTCCTAGGTACCTACTTAAATCTGATCATAATTGATCTCCATTAATTGAACTTCCTGTTTCATCAACGGTACAATAGGTCATTGGTTCAACAATTCAAACAAAGATATATTTTCATAACTCTAATGTAGAATTACATCTGCAGGACCAAGAGATAGCCTAACTTTGGTATAGTAGGTTAGGTACCTACCTAGACCTACCCTACCCAAGCATAACACCATTGACAACCGTTACATATTATTTCTTTGTGATTAGTGTTCATAATACACCGAGAAGACGTCTGCGGTATCCGAGAATTGATCTGATATGAACACTATTTGTATTTAAATAAGGTTGGTAATACGCTCAGTGCAATATAGCTCGAGCCCGGCAGCATGGCCTAGTATGATCCATCCCTTAGAAGTACCTAACGAGCCACTTTCCTCCGTATGTTTTGATATACAATAGCTGGCTACTGCGGTTGTTAGTCCATCGGCATGCATTAAATAGTGAGTATAGACAGTTCGATCAGTGATCAGTGTGTGTCCGTGCGGGGTGGTCGTGCGATGCAGCTGTGACGTCACGATGCGGTCATCACTCGCGCGCAGGTGAGCTTCCTTCACGCGTCAATGCGCTTGCGCAGGCCGATTACGGACACAACCCGGGACTTATGGTGACTGTCTCTTGTCCTTGGACTAGAATTGATGGGTGAAACAAACCATCTATTTCATTTAGTGACAATAATGATGTAGCCAGGTACATTTTAAAGTTATTTTTTAAATGTTTTCCCATCTTATTAAGATAAATTTATACAGTAGCGGGTCACCAACAAAACCGTCTAAAAATAAATTTAAGGTTTAAAATTTGCCTGGATACCTAAAAAACAATGTCACTGTACGCCTGGTGGATCTTCAGTCCTAGCCCAAGACCCACTAGCAAGCACTGGCTAGCTAGTGTCAAGATAAAGTAAAAACCGTTTATTCGATAATTATAATAACCTTGTTTTACGTTGGATACCTTGGGGAGTATTATCGCAGAGGTTGACTCCTTAGTTCCCAAATCAAAAGGGGTCAGAGCTTACCGACGACGTCGGGCCCACACTGTCCCACTGAAGGGCGAAGGCTTCTCTACCTTTCTTCCATTGATCGCGATCATGAACACCAGCCATCCAGTAGTCAAAATCATGGTTCTGGTTTGCTACATGGTCGTGGGGTATCATTCGGTTTACTTTTACCTATCGTTAATCTAGCATGTGGAAGACATAACACCAAAGCTATTAAAACTATCAACATAGTTAGATTCGTTTCTAAACTAAGGAAAAAGTAGGTAAAGAAGTCGAATAGATAATTTAAATGTTATTCGTTATATTAATTATTCGATTTATTATAAATTTATTTATAATGTTTATAAGAGAGACATTAATGTCAAATTAGTGTGCAATATGACAGTAAGTTTGCATCGAAAACTGGAGCAATATGGTAATCCCGTACCGCTTGACCGACCGCGCCGCGCACCGGCCGACGACGACGACGCAAAAACTACAAGCAATCTTGCGCACTTGACAGCGATGTATTTATTGGAATGTTTATGTTCTTTGATAATAACTGCAAATATTATTCAATTAGATGCGCCTAAGGCAACTTTTTAGGTTTTTGAAACATAATTGCCCAAAATGATTTTTTGCCGGTTCAGTTAATGTTTTTGACGCATTTCGAAATTCTATACCTATCTAGATTCAATGAGAATGTACCCATTTAGGACCAGGTTGCAAAATCTATACTTATATTATAAAACTGAAGAGTTTGTTTTTGTTTATTTGTTTGAACGCGTCAATCTTAGGATCTACTGGTTCGAATTGAAAAAATATTTTTGTTTATTAAATTGTGATATAGTCAATTTATCGTGGAAGGCTATAGGCTACTTTTTATTTAGATATTCCCACGGGATCGGGACTTACGCGGGTGAAACCGCGGGTGCAGTTTATAGTATATAAGTACACGATCACAGCAATCAAAATTACGAAGGTAACCCTCTAACGGTGGCTACCTACGAATTCCTCCTAATTAAACGTTGTGTTTATATTATTCTCTTCGATTTTCTTCTCGTCTATCTCAATTGAGTCTAGTACCGTCTGCTTCCATTGGGGTCTATCGGTTGCCTGATGTAGACCCATGCATGCATAGTTTGGATACCTGGGAGTCCATTATTGAGGACTGACCTACGAATTAGGATGATAGTAAAGTTCCCATCAATTGTTCTTCTAATAAAGTACGCGATGGTTGTTTTTGATAACATCCAAATGTTTTCAATGAGAATATTTGTGTTATCAGAATTTAAATCTGAGTATAAGGCGCATATACCAGTAGTACGTACGTACCCACCTATTGTCCAGTGGTACGTTCATTCTCATCATTGTAGATTGAGGATTGTATCAACTTAACTACCAACTAACTATACGTAGCTATTGTAGGAAGGCACTCCTAGAATTTTGTATCTACCGATCGTGTATCTACCTACCTAGTCAGATGAATGTTTGTACCTACTTCTCTATATCCCTCCTGTCTTTGACACCATGTTTTTGTATCTACCTACCTAGTCAGATGAATGTTTGCACCTACTTCTCTATATCCCTCCTGTCCTTGACACCATGTTTTTGTATCTACCTACCTAGTCAGATGAATGTTTGCACCTACTTCTCTATATCCCTCCTGTCCTTGACACCATGTTTTTGTATCTACCTACCTAGTCAGATGAATGTTTGCACCTACTTCTCTATATCCCTCCTGTCCTTGACACCATGTTTTTGTATCTACCTACCTAGTCAGATGAATGTTTGCACCTACTTCTCTATATCCCTCCTGTCCTTGACACCATGTTTTTGTATCTACCTACCTAGTCAGATGAATGTTTGCACCTACTTCTCTATATCCCTCCTGTCCTTGACACCATGTTTTTGTATCTACCTACCTAGTCAGATAAATGTTTGCACCTACTTCTCTATATCCCTCCTGTCCTTGACACCATGTTTTTGTATCTACCTACCTAGTCAGATGAATGTTTGCACCTACTTCTCTATATCCCTCCTGTCCTTGACACCATGTTTTTGTATCTACCTACCTAGTCAGATGAATGTTTGCACCTACTTCTCTATATCCCTCCTGTCCTTGACACCATGTTTTTGTATCTACCTACCTAGTCAGATGAATGTTTGCACCTACTTCTCTATATCCCTCCTGTCCTTGACACCATGTTTGCACCTACTTCTCTATATCCCTCCTGTCCTTGACACCATGTTTTTTGAGTAGTTACGACGTTGTAATTCTCCAATATTCGAGCTCGTTTTGCAAAGTTGTTCGGCAGTATAAGATTTTACTGCCGGACATCAATCCTCCTTGACAATTCTCTTTTTGCGCATGGTTGACCGCAGCTACCGGCCGGCGCGCGGCGGGCGGCGGTCCATCGCGGGACTAGGTACAAGGTGCACAATGTATGCCCCCTACAAGTTTTCCCACCAACAACGACATGTCAAACATCTTGTCTTCACTAACTGGTCACGGCCATTTCCCTAATTAAGTACTTAATTATCGCACGCAATATTGTAAAGTAAGTAGGTATTATATTCCCGTATATCTAGTTTCCTTCCAAGTTAGGAGACGTCATTACACAAATTATTCGAAGTAATACGATTACGCAAATGTTGGGTAAACACATGTGAGTTAATGAAGACAAACTTACCGGTCTCTATCGGTTTATTACATTTATAAATTAGGTAACTACGTCCAAAATAAGCGTACTTACTTATATAATATTATTATTATGTTCACGGTCTTCAAATAGTGTTTATTAAAACTTCTTTAAAGTTAAGGTATGGTTCCGGTAGTTAAAATTTTGTCATAATTTCGGGATTTTTTTAAAAAACGATCAACTATTGGTGTTAGGTATATTATAAATAATTTTCTTTTATAGCACTATCACGACCCTGGGCATTGGATGATGTTAAATGAACTGAAAATAAATAAGATTTAATTTGTTAATTTTATGATTCAATGTACAGTCGGAAAACCAATTAGGTATTATTAGCTGAACCCCACGTGACCCAGAGCCCACTCGCACATCTGTTAGGTTGTAAAGTAATGTTACTTGATTTTGTTTATTTAAACAATATAATACTATCTATACGATACAATTTAAAAAATAACAAAATAGGTAAATACTACATTTTTACTGGGTCACGTGGGGTTCAGCTAATTGGTATTCGTATTGTACGTACTACCTACCTACTTATTTCAGAATTTCTAAATAATGATTTTA
The DNA here is from genome assembly GCA_951213275.1 of Idaea straminata. NCBI lineage: Eukaryota > Metazoa > Arthropoda > Insecta > Lepidoptera > Geometridae > Idaea > Idaea straminata. The sequence goes on from OX577849.1 coordinate 15,305,406, forward strand.
GTTTCAATAGAACGTAGGGACGCTCACTCTTCTAAAGTCATGCTGTTATCAACTTTAACCTATGTAGATAATAACTCATAAAGGTATTCTCGTAAAACTTGTAGTAAAGAGTAAAAGAAGCAGCAAATTTATTACTATTTTAAATAGATTTTCTTCATTTTTTCTGCCCTCTTTTATGTAACATTGATTAATTAACACAATTAACACTAATATTATAACAATCGTCATATAGCAACAATCGACGTTAATGCAATCAAAACAACTGACACCAATTAAATTATACTGTCAATGCTGTTGTTTAATAATAGAGCCCATTGTCTGAATCCGTCCGTTTTACACTACATTGCATGAAGGTTTCTTTTCTACAGCTGTCCCAACAATCGAACGAAATCAATCGATCATAGTTTCCTCAAGCGACGATTTGTCTAAATAACGGTTTTTATTTTTCAGAATTTTCACGACAACATTGTCAATCGTGATAGTCAGTCCGCTAATCAGCGGGTTTACGATACATCGTACCGATTCTCCAGATCAAACAGTAGCAGATCAAACCTCACTAGAAAGTGTCCAGCTGCAAGTCAAGGATATCTCCAGGAGGCCGAACGATATTAACGATGGCAAACGTGAATTTACTTCTAAAGCTACTACTGTCAGAACGATTTCAAGAAACGAAGCTGGTCATCTAAAGGAAGGATCACATATTCCCGAAGTGTCTATAACAGACATTAAATTACCGCCCAACGTTGAAAAAGCAAAGGCCGAAAACGTCGATAACAATACAACAACTCCGCCTAAACTAAAAACACCTCAGGACACAGAAGAAAACAGTACAGTTACTAGTGCAATATTGCAAACTCAACCGATTCGAAATCCCCCAATAAACGAGGATGGCAGTAACATGACAACCGAATTAAATATCCCATCAATTAATGATCAGATGACAACTGACTTCGAAACTAAAGCTGATCTTTCAATGGGAAAAGATAGTACTAGTTTAGAGTCAAATACTGATATAATAAATTATAAAAGTGAGACGACTAAAGATAACGGGGTTAGCAAAACTACTCCTGGGCTAACAATACTTGAAGAAATAGTATTTAGGAATAGCAAAACACCCGAAATAATAGTGCCCAAAGAAGTATCTCAGGTAAATGATCCAACTACTGTAAATATCAGTACAAATAATAGTGATGACAGTGAGCCAATTATAACAACTGTGCCTTCTTGGAAAAAGTATGTCACGATTGATAGAAAAAGAACAAGCTCCGAAGAAATGACAACGGAGATAGTAGAAAGAGATCAAAAGCCGTCAGAAATAGCACAAATAATAGCTGAAGCACCACTGAAATTATCAATTATGCTACAAGATAACGATAATATAACAAGCACTGATACAAATCTACAAGATACAACAATAGAAACCAAAAATTTGGAAAAAGAGATAATCATGTTTTCTCCAGACGCCGATGACATTAGATTGACCAGTATATCCACGATAGACACAAAGAGAGCAGGATTTTTAGATTTATTAAAACCAAGTTCTTCTGAACCAAGTTCGACGACCGATAAGAATACCGAAATGTTCGAGAAACAAGCTTCAGTTAGTGAAGCGATGACAACGAAGAAACCGAGCGTCGCCGAGTCTCAAAGTCAATTGGTAAGAAGGTCAATTGGTCGAAGGGGGGGAATACCTTTAAACATTTTTTCACATTTATAGATTAATTCAAAACTTACCTATAACTACCAGACCTGACATTTTAATAAAAAAAGGAATGTGCGTCAACTAGTAAAAATTTCATGAATTAATTTGTATTGGAAAACGTTAGACTGTAAGTGACAACACTAAGCTACCTTAAGCATAATTACTTTCTTATTTACAGACAGAAGACGCCATAAACGAAGAGTTGTTAAAAGAAGAAATGATCATTAATCACGAAGAAAATACCGGTAGACATCAGAAAGTGCAACAACCGGATGATGTACAACAAGTAATGGAAGTAGCACCGGTTTCCAAAGAGGTAAATGTAATGCAAACTTCGACTGAAGACACTCTAAGCGTGCAACCTATCAGCCAAGACAGAAAAACCACTTTATACACCATAAGTCCTAATTACAAACCTATGAAAAAAATTGATGTCCAACCACCGAAACCCTTCGTCAGAGACCCAGATGACAACAGTTGGAGAAACGAAAGCATCAGTTCCTTGGGCATTGTCTTCAAGCCAAAGAATGCCACAAAATCTTTCAAAGAAGTTCTAAAAACCAAAACCGAAACTGAATTTTCTAATGTCCCGGAAAATAGAGACAGTAGAAACGAACTTCCAGATTTGAGAGTAAGGCTCGAGAAGATAGCAGAAGACAGAAAATCTAAAAAAAAGAAAACATATAAATCTGGTGAAGTTATTTACACAGATTACGAAGAAAACAGTTCCAGTGAAGCATCTAGCACCACTACCACTGAAAAAATTGACAGTATTATTTTCGACCTATTCAATTATAATTCATCATCTTCGAATACCGAAACGACAACAACGATGCCTTTGACTAAATTGGAAACAACAACACTCAAAATGTTCGAAGATTTCTTTAAAAAGTTCGATGTTGAGACAGTGACCACAGGGAAACCTAAGAAATATTTTAATGCAGCTGAATATTACGATACCACTGATGAATACGATGCAGATTATGTCACACTATCAAAAATTGATTTAAAGAAATTCACTCGGCCGTATCCACAGCAGAGAACTCAGTGGTCACCAGACCCAGTGGAGCAGTCTACTCCGCGTGACATCACCTCTGCAAGTCCATTACTGCCTCGGTACACCACTAAACCAATGAACAGACCGCAGTTCCCAGAGAGGAAACCTACTGTACAGTACTTCCCACCTCGAAAGGTGCAGAATGTCAACATCGATCATTACGATGATAATTTCCAGAAGAAAGTAAACTACTACTCATCAAAAGAGAAGATAAATCCTAAAGACTTTTTCTCGTTTACTATGAACGAACCTATCGCTACAGAAAAGCCGACAACGACACCACCATCACAATTCAAATACACCGCATATCCTTCAGAAAAGACGACCAAGGATATCTACTTGACGACTCAATCGCGCCTGTCATCACCGCACGGGTTCGTACTTAACGATGAGAACTTTAATCGAGGGTCGTACGTCATCAAACATTACAAGGACTTCTTGAACGAAGCAGCTAAAACTAGTGAATTCGACAAAATCCCTGACTTCATTTACCCTGACCGTCCAGAGAAAGTGAACGGGTTAACGACGTCTCTTCCGCTCGATGCGGGAGACATCCCACCGAGGAAGACGACAGAGAACGACTACGAGTACGAGACAGAGTTCCGTAAAGACGTTCTCCACCGCTTCGTGGAAAACTTCAACCAGAACAGCGAAAGATTCAAGATAGATTTCCCGATTCTGTATAACAACAGTATTGTACACCAGAAGTTAGATGACAGCGGCCGCGTGGCCTCTTCCAGTGCCTTTATGAAGAGACTATACGGGAGTGAAGTAGGGACGAGACCGAGCCCGTTTTCTAATACGCATAAGAATTGTGAGCCCAACTGTGATATGACGGTGGAGTTATCCCCCGCCTACGAACTGCATTACTTCGTTCCCGAACAGGAGGAGAAGGAGCCGCCTGTGGAGTCGCCGGTGACACCACCTCCCTTCAACTTCAAGTTATGAAACTAACTCGTCTCGTATTCGAGCGCATCATCGTTACATGATCGTATTGTACTGAATTAATTATGTAAAACCGATCCTCACGTTTCGTCGGTTATAGTTTTGCAATCATAACATCAATTTAATACAAATTTTTGCAATCAAACAGTTTATTGGTCGTGGCGACTTGGCGAGTGAGGACTATTGTGCTCTAAGTTAGCACATTATTATTGTTGCATATTTTTGTTAGCTAATGTTATATACGACGATCTGAACTTCTGTTATGTAAACAATACGTTGATCCTCTTTATTTATTGTATAACGATCCACGTATGTACCTACCTACTATATTAATTTCATGGCGTCTGGTACCTTTTTTTTGTAAGTACCTATCTATATTTTATAACACAGACTGAGGAATATTAATTTAAGTAAACACGTACCCATCGGTTTTTCATTTATGTAAATAAGTAATTATATTTTTAATATTATTTTCTCAAGAAACCCCCATGCTACTATGATAATCTCTGAAAGGTTACCAAAGAATTTAGTCCTATAATGTATCTTTCGATTCTTGTCTAGATGTAAGCTTTAGCTGTAAGCTTTGAGTGATGACTAGGTACACTACCTAATTAAGATAATAAACGTTGGAAATTAAACCTTATTTCATTCTGAATACCTTTTTTTAACACTGTCTATTTACTCGACAATTTATAAACTTTAATTACACATTGGATACATACATAATTCTTAAAATCTACGTCTGATCCATCTGCTACCTACATTATTAAATTCTATTAAAGCGATTAAAGTTTGGTTTTCACCATTAGGTATATTTATTTATGGGAAGGTCGTCGTATAGTTTAAATCACAATACAACAACTAGAAAGTAATAGTACATTGTCACCATAGGGGTGAAAGTCACTCACTCACTAAATTAATATTTTACCCGAGGTATACACTGTGCTTTTCATTACGAATAATATATCAAATTCTTCCTAATAACGAGAGTGAATGAGAGACTCCATACTAATCATCCTCTTACAAGGTTGGGACTAAAGAGGTTATAGCATAATGTAATGCTTTTTAGGTTTTTGCTATTTGTATTCAATACTCAAATACGTCGGTACTTACCAAAAGATTTTTATTGATGAGTTTATCCAACACTGGGAAATGACGCGGCGTCCGTAGATTTAAATTTTGACACGAAGAAAATTGACACGGTTTGTCGTGAAAATGTTATATATTTACACAATAAATAAATGAAAAACCACATTAAACTTAACACAAGAACATAATAAAATAAAATAATACTAATTAAAACAGTTAAAAAAATATACTCAAAGAACGACACTGATCAAACGGTCGCTTATAGCCACATCAGCAAAATCACGACAGGGCGTGGGCGGCGGCGGCGCTGCTTGGTCATACGTCGCTTTGACCATTTTCGCACATTTATTTTATTAAATAAGATATCTACTTAAATTCGATTACTGAGAAAAAATCTACTAAGTAGTAAATTCTGGCAGTATGCATTAGCCATTCGTGAGCAAAATGGTTATTCTTTGGTGTAACCTAAAGCAAGGAGGTAAGTTCCCAATATGTAATGATACTTATACTGGCTATATGCACAAGCCGTGCAAAGCCATAATTTAACATGGCATCTGTCAGTAAAAGCGACTTTCCCAGGGGCTGAAAGTTTTACTTTCAACACGCTCCTAAGGCATCTTTAGACCTACTTTCAGAGTATGAGTAATGAAATAGTACATTGTTACCCTAGGTGTGAAAGTCACTCATTGAGTCCCGAGACGGAGTTTGGCGCCCGAGTGTAGCGAGGGCGCTAATAGTTCGAGGGACTTAATAAGTCTTTTACCCGAGGTAAACACTGTGCTTTTCATTACGAATAATACATAAAATTCTTGGATGGAATGGAGTAGCTTCACCTTGCAAGTCTCTTGTTTGGAATTGTTAAATTTAGAAAAAACTGGTGTAGGTTTAAGGCAAACTTACATGGGCTGATAACTTTAGCCATTTTCCAAGTCGACCGGGTAAACACGTGCTCAATTATCCCCGGCATCACTCCGTGGCGCGTTCCGCTATGCTGCCGCTGGTACGACATTCCTCCTCCCATGCCCTGAAAACAGTAATACAGTTTCGACACAAAGCCTTCCTGATGCAAAACCAAATTACTAATGCGGCGCTTACTTACCTACATATAGTTTGTGCCCGCACGAAATACATCGTTCTGCTTTGGTCGTCGTGTGTTTTTCGTCAAATAACTTCTTTTAATTCAGCTAGCTTCGCATTTGCCAGCCATAAAACACCATTTATGAGACGGCGGCACGGTGAGGATAGCTGAAGTAGAGGCATGCGGTCGTCGTGTTCGTGCATGTCAGTGCGCAGTGGCGCGAAGCGCGAATCGGTTTACCGTCACTGTCAAATTTAGACAGTGACGGTTCTTGGGAGTTTTAGGTTTAGGTCTGAGGGTTAGGTACATATAATAATCCCTGTCTATCGAGTTATCTCGTGTCACGGTGTTGATAAACTCCATCTAAACGGCTACCCCGATTATGATTTTTTTGTGTATATTCGTTAGGTCTGAGAATCGAACATATATTTTTTCTCCTTTTTTACACAGGGTGAATTTTTTACGTGGGCCTTTAGGGCGATATCCAAACCTAAACTATAAGAGATAACAAAAAATGTTGAAAGGAGTTGGGTACCCGATTTTGGCAAAATCTAAAACCGCATCATTGGATTTTTGAAAAAGTCACTATACCTAAATAGTAAAGAGCTATTTCCTTTGATTTGCCATACGTATGTTTGTTTCCAGGAATGAATCTCATTTAGCAACACTATCGATTGTTATAAAAATATATGATGATTATTATATTGCAAAACCAAAGGTTCGATTCCTGGCTAGGGTAATGATTTTTTCAAAAATCAAATAATGCATTTTTAAATTTTGTCAAAACCGGGCACGCATTTCCTTTCAGCATTTTTCGCTATCTCTTATAGTTTAGGATATACCTCTGAAGGCCGACATAAAAAAGTCATGTCTGTATATGGCAAAACAACTTTTGCCGGGACAGCTAGTAATATTTTATATTCTATAATATAAGTATCTATCCTACTAATCTTATTAATGTGAAAGTTTGTGTGTGTGTATGTATGTTTGTTACTCCTTCACGCAAAATCTACTGGACCGATTACAATGAAACTCGGTATCTAGATAGCTGGAGACCTGGCTACTTTTCCTGATATTCTTACGGTACTAATTCTGTCTGTTTTATTCTCATTTATGTACCTATTTTATGTTTGTTTATTTTTTTTCTTATGCGTGTGCAAATAAATAAAATGTTTTTAAAATACAATTTTATTGACATTTTTCATTAAGAGTAATATGCAAACATCACTCGATCGATCGATCACTTCACTTCGGCTTCGGATAAGACAGTTTGAGCATACAATCATATATCTCTATAGATAAATACGACGATATTATATCTAAATTAACATAATACGCATCTGAAGGAGACATCGAGTGGAAATGCAATCCTGGATCCAATAGTTCATTAAAACATTATACACCTACCATTAAATATTGTATTACAAGTTCATTATTCAAACAAACCGTGTCTGATTAGGTTACAAACAGTTACAATGCTAATAGGAATGGTCTAGCGCCATTTTGTTACGAGTACCTCACTTCAGACCGGATGTCGAGAACCGACGTTCACGACTGAAACGCAACGAGTTGCAGTTCCAAATATATTTATAAGTTGCTGAAATGTCTCGAAGTACTTTAATGAGGACGCAACTAATTTGAAACTAGATGCATATTAACTTGTATTTCAAAAACAGCTTGACTACAAAAAAATCGACTAAATGTTTTATTTCAAAGTTGAAAAGTTTCTATTATTGTATTTTAAGCGCCAAACTGGAGTAGTAATTACTGTTTTTGATTTATTATTAATATTAATCACACCGTGTACTAGCAAACTATTTGCGTTTTAATTTACTATAGATCTAAAGACTATAGACCTTGATCGTGACGTCACAACACGGCGCTAGCTCCTTCCTATTACCATTCTGATATCATACTAGAACAATTCACGAACAATACAATATTTATTCGTAAGGATTAATTAAATCTCAATTCAATAAATAAATAAAAAAAAAACGTTAAAATAAAAGATTTTTTTTCTGAAATGAACACATCGTTATCTTTGGATATAAATAAACACCGGAACACAAGGTACTTTTTATATAAAAAAAACTGTTTCAAGTTATAATTTCTTATGAATGTGTCCATTTTATACAATATATTGTTAACTATTTGAGAATGTTGGACATTACTGGATACGGACAGCTACAATATGCGTATGAGCCAAACAACTTGACCCAGGATGGCGGAAAAGCGCAATGATTCTACAATGATGATTCTACTGGGAAAGTCAAACAGTTCGGTGTTTGAAAAAAATGTGGGTATTTGAATATTGAATTATATTTGACGGGCATGAAAAATCCAGTAATATTCAACATTTAAAATAATAAAATAAATCATAATATTGCAAAAAGCATTGTTAATGTGACGAATACAAACGACAAGCTTCCTTATTTATTGGTAAACGTGATTAAATAAAACACACTGTTTGCCTCTATATCGTTTCTTATTCATCAATTTTATAGGATTGAGGTGGATAGTTACGTGTGCCTTGTACAAGTATATGAAACCCCAAGATACGAGACGCCCCGTACATCGAACCCCAATACGCGAGGCTGAACACATAGCTGAATGCATAAAGACATGAAACATTTCATCATTTTATAGAATTAAGGTGAATAGATATGAGTACGGTATAACAGATGGCGTTCATTCAATTTAGTGTTTAATCGAAAAACAAACAAAGGCAAACAGTACGAGTTCCTTACATTTCACCAAAAGAAGTTTTATTAAAGGTGCGTTTCATTTTACGTCAAAAGACGAATTATTATTTCGATTATTTATTATTTATGATTATTTCGTCGAATACATATATTTGTTTTATCGAATAATCTGTATAGAATCGTTAAAACTAGTTTTGGTAAAACATAAGTAACCCAACAGTACATAATCTAACAAATGTATGAAAAATAATAAAAAATAATGTAAAATAAATAGGTCGGTATATCGCATCCTGACGTCTCAGTTAAATACTATCTGACGTAGGTACATACATTTAACTCAGTTATATAATATATTTTAATAATAATAGTTTAGACTAAAAGCGAATATTTACAAAGAACATGCCATTTCATCTAGCTATATACCTGCCTGCCGACTGCGTCGTCCCCTCCACTGTCTGAAGGTACTATATTCTTTGGAATTTCAATACATACTACTACTCAACTACATAATATACAAAAACGATTGAAGAAGCTTAATTGGCCAAATATAAGCGACCGCGTTTAAACACTCTGAAGAATATAGCACAGAGTTAAGTTTAACTCTACAATCTACATTGACTGCAATAAGATTCGAATTATTTTAATCCTCTGTACATGACATGACCTACAATCTCTGTACATGACCTACAATCTCCATTAGAATTTGAGCCGCATCACGTTTGAATAAAGTATATCTATGCTATAATCTTCAGGGTAGATTCCTGCAGGCAGTGAGAGGACCGTCCCGTTTCATATCGTACCTAACTCGTTACTTTAGCCAGTCTTTCGTTTACTAAACTAGATCCTACACCCGACCTCGTCTCTCTCCGCACGAACCTACACTCTATCACAACGGAATACGGTCAGTTTTGCACTGATAGAGGGTAGCCGGTGTTCCTGGTTCACTTTGACATGACAAAGGAAGTGGTTCGCTCAATATCAAAAGATATAAGAACAGAGCCTAATTGTTATTTAAGAAGGAAGATTGCGTTTGCACTTTAAATAGGTAGGTAGTCAAATTTTCCGTTAGCCTAGACCTAGATTATTTTTTTGCCAAATCGATGAAACTAATATAAATGGATCCAACGGATGTAATAACGATGTATTGAGCAAACCCGGTCCTAAAATGTCTCTCAACTGTATGACGAGGGAATGGATGGCATAATTGAACATTCGCGTCATCGGACTTCAAGCGAGATACGCGACGCCCCGTACATTAGACACCAAGATACGTGACGCCCCGTACGTAGGATCCCAAGATACACAACGCTCCGTACCATAGATACGTGAGACATAGAGACGCGAAAGCAATACTTACTTTACAATTAACTTGAGATTGGAAGATATTGACTCGACGCGAACAAAAACAAGATAATATTATGCTAACAACTACATTACATGTACAGTCGCGGTCAGTGGTGGAGTATTCATCTCATAAGCTGGCTGATGTCTGCAAACAGAGCCGTCTAGGTCTCAAACTGACCAGATAATATGCTTATTGAGAACCGAACAAATCAAAGCTAAATATTTACAGACTCTGGAAATATCTATAATATGATGGTCTTAGAAATGAATAGTTAGGGAGCTTCCATATCCTCGAAGTGACTATAGGTGCCGTGCCGCCGCCGTCGGCTTGCCATTACATATCAATCATTGTAAAAAAAAACTATTGCCCTCCATGATTTAAAGAAACTCGAAAACTATAATCAGCAACTTGGAGCACTACCAACAGTGATATTTCATGCCAAACCGACGGTACCAACACAATCACTTAAATCATGAGGAGCTCCCTATTTTTTTGAGTGTACGTACAAACTCTACAAGTCTGAATTCCCATAAACTGACGCATCTGTGACTCATAACGTAGTTTTAGCGATTCGATTAAAACTCCCGCATATCACCGTTAAATCAAGCCGACGAGAGCAAGTTACTAAACAAAATTAAAAAACAATAAACTTAAAATTCAACGTCATGTTGGCACCTCGTATTTTTGGCACCGCTAGCATTAACCAAACGTAAAGAAAAACATTAATTAAAAAAGAACCTTCTAAACATGTTTTAAATTCGGAATGAGCACCAAAAACAAAACGTTTCAAAAAATTAGGAACAAGGTGCCTCGCGTTAAATAGCTATTCTGTGTCGCGTACATACAAACTAGCACCTATTTGTAGATTTACGTATATAGAGGACGAACCGAACTGTTTGCGGAAACATATTATAAATAAATGCAAGCAAACGTGAATACAATCCCAACTAATGAACCTATACATGTAGCATCACGCGGCTTCACGTGCATAAATAACGATCCCGTGAAAATGCCGAGATAAAAAGTATATTATGTTACTCCCAATGAATCAATGTATTCTCAAACCAAGTTTCATCTAAATCGGTCTTGTAGTAACTAATCTTTTGTATCGATCAATTTTGATGAAAAAGTTTTCAATTGATCCCGACATTTCAAAGTATCAGTAATTATGTGCGTGAAACCGCGACACGCCGCCACTCGACTGTTATATACGAGGGTATGTATGTATATATGTATGTAATAGATCGTCTGTTGTTATTACATTTAGATTTATTACTTGTAAGTAGATAACGATCGAATTAAAGAAATTAAACTAGAAATTAAAAAATACCTACTTTCCAAAGATTTTGAACCCAGTGGGGCTCGAAACCACGACACTTGTAGTGATGTTTATACCACTAATCAACGGGGGTCACGTCCGACCGAGTTAAAGCTACGGTGTGCGAAATCTACCGGTCAAAGTTCACAACTCCACACCGTTTACTGATAATATTACTAAAAAGACGATCAAAATATGTTTTTAATCCCCGCGTAAATTTCAGTTTGGTCTAAAACGTTCGGCATCATTTAGTAACAATGTTGCCATGACTAATCACATTCTAGATAAATAATATAGCAAAATGAACCTCCGAGCTGGCAACACAAGAATGGTTCAACAAGTGACGCGCGGATCGACGAGTCCAACCTTATTTATACTGAGTATGTCGTTACCGTATACTTAACGTTACCGCATCCATAAAGCTCTAAGAGGAAGCCTCACTATAAATATATTTTAATTCAATAATCATATTTTAAATATCTTTTTTTTTTAACATATACACATTTATACTTCAAGAAATTCAGATACTTTCACTTATCGCACCCTTTTTATATCCGTTAGTGTAAAAAAAAAACTCGTCACACCTGTTCGGAAAGAATCGTTATGGAGTCGAATTATCGGACAGAAGTAATATTTTTTCCGCCCTGGAAGTAAAAGTATTATTTCCGCCCTCTCGCGCTGTACAACGCATTCGATTGGTCTACAAAAATCTAGTAGGTTACGTGATTTGTGTCAAAATGTTTTTCTCACAGGTGTAACGAAAATCTTAATAATTAATAATGCTTCTTGGATGAAAACATGTATTCCGTCAAGTAGCTTGATAGTCCATTGAAATGTCACATTTTTTGGCCTCAGTGTGTATTTGTCAGAGGACGCAATTTAATTTTTTAGATATCAAGGGGGGATTAAAGTGTAATCCAAGTTTGAGAGATTGTAGCCCTCGTCCCGCGGCCGCCATCTTGGAAAAGGGGATTTATACGGTTTTATAGTTTATCTGACAAACTTTAGGTCTCACAAAAAATGTTACATTACAATGGACTTTGATCGGACTCTAGAATGCATATTTTTATCCCCATACAACACAATGTATGTACAGTCGGTAACAGAATTGCGAACCCATTCTAGAGTTCTAAAATTTACTATAATTGAAATGTTTTCATACTAATATTGTTTGTCTAATAAATGAAAAAATTTAACCTTCAGCTCAAGCGGGTCCTTAGAATCTTGCATCAATTGAAAACATTCTGATAATAGCAGTTTTGGATCTCTACCCTGGGTCTACACTTATGTTGACCGAGTCTACATAATTCTCCCCCCCCCCTTCCCCCGGGTGGATGGGATAAGTAAAATGACCGATATTTCCACATTCCATTCTCGATGTTAAACAAACACTTCAATATTTTTATAAACACTTTCCATTTTATACAATTACAAGCGCCTACAATAACAGTTTTAGATTCACACTCGACTAGTAATTTTTTTTCGGGAGGTGCAATTTGTATATTAAATTTCTAACATATTTCACTAATTATAACGAATTCTAACAATTTCGATTGATGTCATCGAAGGACAATGAATTGTTAAAGTAACTAACGTAAGAGTGGTATCACACCTCCGCGGTCCTCCTGGCCCGTGTAGCGCCCGCGCCCGCGTTCATACATATCCTAAAGTATACTTTAGATAAGGTGATGTCAAAGTGAAGGCTCGCCAACATCAGCCAGATTTCTTTTTAGTTTTTTTATAGAAATAACCAAATCAGAAATCGAAATGTAATAATAATTTTTATCACAGTTGCTCATAAAGTGGATCTTATTCAACGGCTTTTAGGCTCATAATCCAACATATTATGCACGCGTGAGTTTTAGATTTGTTAACTAGTGCTGTAAAGTTATCCCGAAAAGGTAGGTACCAAAGAGTTTTTTAGCTAGCAAAAATGGTTGTCTCTAAAGTCGGTTTACGAACGAAAATTTTACGTGATAATGGCTTAGATAACGATTAAAAATTGAGTTGTTTATTTTTTGTTTTTTCTTTACTTAAATATATTGTTTTTCCGTACCATTGTATTTTGTTCTTAACCCCCGACGCAAAAACAAATAGAAAAACCCTAAAAAATAATGTATGTCACACGAGGATTTATAGGTTAAGTCTTTAGCCTGGCCTTTCCGGAGCATAATTAACAAAAAAATATTGCCTTAAAAAAATGTAAACATAGAGTTATCACAATTATTTTGTTTTCTTTTCAAGTCTTTTCTTTTATTCGCAACTGTGATAAAAAACGTCGTACGATATACGTGTGGAATTGATATTTGCATCTTGGCTTCTATAACACGCTCGCTGCCGCTCGCGCGTCATAAACCGCCTCTATGCAAAGATCAATTTACCACACTTATATCGTAATGTACTATTGAAAGTCCTTGCATTAAGAACATAATTTTTCAACTCCTAGTACGAAATTATTTTTATGTTTGAAACTATTCCAAATTTAAATAACAGTAGAGTTCAAGAATAAACCGTCAATTGTTGTTAATTACCCCGTCATTAAATTTGGAATAATTTCAAAGCGTAATATAGAAAGTAGTAGTTGGAAAATTATGGTATATTATGGTATTATAACAGAATGTTAGATTTATACTGACTTCCGTTTTATTACAAATTTATCGTATTTGATTAAGTAATTATTTTAGTAGTTTTTTAGAGATGTTAAACATTGTCTGAGACTATCACCATCTTAAGTAATACTTTTTTTACCTTTTCAAATAATTCCGTAACTAAAGTTTCAGTAAGGAACGTGCGGCCACACAACCCTGCTCTAACAATCTACACCGAGCACAGAACTATTGTGTATTCTAGCCCACACAATATACTACTTACTTAAACGCATATATTCCATAAATCCTTGTTTTAAACGTCATTTATTAAAACAACAAACGGGGTCACTACGTCATCGTTCGCTTTCGAATCACTCGTATGCAAAAATACAATATACATGCAATACAAAATCTCTTCATAAGGTTCCCTAATTTAATATAAATATGCATTATATAACTATACTATGCTATACGGGTTACGATTTTGATCCCAACTTGGTGAAGATATACAGAGTTTCTCAATATGTCAGCAGCTAGGTTCAAATCCGATCCCGTTTCCTAGATTATGTTTATAAGCTAGTGCTTCGGAAGGATATCTCAATATATTATACTCAGCGCGCTATATTACGAGAAACGAATGCATTTAGCTTTCATTTTCGGCGATATTTTTAACTAGCTGCGCCTTCTGCTAGGTAGACCGGCACGATCCATAATATACCGCGCGAAGTATAATTGTCGTGCCGAAATTCCGCACTAAGGACTCTAGTGAAGCGTTAGAGTGTCTTATAATCGGCTAAGGATAATGTACCACTGCGATTTCTGACAAAATAAATATGAAATACCGATATTTTTATTAATACCATCTTCTAATTCAATACCATAACGAGTTTGGAATTTTGAATGTATTTAGTTTCACAACTTCTGTTTCTACATGGAGTACCCCAGGGCTATATAACAAGACCATCGCTGTTTTATCTATGAATGAATGATTAGCAAACTAATCTATACAACATAAAGTTTAATGTTAAGCCGATTAATTTTAAAAGTACTTCAATTTCAATAGATTCTGTTATTCGATAGTCTTAAGTGGTCGCCCTGCGGACGCTATATTTTGAAATTATTTTATTGGTATTTAAAATAATAAATACAATAACAGATTATATCGATATCGTACGATGATTACAGAATAGTATTACTTAAACAGTGAATATTTCGGAGTTAGCTTTAAGACGACCGTCGATGAAACGAGTTCGAAACATTGACATTATGATATAGTACATACTCTTACACGAGATAAGCGATTCTAAATTGCCATAAAGCCACTTCCATATTTCCCTGTTCGAACCAAAATCTCACCGAATAAACGTTAGAAAACGAGACCCTCGAGCGGCGGCTTCGAGCCTGAAGAGACGCGGAGTCGAGAGAGATCGGGAACAATCTGGGCAGGTCCTGAGGGGTCGTCGACTAGCTCGCCACGTGCTGCGCGCGCAACGGGGGCGGTGAGCGCGGGGGCGCCTGGGCAGCGGGGGAGGTGGTGGGGGGGGCGCTCGTGGGTGACGGACCGAAACTACTGCGGAGGGACTCCTCCATCAGGCGAGACAGCTTCTCGCGGTCCAGCTGGAAATATTACACATCATAGGTGTACTCACAATACAAAAACAGCCTATCGCACAGCATACCGCCTAGAAGTTCCATACCTCATGTATAAAGCCGAGCTGCACGAGTTCGTGCGCCAACGCCGGCGCGGAGTCGCGGCGCGAGACGGCGCATGTCAGCTGACGGTTCATTTTGTCGTCCATACGGAGAAGGATCGTCATCTGAAACACACAAGTCATCTAGATTAATTAACCTAAATCATTTATAATAGTACATTGCAATACAAGTGTGGTGAATTGATCATTTCATCAAGGCGGTTTATGACGCGCAAGCGGAACGCGAGTGCGTCTACAGAGCGCCGAGATTAAATAATCAATCCACACGTGTATCGTACGACGTTTTTTATCACAGTTGTGAATAAAAGAAAAGAAAATAATAAATAACAAAGTACTTATTTGGTGATAAGTCTATGTTTAAGTACAAATTTTTTAGGCAATATTTTTTTGTTATTTATACTCCCGAAAGGCCAGGCAAAAGACTTTTAACCTATACAGCCTCTTCTGACATACAATATTTTTTAGGGTTTTTTTCCATTTGTCATTTTTAAGACGTTATCACGTAAAATTATCGTTCGTGAACCGACTTTATAGACAACCTTTTTTGCTGGAGTAAAACCTCTTTGTTGGTACCTACATTTTTTTTATCCATCAAAACAGTATAACCCAGATAAATTAAGAATGTTTGATCAAACTAACATGTAATTAGCAGTAAGATACCAATTTAACTTATCCGGATAACTTTTTACACACTAGTGGCGTCTAGGTAATGCATAATGCACGCGTGTGTAATACGTTGGATTATGAGCCTAAAAGCGGTTGAATAAGATCCACTTTATGAGCAACTGTGATAAAAAATATATTATTATGTAATAACATATATTTTATATGATGGAAAATGTAGTTCCGAGGGTTGTTTGTTTAATAGAATAAAAAGTCTATTTTTTCTGATAAAGAAGTCCATCACTGGTGATGGATATTTGACAATAAGCGTGACTAAAGTATGAAAAAGATCCATTAATAATGTACTAACGAGTAGCTCAGGTTGATGATGGTGGTCGTGATGTCGCTGTAGCGAGCACATCATGTGCACGACGCGGCGCGACTCCAGGTCGCGCGGCGGCGGCGACGCAGGCGCAGAGTCCGCGGCTCGGGGTGATGCCGCACGCGCTGGACCTCCGTAGCCGTACGCTGTTAGAGGGTAAATACCGTACCTGGGGACATGGGTATATACACCTTCATTATTGAAGACTGGAAACGAGAAAGTTGAGGACATAAGGAAAGGCATCGAACTTAACTACTTATAGCATTGTACGTAAAACTGAAAGGCTTTTACTCACTTAACGTCCTCGACGAACTTCTCTAGTTTCTCAGCATGTGGTAGGTCCCTCGCAGCCAGCTCGAACTGTTCCCCGCCTCGGATGCACCACGCGAGAGCACCGCCGCTGGACCCACCGGCCACTTCGTCCGTTATCGTCTCCGATATGTATGCTGGAAATGCACACATCGTTCGTCATATAAAGTTATCTTCTCTATAATATAAAATGAATCGCTGAATGTGTTGCTAAGCTCAATTCTCGAGAACAGCTAAACCGATTTTGCTAATTCTTTTTTTAGAATATTCCTTGAAGTACGAGGATGGTTCTAAAACGGCTAAAATGCCTTAAGGAAGTTAAAAAGAACACTTTTCTATACTCCCATTCAAATTAGATTCGTAATCTATATATATAAAAATGAATTGCTGTTCGTTAGTCTCACTAAAACTCGAGAACGGCTGAACGGATTTATCTTATCTTGGTCTTGAATTATTCGTGGAGGTCTAGGGAAGGTTTAAAAGGTGAGAAAAAATCGAATAACCGATATTCCCACGGGATCGGGACAAACGCGGGTGAAACCGCGGGGCGCAGCTAGTAATACTTAAAAGTGAATCTGAAGTTTAATACCATACCGTTAAAGTGTTAACATAAAGTTCAAATGTTAATGGAGAGATTCCGGGAAGTCAAAACAATTGAGTGACGTTAGTATCGTATAAATATTGATGTCAATCGTGTTGTCAATTTGCTTTTAATGTTTATTTTATATGGCAAAACCTTTGCCAGGACAGCTTGTTCCAACATAAAATCTTCTCTAAGGAGAAAAGTCTTACCACTAGTGTTCACGAGCGTATGCGCCGCTAATAACTTCAATGAGTGAACTTCGAAGAGTAACGGATGGAATAACAGCTCCCGCGCTGTCGGCCTCTTCGCCGGGTCCTTGTTTATACACCTGCGGACATTAGACAAGTGTACTTCTGAGCCGGTTCGGTAGCTCCTACCTTATCTCTAACCTAAACTAGACGCTCGGGAAACCGAAGCGAAGAAACAAATGACCGACCGAATTATGTGTCAATAATTAATCGCTGCGATTTACCGAGCGTTGTGTCAGCCCGCTGAACGATCGAAGCTGAGATAAGAGAACACCAATGTCAATTGCATACAAAGTAGAGTAGTAGTGTCAGTAGTGTATCGCAGTGATCTCGCTTCGTCCGATGGGGGCTGGCCCGTACCTGTAGATGAAGTCCTTTTGTCTCGGCTCCTCTAGCGACTCGACGGTGCGCGTGATGTGATCGTCCGTGACGTGGCTGCCGGAGTCGCCGTTGCCCTGTATCTCCAGAGCGGCAGTCTCCAGCGCGCACATTCCGAATGAGTAGATATCCATCGCCGGCGTCACCATTTGAGATGCTGATCAAATTTAAAAAACCATTTAATGCCAGTTTCGTTTGCTAGAGTCTCGGTGACGTCTCGTTTTTATCTACATTTACGTATATTAACATGAAACTATATCGACTATCGAAAAAAATTACAACGATAGTGGCCGAGGTGTATGCAATAGTATCATTTGCAAACATGGATATCAACTTTAACAAGAGTTTGAGTTCCCATACGGAACAATAGAAGTCTGTACATTAAATATTTATACTTTTATGTAGATTGTACAGCTATACTTTTATGTATAGATCATTTAAAAAGGTACATCACAGTAGCCGATAGAGTTTCAATTTAATCAAAAAACTAGTCGTCGATCGTCCACCAAGAAAGAAGCACACGAAACTGCATAAAGCCCTCCCAGTGGGGACGTAATACTTACATCCGTATTCTGGAGCGATAAGGTGCATGTTCCTCATGGTCTCGCGACAGGTCTTCACGTGGTGGTGGATGGCGTCAGGCGCGACGGAGCCGATCTTAACCAGACCGTTGTGTTGGATGAAGATCGTGTCGCACGTGAGGTTCCCATGAACGATGGGAGGCACGCATCCGTGAAGATAGCTATAATAGTTAATTAAATATAAATCATATCATGTTGGAAACTATTGAAATCACTTCTACCGATAGAGAATTTGATTAAGATCCTACCTCAGTGCTGATAGTATTTGAGTGCACCATCTTTTCCAAGCCTGCAGCGGCAGCCTTTTCACGTTGCGTTTGGTGCGTTTTAGGAACTGTTTTAGTGAACCGCATGACATGTATTCCGTTATGAATATTACCTAAAATAACAATGAAGGAAATGTTAAATGCGTCCGATTTTATAGATAGGTTAGAGAGAGGTTATGACGTGACTTACCCTCGGTTTATCATTGTGCGTATCTGTCCAATATCGGTGGAACTTGACAATGTTGGGGTGTTCGAGCCTCGTGAGGTTGTCGAACACCATTTGTATCTTGTCCTCTTGTGCTTTGAAGTTCTTCCTCTCTGAGAACTGCACTTCGTTCCAGACGACTTCGACGCCTTCTTCGGTGTCCATCGCCAAGTGTGCGACGTCGATGCCAGGCACATCGCGTTGTTCCACCTGAACCAATAAAAACGATATAACTATAATACAATAATGACATATATTCTGTTTCAACACCAAACACATATTCCATAGACATCAAAACGAAAACTTGTAAGATTTATTTATATAGTATAATTAAACATTCAACTGAACATGATATTCATTGATTGTAAAACTACATTATTGGTTGGATGAAATAATATTTTATCCTAGTGACATCTCGAGCGATGATTTGCACACAATATACAATGAAGGAGACGAGCATGGAAGCAATCATCACAAATTGTCGATTTAACTGTACCGGTAGCGGAATATCTGAGGTCGATTTGATAACAATTTAGGACAGATTGTTTGATTAGCAATGTACTTATATACTCACATTTTCTGATCAAATCAACCCAATTACGTAGGAAACATAATATTATTCATATAGAAAATGCCTAATGAAGGAAAAATTCAATGAACCTTGTTAAGACATCATAATAAGCGTATGGGAGTGGAAAGTATCAATACGATTATGTGTTTGTTTACATTTGAACCGTTTAGATTTGGTTCACAGCACTTAATTGCACAAACCGATAGGGATATAATTAGCTGGGGCTGTCGACCGATAACGAATCAATTATTATACCACCTACACTAATATTATATGTTTATTGGAATTAAAGATTGTTTAATATTTACAATGCATTAAATGCGCAGCATTAACTATCTAACAGGGACGAAGTAAGTCATTTCAATAACCGTGCTCTATTTTTAATAATCTTTTAAGTAATACATTTTTTCATTTTAAAAAGATATCTATCTTCTTAGGTAGTCAAGAACGCTTTAAAAATTCAGGAACAAGTATAACGTGCATCAAAGACAAGGTAGAAGTCGGTACAAATTATGCAAATAAACAAACATATCGCAAACTCATATAAGTTCGCAGTATTCTGTGTCGGTTGGTGTTGGTACTTATTGTGTCATATTTGTTTGTGCTAGAACTTCCTCATTTGTAGCTTTAGCATTACCAAGTTTGGGAGTGATTACTTTGAGGCAAGTTCGCTAGTACTAAAACTTTTCTGCAGTCCATAAAATACGTGATGGAAAATGATCATAACATGAATTTTAATTCTGGAGTTCTAGCATCGTAGTACGGGATTCAATATTAGGTTAGATAATAATATTTTTATCACAGTTGCTCATAAAGTGGATCTTATTCAACGGCTTTTAGGCTCATAATCCAACATATTATGCACGCGTGCGTTTTAGATTTGTTAACTAGTGCTGTAAAGTTATCCCGAAAAGGTAGGTACCAAAGAGTTTTTTAGCTAGCAAAAATGGTTGTCTCTAAAGTCGGTTTACGAACGAAAATTTTACGTGATAATGACTTAGAAAACGATTAAAAATTGAGTTGTTTATTTTTTGTTTTTTCTTTACTTAAATATATTGTTTTTCCGTACCATTGTATTTTGTTCTTAACCCCCGACGCAAAAACAAATAGAAAAACTCTAAAAAATAATGTATGTCACACGAGGATGTATAGGTTAAAAGTCTTTAGCCTGGCCTTTCCGGAGCATAATTAACAAAAAAATATTGCCTTAAAAAAATGTAAACATAGAGTTATCACAAATATTTTGTTAATTATTATTTTGTTTTCTTTTCAATTCTTTTTTTTTCGCAACTGTGATAAAAAACGTCGTACGATATACGTGTGGAATTGATATTTGCATCTTGGCTTCTATAACACGCTCGCTGCCGCTCGCGCGTCATAAACCGCCTCTATGCAAAGATCAATTTACCACACTTATATCGTAATGTACTATTAAAAACGAAATATTTCTTAGAAGTCAACTTTAACACCCATAAATTCGCACTTCGATTGAATTCATACAAATATTGGTCAGTATATCAAATATTGATTGTGGTGTCTCGACATGGCATACATTCGGCATATCTAAAAAATATACGGCATACCTAAAATATTCAAGAATCTGAGACAGACATACTTGATTCACTTATAAATTCAAGGTATATCATATACGTTAGATAAGTTTTAGCACTATTAAAAACAAATTTTCGGATTGTACAGTAACAGGAAAAATAAGTAAGAAATTTGAAGAATTTCAACCTTAAGTAAATAATGTAAAGAAAAATAAACGAATATTTATTTAAGAAGGGTAGAATACATTATTTTTTTTAATTCTAGTTGTGGAGTCTTATTAATGATTGTTGTTGTAAATAACAACACAAATGCCAATACAAAACAATCAATAGATAGGTAGGTAAGTAAGCTAATAGAAAAATTGATTCGGCTTGCGCATTTTAGATTTTATCAATTTCATTTTGCGCACAATTTTATACAATTGGGCTTACACGTGTCAGACTATTAGGTGGTATTCGCTTTGGGAAGTCATTACTAGTATTTGGCATGTAAATAACGGTTTGATGTTGTTTGACGGAACTTGTTTGCAATAATATGGTATACAGTGTTGCCAACTATACGTTTTTATACGTAGATCTACGTACTTAAGGTCTCTCTTGCAAACCTTCGAACTTCAGTCCTATATCTATTGTATTGTCTATCAATTTGTAAAATAACGAAACTCATAGCTGAATGTGCATAATTTCCTTTACATTCGCGAAAAAAAAGTTAATAAACGTTCCGTTTTATACTAAACGCACACTCGCTTCGCCAACACAATACTACTTTTGTACTTATTTATAAACACAAGTGAAACACAGTTCTCATTCCATACATTTGTGACTGTGTAAAACGAAATATCTCATGTCACTAGAAAAACTTAACCTAAAAATATTTCGATTCGACAGAGTTACTATTGTTTTTTTTATATCTATCAAATTTTGATTTAATTGAACACAACTGAGGAAATAAACATAAGAAATAACTAGGTATGGACCGCGCGCGGGTTAAATACAGAGTTAAAACACTCATTTTATTCATCTTCATTTTACTCAGAAAAAAGTACGTACTTTTCTAATGGGGTCTACGCATTTTTCAAGTTAGCAACACTGATGGTATATACATAGTTCCTTGGAAATAATTTACATAATTTATGTATCTCGTTGAGTCTTATGGGATTGTAGAACAAACTAGAACTCTTTTATAATAAAAAAAGGCATTGTAGCAGAATTTAGCCAACTGGTTGTATGTTGTATCAACGTTGTTTCAGCCTTTTTGTATCTATAGATAATAAATATTATATCTAATCATACTGAATTATAATTCATAAGTGAACAGTAGTAAAGATCTATGCGTTTTCTATTTCGTAACCAATTATGAAAATTAGGATTATTTTGCAGGATGAAAATTGTAATATACTTACCTAATTAGGTATATTACAATTTTAATTCTGTTGAAGTTCTGATTTTTCAAAAATCCTTTCTTAGCTGATGCCTACGTTATAACAGCGATCTGTATGCAAGTACAATCTATCCATTAGTCTGAGCAGTGCGTTGATATTGATATTGAAGTCAGTCTAGAATCAAAACTTCTACGATCGTAAGGCAATATAAAAAAACAGAATAAGATTTAGAGCAGTATTGAGCTGAAACTAGAATTCTAGACAATCTGCACAGAAACGTGACTCAATTTATCGATCAGTCTGGCCTCTATCTGTATTAGCAACAGATTGATATTATTTGATTTGATAAAATTATATGAAAATCGGTAAGTGTGAATATAATGGGCTTCCATCTATACTTAAGTCTAATATAACAAATGTGAAACGATGTCTAGTATATGAATGCTTGCAGGTGGTTACAAAGATTATTAGCTTGGCACCCCCGAAACAACTAACCAGAAGGTACGTGCAGTTCGATGTGAGCTTTGTCTGTCACTCGTTAATAACTATTTTATCATATCTCCAGCCGTATTTAACACTCGCCTGAAAACTTTACGCACAATATTCGACTTAAACAGTAGTTCCAAATATAGTTGTTCACCGACGCAAGACAATGACACCTTATGCTGTAAGTTTTCATAACAAAGCATCGCTATTCAGTGTTGTATCGTAAACCTTTTGACGAAACATAAAGTGAGTGAGAGTCGGTGTGAGGGCTAGCGTCTGGTACATTACCGTGCGTAATGTCGCGTGAAAGAGGACCTAATGTCGACAGGCCCTAACGCGATACGCCCGTTATAAATAACTATGAGCTGAAAACGCTAGACAACGAGCTTTCTTTATGTATCAAGACCAGATAATGGACCGTTCGTTTCATTAACCCTCGCAATACCAATATTTCAAGCCGGCTTAGCATCCGAGGACAATAAAATCTTCAGACGTGGCACGTAATCGATAAATTTCGTTATGGTAATACCTGCAACATAACGTAACGGACCCCGATGTTGTTGTTAATATAACCCTGTAAATGAGCAGCAAATATAAACATGTTAGAGCGATCATCTGTTCGAAAAATAAGGGCATATTGATAGCCGCACTTGAAGGTTTCGCAATTTAACCGTATTGAAAAGAAACCAGCAAGCGGTCGCCGCGCCGCGCCGTTCGATTTGGATATATTTATCAGCGTAATCTTGAGTATTAATGTGCTTTCTCGCGAGTCTCGGATTTATCTATGGTCGGGATCAGGTAGAGGCGATGGCATGCTGTAGGTAGGCCTGTAAAGGGCGGTGATCGCAGGTGAGCGAGACTTTCTCGTGCGATTTATAAGAAACCGCGCAACGAAATCGGACTGTATGTCAGTTATTCCAGTAATAGAGACAACAAATCGACTACTGTCATGTTAAGACTCATTTCATAATGAAATATCAGATACAATGACGCAATGATTGCGTCGTTACATGGATATGGTGTAAAAATTACCATTTGTAATTTTTAAGAAAAAATATAGTCAACCATTGTATTCGAAATTTACAATCGATCGAAATTATGCTAATAAACTGAAATCAAGGAAGTAGTATCGTTGCGAATTTATACCGAACAGTGACTATATTGTCATTGTGTACTGTAAAATATGGAAAGGATACATTTTTAGAAGTTTATGAAGCTAAGTTGTAAATAGTGAAATTGACATCGTGAAGTCGTGGGACTCGGCAATATTATCTTGTTTGTTAAATTCTACGAAGAATATTGTAAGAGCGCAGTAAAGGAAGGGATCAATCGCAGTCGGTATAGGTTCAGTGTCAATAAAACTTCAAATGAGTGTGCAATAAACGTTATCAGGACATGTGTGAGTTCGTTCACTTAGTTTGTTGAACGTTATACAATATCACGTTCACTTGACTTTGGATCTTGTGTCCGTACACATAGAATGCAGAAGCGATGACGTTGTATTGCATCGCCAATCGCATATTTCGTTGATTCCTTTTTAGCTCGTTGGTAATGGTGTTTCCACCCCCAGCTCCCCCACCCGCTACCGCTCCACCCGCGTCCCGGGCCTCTAGGCATCCTATATTAGTCACAATTAGATGTGGACTATTTGCATTTGTCGTGGGACGAATACGTGGGCGTTAGATAAACTTAATAGACAATTCTATCACCCTTTAGCATTCTGCACTATTAAAAATAACAACTTATTTTTAGAAACAGTAAAATAGAAGAATTCAGGCTACACGTGCCAATATTTACACTATTCTAGGTAAACTTTACGATTAAGACCTTGTACAATGTGTGTCAAAAAGTCCTTTGATTTTATTGCCTAGGAGACCATGAAATCATGTACTAATGTAAAGATATCAGGTAGATACGTATATGACTTAGAATAGTGCTTGCGTTGAAGACTATAATAACGACATTTTTTATTATAAAACAAATGATAAATGAATCATTGATCTCAATTCAAAAGCGAATGTTAGAACATTGATTCTAACGCAAATGATACACCTACGGGCGTGTCGATCCGTCTGTCGACTAGTCGTAAACTACACCAATAGACAATATCAGCTAATTGAATTGCTTTAGTAGTCATCGGGGAATTGCCACTAACGAAAATTGTAATTGGATTAGCTGTTTTAACGCAAATTAGTTCTTTTGATAAAGGTTGGAAAATCTAGTCAGTGTAGTTAAAGCACGTATGTCTAGAATATACTTTTTACCTCGTGATTTGAAGACATCCAATTTTTCTATTTATCCTACTGAATGCAACAGAATGCTGCTTCTAACTCGTAAACGAAATTACCTTTTCGACAGTCTTAACATGCGCAAACGTTAGGTGTGAATGATAGTTGAATATAAATATTCGATGTAACATCTAGGTGTGTATTATGTTGAGATATTAGGAAACAATTCCAGTGGAATTATTCAGGGCCGAACTTATATCTGGGGGTAGAAATACCCCCGTTAATACAGTTTGTGTTCAACTAGGTGCCCAAAGTAATTAGCGGATTAAGACAGCAGCTACAGTTCGACCGGGAACGATAATTAACGTAGGCGAGCCAGACGTTAGTAACAAAACGACCGAATCAAATTAAAACCGATGTCCAGCACTAAATCGTAAACGACGTTTAAATGAAATACAAAAAACTGCATGCCTGTAACTTGTAATATCAAATAGTGAGACACGCTAATTACAAGAACGTCACGTATCACCTGACATTTGCTCAAAAAAGAAGGACGTGTGCACTATTGGTGCACACGTCCTTGCCTAAGTTGATTCAATATGAAACACTCATTAGCGCTGTTAGCGAGTCGAGCGGAACAAATAGGACAATAAATTTAACTATTAAACTTGGGAAATATAATCCTAGCCAAACTAGACTCTACCTACACTACTATAACAAATTTCATTTTAATGCAATAATTAAAAAGTACAACATTTTTTTGGCAGAAGTATGATCTAATGCGCACAAAATGTAGAGTGGCGACCCGGCGACATACAGGATGATAAACTGCAGCTTTAATGAACTGCACAAAGATATAGCTAATTGTTCAATTATCCGTTACAATTTCTGCAAAATATTAATGAATTTCCGGGACGTAGATCTATAGCATGATCGACCTTGTAATAACTGAGATACTTCTGCTAAATTCCATTGCAGAATTTTATGAGTTGGAAATAAAAGTTCGCGAAGGTCGCGACATTGACCTCGAACGCGAACGATACAAGAGATACACAAACGGTAGCGATTGATCAACCCCAGCAAGAGGCACGCACCGATTCAATGTCAAGAGCGAATCTATTCTTATCTGTGAGTATGAGAGCGATATGTTGCGTCACAGCCAGCGTCACTCGTCACGGGGATCCCTATAAAGCCGCGATATGGTTCCGCCCACAGCCCGCTTCGACAGTTGAGATTAACGTGAATATTAAAAATTACACAACACGTAACGGAAACCCGGTGACGTCGAATGCAACGTCATTTTTATTTGATTATGATTAATAATGTCCATGGGGCCGCTCGGAGGAGAATCTTATTTTAGAATAGTGACGTTTGTGTGCGAAGCGACAAATTGCAAACATCCGCTGACGGTCTCCTTAGGGAATGTTCCACCCGTGCAAGCTATCATCAGTAAGCTCAAGGAATATTTTTAAATTACAGGATACACACTTGGGCAGTAAGCAACGTTTCGTCAGTGATATTAAAGTAAACAATCGATAATCTTAGCTGCATTTAGATATAAGTAATAAAGGATACAGAATAATTATGAAAACCATATACTGTGTAAATGTAATGTCGTCGACCCATCAGGTGCGGATCTGGCGTTGCGTCGCAACAGTGCCCGTCTCTGGCAGTCCTCCAAGCGCCCCGGATGGCGTCGATACATCAACCGTTCTTGCGATGCACTAGCGTGCAAACACAGAACAAACTAATAGTTTACACTTCGAACAACTATGATCTTTTATACTCTATAATAGAATTCTTTGGACATAGTTCATCTTTAGGTCGATGATAGTCGACGGACCTAAACGTCAAGAAAGCGGTAAATAATATGTTTTGAGTGATTTACCTTTTTAGGACGAAACAGAAGCGTAATTTCACAGGCGTTACAAAGACTAAAATAATCGGAATTAGTAAGGTAGAAAACAGCAGTGATATCAATAATAAGTTAAATTCGACGATAACAGAGCAACTTTACTCATGCCAGAACAATCTTGGAAGCTGAAACGTCGATGACGTGACTATGACGCCTCCTGCGCTATTACGTTACATTTTATTAGATTGAATTCAGCTGCCAGCTCGAGGTTGAGATGATTAATCGATACACAACTGGCTTTGATAAGAGTAATAGAGCTTAGCATATTATTATTTATTTATTTATTAATTGTGATTCTAGTCAAAATAAGAACATTTGAATTTGGGTTTCACTTTCGACTGAATTTTAAGAGGTATAAAATGACCCAAGAGTGCTTGAGATCAAAACATGATCTTACATGTTGTAACGTGTAAGGATTTAATTAATCATTCACAAACGAATAAGGTATTAATACTCTCATTAATTATGATAACATTTGTACAGATAAATGCCTATTTTATCTATTGTATAATGAAATTAGAAGATAAGATAACATTCCAATAGTTAACAAGGCTATAAACTGAGATAATGTTTAGAATTAAGCGTGACTAATAGAATTGTCCTATTTACATGAAATACGATCATAGTTAGTATTGTGCGACGAGGAGCTAGCAAAAGGAATGGCGATTCTTGCCGAAGATAGCTCGAATGGCGAGATGAAAGTGGATTAATTTAGAGAAGAGCAAAATGCAGCCGCGGCATTCGAGTATCGAGCTGCATTGTCACGGTCTAGTGCAGCGGTCGAGTGATGCATGGGCCATTCTGTCGATACTTGTTTTTTGTAGCAACGTCTAATAAATTAAACTAAGCAACTATTAGCAGATAAAATAATCTTGACAAATTATTTTATCTGCTAATAGAATAACATCGCTTATTAAAGGGGGGCGCGGGTAGTTCTTTCTCCATACAAATCCTCCTCCCTGATAAATCTGTAGAGCAATTCCTTTTTCATAAACCCTAGGTTTGCGTACATATGCCCCTCAAAAACCTGAAATAAAAAGCTAATCACAGAGGCAGCAAAGCTTGGTTTTATGGAAAAAAATAATAATTGCTCTTGAGCAATTTTGTATGGACAACGCGCTGCGGTATACCGTCTATATGTGGTCTTCCATATTTCACGATATAATGAGGTTGGTAATCAAAAAAGGATTCAAACAAATAGAAACCAAATCGATATCAAATAAGAAGTGTAATAATATGTCCGTCGTTGAACAAATCCTAAAATAATGGAACGGAATATGATATTCCCGTTAGACTAACAAATCGCGGTGAATCATTTTTGATTCAATTTGTACTCGTAATGTACACATACCCTTAGCGTTAATGTATCATGTGTGACTGTTTGTCCAGAAATAATCTCGGCTTTCAGATACCTACTTTTACTACGTCTGTTTTGTAAAAATCAAATCACAAAGCAAATATTGATTCTAACACATTTGCTAGTAAATAGAAAGATATTAAAGTCGAGAAGAAAAAATATTATTTTATATAATTATATTTTGTTTGATTTTTGTTTGCAATGAATAGGCTCTTATACTGGTTTGATTTTGAAGAAACTTGGTATGAAGGGACATTGAATAATTTTTAATACGACATTCCCACGGGTGTTTTAGGAATCCACTCCAAAAGCAATGTAACCCTACCGCGATGTAGTCATATCAAGATTTAGTCGTAAAGCGATCTAGTCATACCAGCTGTCTAGTCATAACGAGATGTAGTCATCCTACTTCCTATTCCATACCTACTTCTTACCCCTTTTATCTTGTAAACATAATATGAAATATGTAAGTTATGTTGTAAGTTATATTCTGGAAATAGATCGATCGCCACTTTAGCTCAATGAGAGATTTATGATCTCATATAAAATAATATATTCTCGAATTCAGATTTCAAATGTGAAATTAAATACTTGTGAAACTGATCCGTCAGTAACAGCCAAATGTAATGGGAACATTTCCCGCCATATGAGGTGTTTAGCGTTGAGACACTCTGCGTGTCAAGTAAAATATAAATTCAGTTACGCAATTTTGACGTCGCCGCGCGTCGTCGCGTCGACAGCTTACTGGCAACTTTACAGCTATTTTTATTTGTATTTACATTACAGCGATGGTAAGCAAAATCTATTTTTAGACTTTATAATAACGCTTCAATTTACTTTGGATGGTGGAAATGAAAGCTAACATTCTTTTTACTCAGGATGGAAGTGAATACGGTTTGGCGTATTACAGGAAATTTGTATTAACCGTTGTCAGGTTTCTATTTAGGTATTTAGACAATTAGGTTAAGCAATTGTGGTTTATACAAAAACAAACTATATCAGCTGTTTTTACGCCTTTAGAGGTCAGATTTTCAAAAATCCTTTCTTAGTAGGTACTCCCCTACGTCTTAAAAGGAAGCCACGTGCAAAGTTTCAGACTAGTGTTGTAGTTTCAGAGATTTCTTGATAAGTCTTTTCCTCTTTCGACTTTTATTTTATGACAGTTTTAGACAACAATTTGTAAATTATGTAAATCCTCTATTGGTACAGTACCGGAAGTACCCCGGTACGCGGTGTCCCGTTCACGCCCCGTAAATTCAAGCAGTCATGTTTCAAAATATAACATTTTCCACAACATAGTGTTGAATGTGTTACTGTAAAAACTGAAAACACGGCAAATTCTAAAATTCACTGGTAAATATTAAGATTTACCGTAATGAGTCACCAAAAGTCTATATGGTATCTTTCATCATCAATTTTGACTTATCTTTAAGTTCTTAAATATCTTTGTTTATTAAAAAATAGGATTTACCAAACTCTGTTGGTAAAAGATCTGTTGGAAAAGATAAAAGATAATTTACCTTATCCTAGTTCATAAACATAAAATGATTTTAGAAAAAAGTCTTACTGCATTTACCTTTGCGGGTTTGATATATTGGAGTTTTCTGGTGATTCTTAAAATTGTCAATAATTCGGGCTAAATAAAGTAACACTATGAATACTCGTACTAACCGACCGCGACGTATTTTACGATCCTTCGATATGATTACGCGCTATTGTTCGTCGATTTTACTGGTTTTCTTAACGGAATGCCCACATAAAGTGGCGTAGGTAAGAACCTAGCCCGTACACTCGTACACTCGTATAGCCGTACACTGAGATATTTGCAATGGTTAATTGTTGATTTACCATACCTAATCGTTCGTTTCACTTACAACCCGATCTCGAATAAAGACGCCTTATTTATTGTTTAACTTAAAGGATAATAAACACGACAACAGTTACATTTAATAACAATTTACCAATGCAGTTATTGACAATCTTACTTTTAGTTTTTTGTCTCTTATTTACAGACAAGCTTTTGCCCGCGACTGCGTTCCCTTAGGAGTCGATTTTTCCAAAATCTTTAGTGGATTCCTACGTCATTTTATCTATCTGAATGCCAAGACCGATCAGTCCATTTTAGTTTTATATAACAGTCAGGAGTTGGTTTAAGTGTGTTCAATAATTGTCATTCATTCATAGTTGTAATCATCACGAGCGGTGTATTCGATATAGAATCTACGAGTAATACGGAATACGGAACATGGATATCAACTGTAATCTAACAATACAATCAGTAACCAGTAACATAGTACCACGATAACTAGAACAATACTACTATTCAGGAGTTTAATTGAATCCGATAATATTAAACGAAAATTGGCTACAATTTGACTTCGGGTCAAATACCTAATTATGTAAAGCGAATCGACACGGAAGCCGTGAATATTTAGGGTGAGAATATACGTGAGCGCAATGTTTAACAGCTGGAATAGCACATACTTACACTATTTTAAACATTGAAAAGTTTTTCAAATCAAGGTGAAGAGTGCCCAAATCGTGAAAGCCCATATTTTCTAAATCTTAAAGATACGAGATCGCGAAATAACCGCATGGGTCTAAAGTATCATATGGATATAGAATTCCGAAAATAGGACTGGCACTATTTAATGAATTAAAAAATTTACGAAAATATCGAAAACGTTCGCCATTTTTTTGACGTTGAGACTGAAAAAACTTTTTTCTTAAGCGACTAATTTGAAAAATGAAAAAATACGCCCAGAGGGAATTCTTCTACAGTTTGAGTATCGTCGGTCCCCAGTCGGGTGAAAAGTGTGGGATCAGCTTTTTGATACCCGGAAAAAACGTACCATCAATGTGTGGGATTAAGAAGCTCCTATAGTCTTCCGTTCAGATAAGGACGGTTAAGATTGGGAACAGAAATGACAGATGTCAAATTGACAGGTGACAGCTGTCGAACTTAGAACGGCTGTATCTCAGAAACTTTTGATTCTATATCGATGGTCTCTTTGCAGAAGTGATAAATCTCATCGGATCTTCATTTCAGGTCTTCTTCTTCTCGTATAGTGGTGTGGCTCACCTATTTTTAGAGTTATCAGATCGCCTTAAGGCCTCTAACTTCACCAAACGACTGTAGTAGAGTTAGCAACCGGGACCAACGGCTTAACGTGGCTTACGAAGCACGGAGGGGCTCACGAAAACACATTTTTGACACACTGTTAATTGGTGACATATCAAGGTAATGACCGCGCTAGGCGTCACTTGACCCACACGACCGTAAACGATCAGCTGTGATCCTCCTCAATTTCTGCTGTTAAACATAAAACAGCTATATCTCAGAAACTATCGATCTTAGATTTATGGTCTCTTTGAAGAATTGATCTCATCGATATCTTAATTTCAAGTGACAGTTGTAAAATATTAAACGGCTATATCTCACAAACTATTGATCCTAGATTGATTATCTCTTTATAGAAGTGATAGAATCAGACGTCATCGAGATCTCCATTTCAGATGATGGCTGTCAAACTTAAAACAGCTATCTCAATATGAGAAACTATTGATCCTAGATTGATGGCCTCGTTATGGAAGTGATAGATGTCATCGAGATCTTCATTTCGGGTGACAGCTGTCAAACTTAAAACGGCTATATCTCAGAAACTATTGATTCTAGATTAATGGTCTCTTTGCATAAGTGATAGATCTCATCGAGATCTTTATTTCGGGTGGCAGTTGTCAAACTTAAAACGGCTATATCTCCGAAACTATTGATTCTAGATTAATGGTCTCCTTACAGAAGTGATAGATCACATCGAGATCTTCATTTCAGATGTCAAACTTAA
This sequence comes from Idaea straminata, assembly GCA_951213275.1. Taxonomy (NCBI): domain Eukaryota; kingdom Metazoa; phylum Arthropoda; class Insecta; order Lepidoptera; family Geometridae; genus Idaea; species Idaea straminata. The sequence continues at coordinate 15,337,831 of OX577849.1, forward strand.
AACTCAGAACTATTCATTCTAGATAGATGGTCTTTTTACAGAAGTAGATCGCATCGAGATTTTCTTCCAGTTTGAAAATATAATTCTTTGGATTATATACCTAAAGAAGTTCCTGATATCGTCTATAAAAAGGAGGTCCGCCTGGGTATGCCTTAGCAGACCCAGGCCGACCTCATTTTTTGAACATGTTTATGTTTTCGTGATCGAGTATAGTGCCCCGATTTATGAAATGATATTTGCCTGTAGTTACACAGATATGAGAGGTACGCGAATAGGCCATTTGTCAAAATGTGCGTTTTCCGGAAGGCTTCAAAATGCAATTTGAATTCCCAAAATCCGTAACTTTTTAAGATTTGTCAAAAGTCAAAATTTAAAAAAAATATTTGACTTGTATTGAGAATTTAGTAATTTTTTTAAGTATGAAAAAAAAACAAGTTCTAATTATTGAATTAAGCTACAGTTTGAGCAATTTTAGGAGGCAGGCGGATAAAAACTGTAGGCTGTCTGGGGTCACTTACGCGCGAGGTCAGTCTACGCTCCGTTCAATTTATCGTATTTTTGTCAAATTTTACCGTGTGCTTTATTTTAAATTACATTTTAAATGATTTTGATACTTATGCTTAGTGTAAGATCTGAAGATTTTTATATAGATATTGTTACGGAGAAGGAAGACATCGTAATGAAACCCGTGGCTTAGTTGACATGGACAGGGTCGAGTAAGCTGAGAGGGTGGGTTAGGGTGCTGGGCTGGGTAAGTCTACTCAATCTTATAGATGAGATGGCCAATTTGATGTATAATTATTATCTCGATATAACCGAAGAAAAAGTCAGTATCGAATCGGCAGCGCGGGTGTGTGAGCATTTGTCTAATGTAGTCGGTTTTGCTACTCCTAGGTAGGTATATGGATCCCAAAAATGTATATAGGTAGGTACTTGAAACTTTTTCTTCGCCATGTGCTCTCCAATGAAACACAGTAACTCAGTGCTCGTAATTGAAAACAATGTGAAGTGTAAACATTTAGGAGCTCTCATTATGAATAAACGAAGACAAACTTGAATTCAACCGATAGTTGATATAATGAAATACCTAACCGATTGTACACTGACTTGTTTATTTCATCGGCGAGGTATCGGCCGACAGTTTAGTGTGCAGTCCGCTTATCGTGAACATTTTCCAGTGTGGGAAACATGTTTTCCCAGACGAGCCCTCGTTTGTGATGGTACAACACAATGGAATCAATGCGAGGTTTTCATTTATATCAACCATAATATAAATGTTCATTTGGAGTTATTCCGAGTAAATAGAAATAATGTCGAACACGTTGATATGCTCTTTTTTTTTTAATTATTCTAAGGGTTGGCACGAAAACCATAAAAGAACGAAATCTTTTTAAATCGGGACCAGTTTAGATTTCTTAATCAAGGGGTATTGGAGCGTTCTTAACTAACAGATATTTAACCTTACAATATGACATCCCCGAAAACCTAACGAACGATATTCATCATCGATATTAGACAGACATTTGAAAAAAGTTCAATTCTGTCTGATCCAAACCAATCCATGTTTTCGGAATTGGAATTCTTAAATCTGATTTAGTAAATTAAAAAATTACAGATTTACCCATAAACATAGCAATAAAAAAATAATGACCTATACTTGTTAGTAGGTCATTATTTATAAATAGTGATTTTTAAGGTAAAAACGTAAGTAAACTGGAAACTAAAAATGTCAATTTGTTCTTATTAATGGTATGAATGAACCACCCAAGAATAGTGGAGCATTGTATTTCGAGTATCAGGTGTTAGATCCGATCGATGATCTCGATATACCATATCGACGGCGAACAAATAACGCACTTGCGAACACTGGATCGTGTTACATTGCTCTTCTAATACAGGTACCTAGTCCTGAATACCTACCTGGTGTGCTGGACATTTGGAGAGGATGGATGACGCAGAATCGTAAATATAATCTCCAATTGGACTCCCCAATAAAAACGTCCAAGGGGAAGACTAAGTAAGCGCTAGAAGAACTGTGTGAAAGATCTTTGACGAATGGGGCAAATCACGAATTTCAAAATGGCCATTATTAAGTAATAGAAGTAAGGAACCGATATGTGTCTAAAATTGAGAACATACCTCCGTGACATTGCGGTCGAATTTATACGTACTGTGCCTTATTATAACGGATTGTTAATATCGTTAGTGCTAATCACCCACTGCTAAGAATATAAATAGAATCTTAATTGATTTTACATTAACTGCCAGAAATAAACCGAATATAGCATCATAAAGCGGTCGACTAATTAACGGAAAGTTATGAAATATTTCTTCTATAATAAGGTAGAGATAATACTTTTATAAATAAACTGGATCGTCGTCGTAATGAATGGACTAAGATAAGACGTAATATCAAAGGCTTCATTAGTTCTATAATCGACCAAGGCTGTCTACAAGACGACAGATAACAAAACTTGGGATATTTATAGATCAAATAAAAGACCTACTCAGACTCTGGTATAGGTTCACTAGTATCTACCCGCGGTGTCGCTCTTGTTTCAGATACTCGCCGATGGAGAGTACTCTATCTGCACACAGTCTATGGAGCAACTTCTGCAATGTGCCCAAACAACTACACATTGGACGACCTTTATGGCTAATGATGCTGCCATTGCTGTTGAAAGCTATCGGTCTGACCAAATATAATTGAACCTTAGACACGACAAGATGAAGTATCTTATGTCCTATTTTCACCTCATAGGCTGCTTTTCATCCAAATCCATCGTGTTGATTGATCATGAATAGGAAACAAAGAATAAGGTCTCTACTTTGAACTGATGACAAAGTTTGTAGCGGACCCCTTTGTTTTGTCCCAAAATTGTTCGCTTTTACGACCGCCATGATTCACGACCTAAGCCGATATGAATACATTTCGAATAACATATAAAAACGATCGCCGTCATGCAACTATGTAAACTAAAGAAGTTTACAGAGTTATATATCTTCCATAAGTTAAGGTTAAGGTGCTTGAAATAAAATTTGTAAATACACACATCAACAAAGTTTAGGGAACACGGGTAAAATAGTGTTTATTAGGGAAAAACAGCATTTTTTTTAGAAAAACAGTATTATTTGTCTTGAGTGTTGTATGAATAAGAAGAATAAAAATGTTTATTGCATGTTTATTGCATAAATTGTGTACAATGGATGTTAGGTAGTTTTAAAATGTATGTCAATAGAAGCGGAATTTTATACTCTTTTTAATGATTTAAGTAACTTTATTAAAGGGTTGCCATAGAAAAAGATGGAAATTTAGTATGAAAACTAAAATAGTGTCGAAACTGAGAAACAAAACAAGTTTATTTTAATAAAAACTCTATTGACACGTTAAAATTAAATAAAAAAAATTGTTTTTGGCAACTTTTAAGCCATCTGTTGGTCCACTACAGCATTAGCAACGGCTCTACATCAACGTGGCATACTAAGTGTGGGGATATCAATCTTTGTCTGAGGAATAGTTCTCTTTACTCTGTAAAGGTGTGAAAAAGTTATTTCTCCATATTTAAATTTTGGGGAAATTTCCTGAAAGGTCTTCTGCCTAGCAAATCTCACGGATATTTAATGGAAATGCGATCGGCAAACTACGGAGGTCACTCTAATACCGTGATATTGTACTCGCTGAACTCGTTCACAACCAGCTTTACGGTGTGAAATTGTGAATACTTCCATTATTTTGCATGAACATGAAATCTTGGTCGAGCTGTTGTTGGTGGGGTATCTATAACTATAGAGTACAAAACCTCATCACGGTATTGCTCTGCATTTAAAGAGTCTCGTGCCAAAACGAGATCTTTTGCGTTTACATATTGAGATGGATGGAACCCATAGACATACAATTATATAAGAAAGTCACATAGTGGCACGTAGAAAAACCACACACATCGATAACAAACCAATAGGCATCTCGATAAATTCTCACGGAGTTGTTGGTTTCTCGTAAACAAGGTGTTTGACGTATGGTGTAGTATATATTGTGTTCATAAATCAGAGTTCAATAGTCCACCGTCGTCGTCTGCACCAGCGGGACACCTGTCACGCTGACGCCAGATCTCGTGTGACGTCAACACCATTGTTATTGGAAATCAATGAAAAGTTTGTTTTTATTATTGTTTTGTCGTCAAATAGGTATAATTATGGTTTTTTTTTGTCTGAGTCATAATTCCCTCATCTCGCTTGAAGCATCTCACAGAAGCATACCTCATATTTGTTATGAATTGGTAATATGTTATACAAAATTTTGAACAAACTGCTAAAAATCACTGATTGTGCAAATTCAGAATTTGAACGGATGGCGATGCTCCCGATGGAAAGTGGTCTATAGTATATAATGCTTTCCTAAAAACAACATGGTGAATCTAGAGTCTTGATTGTTAAAAGACAAAAACGACCCTGGAGTTCTCTGGTTTCACTGTAAATTATATGAAATAAAGCGTTAATATGATAGCAACAACAAAATGTATAGGTCTGTCTGATCTCTTAAAATAGATGTAGAGAGCCCTCTCACATATTATTCTGGATAGGTTTAATAAGTGCCAGTACTGTAGCTGATTGAAGTAAATGTATATAGTATGAGTATTCAATGGCTTATTGTTCGAGAGGATAAATTAATTTCCAATCCATTTTACCTCCTGTTCCATTTCAGTCTGAAATGGAAAAGCCACTTCAATTAAATGTTTCGCGGTTACATTTCATGATTTCAACGACGGTATTTTTAGATTGTTTTGTTTTTCAACAAATCATATTTTATGATAAAAATAACAAGCTAAATTGAATAAAAAACATACACATACAGATTGTGAATGTTTGAAGGGACGACCTCCGAAGGGACTAAGATATTCCACCCTGAAGGGCGATAAAAATAGAAAACTCGACATGTATAAAATGATGCTTCTAAACTCTGGTGTCTGCATAAAAATACGATTGATTTTACAAGACTAAGTTCTTTTTTTTTTGCACATAAAGCTTTTTTAATACAAAGTAGACATCATTCAATTAAAAATAGAATTTAGTTAAATCTGCAAGACACTTGTTAATTAATGTTTTTTACATCAAGTTGATTTAGGTTATAGGTAGGTACTTACATATTTTTGAAATGTTACCATAGTTCTAAACGATATTGGTTGACATAAAAATACGTACTTAGGTACAATAATAAAGGAGAGCAATATAAATGAACCTAAACGAACGGTAGATTACTCTCGCTCGGATCAAAAGTGACGTAAGTAAAACGATGCAAATCACGGAAAAAAGTCTCTCCGTGCAATAATAACTTTATCATTTATCAGCCAACTATGACATTGTCATACTCATGCATTTTCCGTGTTATTTGTGACGTAAGCGAGGTGAACGACTCAGTACATACCTACCAACCCACTGTGAGGGCTAGATACCTATTAAGCGGTCATACTGTCCAAGGTTCGAAAAAAGTTTAAATTCTAACGCTTCACAGGAAAGGTTAAGGTTGGGACTAAGTTCAGTTATTGTGTCGGAGTCGTTAGAATACTTTTTGGTGCCGTTGCCGATGGACAGCCGATGACTGCGTCAGTCGATTTTCGTCGTCTTAGTGGGTTCATGGATTACGAGCATCATCGGCTCAATTCCAAAATCAAAAAGAAACAATTCTTGCAGGCTTTTAAGTAAACTGAAGCTAATTAGGTGCGGCAACTGTTCATTAGTGAAACGGCAATTAAAATAATAAAAAGGCAAAAAAATCCATGTGCACCATGAGTGTTATGATGCTTGTACGGAATCACATTTTATGTGACAACTAGATTCTTTTTTCCTGGCTATATACCAATCGATTCTCCATTCTCCTCTATAATTAGCCATCCAATCTTTTCTTACACAGTCCATATTTTCTTAGGTCGTCCTGTACTTTTATGATCTCTGTTAGTCACATGCATGACCATACAAACACAAACGGTTCCATCACCTTTTTCGGAACTGGAGCCACTTACAGGCCACCTCTATACCTACTCGTTTCTTATTTTGTTTGATCTTCGTTTTTCCACATATTCATCTCAGCATACGGCAACTAGATTCATAGTTACGTTATATCCAAGGGTTTCCAGACCATCTATGGTAACTCACCATACATTTCGGACGTATGCGTTGGTTGGCCTAATGTGGTTTTACCTTTATTCACGTCAGCAAGTATATGCCACAAGTGTTACGGCTGTGACGTCAACGACATTGTTATGATTATGTAGTACATAATGTATGGGGTAAATATTACATGCATTATAATTTGCAATGTTTACGTCATAAACTGAAAACACTGTTAAGTGATTACCTAGTTAAGGTGACTCCGATTTAATTTACTGTATCATAATAATGGTTTCATTAATGTTGAAAGTACGTTAAGCCGTTGGTCCCGGTACTTCTAGTAGCAGTCGTTAGGTCAAGTTAGAGGCCTTAGGGCGATTCTAAAACTCTAACAATAGGTGAGCCACGCCACTATACGAAAAGAAGAAGATTAATGTTAAATACAGGGTGGAATTCAATTGTCTAGGTGATACAATAATGTACTACCTACAATTATTGAAAATTCGATATTTTGTATAGATGCTCTCCGAAATCTAAAACCAGCTGTTGGAACTCTACACCTCAGTAAGTCGGAACTGTTAAGGAAAAAAGTATTATGTTTCAATACTCGGAGGTATGTACCACAGTCCCTATTTCTATTAAGGTAAAATAAGAAAGACCACAGAATAAATAATGATACAGAGAAGCACGAACGCGACGGTTTAACTATTTGCTCCTTACATTCCACGTCTACTGCATAATTGGCTTTGCCTTATAGTCTGGGCCCACAGTAATCCCGCTTCTGAACTACTCACTAACGAAATAATGGCTAGGATTATACTTAACTTGAAATCAATTTTTCAATCTCGATATCTTTCAAATATAGAAGATATTACTATAGTTAGATAGATAGAATGTGTATCCACAAGATCCCCTCTCTCCTCCAAGACCTGTCGTCATGTTGGGATTGGAATGGACCGTGAAGAAAAAGATGCAGCGGTGATGATAATGCTGAGGAACGAGAATTGACAAAGTATGAAACCAGTCTATAGGAGGAAACCTAAAACTAGCGCGAGTTATAGAAGGCGTGAAAAAGAACCGTTTGAGCAGGAATGGACATGTGATGAGGAGAGATGAGAAGCATGCGCATGTGACTAGACTAGAGGAATGGGGCGGAAGAGGACGACCTATGAAAAAATAGATGTACTGTGTGACAGAGGATATGGGAGAGATGGAAGGCTCTTAGAGGTAATAAATAAAAGGACAGACAGAAGCAGGGTTCGAAAATATCCGATATTTATTATAAACTAGCAGCGCTCCGCGGTTTTACCCGCGTAACTCCCGATCCCGTGGGAATATCGGGATAAAAAGCCTATAGCCTTCCTCGATAAATGGCCTATCCAACACAAAACGAATTATTCAATTCGAACCAGTAGTTCCTGAGATTAGCGCGTTCAAACAAACAAACAAACTCTTCAGCTTTATAATATAAGTATAGATTTATTATTTTGTTTTGAAAGATTATTCAACTCAGGTTTGCACCTGGTAAAAATCAAACTGACACGGGCGTTAACCAAGTGCCAGTTTAGGTTTGAAGAGTTGAGACTGGTTGGGGTTGATGAGATATAGATACGTTAATACTATTGTCTGAGTCAAGTTGGAGGAATTTTATTACTATACAGCAATATTTAAAATAGACGCTTTCTGTAACGTTAGAAAAGTGTTCTTGGGTAAATCAAGTACTTGTAGGCTATTGAACAAATATTTAGGGATTACTCCGGTTGTTGACTCTACTATCGGGATAATTATGACTCTATTCATCTTCCATACTCTTTTTATTTCTTCTTGTAATTCTGTGTATTTCCTAATCTTTTCCGTTATGGTGGTCTGTAAGTTATTTGTATTTGGAACTGCAATATCTATAATATATGTATGCTTATTAATTTTGTCTACTAGTCGTGTCTGGACGGTTGTTATAGATAGTATGATCGGTGAGTATAGTGCGGTCATAATATAGTTAGTGTGAGGAGTTTTCAAGTACATGTTGAGCTGTATATTTGTAGTATGGTATGGAAGGTCCTTTGATGAGTGAATGTTTGTATGCAAGTTTTTGGTGAATGATGTTAGCGAGTTGATTGTGTCGGTGTGTATAGTCATTTTGTGTGAGAGTGATGCATGCGCCTGTGATATGTTGTATGGTTTCCGGTTTATTGTGACATTTTCTGCATAAATCGCTCTGTAAAGGAGACTGGGACCTATAGGCTAAATTGTAGGAAGTTGAGAAATAGCTTCAAAAATTGCTAATTTTTTTCTATATTAATACTTTAAAAATCAGTCTAATTCACAATCTAGAAACTGAAAACTTGAAAAAACTGCACTCGAAAAAGAAACATTGGCTGTATACACAAATCGTACGAAGCCATAACTACTGTCATATTGAGCACTAGCTCAGTGTTGTCAACTGAGTTCAATTTGCACATTATTTGTAACTTTGACTCTTCCATTGTCGTGTGCCCTCCCCAAAAACTTTATTATTATTATATTTTATTTGACATTTTTTTACCTACCTAACCTCGACTACATAGTTATATTTAACAGGTTTTTGTATATTTAGTGTTTTCCCTACTGTTAAATCTTTTTTTTAAACAATGTCGCAACTCCATTTTTTTTCTTTTTCTACATAAAAAAGATCCTTTTGAATTTTAACTTGTAGCAACACTGAACTCATTCGTTTGTTTCCGATCGAGCGATAAGTGTTTTGAGTTTTGTTTGAGTTTTATTTATTGACCACCTGCACCTGCACCTAGACTTCTGAACCTGAAAACCCTGACTCACCATAGCTACCACAGCGGACACCGATATTCTTGCCTTCACGACTGACCTGGACTCGTCATTTTGGATTTTACCGCTGAAAAATCATAAAAATAGGTAGCTCATAACTTTACTCTCTGATTGCCAAATCCCGTAAAATTTTCAGGGTTAATTTAATAATGTATTAGGTATTATTTGGCACCAGTTTCATCCTTCTACATCCAGGCCCCAGATCCTAAGAAACGATCCCCGTCTCCTTTCTATCCTTAATTATAAATTTCCTATAGTTCTTTGTGTTAATGACTTGATCCTGTATTGCTATTATGAATCCTTCTGTTTCTGGGAAAAGACCTGCACAGTCGAGCCATTTATTAGACGCCTCTTTATCTACATGAGTTTGTTCAAGATCGTGTATATGCCTTCCATGCAGTTCTTTTCTTTTCCAGCTATTGTATTTATGTTGATTATGTTTATTTGTATCTATTACTTCTAATTTATTGTCGCTTAGATTTAACGGAGTGAACTGTTTATCAATTTCAACTACTGCATGATGTAAAGGGCTTGTTAATTGTTTTTCAATGAAAAAATGTTTGAGAGCATAAACTTGTTTGTTATGTAAAAGCGTTACATCTATTAGACCTCTCCCGCCTTCTTTTCTGCTTAAGGTAACTCGTTCAATGGCTGATTTGGGGTGGTGATGACGGTATTGTGTTAAGGTTGTTCGAGTTTTAACTTCTAATTTCTGTAATTCGTATTTAGGCCACTTGATTACACCAAAAGAATAGGTTAAGACTGGTATCGCGTATGTATTTATAGATTTTATTAGGTTTTTACTACTCAAATTACTTTATACATAAACGATGAAAGTATTCTTGTTTTAGTCTATTTCTTATTTCTGCGTGATCTATTGACCGTGCTTGATTGTAACCTAAATATTTATAAACCTCACTGCTGTCCATAGCTATAATTTCTTGGCCCTCAGCAATATTGAAACTACCTGGTACAACTTTTCCCTTATGAATGTTAAGTCTCCTGCATTTGTCCAGTCCTAAATCCATTTTTACATCTGCAGAGAATTTTTTTGTAATATTTAACAATCCTGTCATTATTGAATTATTTTTAGCGTACAGTTTTAAATCATCCATGTATAGAAGGTGAGTAAGTTGGGCCAATACACGTCTATTGCATTTAATATCAAATTCTAATTTAGAATCAACTAATTCATGGGATAATGGATTTAGGGCCAGACAAAACCAGAGAGGGCTCAATGAATCACCCTGAAATATACCTCTGTTAATAGCTAATTCTTTTGATTCTATATTATTTAAATTTCAAAATTACGGATTTTTTTATATATATCCGGATATATATCAAAAATTTGATATATTTCCATTTTGTATGACAGCCATATTATTATTATTTTATTGTATTATTTATGTATACTGTTTGCATACCTATGTTTTATAATATTAATAAATTATTTAAAAAAAAACATCAGAAAAATGAACTCAAAAACATAAAATCTTTTTTATAAATCAGAAAAATCAATCAAAAATTAAATCATAAACTACATCTGGAAAAATCAACTCAAAACGATAAAATCTTCTTAAAAATTCCTATCAGTCAATAGCTTCATTAAATTTCTTAATATCTACACTAATACTTATGATACCTAAACTTTACACGTTAAAAATACAACAATTGACTTATTTCCATCAAATTTTTAAACAATTTTTTATTGATATAAATAACAAAAAAATCATTTGATATATATCGGATATATATCCTCAAACCCTGGGTAGAGGCAAATAAAATATAACAAAACTGTTTGCAAATGTCTCAATCACGATATTAAAGAAACTATTTATTGTTTTAAGAAAATAGTTTCTTAAAACAATAAATAGTTTAACATAACAAAACTGTTTGCAAATGTCTCAATCACGATATTAAAGAAACTATTTATTGTTTTAAGAAAATAGTTTCTTAAAACAATAAATATTATCTAACGACTGATTAATCACGAATACAGTGATATAAATTATAAATAATAATTTAACTAAGACATTTAAAGGAATGTGTTCATAAAGAGAAATTTAATATTGCTGATAAGATCACTTATTATAAAGGCAGAGATTTAATGGGAGACTTTTCGTTGTATCTTTTTTCTAAATTAACTTTGTTTGATCTTAATTATTTCAATTTCTCCAAATGGTTTCGTTCAATTATACAATTATATTAGGTCCTTACATATGAAATTGGCGGTTTTTCGTACTGGCCACTTTGATCTCAAATATCTCTTCTTTGGTTAGGGATTCCAATTTCAAATTTATACAGCTATTCATTCATACAGTTGTATTTCGAAAACCGTAATTCATTTGTTTTGTCCTCGTTTGGTTTTTTCTTTGCGTCACGCAGTTTACAAAATGGAAAACTTGAAATATCGCGTTATTTACGAGTACGAGTTCCACCGTGGTACCAGTGCTGCAGAAACGGCTCGAAGGATTAATGATGTGTATGGCGGCGGGGTCGCAAAAGCAAACACAGTGCGTTTTTGGTTACAACGTTTTCGTTCTGGAAATTTCGACCTGCAGAACAAGCCCCGTGGACGGCCGGAGACTAAAGTTGCTAATAAAGAATTGAAAGCTATTGTGGAAGCAGATCCATCGCAAACCACGTCCGAGTTAGCTGCAGGCTGCGGTGTTAGTGATAAAACTGTTTTAATCCACTTGAAGCAAATTGGAAAGGTGAAAAAGCTTGAAAGGTGGGTACCTCATAAATTGAGTGCAGCAAACCGACAAACGCGCGTCAACTGCTGCGTTACATTACTCAACCGGCACAATAATGAAGGGATTTTAAATCGGATCATTACCTGTGATGAAAAGTGGATCCTGTACGATAATCGGAAACGCTCATCGCAATGGCTGAATCCTGGCGAACCAGCCAAATCCTGCCCCAAGCGAAAATTGACTCAAAAAAAGTTACTTGTGAGCGTTTGGTGGACTAGTGCCGGTGTCGTTCACTACAGCTTTCTTAAATCTGGCCAGACGATTACAGCAGATATCTATTGTCAGCAACTGCAAACCATGATGGAAAAGCTAGCTGCTAAACAACCGAGGTTGGTCAATCGCTCTAGGCCACTGCTGCTTCAGGACAACGCTAGACCACACACTGCACAACAGACGGCTGCCAAATTAGAGGAGCTTCAATTGGGTATATATATATATATAATTGGAATCTCGGAATCGGCTCCAACGATTTTCATGAAATTTGGTATATAGGGGGTTTCGGGGGCGATAAATCGATCTAGCTAGGAATCATTTTTAGAAAATGTCATTTTATTCGTGTTTTATCGAAACTTACTTTTTTTTATCTGAAAAATGTCGTATTTTTCCTGACATCTATGACATCTATTGGCGAACTACTAATACTATTTTTTGTGAGCAATAAAGTTATTCCAGCAGATGGCGTTGTTAAGTAACACGAAGTCAATGAGTGTTTGCTTTGAGGTTAGACTAAGTAAAAAAAAAATACCGAGCAAAGCTCGGTCATCCAGGTACTAAATATATTATAATAAAAAAAAGACTTTATGTTCCTCCCTTACAAAACGCCAATTTCATATGTAATGACCTAATAATATGCTTCGTTCTAATTTGTTTTTAAGTATTTTTGATATTAAAATAATTCAAAAGAATTACAAATTTTATAAACATTCAGTGGATCATGAAGAGAAAGATTGCAGGTTTTTTTGTAATAGGCCGTAATAATACTGGACTGATTTACATTGGGAGTAACATTTGCTTTTTTTATCCCCATATTCCCACAGGAACTGGATTGACGCGGTTGAAACGCTAGTACCTAGTCAATCAGATATAAATAGAACATTTATCATTTTAGTTTAGTACGTCCTAACTATAAACTTTCTCATTTATGAGTTACAGCAAACGGTATGTTCAGATTGTTTAGAAAGTGGTCAGACGATACTATACCAGTTCACTTATACATATATATATATATATATTTACATTGGTTTCCCTTAAAACCTATTCTCGAAACTGTATTATTGTATAGATAAATGTATCAGTTGTTATAGGAAAGCGAGATAATCTTATCTTTGACGCAGATAGAGCATTTCAATGAAAGAACTGTCAATATTTGTAGACAGTTGGCTTATGGGTGACTTCACAGGAAGCTAAACTTGAGGAAAATTACGCTTTTAAACTGAGATTGTTTATTTTATAGCTTTAGAGATGTCGGAGTGTATTTCAACGCTTTCATTTCGAAGGAAAAGGGGTATCACAAGTAAAAGAGTAAACACTATCAAAAATTGATTCGTTGCTTGAGTTTAATACTTGTAACTAGGCTAAGTAGGTAAGTAGTGAGCCAGGGATGGGGCCTTATTTTTATGATACAATCTCTTCACCACTTGTATTTTTTGTCGAGCAGTGTCATTTCGAACAGTTATAGGCGCCGTCACTTGATCGCTTTTCACTTTGAAAGTATAGGTAGCACCTACTGGCATAATTTTATTACCATTGTTTAGAGAAGAAGTGGGATCCTCCTGTACAAACCCATAAAGTAAAAGACGTTTTCAAATACTCTAATTTGGCTGTGTCAGACGTTGATCTTCTCAATCCTGACTTAAAATTCTTTCGTAGGCATTAAAGTCGGAATAAAATAGGTATGTTGGTTCCAAAACTGGTTTCATACCTAACTGATCTGAATTTTCAACACTCTTTCGCCAGCATTTCAAACTCTTTAATAGAATAGTAGGCATCTAGACACATAGGCAGTGTTAATTCACATTTAATACTGAAACAGCGTGAATCATCTCCGGTAAGGCTGGGGGAGACACGTGACACGCCGTGAACCGAGTCACGTCTCGCTCGTCGTCCCCGGCGGGACGCGGACGCCCCATCGACATCATTTGTCACTATCACCCTACAATAGGGGGGATTGCACAGCTTAGATACAAAAGTTTGTGTACAATTGGGGTTTTAGAGCTAAAAAAAAAGTTCGCGTGACGGTCAAGAAGCTTGGAAGAGAGATCTTTGCTAAGTCATCGAACAACATATTCCATTAATTAAAAAAAAAAATTGGGCTATGAAGTTCAGGACCTTTGGAAATCGTGCACGGAGCCGAAGTCAACACGACGTAGGTAGAGACCCTTTACAATAGTATATATGGTGTGGGTGCAAAACTGGCGACTATGCCTGTCAGCACTATAACATGTGGTCAAGGATCACCTCCGGTTCGGATACAATTATTGATTAACTACAAGAAAAACAATTTATTACACAACTAGCTGTTGCCCGCGACTTCGTTCGCGATGTGGTTTTGGGTTATTTAGAATACCTAGCATTTTTCTGCATAGATACAATTTATCATTCGGTGTAAGTTATAAAAACAAAATAGGTAGTTACATTGTTTTTAAACTATATTTTTAATTGATTTGGCAAAGGCAATTCTTATTCTAGGCTTACTCATACTCCGCATTAGGGACTTCAAAAACCTAACCTCCTTGATTTAGGTAACACCAAAGAATAACAATTATGGCTTCGCACGGCTCATCCATACTGCCAGAGTTTAGTACATAATAGGTTTTTTTCTTAGTAATCGAATTCAGGTAGATATATTTAGTTCAAGATATCTTATTTAATAAAATAAATGTAAAGATGAAAATGGTCAAAGTGACGTATGACCATGCTGCGCCTCTACCGGCGCCCTGTCAAGATGTTGCAGATGTGGCTTTATGTGACCGTGCGGTCAGTGTCGTTTCTTGAGTAAAAAATACTGGCGGGAAATGCTTGCATTTTGAATGATTTTAATTAGTATTATCTTTTGTTATTTTATTATGTTTTTGTGTTAAGTTTAATCTGGTTTTTCTATTATGATTGTGTATTTTGTGTAAATAACATTTTCTAGACAAACCGTGTTACAAAAACTGTAATTTAAATCTACGGACTTCGCGTCATCACTCAGTGTTGGATAAACTAATTTATAAAAATCTCTTCGGTTAGTACCGACGTATTTAAGTATTGAAAACATGTTGGTAACAAATAGCAAAAGCAAAAAAATCTACATAATGTATAACCTCTTTGGTCCCAACCTCGTAAGAGGATCAGGTAGTATGGAGTCTCTCATTCACTCTCGTTATTAGGAAGAATTTTATGTTTATTTGTAATGAAAAGCACAGTGTTTACCTCGGGTTTGTTTTGTTTACCCAAGGTGTGAAAGTCACTCATTTAGTTCCTCGAAGTATTAGCGCCCTCGCTACGCTCGGGCGCCAAACTCCGTCTCGGGACTCAGTGAGTGACTTTCACACCTTGGGTAACAATGTACTATTTTTGTTAATTTTTCACAAATAAAACATAATACACAACAATATGATAAACTAAAACTAAGTCCAATTTCTATTCGCACAAAACTTTCAACGTTCTTTGTCTTCCTAGTTATCTTTAGATTTTTGTAAATTAAAGAAAAAATAATTATCAACTACCTTTGTGTCTCGATTCATATTCTTCAATTAATAATATAAGAGGTTATTATAGTATTTATAACACCGACATCATGCAAATAATAATCTATTTTGGTGCAAATAATATTTTACATTGTTTTTATTATCAAATAATAATATTAATGATTAAAAAGAAAGGCAATTGGACAGAACAAATACTAATACTTAAAATAACGCGATGCACATTGAGATCCTTACATATTGATTGCAGGCATTACGCTGAACAAAACATGCTTTCACACCAAACATCTGAAGCGTCTCGGAAACGGGGTATTTGAAGGAACGTGATGTCCTATGAATCAAATTTTCTGAATTCTTGACCAAAATACCCAGTTTTTTTTTATTAGGTAGCTGGCAGGGCTACGTAATTTGGGGAAAAAAAATGATTTTTACAAATGACTATTACCTGTATATTTTTTAACCGACATCAAAAAAGGTGGAGGTTCTCAATTCGTCACGAATATATATATTTTTTATGTATGTTCGCTGATTACTCGTAAACTCTTGGAGCGATTTGGATAATTCTTTTTTGTTTTTACCATCTAAGGTTTCAGCTACTTAAACTCATAATTCAAACTATAGCAGGAGAAAAGCGCGATAGAAGTGTAACATCGGAGGTCTTCGGTAAAGGAGATCGGTCATATTATGTAGTAGTACCTCTTTGTACTAACCTCATTTTCAGTTTCACGTAGGTAGTATTAAATGCAAACTATTTGGTTTTATGACAGCTGTCATCTTGTGCGGAGGCATGTATTGCATCCCTACCATGACTTTTTGAAAAACTCGAAGAAAAGAAACCCTTTTTCGATCACTCTCTTGTCCGTTTGTCTGTCGGTGTGTCACTACCGATATTCTCAGAGACGGGTGGACCTAGTAAGTTGATTTTTAGGAAGTTTCATAGTAAATACTCAATATAGTATGTTTAATCGAATACGTAAAAAACCCGTGGTAAGGGTACTGTTCCCTTCTGACGTTCGATTACGTTTTACCACGGAAAAATATTTCGATTTCACATTTTTTAAATGTTTTTTATCAAATATCGTAATTATTGTATTAAAGTTAAATTAAAACATACCCTAAATGTTATTCTGATATATTCTGAACATATTCGTGTGGACCTTGTTAAAATCTGTTCTGTAGTTTAAGAGATTACCTGGTTCAAACAAACAAACAGACAAACAGACAAAAATTCTAAAAACTACCCTATCGTGTTCAGCTAACGATTTTAAGGCGACCTGTGTATTTTTTTTCTGGATATCTTACAATTATACAGATTTTTTGATGTCTACAGATTTATTATATGTATAGATTCATTCACATAAATATTTACAAAATACTCGTTATATTTCAAATTACAGCAATATTGTAAGTAAAAATGTCCTACAAATAGTGGATTTATATCGAGTTCGACCCAGTCCACGTCTGAAACACAAGTTATTGAAGATAAACTTGGTAAAGCTTTCACTTCAGTCGAAGAGGTGGCGGGATCCCATTTAAATGAAAAGTTAAGTGATTTCCACTTCACTATATCTTCAGATCTTTGAGTAGTTCTACATCTGGTGAAAACATGACATGATTCTCGATAGTATATTTTTTGAAAACTGTTCATTTTACGATAATATAAGTTATAAGTTGTTACGATAATGTATCGAAAAAACTGTGATTATTTGATAACTGGGATAATGATTTGCATCACGGAACTTTCATGTTGAGATAGACATTGCAGTGATCTAGTTTCTGATCTGGTATTTTATCAGTTCTTCATTCAGGATTTTTCAATTTCGTTAAAAAACGTTCTCGTACGGATCGAGCGGGTAACAGGTAGCGCTAAATGCTACTGAGCTTGAATAAGTCTGAGTTACCACGAGACATTCTCGCTTGCAAACTTGTTACAATATTATGCTATTATCACTTTGTGATTGGAAAATATCATTCGTAGAAGCAATTGCCTAGCAGCGATCCGCGGTTTCACCCCGAGTAAGTCCCGGGATACAAAATAGCATGTTTCTCCCATGATTTTTACACAAAGTTTCGTCAAAATCAAGCTAATGGCTTAAAAGTCTATTCATTACAAACCAAAATACAAAATAAAATACTTAAATATTTTATCCGTATAACATTAGTATAGATGACCTTTGAGGAAATAAAATGGATGGAACAGCTGCCCTGGACTCAAACAGCAGATTAAAATATCAAATAATTCATATGATATTCAGTCACGACCTCATACACAGTCTACCATAACTTTGCTAATGTAATCTAATCCAGTTAGGTTAGGTACTTGGTAAGGTTAGATCTGAGGTTTTTTCGTCTAACTAAATCGTGAATTTGATTTTTATTCGTTCGTTGACTGCGAATTAAAAAAACTTTCGCCGCGAACGACAGATTGTCATGCGAAGATTATAAAGATCAACAACGTAGTATGAACCGAAATGATTAATGATCTACGGTCGTTCGAGGCTGGGCAGGCGCCGAGCTGGGCGCCTTCAGCATTTTTGTGGTCACAAAAAAATGAAGATACTCGTACAATTTATTTCAAAAACAGTGAGCAATTAGGTCATTAACTTAGGATAATATTATTATACAGTCTCATAATATTATTATACAAACAACAAAATAGCACACTGCACTACATAAGTACCTATTTGTATATAAGGGTAAGAATAAGTTTTTATGAGATAGAGAATTCATTCACAAGTCTAACATAGTTCCTATACAATATGAAACGATAAGTATCGTTGTTTATTGTGTACCCATTTTTAATCATCGTTTTGTCTCATGGTTTTAGCAACTCATGCGGTACCTCAATCAATCGAATTGACTTGTAGGTTTTGCCACGAAATCTTTTATTTCGGGTATATCATCAACTTTAGGTCCAATACAAAATTCTGTCTGGTTTTGGAATAGACTGTAATAATATAGTAATACTCATAAGCTTATTCGCCGTGGGGCCGCAGCGTAAGAATATCGACCCCTCCAACTCAGCCCGTGGATGTCGTAGGGTAGGAGCCGACTAAGGGATACAGCCAGAGGAAGGACAGTAACTTCCTTCTGAGTATTTACTACCTAACTGCGATCATCAATCCGCCTGCCAAGCGTAGTGATTATGGCAAAACCCCCCTTACACCTGGTAACATACAACGCGCCAACTTTGAGGACCGACGAGATGATAATAGAGCTAGAAGAAGCGGTGGACAAATTGCAGTGGGATATCATAGGGCTATCAGAAGTCCGAAGAGAGGGATCACCCTAAATTCCGGGAACTTGTTCTACCACCAACATGGTATCGGACTTATCCACAAGTCCCTCGTTTCGCGCAGGGTGGCGTACCTTATACTCAGAATCACCAACCGGTATTCGCTAAAGGTCATACAGGTATACGCGCCACACTCGAAACGCCTCGACGATGAATTGGAGGTCATGTACGACGACATTGCACGTGTCATGCATGCCTCGAAAACACACTACACGGCTGTGATGGAGGACCTCAATGCGCGGTTTGAAAAAAAAAGGGCGGTGACGAACTGAGAGAGAGTCAGTTTGAATTTGGACAGCGAGACCAAAGGGGCCAGCGATTGGCCAACTTCATGGAAAAAGAGGGAATCTTCGCAATGAACTCTTTTTTTTCGAAAAACGGTCGTCCAGGAAATGGACGTGGCTGAGCCCACGCGGTTATAAGCATGAAATAGACTTTATCATGACGAACCACAAGCACATATTCAATGACGTCTCTGTGATCAACAGGGTGAAAAGCCTATCCAAACGCCACGATGTCTATCCGGTTTCAGAACCAGAGCACAAATCCGATCCCATTGCAAAAAGGGGTAAGACAGGGAGACGTTATTTCTCCGAAACTGTTCACCTCTGTATTGGAGGATATATTTAAGCTCTTGGACTGGGACGGATATGGCATCATTATCAATGGCGATTACATCACTCATCTTCGGTTTGCCGACGATATAATCATCATGGCAGAATCGCTGGAGGACCTTAGCGGGATGCTGAGAGACCTCAACACCGTCTCCGGACAGGTGGGTCTTAAGATGAACATGGGTAAGACAAAGATCTTGTCGATCGCCCATACCTGTTCACATTGGAGACGATGTTATCGAAGTTGTTGATCAATATGTCTACCTACGCCAAATGATCCAACTAGGTAAATCCAACTTCAATAAAGAGGCCAGCCGACGAATCAAACTCGGTTGGGCAGCGTTCGGGAAGCTTCGCAATATTTTCTTGTCACAAATACCACAGATCCTCAAGACGAAGATTTTCAACCAAACCAGGGATGACATACGTATCCTAGACGTGGTCGCTGACTATAGGCCTCGTTCATAAGCTCAGAGTCGCTCAGCGGGCTATGGAGAGAGTTATGCTCGGAGTTTTTCTACGTGACAGAATCCAAAACACATGTCCGAAATACGGAAATCCGTAGAAGAACTAAAGTCACCGACATAGCTCCCAGGATTTGAAGTGGCAATGGGCAGGTCATATAGCTCGCAGAACTGACAACCGCTGGGAAGAAAAGGTTCTCGAGTAGCGGCCGCGATACAACGCGAAACGGAATATTGGGAGACCAGCTGCCCGGTGGACCGACGACATTGCAGCGGTGGCGGAAAGTCGGTGGATGGAGGCGGCTCAAGACCGTGGTTGAGGCGTCATATGGGGGAGGCCTATGTCCAGCAGTGGACGTGTATAGGCTGATATGATGATGATGATGACGACTTATAAGCAATTCTCGTAATAAAATTTAATCTCTCTGTACGTTTTTTGCGATGCAAATTAAGATTCAAGAGTGGATGGTCTAAGATTAAAGTTAATTTAAATATGTCTCATCTTATGATCAAATGCAAAGAAACGAAGCTACGCAAGTACAAAGCTCACATCACAACCGCAACAAACCTAAGGTTATAGACATATTCTAGTTAATCTGAGAATGTCGTCAAGTCCCCTTTATAGCCCAGAGTGCACGGGTGGTGGCCGAATCAACGAACCCAAAATTGTGTTGACCGTCATCTCATCTCGCCACGTACATTTTTCGTAGAATAAATAAGTGCGATTGATTACTAACTACAGGCGATAACATATTTTTCAAATAAATAAATATTCATCCTTTTAATTATAGCAATCTAAGACGCGTGCTACTCTCGTTTCTAGTCTTTATAAAGTGTCCTAAATATTTGCACCATAAGGTGTCATGGGTGGTCATAGGTCTGAATTTACACGTGCCTTGAGTACGAGTTGTTAACCCATACAAAATTTTATGAATACAGTTAATTCACATGAATCATCGCACCAGGCCGAACGGCCGCGGTCGCCTCGCGTCGCGCTTGCTCCGCAGTTCAGGGTTACCTGATGATTCATAAACCACTTTAGCTTCCTACTTATGTGGGGAACTGGCTGCGACCTTTTACACGAAAGTTTGTTTGTTTGTTTGTTTGTTCCTACTATACAGTTAAAACGGCTACTAGATACCCGTACTGCACCTATGTCCTTCTCTACACTGTGGACCGACTAGTGACTAAGCTATCGAAATCAGTCGAACAAACAAACAAACGAACGAACTTTCGTATTTTCAATATATCATTTGTTAATTATCTAAGCAATTAATTAATCTCTAAGATAAGGTATGTAAAGGCATAGATAAAGGAATTACTCATTAATTAAAGCGTGTCGCATAGTCGCATCCATGTGAGATAATTATTCGACATATTAGGAATACATAAAATAAATTCTGATTCTTAGAATTTAAGTGAAATTCAATGAATACAGATGAAATTATAAAATTTGACAGTACCTAATTAAGATTTTTACGATGTTTAAATAATACGAAAATACTAGAGTGCGTGCCACATAAAAGTGTGCATAAAGTCGACGACGTTACGACCTACCTTGTTTACGTCAAGTGTTGTTAATATTTTCCAATTTCACGCCAAGAGTAAGAAGAATGACGTGCAGATCTCATAAAGTTGAATGTTAGAATGGGAGGACGCTAGACCACTCACTCACATTCCGTAAGATATTTGTCGAAGTGTACATAAGTTTGCATTCTTGAAGAGGTTCTGACCAATTACTGTACTTAGCTAATGGCCACCATACTGAGAAGACAATTAAGCCAACTACGACGATACAACATTATTCCTAGCATTCCTTAGAATAGTGAAGGACAAATTTTAATGTGATATTAATAAATCATCGAGATAAAAAGCCCATGATTAATTCCAAAGCTTGAATAATTTGACTAAGTTTTGTTAGGTTTGGGCTGGCTGAAACGGACAGCTGTCAGATCGAGGTAGTGAGAGGATTAAGAGAAGGAACGACGTCAGGTTTCTAGGGGGTAAACCTTTCGCCGCCTACCTTTTTTAGACTAGACCCAAATCGCTCTTCAAAAAAGGCACAGGACTTTGCATTTTCCTGAAAAAAAAAAATTAATTCCAGAGCCATTTCAAGATCAGATAAACAAATCTGTATAGCCGTTTTAGCGTGGTAAAGTGACAGACATACTCACTTTACAAACTTTAGCATTTATATTATCAGAAATGAATAAAATTTAAACGCTTGTAAAGAAGATATGGGTATGAAGTGATGCCCTAACTAAACGAACCTTTGGTTTTTACCACGAAAGGTCACCGGAACAAAAAGGCGAGCCGTTTGATGCTTTGACCGTATCTAAACAGGGCACTCAACAAAAAAGAACGACCAAACAAACTTTTCAAGGTAAATGTTTATTCGTATTTAATCGCAGAGCAATTAATTTTTCACGTGTATTTAAGGGTGATCTAACGTTCTGATTGTGACCGCGATTGTATCTGATAAAAGGCTTTGGTATCATGTATCCGTGTGGGGAGACGAGGTCACAACACCAAAGGCGACAGGCTATAAATAAAGCAGCTCTACTGAAGTGACGCCACAAATCATGCGCTGCCTTCATTAGGATACAGCTTGTGCATATTTTACTCGTTAAAAATTTCCACTTTGGAAACTTGATTTATACTCGGTGCAATCCGCATTGAACGTGTTTAATTATTTTACATAAAACGTCATTATAGAACGCGAAGTATGGTCGGATATTCCATATTAAGTCGTCAGAACGATAAAAGCTCTCGGACTTAAGACGCTATTTCCACCACTAAATCGAAAAAAAAAGTTTGTTACAATATGGGAAATGTATCTTTTGTGGTTTGTACAAAATATACTTTCGAAGCAGACATGGGCACACCCCGGCCTTTCATTCACGATAGTACAAATGCCAACTTCAACCATCAATATCAGGTTGCCAAGTTGCGATATGTTTCTCTAACTTTATGATAAGTAATATCCGATCTATTTCAGGACAACAAAAGCCTCCCTCCAAACAGTACAAGTAATCTGAGTAATCTGGCGTATAATGGCGAATCGTGTTACATTTAGCAAGACGGGATAACCAATTAGGTACGAAATACAGAGCCATCTACGCCGGGTAGACCTTTGACATAGGCTCCTTTAACAAGGTCTGAAATAGAAGCTGGCTTTAAAAGTGACCTCAAATAATGGGTTTCTGTTTTCTTTAAGGCAAGTATGTCTGAGATATCTTGTGAACCACTGTACCAATTAGTAAAATCTACGAAGATTTTTAAGTCTACCAGTTGGGAAGGAAGAATATTTATTTACCAATACATATTAATCAGTTGCCAAAAATGATTAACCCAAAAAGGCTCAGCTATGTTTATTTCAAAACTTTAGGACCTTTGGTATAAAGTAATTATATT
Source organism: Idaea straminata (assembly GCA_951213275.1). Classification (NCBI taxonomy): domain Eukaryota; kingdom Metazoa; phylum Arthropoda; class Insecta; order Lepidoptera; family Geometridae; genus Idaea; species Idaea straminata. Next base: position 15,360,988 of record OX577849.1, read on the forward strand.
AGCGTATTTATTAAACGGCAAATTAAAAATAATAATTGAAATAACGTATTCATTGGGTAGGCTACTAACTAACGAAGTAATGCAAGCGGCCGACGGTGTAATTTGCAGCGGCCGCCAACAGACAATTTATTCTACAACCTGATATACCTACAAACCTCGTCTTCCTTATATAATCTGCTATATTTTACCTGATACACCAAAGATAGTCATAACACAGTAAAGAGAACATCTGAATCTTTCCCTAAGCAAATGTGACTAGTGAATGATTCATCCCATCACAAACACAAATTGAGTCTCGGTTGTAGCGAATTATTCTAATTCGTTACCCGAGCGTGTCCCTTAGTTCTTATTATGGACTAGCTGTTGCCCGCGACTTCGTTCGCGATGTGGTTTTGGGTTATTTAGAATACCTAGCATTTTTCTGCATAGATACAATTTATCATTCGGTGTAAGTTATAAAAACAAAATAGGTAGTTACATTGTTTTTAAACTATATGTTTAATTGATTTGGCAAACGCAATTCTTATTCTAGGCTTACTCATACTCCGAAAGTAGGTCTAAAGATGCCTGAAGAGCGTGTAGAAAGAAAAACTTTCGGCCCTAGGGAAAATCGCTTTCACTGACAGCTGTCATGTTAAATTATGGCTTCGCGCGGCTTGTGCAATGTGTTTGTAGCCAGTATCAGTATCATTACGCATTAGGGACTTCAAAAACCTAACCTCCTTGATTTAGGTAACACCAAAGAATAACAATTATGGCTTCGCACGGCTCATCCATACTGCCAGAGTTTAGTACATAATAGGTTTTTTCTTAGTAATCGAATTCAGGTAGATATATTTAGTTCAAGATATCTTATTTAATAAAATAAATGTAAAGATGAAAATGGTCAAAGTGACGTATGACCATGCTGCGCCTCTACCGGCGCCCTGTCAAGATGTTGCAGATGTGGCTTTATGTGACCGTGCGGTCAGTGTCGTTTCTTGAGTAAAAAATACTGGCGGGAAATGCTTGCATTTTGAATGATTTTAATTAGTATTATCTTTTGTTATTTTATTATGTTTTTGTGTTAAGTTTAATCTGGTTTTTCTATTATGATTGTGTATTTTGTGTAAATAACATTTTCTAGACAAACCGTGTTACAAAAACTGTAATTGAAATCTACGGACTTCGCGTCATCACTCAGTGTTGGATAAACTAATTTATAAAAAACTCTTCGGTTAGTACCGACGTATTTGAGTGTTGAAAACATGTTGAAAACAAATAGCAAAAGCAAAAAATCTACATAATGTTTAACCTCTTTGGTCCCAACCTTGTAAGAGGATCAGGTAGTATGGAGTCTCTCATTCACTCTCGTTATTAGAAAGAATTTTATGTTTATTCGTAATGAAAAGCACAGTGTTTACCCCGGGTTTGTTTTGTTTACCAAAGGTGTGAAAGTCACTCATTTAGTCCCTCGAAGTATTAGCGCCCTCGCTACGCTCGGGCGCCAAACTCCGTCTCGGGGCTCAATGAGTGACTTTCACACCTTGGGTAACAATATACTATTTTTGTTAATTTTTCACAAATAAAACATAATACACAACAATATGATAAGCTGAAACTAAGTCCAATTTCTATACGCACAAAACTTTCAACATACTTTTTCTTCCTAGTTATCTTTAGATTTTTGTAAATTAAAGAAAAAATAATTATCAACTACCTTTGTGTCTTGATTTATATTCTTCAATTAATAATATAAGAGGTTATTATAGTATTTATAACACCAACATCATGCAAATAATAATCTATTTTGGTGCAAATAATATTTTACATTGTTTTTATTATCAAATAATAATATTAATGATTAAAAAGAAAGGCAATTGGACAGAACAAATACTAATACTTAAAATAACGCGATGCACATTGAGATCCTTACATATTGATAGAAGGCATTACGCTGAACAAAAAATGCTTTCACACCAAACATCTAAAGCGTCTCGGAATACAGAAAATTCAGAAAATTGGATTCATAGGACATCAAGTTCCTCCAAATACCCCGTGTATTTGGAGGAACGTGATGTCCTATGAATGCAATTTTCTGAATTCTTGACCAAAATACCCAGTTTTTTTTATTAGGTAGCTGGCAGGGCTACGTAACATTGGGAAAAAAATGATTTTTACAAATGACTATTACCTGTATATTTTTTAACCCACATCAAAAAAGGTGGAGGTTCTCAATTCGTCACGTATATATATATATTTTTATGTATGTTCGCTGATTACTCGTAAACTCTTGGAGCGATTTGGATTATTCTTTTTTGTTTTTACTATCTAAGGTTTCCGCTACTTGAACTCATAATTCAAACTATATAGCAGGAGAAAAGCGCGATAGAAGTGTAACATCGGAGGTCTTCGGTAAAGGAGATCGGTAATATTATGTAGTAGTACCTCTTTGTACTAACCTCATTTTCAGTTTCACGTAGGTAGTATTAAATGCAAACTATTTGGTTTTATGACAGCTGTCATCTTGAGCGGAGGCATGTACTGCACTCCTACCATGACTTTTTGAAGAACTCGAAAAAAAGAAACCCTTTTTCGATCGCTCTTTTGTCCGTTTGTCTGTCGGTGTGTCACTACCGATATTCTCAGAGACGGGTGGACCTAGTAAGTTGATTTTTAGGAAGTTTCATAGTAAATACTCAATATAGTATGTTTAATCGAATACGTAAAAAACCCGTGGTAAGGGTACTGTTCCCTTCTGACGTTCGATTACGTTTTACCACGGAAAATATTTCGATTTCACATTTTTTAAATGTTTTTTTATCAAATTACTTAATTATTGTATTAAAGTTAAATTAAAACATAGCCTAAATGTTATTCTGATATATTCTGAACAAATTTGTGTGGACCTTGTTAAAATCTGTTCTGTAGTTTATGAGATTACCTGGTTCAAACAAACAAACAGACAGACAAACAGACAAACAGACAAACAGACAAACAGACAAAAATTCTAAAAACTACCCTATCGTGTTCAGCTAACGATTTTAAGGCGACCTGTGTATTTTTTTTCTGGATATCTTACAATTACAGATTTTTTGATGTCTACAGATTTATTATATGTATAGATTATAGCAATATTGGATCGTAATATTCCATTTAGTCGGAGTTATTCGGTCGTGGAATCGCACTGTATTGTATAGAGTCTAGCTCTAGGTATCTATCTATCTATAGAGCGTGTTGAATGTTAGAGGGAACGAGCTGCTGCCACGGACCATTGCTCACATTCAATGTCAACGATGACTAACTTGCCTAGGAATTGTGAATAGGTTCTAACGTACACTCAGCACCAAAACTAACTGATACAATTAAGGATTTTATAACAAGTGCATGCGGTCATAGCAGGAAGATGATTTATCTATGCCAGACTGAGTGCGGAGTCTCGAGTAAACTATGCAGTACCTTCTTAGTCAGTTCCTTCAACTCTAGTAGGTACACATTGGATGATGTCAGCCAATAACAATGCCAAATATCTGGCAGCACATTGGAATGACCGGGCACTTGTTTTGGAATCCTGGATCGGCTAATTTTGCTTTTGACTGTATTTGTGGTCTGAGTCGACATGCTACTCACAGGTATGAGTAGACGTAAGTATCCCAGGTATTGAAGTTCAGTTGATTTATAAATAGGCGTAGTACACATTTGTCAAACTGCCGCATACGAAGCCTCTGCGTTGGCAGATTTCCAAGACATCTTTTACGTAGAAAGTATGCCCCATATACTTTTGCGTGCGTATAATCAATACTTCTAACATCAGGTATGTTCGGTCTTTTATATATTGAGTGGAGTATCAGGATAGTGACTACTCAATTTTAAATTAAATTACTTAATTCAAGAGTCAAAGGTAACTCTTTTAATAAACGGCATGCTTATAAACTCTGAATCACTAATCCTTATAGGTCTAAAGGGCTCAAAGTTTCATGAAAATGTTCCTGAGCAATTAGGGCAGTAGGCATAGTTACCACTGTCGTAACACCAAGTGGTGTGAGTGTGACGTAACAAGACGATCAGAGATCAATGCACTTTAGTGCGTACTCCCTGAGTCACTGCCTTTCTCTCGTCTGCTGAATGTCTGGCCTCGCTAACGCTAGCGCACGACGACGACGATTCGCTGCACGCTTCAACAGATAACAATTTAGTTAGGTTAGTACAACATGCGGAACACTTGTCTAATTCAAATTTAATTGCCGTCAACTTAAATTATATTAGCTAGGAAACTTAATTAATCATATTAATTGCGACTGTCTGACTTTTCCTATGCTTATTTATTTATTTTACGATTTGTTTCCTACAATCGGTAAGTTAGGTGAGTCGAGCAGTAGATAGGAGTAAGCCATGGTAGTCACACTCCTAACCAAAAGTTCATAAAAATATGTTAGAACAAAAAAGTATGACGATGTCCTTGAAAACGTTTGAGGATTATAACTAGGTGATTCATAAAACAAGTAGATTTTATAAAACAACCTGTTGATATTTTCACATATAAAGCTTGTCTATTATTTCATTTAGCAATAATGTGGTATGCCAAAAAATGCGAAGTATCCAAAAAACGAGCGGATTCCTCGCGCAATGTAAATGTTAGAGGAGGGTATCATGCTGGCCAACACGCGCTGACATTTCAGTCAGAGACAAACAATGATGTTGTTTTCACGAACCGGCCATTCGTTACTTATTTATATTCTACATCTTGTGAAGAAATCGTTACATTTAATAATTACGAGCAAATCTACTGTTCATTGTATGAAAAAAAAAAGATTTATATTTGGTTATCTTTTCTGTGCAAATTGATCATTGTTTTTTGAAACTTTTTCTTGGAATGCTGTAAAAAAATTGTGGATACCTTTATATTTTGCTTTCTAAGTACTCAAATAATAAACAGTAATAATAAAATTTACCTACTTTTCATTTTTATTTTAAGGGTGTTCTCAAGAAGGCGAATACAAGCCAAAAATCTCATCCGTTCAGTTTCGGAATAATAACTCATTGCATTTCAACCGATCCCAAAATGAACTTTCAATTCCAAGAACAGCAGTTCACATATTTCAGATCCAGTTTCTCATCTGTACAGTACAGAACAGTAATCCTCGATTGTCGCATCAATTAAATGAGAAATCCGATATACTTCGTTCAGTAAACACCACGGTAAAAGTACATTTCGCTTTCTCAGAATCGATCGATGTAACTTTCCAAGTCGGTAACTTTAGAACACACCGGTTAATTAAATCTGTAATTAGATATCAGAAGCGATTACTGATCACTCGATTCTGATAGTGGAACTGGCAAGAAGTCCGATTCTGATCTGACAGTCAAAGAGATATAAGCGATACCAGGCGCTAAAGCAGATAACAGGATAGTTGCCGTTGTATAATTACAGAATAGGTACATGAACTAGATTAAACCACGCGGTGTGATCTGTTTAATTTAACTAATCGAGTTCAATAACCAGAACAGTCACAGATCGAAGAGAATATTAAAATCATACTTAGATCAACAGGAACATAATCTTTTAGAGCAGTTTCATTAATTAGGTAGGTACTTTGTTTTTTATTTACTACCAACCAAGGCAGTCATCAACCTTGGTCATCGATTACTGTCTTCATTACAAAATCTCTAAATCCAATGTTAGGTCATTGGAGCGGTGTTTGTCCGACTAATGGCTGTCTCGCCTAGGTTTACCTAGTCACTCAGCAGGTCATAACGAAACAACGTCACATTTACGTTTCATAAACTCAAACCTTTACGCTAAAATATGACCAATTATTATACTGTCATGAAGACGCTACCGTTTAGGGCGATGAAAAAATTCACGACATTTCTATGAATTGAAAACTTTACTAATTGGAGTTATCTTTTGAATTTATCAGTAACATCGAATTAGTTGAAACTTAAAATTTTTGAAAGAATAAGTAATCATGAATCATACAAAATACGAATCATTTGCTAATTGAGAAAGAGTCGGCAATTAGTGGGCAAATTTACCTTATGCAGATGTTGGTGCGGTACAATTTGAATGCTAATTTCTGTTTATTTATAATATAAAGTGTGAACATATTCCGTCGCAATCTTCTTTAAAATTAGATGCAAATCATAGGATAAGTTTAGCTTTGAAAGAGAACCGCAATAATTATACATTAATTTTATTTTTAACATTAAAGACGCAACTACCAATAATTTTAATAATGAAACAATGCCATAGAATATCGGCCAGTAGGAACACATTATAGTATATACAAGGGAACGACGCTTACGGTTCATTCATGCCTAATTCAAAAAAATACTAAGCGTGGGCAGCTTTGAAACAACAATTCATAAGAAATAATATCCCAAATGAATATGACACATTACGATCAAACGACGTCATCGGCTCGTAATGGTTTTTTCTAAAACCTGAACGTTTGCTGCGCCGGATATTAACAACCTTGACGGATAACCTGGCAGTTAATCTAATAACTTTTTCCATTAAAACTAATCCTAAATGTCACGTCAAGTTAGGATTTGAAAAGAAAGTATTAAACATTGGCCAGTGAAGATCTAAGTCTGCGAGTTAGCGAGCGTTAGAGCATATTACAATGTGCAAATATGTACGATGTTCCATGTATCCATAATCTTAAAGCACTTTCACTCTGTGAACCAAAATAGACTATAAACGCGAATGCCCCCGGTAATCGACAATAGACAAAAAATAACCATGTCGATGGCCCCCGATGAAAGTACATTGAGTTCCACATATTCAATGAGAATTTGACATTTAGAATTGACTCTTAATACAACCATTTAAGGATCAACTATGCTGCAGACCAGACCGGTTGAGGCTTGGAGTAAGACAAAAAATTACATATAAAAAATGAAACACATTTATAATGATGAATGATTCAGTGTCTTCCGTATCGTTGCTAGTACTAGAGCTAAGTGCTAGAAAGGAGACGATTCAAAAGAATTGATGAGTGTTAAAAGAGAAAACATTTGAATTGGCTGACTAATGTTTACGGTCGACAAACAAATGAGAAAGTAAATGTAATTGAAAACTAAAAATATACTAACGTTTAAATAATTCAAAGGAACTGATTTAAATTCATCAGTAAGTAAAGATAAGTTTAGGTATGTTAGAGATAGATAATAAAATAGAAACAAAATGATTGTAATAATCTAAGAATAACATGAACCACGTAGAACGAGATATGTTACACGCGGAATGTGTAATGATTCATCTAACGATTGCCACACAATCGACGACGCAGACGTTTAGCACTAACATAACATACTTAAAAATAAATAAATAAATAGTTTTAAATATAAAATAGTAAGTAAGTTGGAAAAGTGTAGGATTATACACATTATACTAGACGTACCTACTATACCTACCCAGTACCTACGTATTTTAAAACTTTCGATGTGGTTTGGATGAATAGACTGGAATACCAAATCATTTTCCTCATTAGAAAAAAGAAAAATATATTTTTATCAGTTAGAAAAAAACCAAATTCCAAGTTTCGTTTAGGCTTATTAAGTAGGTACAAGTATATAATAATCTCAATTATTTATATTGGTACTTAAAATAAAAATGAGTATGTGATTTTGATAGTGGGCGTGTATATTTTGATAGACGCAAACAACACTTTACTATCGGATTGGCAGATCTCCCAATAGATACTGTCAAAATAGTTTGAATTGCAAATCAAATGCATGCATTGTTTCTACTGAAACACGAAGATTTTTGTGTTAATTCCACGAACCCATTAACTTCGGCATTGAAGTGTATTATTTTAAATGATTTCGACAATTGACGAGCACTGGACATTGGCAACTTGCGACCTTTGTAAAAGCGAGGTCGGGACGACGGGAATAGACTAACATTGTAAGCTTATTACTCTAAAACAGATTTATAGCCGGAATAGCCACTTCTCTCGCCGTTCCTGCTGCGTCGAATTGAGTAATTACATGTTCAATAATTTCCAGTTAATGCCGAATTACACTTTCCCTCTACAATGCGATAGTACGTATAGAAATGTCAATGCCGCTCGAAGGATCAAAATATTCACAAATTAAAATTCTATCGGTAAAGCGAGGGTACAAAGCTTTCGTCTATATATCAACGCGTGTATTTACCAATGGAATGCAACTCACACCACCTATAATGCGTGTCGTTTATTCTCGTTTTTATACTGTTCTGCGGAATACATTTGTTATTTTGATTGTTGATGTTGTTTTGAACAGAAATTTAGATCTATATATTATGTAATTTAATTGTCGTTTAAAATTACATCCTGTGTTTCGTTTACATTTAAAAGTTTGACTAATCTTCAAGAGAATGGAAACTAGATAGTTTCTGGTGATTCCTCAAGTTCTGAAAATCGTTATCAATAAACCAGACAAGATGTGGCACAGTAAGTAATGTAAGTATATTATTTAGTCTAACGGCGAGAGCTCATTTTCACAAAGGCGTGGTCACGAGCTGTATATACCTAAAACAGATATCGTTGGATCCCTTGAGATCTCTAGATGACGAATTAATCTGTTTTAGTTTAGAAAGACGGGAACTAGTAGCATTTATGACGTCATTAAGATGACGGCTCCATTTTTTAGCTATTTGCAAATTTCTCGAGTTCTATTCAACCAATTTATACGTGTAATGTGTCGTTTGAAAGTTATTTTATTGTACTTTATCGTTTTCATATACACATGTGCATAAATGCTCTGGTTAAAAAATACTCTCAGAAATTTGATTTTCTCCAAATGCCCAACACATGCCATTTTACATCTATCTATATATATAAAAGGGAAAATCACTGACTCACTCACTCATCACGAAATCTCAGAAACTGCAAGTGCTAGGAGTCTCAAATTTTGCATGGTGGTTCCTTTTACGACGTAGGTGCTCACTAAGACGGGATTTTGCGAAATTCAACTCCTAAGGAGGGCAAATGGGGGGTGGAAGTTTGTATGAAGGTTTGATTTTTTTTTAAAGGGAGAAACTTGAAAATTAGAATTATATCTTCTTATCGTAAATAAATGATGACGTGTTTCAGGGATTTTCAATTTTCCTATTTAAGGGAGGGGAAATGGGGGGTGAAAGTTTGTATGAAGGTTTGATTTTTTTTAAAGGTAGAAACTTGAAAATTAGAATTATATCTTCTTATAGTAAATAAATGATGACGTATTTCAGAGATTTTCAATTTTCCTATTTTAAGGAGGGGAAATGGGGGGTGGAAGTTGGTATGAAGGTTTGATTTTTTTTAAAGGTAGAAACTTGAAAATTAGAATTATATCTTCTTATCGTAAGTTAATGATGACGTGTTTCAGGGATTTTCAATTTTCCTATTTTAATTCCTACTAATATTATAAATGTGAAAGTTTGTGTGTGTGTGTGTGTGTGTATGTTTGTTACTCCTTCACGCAAAAACTACTGGACCGATTGCGTTGAAACTCGGTATGTACATAGCTGGATACCTAGATTAACGTATAGGTTACTATATTCCCACGGGATCGGGACTTACGGGATTACTCCTTTACGCAAAAATTATCGGACCGATTGTGATGAAACTATGTAAGTAGATAGCTGGAGACTTGAATAAACACATAGGCTACTTTTTATCCCGATATTCCCACGGGATCGGGAGTTACGGGATCAGGACTAAAGATGTATTTTGAAAGGTTGCAGTGAGGGGGGAGGCGGAGAGGGTGTAGGGAGAGGGGGAGGGGAGGTAATAGGGACGGGAAGAAGGGGGAAGCGGGAGAAAATAGGAAGTGGATGAAAACGGAGAGGAAGAAATGGGGAGAAGGTAATGGGGGGCAGGAAAGAGGGAGGGGAGGAAAGTGGGTGTGCAGGAAGGGGGGGGGAGAAACCTAACCTAACCTACTCCATCCGTAACGGTTCTGTGTCAAAAAAAGCAAAATCTTCAGTTTGTTTGTTTGAATGCACTAATCTCAGGAACTACTTTTTCGAATTGTAATTTTTTTTTTGTGTTGGATAGTCCATTTATCGCGGAAGGCTTTAGGCTATATAACATCATGCTGCGACCAATAGTAGCGAAGAATCAGTGAGAAATGTGGGACAAAACCGGGGAAAATTATTCATCTTTGAGGGCTTCTGTTTTTTGTTTGAACGCGCTGATCTCAGGAACTGCTAGATCGAATTGAAAAATATAAGCTACATTTTATCCCGATATTACTACGGAATCGAGGCTTTACGCGGGTGAAACCGCGGGGCGCAGCTAGTTTTGTAATATAACTTTTAAGAGACTAACTTTTTTGCCATAGTCGTCTATTATCAAGCTGAAGAACATTTCAAAAGCTATCGATTAATATATAAAACATACACCTAATGTAATAGAAATAAAATTTAAAACCATATCTGTATCCTGCTACCGTGAAATTTGCATATTTAAAAACATTGAATAACCAATGATGCAATTCGAGAGCGCTAATTAATTTTTATTTTTGGTAATTTATTGTTCTGCAACTCTTATCATTTTGAAATTATAGGACTAAAACTGTCAAATATAGCATTTTTTGAAATATAAAATGCTCTAATTCCTACCCTAAGCTGAATCTAGTTTTAAGTTATATCTCGTTTGAAAGGTTTTGTTAAAGGCTACAATTACTCCAAACATTTAGGGTGCGCCAAACTTGAAGGTTCTGAGATACAGGGTGTTTTACTCTTCGATGAGAAAGCGTATACACATTGAATTTTTATTCAGTGATTGTTTAATTTTCCGTGGATTTGTATTACTCATACGGTTACCTTCGAAAATGATTCTTGGGTAAATATGTCGTATTGATATAAATTGTCGTTTAGTTGTAAATTGGCATTTTTTCGAAAATAATTTTTTTTCCTATTTAAGTATGAGTAGAGTATATATAGGTATTCTCCCTCATAGCATCATCTATTCAATCTGTTCATCTATTCATCTGTTCCTCTATTCATCATACCTTTCCGATAGTTCCATCATTCAGTTTGATCTATTCAAAACCGTTAGGATAAACAGAGTCCGTTCTATTACATACAAGACTAATCTTCTATTCATTCTACATCCTACCTATCCGATAGGTCCATCATTTCAATTCGATCTATTCAAAAAACTGTTAGTCTAAGTTACCTCATAAATGTATCAGTTATAAAACTGGCCTCAATTTATTCGATTCAGTTCAACGAATCATGACCAGATCACTCTCAGATGAAGTACTGACCTGATCATTCTCTTAAGTTTAAATGACTAGATCATGAGAATTCATAATGTTAAATAGCGGTTATTAAAATAATCGCATACCTACTCACAGTGCATGACACCTCAGGTAGATCACGTCGAATGAAGGTTATAAAATATAAACATGTCCTAATAGGGATGGATACGATGTGCGACGGCATAACGTCAGTCTATTCAATTCCAATATTGATCTGTACCTAAGCATATCAGAAACTTTTATACAGTCGGTTCTTTAAATTCCAGATCATAAGTAAGTATTTATAATGATAAATACCTGCCTAGTAGCTAATTAAAAGAATTACAGTAACAGATTGATTGCACTGAACGAAGATTTTAAAATGTAAACATACACGTGAATGCATCACTCATTTGATAACACCGCTTCCTAATATAGAAATCACTTAATGGTATGCAATGTACCGTCAGACTATTAACTCCAAATATTGTTTGTAGTAGTTATAATTTTAATCTAATGTACCTGCATTGAACACTTTTATATAATCGTTTCGTACTCTAATAAGTTTTAAACAAGCGAAGTGCAAAATAATTCATAGTTTATGAATAGCAAACTACTACTGAGAAGTTAATTCGAAATAGGTGGTGACTACCTATCTAATATCAGGATTTTTGTAACCTTTAAATAAAACAAATGGAGAATAGTTTCATAATTAGTAATTTATTCAATAATCAAGTACATTGTTTTCTATTTTCGTTATTAGCTCTCTGATGTGCACATAAATATCATCAATATAACTGTTTTTAATAATATGTTGCACGCAAACATCAGCTTTACACTCGCACATGCCTGTAATTTTTTTCGAACTAACATCACTTTTTGTAAGATCGTACATTTCGATTTTAATTAATTTCATGCCTCCAGTGATCGGTCTCTTAATACATGAATAGAATATTTCATCATCATTGTTTCTTTTGCGACTCGTACTCCCAAGATTTTTATCCATTGGAATAAAATTAAATAGTGATTCTTCACTGTCCTGTAAAAAATAGAATATAATTATTAACAATGTCAATTATTATGAATAAGTACCACATTTATTTATTAATTTAAGTTTTTTTAATACTTACAGCCATTAAAGAATCGTTGTTACTTTTAGATGGTTTCGAAGTGATTGGCATTTAAATAGTATCTGCACCGCGAATTTATAGAATTTTTTTGATATTTATAAAGTTCAAAATCGAACAATAATATGATTTATTACAAATCCATTATATGATTTGCTGACACAATTAAAATAAATCTAACAATGTTAGTAGACATCATAGAGTTATAATGCTATAGAGCCACAAACAGACAAATAAAATGTCCACGCTTAACGCCCGCCGGTGCCGACTCGACGCACGCTGCGAAGTAAGCAGAGTTTTTCTTTGGTTATAAGGCGGTTTCCTACCTATTATCAGAAGATACGTGTGGAAGCAAGTATCATAACAAATTTACATATTTTATTTGAGTGTTGTCAGTTAGAGATTGCAACTCTATAGGTTTTGTAACTCTATGGTAGGCACACATTCGTTGTGCTTATAACCGCCAAATTAGGGCCTCCGACACATTCTTCAGGATTAATGTATGGGTTTTAGCATAGTCTGCTATTATGCACATGCAATTATCCTATAACCACACAACACACACTATGAAATTTGTTAGGATAAAACGGAGGGAATTTTGATGGAGGTTATCACTTCACAGTGAGCAAAGCTATAGAAAGCCAAAAACGAAAACCAGAAGAAAAAAATGTAAGTATTTTAAAAATCGGTATTTTATCATACAATCAATGTATTTGTTTTTATAATTTGTATTAATAATTTATTTATTTTTTTACAGGTCGACTACTATGCATTCCTTGTCAGATGACCTGTTCCCGCAATCGGACGAGGAGCCAAAACATGTTTCCAAGGGAAAGAAGCGGGTGATCCATTCGATCGAGCGTGAGAACGACACCCGTAGAGAGTTAGAAAAAAAGAATATTCATACGTAAGTTTTTAACAATATTGTTAACAGTCTAATGACAGCAGGCATGTGAAAAGTTTTTTAATATAGTTCATCTTCATTTCATAGATTACCATCCGAGGATGAGGGGAAGCCGTCGAAGAAGCGACCAGCATCAGTCCCTTCGAAAAAGAAACCGACGATGATCGCACCGATCACCCCACCAGTGCATGTAACGGCGAAAGAACTGTTCGGGGAGTCCGATGACGAAGACGACACACCGACTCCGACTGGTAAACAACTCATACCTTTGCAGTCGGTGTTTGTTAATAAGGTGGCCACGGGGGTGTCCAAACAAATTATGTCGGACAAACGTGGCACTCACTACATTGAGGTAAAGGTGTACCGGTGTTCGGAAATCGAAACCATTCCACCCATAAATAGGTGGCGTTATGCGATTTCTACTTTAAAGTGTAGAACGGACACCGATTCACAATTATGGCAACATCTCAGCAATGTAGTGAATGCTGCGAGAAAGGAATTTCGTGGGGTTCCCAATACTTTCTCATCTTACTTCAGCATGCAACTATAACAAGATGACAATGTAATGAAACATTAAAATTAAAACATGAAATGATTATGTAAAATTATTATCGATACTAATTAAAAGTATTTTAATTTATTTTTTGATTATTTTCTTTGTTTACAGTTAAGATCCCTGAGAATACCCGAGAATCTAATAAAAATGAAATTGTTAAATGTGATAAATGTGAAATCAGAGTAACGAGAAATCAATATCGATATCATTTGAAAACAGAATTACATAAAATGAATTGTTTGATTGCAACTGAATTTAACAATATTTTTATCATTAATACGGCGCTTAAAAATCGAGTAATTAGTTATTGTGTTAAAGCTGAAAATAAGATTTATTCAATACCAGAACATTTTTTATATGATTGTGAAACCGATATTTATAGACTCATAGAAATGAATTTACAGAAACACAAATGTCTTAAGATTCAATTCGAATTATTTGCATTATATTTACTACCGAAAACGAATGAAAAGCAATTGAAATCATTTAATACGAAATATGAAATTATACATGATATTGATGAACTGAAAGATTTATTTAAAATGAAAACTATTGATACGATGAAAAGAAAACTTACCGAATTTGAACACACTGAGTCCGGTTGGACATTTTTATCGCTAAGTCATTTAGAAATAAATATAAATAAATATTGTCCTTTGCGAGGAGGTACGTATATAAAACTGCCTCCTCGCGTGGGTAATACTAAAAGCTGTATTAATGTTAAAAATAATGATGAGTTTTGTTTTCTTTGGAGCATTTTAGCTGGGCTTTATCCATGTGATAAAAACTCGGATAGATGTAGCTCCTATCCACATTTCTCAAATATATTTAATGTGAATGGAATGAAATTTCCTCCATCATTTCAAGATATAAAGATCTTTGAAAAGAATAACTCAAATATAAGTATTAGTGTGTTTGGCTTAGACAAAAAGAGTAAATATGTGACTGGACCTTTATATATGAGTGCTAATAAAAGAATTAATCATTTTAATTTACTATATATTGAAAACAATGGAAAAGGACACTACTGTTTAATAAAAAATCTGGTGAAATTAGTTCGAAGGCAAATAACAAAATACAATGGTAATGTTTATCTCTGTGAATCATGCTTGCAGTGTTTTAGCAGTAAAGAAAAATACAAAAAACATTACTGTTCCAAAGTTTTGCAAGTATTACCGAAACCTGATACGTATTTAATGTTTAAACATTTTGAAAGACAACAAAAGGTTCCTTTTATAATATACGCTGATTTTGAGAGTTTATTAGAAAAATATTCAGATGCCTCACAGAGTGCGAACACTACAAAATATAAAATTCATAAGCCTTCATGCTTTGGTTATTATGTTTGTTGTTCATTTGATAGTTCTTTAAACAAATTAGTAACCTATCGTGGTAAAGATGCATCTGAAGTTTTTATCAAATATTTAATGGAAGATGTGAAATTTATAAATGAGTTGATTAAGTCTAATAAACCAATGCTACAATTAACCGAAAAACAGCAAAATGAATACGATTCAAGCATTTATTGTCATATTTGTAAACATTTATTATTTGGTGATAAAGTTCGTGATCATGATCATATTACTGGCGAGTATAGAGGCGCCGCTCATTCATATTGCAACCTCAATTTCAAAGTATGTTCATTTATACCAGTTGTGTTTCATAATTTATCTGGTTATGATTTACATTTATTCATAATGGAGTTAACAAAATATGATGGTTCAATTAATGTTATACCAAAGACTAAAGAAAAGTACATAACAATCACAAAGTCATTTGAAATAAATGAGAACAAATCCTGTGTAAATGTGAAATTTATTGATTCTTTCCTATTTTTAAGCGCTAGCTTAGATAAGTTGAGTAAAAGTTTAAATGATATTGATTTTATCCATACTTCAAAATTGTTTACTACTTCTATTGAATTTGAGTTAATGAGAAAAAAAGGAATTTATCCTTATGACTACATGAATAGTTTCTTGAAATATTCAGACACATGTTTACCACCTAAAGAATTATTTTATAACAGTTTATCAAAACAACATATATCTGATAGTGATTATAAACATGCGCAAAATGTTTGGGATGAATTTGACATAAATGACATGGGTGAATACACTGATTTATATTTGAAATGTGATATTTTATTGTTAACTGATATATTTGAAAACTTTAGAACCATGAGTTTGCATTACTATAAGTTAGATCCAGCTTATTATGTTACCGCACCAGGCTTTAGCTGGGATGCGATGCTCCTTTATACTGACGTTCGATTAGAATTAGTTACTGATCTTGAAATTTATCAAATGTTGGAAAAAGGTATTCGAGGTGGTTTAGCACAATGTTCGCTGAGACATGCTCAAGCTAATAATAAGTACTTACCAAATTTTGATTATTCAAAGCCATCGAGTTTTTTATTATATCTAGATTGTAATAACTTGTATGGATTTGCTATGATGAAAAAAATGCCAATATCTGATTTTAAGTTTTTATCACCCGAACAAATCAGCAATTTAAATATTGAAACTATTTCGGATGATAGTGAATACGGATACATTTTGGAAGTTGATTTAGAATACCCTTATAACTTACATGATGCTCATTGTGACTTACCTTTCGCTGTAGAGAAACTTATTCCACCAGGCAGTAAATCAGCAAAACTAGTAGCAAATCTATATAATAAATACTATTATGTAATTCATTATACTCATTTAAAGGAATGTTTAAAACAAGGTCTCGTATTGGAAAAAATTCACCGTGTAATAACATTTAGGCAAGAAAGTTTTCTAAAGAAATATATAGATTTAAATACAAGTTTACGTCAGGCTTCAAAATCTGATTTTGAAAAAGACTTTTTCAAGTTGTTGAATAATTCAATCTTTGGCAAAACTATAGAGAATAAGCGAAAACAAGTGAATGTGAAACTAGTATCTGAATGGGAGGATAATAATAATGTAACAAATAAACGTGTTGGTGCTCGAAAACTAATTGCTAAACCGAATTTAAAATCAGTATCAGTATTTTCAGAAAATTTCGTAGCTATTCAGTTAAGTCTAGAAAAAATAACGTTAGATAAACCGATCTATGTGGGATTCTCAGTATTAGAGTATGCAAAAACACATATGTATCAATTCCATTATAATTTTATCAAACAAAAGTATGGAGAGAATGCTAAACTTTGTTACACTGATACTGATAGTCTTTTATATTTAATTAATACAGATGATGTGTATGAAGATATTAAACACAGTATTGAGGTGTTCGATACCAGTAATTTTGATAAAAACAATCCTTATGGAATCCCCATAATAAATAACAAAATACCTGGCTTGTTCAAAGATGAAATGGGTGGTGAATTAATAACTGAGTTTGTAGGATTGAGAGCTAAACTTTACTGTATTAAAAGTAGTAGCGAGGAGATCAAAAAGGCTAAAGGTGTATCTAAGTCTGTAACGAAATCTTTAAATATAGCACATTATTCCGATTGTTTATTGAATGATAAAGATTTAAAATGTAAGATGAATACGATTAAGTCTTTGAAACATACTTTGTATTCGCAAGAAGTGAATAAATTAGTATTAAATCGAAATGATGATAAACGTCAAATACTAGCGAATCAAGTTGATACTGTAGCTTGGGGGCACTATGCATACATTTAGTTATAATTTAAATATGTATTTTATAGTTTAAATAGTTCGTAATAATGTTCAATAAATTGTATATGTTTATTAATTACAATGTTTCACTTTTACCTCATGATTAATTTTGTCAGATCTTATTCGTTTAGTCTAGAGTGGGGCACAATATCTATATAATGGCAATCAATAAGCAATATTCATCATTTGCCTAATAATGAAGTTTAAAAAACAACCGCTAAGCTTGGACGTCGCTCCTATTGATGTAGAAGCAAAATCACAGTTTATAAAACATAGTGAATTATTACCTAATAGTATTCGTTGTCTGATTTGTGGGCCATCTAACTGTGGTAAAACTAATGTAATGGTTACTTTGTTGTTACATAAAAACGGCCTTAAATTTAAGAATTTATATTTATACACAAAAACCCCATTTCAAAGTAAATATTGTTTTCTTAAAGAAGTGCTGTTAAACGTTCCTCAAATCAAATACTATGTATTGAGTGATGATAGTGAAGTTATACATCCAAATGATGCATTAGCGAACACGGTTATAATATTTGACGACGTGGTTTGCGAAAATCAGATCAACATTCGTAATTATTTCGCCATGGGGAGACACAGCCAAATCGATTGCTTTTATCTATCACAGACATATTCAAAGGTACCAAAACAGTTGATTCGTGATAACACAAATTTATTATTGCTCTTCAAACAAGACGAAATTAACTTGAAGCATGTATACAATGAGCACGTGAATTCAGATATGTCATGGAATAAGTTTAAATATATTTGTTACAATGTTTGGCAGAAGAGGCATAGTTTTTTAACTATTAATAAAGACTCTGAATTGAATAAAGGTCGGTATCGAAAAAATCTAGACACCTTTATATACTTATCCTAAAATGCAATATTATCATTTGCAGTAGATAAGTGAGAGCGAATACACAAAAAAAAAATGAGTCTTAATATTAAAGAACAAATAATTACATCATCAGACAACATAAGAAATAAGCTTAAGCAGTTAAGAGATATGGAAGATCAGAATAGTCATGAACTCAATAAAATATTTAAACCTGTTACTGAACCTCTAACACAAATGTTGGAATCTAATCAAAATAATGTGAAATGTGACTTTAATGTGAGTACTATAAGAGTGCCAGTAAAATTAGAAGGTCCCTTAACCTCTACACCAAATAAACAAACATTGCGTGAAAATTCAGAAATAAATCAATTAGATGACTCAGCAACCTCTACATCATTAACATCGAATAAACATTCGTCGGATGAAGATTCAGAAACAGAGAATTTGGATTCAAACTCGGAATATTATACCGATACGGAAAATAAAGACCTGTCTATAACAAAAAAATATCTGAGTAGTCTTTATGAAATAAATATTCCTTTTGGAGTCCGGAAAGTAGGTGATCAATTAATGATGGGTAATTCTATCGTGAAAATAATTTCTTCAGTTGACGGCGACCAGGAACCGTGTCGAATAAAAATTGATAATGATGAATATCAATTGACTGCGGGACTAAAAGAGGTATTATTACACAAAAGACCGAATCTAACAGTGGTTACTAAAAATGATAAAAAAGTTTATAAAAACATTTTGATAAAAACGAATGCTCATAAGCGTGATTATGATAATAAAGGTCAGTTGAAAGGAGACAAAAGCGATAAATATGGACAAATTATTAAACCTATGTTTATTGAGGATAATAATAAAAAACATGGTGCTGGTATTTTAAATGTTTTAAAGAGATATAGAACAAATACTGATTTCATCTATTGGGATGATCCTAATGAGCTAGTCGAAAGATTGAAACTTCTTATTGCTTCCAAACAAGCTGGAAATACTAATCAAGACAATGAAATTATTTCAATCGTAGAAGAACTACAAGAAGCGGGCATAATAAAATCATAAATAACATAATCATATCAAAGATTTGTTAGTTGTTTAACAGTCGTTAAAGATTATAGAAGCTTAAAATGAGTAAAGAAGATGTGGTGAATGAAATACACAAAAATGCAAGAGTCAATTTCCCTCGCAGATGTGTTTTACTTAGAGACATAGATGATCTTTGGCAAGCTGATCTGATTGATGTGCAAAAAATATCGAATATTAATTCAAATCATAATTTTATACTTATCGTGATTGACTGTTTTTCTAAGTATGTTTGGGTCAGACCGTTAAAAAATAAAACTAAAGACTCTGTAACAACGGCATTTCAATCAATTTTGTGCAATGGTAGAGTTCCTGTAAACTTACAAACAGACTGGGGTAAGGAGTTCTACAATAAAAGTTTTAAAAAGGAGATGCAAGCACATTCAATAAACCATTACTCAACATATTCAACTAAAAAGGCTTCAATAGTTGAACGAGTAATACGTACTATAAAAGGTAAACTTTATAAAACTTTTAGTTTGAAGGGTAACTTCAAATGGATTGATGGAACCTTAGAAAAAGTTGTGGATGATTACAATCACACTAAACATAGAACTATTCATATGTGCCCGGCGAAAGTGAATAAACATACAAAACACATTGTGATGCAAAGATACCGCATTCTTAACAAACCAATAGTTAAGAGAAAAAGTCATTTTGTTGTCGGCGATGTAGTACGGATAAGTAAGCATAAAGCATGTTTTGAGAAAGGTTACACTCCAAATTGGTCGACTGAGTTATTTAAAGTAATTGTTGTTCAGAATACTGATCCACCAACTTATGTACTAGAAGACTCAAGAAAAAATAAAATCGTAGGATCATTTTATGCTCAAGAGCTACAGAAAACTAAAAATCCTGACGTGTATTTAGTTGAAAAAGTCCTACAGAAAAAGGGAAATAAAGTTTTTGTTAAGTGGTTAGGATTGCCATCTCAGGAAAATAGTTGGATAAGCAACACTAATATATTATAAATTGCAAGCCTAATTTCATCATTCTTCGTTTACATATGGAAGGGAAAGGTCTTGTGAATAATATTATAAATCATCTACCGTTTGAGTTACATCTCCCGGGCTATAATTACTGTGGACCAGGAACAAGATTACGTGAGAGACTTATCAGAGGCGACAAGGGTGTGAATCAACTTGACGAATATTGTAAACAACACGATATTGCATATTCGAAAACAGATAATTTACAAGCCAGACACGCAGCAGATAAGATCTTAATGAGAATGGCTAAGACAAGAGCATCATCATCCCAAGCGAACGCAGGAGAAAAGCTTGCGGCAAATTTTGTCAATAAAGCAATGTTGGTTAAACTATCGCAGGGAGCGGGATTAAAAAAAAGTTTTAAAAATGTTGTTGCCTATGCGAAAAAAAATATTCGTAAAGCAAAGCCTACGTGTAAAAAGATGGCAATCGATTTGGCTATAGCTGCTATTAAAGATCTTGTATCTAATTCCGAAGTGAAAATTCCTAGGGTGATACCACTACCGAAGACAGGAGGATTCTTACCATTAATACCGATCATTACAGGATTATCTGCCGCCGGTGCTTTTGTTAATAAAACATCTGCTATAGCACGAATGATTAAAACGTTTCAAAGTGCGCAAAAAACATGGAACAAGGTGAAGACGCTTAATCAGAATTTTGAGCCAGTATGTTTAGGGGGAGGACTAAAGCTCAAACCATATAAAAGTGGTCTAGGTATTTACACTTCGACAAAAAACTGAATAAGCAGCTACCTAACTAACTAACTAATCGCCCTCTTACCAATATTGATATAATGAAATTTTCCAAAAATATTCCATATTTTCGAGGTGTGTTCATGAGAGATCAATTACCTAAACGCCCTCGTAAAATCGAATGTGGTATAATTAATTTGGATAGCTCTAAAAATCAAGGCACACATTGGGTAGCTTATGTTAAGAAAAATAATTACATTGAATATTTTGATAGTTATGGTGATCTAAAACCACCAACAGAATTTATAAAATATGTAGGGAACAGCATTCAGTATAATTATATCAATTATCAAGGCAGTCATCCATATAACTGTGGTCATTTATGTCTTAAATTTCTTGAAACTTGTATGCTTTAATTTCAAATAAATTGTATGATTGAGGTGTAATAAATCAGTGTTCGTTTATGCTTCAATTGAACAAGAAGCATTTTGTTTTTACTACAAGTATTAATTGTAAAAATTATGATTGATTTCAATATTAAAAAAAGTAAGAAAAGTGTTAGTAAACCGACAAAAACTAACAGTTTAAATCACGACTCCATTAAACACACACGTGTTGTACCAGCACTCAGTGAGATTAACAAAGAGTTTTTAAGAAATTTGGGATTTCGACTATGAGTATCTTACAAATCAATGAAGCACCTCATTTTGACAACTCTATCGAGGGTTATGAAGTACATTCATATACTCCGTACACAAATAGCTTCAAAGAAAACGATGAAATACGAATACCGATTAATCAACAAGACATTTATCTACTACCTTCAGCCAGTTCTATTTTCATTGAAGGATGCATAGAAGTATTTACGAAGGATACTGTAGGAAAATTTGTAAAAAAGGAGTGCCAATTTAACAATAACCCTATACCGTTTCTTTTTCATGATATAAGATATGAGATAAATGGAGTTGAAATTGATCGTATTAGACATGTCGGTATTACTTCTACAATCAAATTTTATACTTCAATGAATGAGGGAGAAAGTAAACAGGCTGCTCTGTGGGGATGGAACTTGAATGGGACAAAATCTATGAATGGTTTTTTTAATGTAATATTACCGCTGAGTAAACTATTAGGATTTGCTGAAGACTATAACAAAATTGTATTAAACTGTAAACATGAATTAATATTAACGAGATGTAAATCGAATGCCGATGCTTTCATACTTGATAAGGATGACCGTGTATCAGTCAATATTGAGAGAATTCAATGGCGTGTACCTCATATTAAAGTATCCGATCGAGAAAGATTACTACTCTTAAAGCAATTAGAAAAAGATAAGCCAATACAAATAGCATTTCGGAACTGGGACACATATGAATATCCACTTTTACCTAAAACAAATAAGCATTCATGGTCAGTCAAAACTGCCTCCCAACTCGAAAAACCTCGATATGTTATATTTGGTCTTCAAACAACTAAGAAAAATTTAAAGGACAGAAATTGTTCCTTGTTTGATCATTGTAATTTAACTAACGTTACATTGTTTTTGAATTCGCAAACATATCCATATGATGCGCTTAAGCTTAACTTTGATAATGATAAATATCGTATATTATATGAAATGTACATCCGATTCCGTCAGTCTTACTACAACACTCCAGTTGACCCGTTGCTTAATATCATTGACTTTAAAGAAAAAGCACCTTTGTTTGTAATTGACTGTTCAAGACAAAATGAAACATTAAAAACAGGGCCAGTAGATGTCAGGCTAGAAATAGAAAGCGATAAAGATTTTCCTGACCAAACGAGTGCCTATTGTCTCATAATCAACGATCGAATTGTAGAATATAAACCTCTGAGCAGTACAGTTCGCAAGATATCATGAAGTTAATAGTCGATGTTCAAGGTTTTAAAACAGAATTAAATCAGTTTATACCTAAAGAGATAGCTATTCTGGATAATAAAGGACTACAATGCTTTTTAATACGACCACCATATCCGTTTTATGATTTAACTACAAAAGAAAAAAGACAGGTTGACTGGATTGAAAGAAATAGAAACGTTTATTGGAAGGAAGGATTCATTTCTTTTTCGAATTATAAAAATCTGATTGCACCTATACTTGATAATAAGCGTATTTATGTTAAAGGTGAAGAAAAAGCTAAATGGGTTAAAGAAATATTTGATAATCATAATGTTGTTAATATAGAGAATTTGAACTGTCCTAATTTTTATGCTTTATCTAATATTTACAGTGAATGTAATGATGTCTATACATGTATCTATCATAAGAATGTTTGTGCTTTAAAAAATGTAATCTGTTTAAATAAGTGGTGTGTTGATAATAAAGAAAGATTATATTAACGAAATTATGTTTTATTTATTAACCTACTCTACTCATATAAATCTACTTTAAACTGCCTTAGTGTTCTTATACAGAAATCTTAATTGATCAGTCAACAGAAATCACAATTCAAGAATAATGGAGGGATTTTATTGTTGTTCAAAGAAATGTATCGATATGACTGGAAGTGATGGTATCGATGGCCGCGCTTGTCATATTTGTCGAGCATACAGTTTCTGTCATTGTGAATGTGTGACATATATGAAGAACTTACCGTTTCTTTACAAGCATTACATCATTTGGTGTAAGTTTAGGAAACTATGTACCTAATATAAATTACTAATAAATATGTGAATTGTTGAATCAAGGTGTTTCATTCCAAGAGTTAAATGCATTCGTTTTGAATAGATCGAATTGAAATGATGGACCTATCGGATAGGTAGGATGTAGAATGAATAGAAGATTAGTCTTGTATGTAATAGAACGGACTCTGTTTATCCTAACGGTTTTGAATAGATCAAACTGAATGATGGAACTATCGGAAAGGTATGATGAATAGAGGAACAGATGAATAGATGAACAGATTGAATAGATGATGCTATGAGGGAGAATACCTATATATACTAGTATGTTTTTGAAACTAGAGAGGTAGGAATTTTAGCATTTTATATTTTTATTTTCATACAAAAATGCTATTTTTTGACAGTTTTAGTCCTATAATTTCAAAACTATAAGAGTTGAAGAAACAATAAATTACCAAAACATAAAAATCAATTAGATCCTTTTGTTATTCAATGTTTTTAAATAAAACAACATTTGTTTCACTTATATCATATGCAAATATCATATGCAATTTTCACGATAGTTTCTGTTTGACGGAAATTGTTTTAACTTTTGTTCCTATTATATTAGGTGTATGTTTTATACTTATATCAATGTATAGCTTTTGAAACGTTCTTCATCTTGATACGAAAAAAGGAAGACTCTTAAAAGTTATATTGCAAAATGTCGAAGGGCATGTGGAGAAAAGTTACATTTTTGATAGTATTTTTTAAGACACACTTCCTAACTTAGTTTTTAAGACGTCGCTAAGTGATCTTATACCTAGGTATTAAGTATCCAAAAGAAATAAAGAATTTTGACTTTGACTTTAACCAGAGCATTTCTGTACATTGTGTATATAGAAAAGACATCTTACACACCTAACGACACCTTACACGTATAAATTGGTTGAAAAGAACTCGAGAAATCTGCAAATATCTAAAGTACAGAGCCGCCATCTTTATTACGTCATAAATGCAACTAGTTCCCGGCTTTCGAAACTTAAACAGGCTAATTCGTCATGTAGAAATCTCAAGGAATCCAACGATACCTGTTTTAGTTACACACAGCTCGTGACCGCGAAACTCGAGAAATAGAGGACTTTTGGTTGAATTGCCGCTAGACTATATAGCGAACCGGCCACAAATACGCCATTGCGTATTCACAGTACGAGAAACACGATCCGAATCGCAATCATTGTCACCCTCTAACAGGAAAGAATAATAAACAAGCTCCGAGGCTCTCTCTGACCATCTTGAGGCATCCTAGCATTGGATGAGTTAAGGAAGTAGGATCAGAAACTCGAGGCAATTTATTAGTCTCTCTAGCAAAAGCGAATAACTTGAAGGTTTAGATCATACTGAGTTAGTTGTCAGGTAAAATAAGTAGCGGCTTATTTTGTCTGAGAACGAGTTGCTTTAAAAATTTAATGGCAATCGTTATTCATCATGATCGGTCTCATTCAATAGCTCCGCTCAAGTCGTTGATTATTTTCGAAAAAGAAATCATTTTTTTTCTTTGTGTCCTTATCATTCCAATTTAATAACTGGGTACATGTTACGCAAGAATCAAAGACCCCTGTTTCGCAATGGTTTTGCTGTGGAATTTTGGCTAGTTATTAATAGGAAAGATGTCAAGTCTAGTGAAAATTAAAGATTTAATAAAATCAATATTAAAACTGTCGGTTATGCAGATATAATTACGTAAGAGAGAGCAGAGATATCTCTCAGGCCACTCACATTATGGAACAATGGTCGTTCACTAGAGTTCGACTCTAGGTTTCAATCAAAGCCAGGCAGGCTACCTTTCAATCGTCCCTAGGCCTAGAAAGCGATAGTGATTGCGTAAACGCCGAATGACGAGGGTCGTCGACCGGAGGGGAAAGTGGTGTATGAACATGGTATAAGTAATGGATGTTTAATAATTAGGTAGCTCTTGTATCGAATGTCACGCTCACGACGACGTACGACGCGCAACGCGACGCGACTAGATGCAGCGGAAGTAGCTAATTGTATGCGATACGATATATATTATAAGGGACACAGATAAATGGAGACATTTTAATTCTATTTTTAATGTTTAAATGGTTTTTCACTGTCCAACATTTTTATGGAACAAGAAATAACTTTTAGTCAAAGGCTTATTAAAATTAGTTTCAAATTGATGATGATTGAATTTAATATTTAATAGGGTAAGTATGTCTTTTTTACCTACAATTACAATCATTACCTTTAGTAAAAACCAAGCTAGGTATGTAGTAGTAGATATAGTAGTACAGTAGGTAGATGTCAAAAATACCACTAAAATAGGAATCCGTTCTATCTATCAATCTAATTTAACTAAGGAGTTTGATTCTATCTACTCTCAAAGATAAATAGATAAGATACCTACATGAATTACTTTATTGCACACACGCACACACCAGAAAATAGGCTAAGAGTTTAAATACCTAATCCTATGTTTGATCAAGCACCTATTTCCAGATACAGAGTTCAAATAACCTAATCTATCCTAAATACACTGGCTGGTTTTTGTGAAAAGGTTAATCACTCTGTTAATATTTTTCCTCTTTCAAGTCCAGGTCTCTGGCATTACTCTCTTGTCACCAAGACAATGTCTAAGCTCATTAAATTATAACCATAGAATAGGTAGGTACAAATTATATTACGGAATACCGGAATTGAAAGAGGTGGGTCGATTTAGCTGGTTAATTAAAAGTAGTTAGTTTGCAAACAACAACAAACACATTAATTAAAATGTTCTTTCAAGAACTAAAAAAACAAACAAATATAACTAATACTACTTAATTGTTCTGTGAACAGTAGATCTCATGAGCACAAACTATTTTGCCACAATTAATATACCTACCTACCTATTTACTGCATTTTGAGGAGCTATTCTGTTTGTTCATCACCCAGATGATCCTTATCACATAATACTAATAATAAGAAACAAGTGCGAGTCGGACTTGCGCACGAAGGGGAACCCTTCATACCATTGTATTGTTTTTAAAATCGAGCAAAAAAAGACCTCAAAAGTATTGTATGTCAGACGAGGGTGTTAAGAGTCTTTTACCTGCCCTTTTGGGAGTATAATTAACAAAAAAATATTGCCTTAAAAAATAGTAAACATGAAAATAACCTAAAACTTTTTAAAAATATACCTACTCAAAATATTTACTTTTTTCTGTTTTTAGTATTTGTTGTTATAGCGGCAACAGAAATACATCATTTGTGTTTTCAATTCTCTAGCTATCATGGTTCATGATACAGCCTGGTGATAGACAGACGGATCGAAGGACAGACAGCGAAGAAGAAGGGTCCCGTTATTACCCTTTGGGTACGGAACCCTAAAAAAATAATGTACCTAATCAGATGTTAAAGGTTTAGTATTCAGTAGCCGTGTTATTGAGGCAAACTTAAAATTCTTGATGACAAATAAATTCTAACAAAGTGATTAACACAAAATACAATATCAACACTATGTCTTAATTTACTTTATAACCATTGTCACAAATATAGCTAAATACATAAGTAGATGAATTACATTTTTAATGTTTTCAGATTATTATTAGTAATCCCTGAATAAAGTAAGACGAGTAAAATAAATAAATATTGCAGAACACTCCACACATCGCCATCTAGCCTCAAGCTAAGTAACTACACTTGTGTTATGGGTGCTAGACAACGGATATACTACTTATATACTTCTTCTTTTGTAAATATATACTTATAATACATAATATAATAATAATAATAATAATAAATAGCCTTTTATTCCCAATAAATTAATTTACAATATTTTATTTTTAACATTATTCTTTAAAGGGGACCCACTTCTGGGCGAAGGCCTCCTCCATCCTTGACCATTTCGTTCTGTCTTGAGCCAGTCCCGTCCAGTTTGGCCCAGCAAGGGCAGCAATATCATCGCGCCAGCGTCGTTTTGGCCTGCCTCTTGGTCTAACTGTATCTCGTGGGTACCAGTGTAGGACTCTCTCACTCCACCGCCCATCGGTTGTCCTCGCTATGTGTCCGGCCCATCTCCATTTCAGTCTGCATAATAATTCAGCGGCATCTATGACTTTAGTTATTTTTCGTATGTCAGTGTTTCTTTTTCGATCACTTAACTTTAAGCCCAGTAGACTTCGTTCTGTAGCAGACTGAAATACTCTAACTTTTTGTATGATTTCTTTTGTAAGTGCCCAGCTTTGGCAGCCGTATAGCAGAGTTGGTAGGACAACAGTATCCATTGCTTTTTTCTTAAGTTTGACAGGAAGTTTAGATTTAAACACTTCTTTGAGCGACCAATATTTAGCCCAAGCTTTCTTTATGCGGCTTTCAACTTCTCTTAGAGTCTGGTCATTGAAGCTTATAGTTTGTCCTAAATATATATATTCTTCAACGTATTGCACTTCTTTTGATTGTATTATAACAGGGATTTTTGGTCCATTGGTCATAACACAGGTCTTTTTAGGATTCATATGTAGTCCGCATTTTTGACTCTCTATGTTCAATGTGTTCAGTAGGTGCTCTAAATCTTCATACCTTTCTGCCATCAGAACAATATCATCAGCAAATCGTAGATGATTAATATACTCTCCGTTTATGTTGATGCCCACTCTTTCCCAATTTAGTTTTCTGAATATGTGCTCCAAAAGTGCAGTAAACAGATTAGGAGATATTGGATCACCTTGTCGTACTCCTCTTCTCATTTGAAATGGTTTTCCTTTTCGTTCCAGTTTTACAACTGCACAGCTATTTTTATATATTTCTCTGAGAACTTGAATATATGCTTTATTTATTCCCTGCTCCTCCAGTGCATTCCATAGAGGACCATGTAATATTGTATCAAATGCTTTCGAGTAATCGATGAAAGCGATGTATAACGTTTTATTATATTCTTCATATTTCTCAATGATCTGTGTTAGGGTAAATATGTGATCTACGGTAGAGTACCGCTGCCGGAAACCTGCTTGTTCTCGGGGTTGGTTGAATTCTAGCTGTTTTAAGATCCTTTTTAGTAGGACAGCAGTAAAAACTTTGTAAATTGTTTGTTGTAGGCTAATCGGTCTATAGTTTGTGATATCATGTGGATCACCTTTCTTGTAGAGAAGAGAAATTATTGACGTGTTCCATTCTTTGGGTATGACTTTATTGAACAGTATTTCATTAAATAATTTCGTAATAAGAGGAGTTAGAGGTTCTTTGATGGTTCGTAGTACTTCATTTGTAATACCGTCCTCTCCTGGACTTTTATTGGTCTTCAAACGATTTATTACAGAGGCAATCTCACTGTTTAAAAAAGGTGGAACATCTTCATTATTATAACATCTTTCCTCTTCAATGTAAACGCTATAATTTGTTGATTTGTCGTCATATAATTGTTGGTAGAAGTCGGACGCTATGGAGATTATTTCATGTCTATGTGATGTTTTCTGTGAGTTACCATTTCTTAGCGACATAATCCATGGCTTGCTATTATTCAGTTTTTTCTTAGCTCTTTTAAACGAAGCTCTTTTCTCAATTTCTTCTTCTATTACACTGTATCTATACATCTTTCTGTCGTGTCTTAGTTGTTTTCTTATTAGCTTATATAGTGCGCTTAGTTTGTTTTTCTCGGATCTTGACCTATGTGACTTATTCTTTAATCTGTTCCTCTCTTCTATAAGTTGAATTAGATATTCGTTTATTGGTGTCGGATTTTTTGCATCTCTCGGTGGAAGTTTCTTTACAGATTCCTTTATACAAGAACTTATTCTTTCGTAAGATATTTGTGTGTCGTTAGTTATTTGTAGTGCTTTCGACAAATCAATAAATGCTTTATTCATAAACTCTTGCTCTATCTGCTCTAAATTGCCTGTTCCACGTCTTGTGCCAAATTTTTTCCGTGATATTTTATTGCATTTTCCTATACATAGTTTCGCTCTGACCAACCTGTGATCACTCGGAAAAGTTGTGTTGATAATTTGTATGTTTTGTACGATGTTCTTGTCACTAACCAAAACAAAATCGATCTCGTTCCTACTTTTGCCATCTGGGGAGAGCCACGTCCACCTACGTTTTGGTTTTTTCTTGAAATAAGTGTTCATAATATGCAGCTTATGTTCAAAACAAAACTCCACAAGAAGAGCTCCACGTTCGCTTCTTTCACCATATCCCCATGGCCCCATTATGGTTTTATCGTCACAAGTAGGCTGGCCAATTTTAGCATTGAAGTCTCCTATAATTATCGTTAATTTATTAGTGTTCTCCATTGCTTTTCTTAAGTCGGTATAGAAGATTTCAATTTCTTCGGCTTTGCTCTTCTCTATAGGAGCATAACATTGAATGAGACTCACAAGATGATTGTTAAATTTTAGATCTAATCGTATAACTCTATCAGAAATGGTGTGAATGTCAGCAATATTTAATTTCAAATTTTTATTTACTAAAAACCCGACACCGTTCCTTCCAGGTTTTTCTCCAAAATAAATAAATATGTACTTCTCATACTCAATTATCTCCTTTCCAGCCTTTTTAATTTCAGACAGACCGATTATGTCCCATTTCAGGTTATCAAGCATATATTCTAGCTCCAAATATCTAGTTTTCTGCACTAATGATCTCACATTGAAAGTACATATATTAAGTATATCAAGCTCTCCTTTTTTGTGTTTAATTTTTTGTTCAAGAATTGGAGGGTTTTGGTCGCTGTCTCCCGCGGTGACCAACCGTACTGGGAGAGTTTTTTCAAAGTTTGGTGTGAATGAAGTTAGTTTTGTTTGGTTCCAGTTTCCGGTGGTCAATGCTAGTTTTTTGGCGTCTCAGGCAGTGAGGCTGGTTTAGCTCGTTCGACATAGTTTAGTAAGGTGCCCCTGGGCAAATGCAATTTCTTGTTAGTCGACGAGTTTGGTGAGCCTGATTCTTCCCTCTTCCTTTTGTCTCTAGATTTATCTGTTGTTTTCTTTATTATTATTTTATCATATTTTAAGAAGGCAATGTTTCCATTTTTCTTTTCTTCCTCCACTTGGATTTGTAACTGCTTTCGCTTCTCAAGCACTTCTCTAGGGAAATCTTCTTTTACGTATATTCCTGGAGGGAATCTGCTCTTGTTTTTTAGTATATTGTGTTTTTTCCATAGAGATGTGATGGACACTACGACCGGCCGATTTTTATTGTTATTATTCTTGCCAATTCTGTATAAATTACTGATTTCGTTGCTGTCAAGGTGTGTTCCTGTTTCTATTACTGTTTCCTTTATGTGGTCTACCAACTCTGCTTCAGATTTTCTCGACTCTTCTATACCAAAAAAGACTAGATTATATTTCCGTTTCTCCTTATCTATTATACTGATTCTCTGTTCGAGTGTAGATATTTTGGCTTTAAGTTGAGTATTTTCTTCCGTTATTGTTTTTAGTCTTTCGTCTAGCGCTTCCATAACACATTTTGTAACTGACGCAGTAATAACTTTAGTTTGTTCGTTTAGTTTCTCGTCTAGTTTCGACAACAGCAGCTCCATACATTTTTCCATTTTTGTAGGGTACTTTATTTGTTTTGCGAACACCGGTTTGTTATTGGTTTTACTATGCCTGTCAGTGTCGATGTGACGTTGACAGTTTGAACAGTCTCTTGGCGCTTGTCACTTTGTTAGGTTGTTTGCACTGATACTTCTTCTTTTGTAAATATATACTTATAATACATAGATAAAAATAAATCGGGTTTTCCTTCCTGACGCTATAACTCCAGAAGGCACGAACCGATTTCCACGGTTTTGCATTCGTTGGAAAGGTCTCAGGCTCCGTGAGGTTTATAGCAAAAAAGATTCAGGAAAAATTTCAACAGAAAAGCGGTAAATTTGGATATGGCAAAACAACGTTTGCCGGGACAGCTAGTAATACATAGAAATATACATAAAAACCAGACCACAGACAAATATCTAAGCATAAATACTTGTCTGAGGTGGGAATTGAACCCGCAACCCTGTGTAAATAAGTTTGTCAGTCTGTCTGTGAACTTGACATCATAGTTACGAGATGAATAAACCAATATAAATATACTTTGTAACCGACAATTAAATATGCTAAATTTTTTAATAATTGCTAAATGATGGCTCGACCGATTGAGATAAGTCTTTTTTGTTGGAAAGGAAATACCTCAGGGGTAGTCCCATTAATATTTGGCAGGAATCTGCAATTAACTTCATAATTTGAAGTCGAGTAGCCACACTATAACTGTGAGACTTCAGTAGGTTCAGTTCATTTTCCCATTTTAAAAGGTAATTATTTGTGATCTTTTATTGATATATTTAATAACACAACACAATAGAAGACTTAAAAAATAAAACATCAAAATCTTAACGAAAAATATAAATTACACAATTTATTGTTGAAATATTTTAAACCTACCCTTTAGTTATGGATATCTAACTATATAATAATGATTAAAAATTTATTCCAACATCTAATTTTGTACATAATATCTTCTCATCAACAATCTGTTTGTCAAGATCATGTTCCAGATAATTTGATGTTTTGCCATCATGTTGACAACAAAAATATCATAACAAACTTTGATTTACGTAATAAACAGCAATTACTGCGTCTTATTTGAGAAACATCAGCTAACCTTGTGAATCAGCTGACGGTATCTTTGTCTGGAATGGCATACATTTGGCGTCAAGCGAAACAAGTGTACTCAGTTGATGTATTTGTTACTAGTAAGGGTACTCACCTCTTCGCGTCGCTTCAGCCAACGGCCGCAGGGACTCTCCTCGAGGATCTCGCTCTCATCCTCAGAGTCCTCACCGCTTTCTCGAGGCGACTTGCGCTCCTTATCGATGCTCCTCCCACCCGACATAACACCGACGTAAACACACCACAACAAAGAACCAATCCACTGCACTGTCTACTCGACTCCTTGTGAACGCTCACAACAAGAAAACACTCGGTATATTTTCAAAATACACTTTTTCTCGCAACCATAATATCCAAGGATGAATCGCGAGACGTCACTGTAGTTTCTTCCCAAACCATTATTTGATACACGACACTCGTTGCGGAGTTTTTTCACTTCGAATTGAAAGAATGGATATTAGTCTATACAGAGCGATGACACACAGCGTCTCTGACGATCTTATTCATGTTAATTGAAATAAATTGTTCACCGGCGTAGCCCAGAGACGTACAATTCCATTAGACTCAAATAAAAAAACCATAGTGTAACTTTTTTTTTTTAAATCCAATACTTCATAGACAATCTCACACAGATGATAAATATAAACCAGTGCAAAAAATTATTAAATGCGAGAATACTTATTTTTAAATGTAGTTAAATACAATAATTACAATGAATAAATAAAGTTGAAAATAAAAATGAAAAGAAAAACTAAGAATTTTTTCTTGGTACTAGTAGGCTGTCATCTGTTATCTTTTTGAAGTACTAAGTCTAAAATTAATGTTGATAACGTGTTATAGCAGTTTAGGCTTTTATATTTCCTTAGCTGATATTATCGGCATCTAGCGTATTATTAGCTAACTAGTATTTCGTTCTTTTACAAAGAGATGTCGCTACTAGTGTTAATAAATCTGCTTTACTAACAACCTAATCCCAGCGCGAATGATTAAACAACTGGATAAACGTTTATTAAGTACTAGCTGCACTCCGCGGTTTTACCCGCGTAAGTCCCGATCCCGTGGGAATTTCAAAATGAAAAGTAGCCTATAGCCTTCTTTGATAAATGGACTATCCAACTCAAAAGTAATTTTGCAATTCGAACCTGACGTTCCTGAGATTAGCGCGTTCAAACAAACAAACTCTTCAGCTTTATAATATTAGTATAGATTGAGAAAAAAATCAATACATTAGTGTTTGTTAATTTCCCTTTAATTAAGAAAAATCCATCTAGGACTAAAGCTTACAAGTTAGAACATCGTATCTTATATCTTTAAATGATAAAGTCATTGTTAAATGAGCAATTCTTGTATATATATAATTGGAATCTCGGAATCGGCTCCAACGATTTTCATGAAATTTGGTATATAGGGGGTTTCGGGGGCGATAAATCGATCTAGCTAGGAATCATTTTTAGAAAATGTCATTTTATTCGTGTTTTATCAAAACTTACTTTTTTTTATCTGAAAAATATGACTCTTCCTGACATCTATTGGCGAACTACTAATAGTATTTTTAGTGAGCAATAAAGTTATTCCAGCAGATGGCGTTGTTAAGTAACACGAAGTCAATCAGTGTTTGCTTTGAGGTTAGACTAAGTAAAAATAAAAAAAATAAAAATACCGAGCAAAGCTCGTTCATCCAGGTACTACTTACCTAAATCACCAACAGCCTTGTTTATTTCAAACATCGTGTTCTATGGGAAAGGTTTCTTACAAAAACCCTTATAACCATATCTCAGCGTTCTTTTATAAGTGTTTAGGTAACTACCTATCTACCTTCGTGCGAAAGACCTCCGCCCACATCAAGCACGCATAAATGACAATAATTTGTTATAAATTTTTGTCTTATTTTCTGTTGACAGTTTTAGTTTTATAAAGCACCTTCTGATTTTGTCACCATGATATTTCCTCAGGTGCAGTATTGATGATTATAGTGCCAGACGTTGGAATTAGAGTTTATCTAAGATTTTTGAAGTGAAAACTTCTTTAGCGGCGTTGAGCACTTTTTCTGTAATGGGTATAAAATCTTAAACTCGCGTCAGGACACGTGACCTGATCTAAAAAGCGTAAGACGGATGGAGAGTAGACAGCTATAGTTTTAAAGTGTTAAATTTTTAATGTAATATAAATTGTCATGTATGTGTACGATAGCGCAATAAATGAATATTGTATTCTACCACATAAATGATAGTACTTTTATACTGATAAAGCAATTGGTGCAAAATTATTTCCTAACCATTCCAAAATATCAAACATGCTCAACGTTAATAATCAAGTTTTCACTTCTGCCGGCACTCCCGGAGTGCAACCCGTCTTTTTTTTTTTACCTTCTTCAGTAAATGTTAAAGGTACGAACGTGAAACTATGCCTATGGTTAAATAACTTTAAGTATTTGATGGGAACGAGCCAACAACATGTCGTGCTGCAGTTTTATTTACACGAAACTTAGTTATAAACCAAGTTAAATTGTATAATTCTTGTGGAATCTTAATCAATTTGGTTCTGTGAAACTGGACAACAAGTCAAATCAACAGTCGAACATCTCTCGTTGCCTCCAAAATATCTTACAAGTATAGTAAAGTAGCCACCGCTTCGCTGACTTGACAAACTGTGACGACTTTGACAACCTTGACAACACTGTGAGCCCTATTTCTGAAAATAGGACCATAATTTGATGCAAACTATTACTTGATTCTGGCTATATGCAAAAACCGTGTGAAACCATAATTGTAAAAAAAAACTTCAAGTGTTCCGTACCGGAAGGTTCGATAGTCTAAGACCGGAAGTCTAGTTGAATACTTATTATCACCATAATGTTATTTCGCGATTTGGTTGCCCCTTTTCCTAAAATAAAAAGCATTTCCCCACTTTCCTTCTTTTATGCGTGCAATCGGTAATGAGATCTCGATCTAAGTAAATGAGAAAATGTAATAGGACTTCCACTTCCGGCCGATTATTGCCGATGACTTCCTACTACTACTAGCGCCCTGGCGGTGACGGCAGACGCGGCAGCAAGTAGAACTAATTCATTCGAAAAATGAAGGTATTCAATGGCGTCGATTGGTTTTTTTTTTGGCGGGAACGAGTTAACAACATGTCGTGCTGCAGTTTTATTTTCATGAAACTTAGATGTAACCCGAGTTGAATTGTATAATTCTGGTGGAATGTTATTCAATTTAGTTCTGTGAAAGTGCACAAGTGTAGTGAAAGTAAAAATCAGTGTCAAACATGCAGTTTTCTCGTTGCCTCCAAATCTCCTATTAAGGTTATGGTAAACTTGCCACCGCTTTACTATAGCCCCTGACTTGACAGACTATGACGACTTTGACTGCATTGGAACACTTTAGGCCCGATTTATGAAAAATCGGGTCATAATTTGATGCAAAATATAACTTGACACTGGCTAAATGCACACGTGCGAAGCCATAATTAAAAAAAAAAAAAAAAAAATGGCGTCGACGAGGATCGGTCTCGCGCCCTTTTTCGTTTCTTTTAACGGGAGTGCGTAACAAACTGTGCGTGAAAGTTAGCCAAAACGTTCGAGGGTGACCTATGAACTTTGTGCGTTGTGTGAGTAGGACTCCAAGACCCAAAAAACAGGTGGATTTTCCCCGAATCATTCTCACCCGCCCGTAGGCCGGCCGGTAGGAAAATGAGGTCTGTGAGGATCGTCGCGCGAGCGCAGGTTAGTGTGAAATTCTACACACCACATCAAGAGTCATGAACCTCAGCGAGATTTTGTATAGAAAAACAAGACGGCTTGAAATTTTATCCACAAATCTCGGAGGTTCTCCCTTTTCGTTGTAAATGTAGAAATTATACGAAACCAGTCGAAATTGTTTATCGAAAGGCAATTTTGTGGTAAATGTTTCTCCCTGAAGCATTACTAAATAGTGTTTTTATTCTGTATCCAACTACGAAACATTTTAGTTCCGTGAGTTATCGAATAATGAATAGATAAGTAAGATATATTTTGTAAAAGCTCTAAGTATAGGTAGAAAAGGAGAAAAACAAGCCTCAGTCGTAATAAATCATGGGTTTACCTAGCTAGGAATTTCTTTATATCCCAGGTAGATAGACTAGACAGGTACGTACGTATTCTATCCATTAGTATTGGGTACCTCGAGCTGGAGCACAATAGCCCGCTTTGCTTTACCTACCTACTTTGATTAATGCCTCACAAGAATTGCGAAAATATGCTTTTTGATGTATAGCCACCGATTTAGAAAAGGATATTCTTAGAAAACTTGCTGAGGTGATATTTTATAGGTACCTACTCATACACACATTTTTTAGAACGAAATTATAATCCTCCTTATAAGGTTTGTTATCTCTTTACGCCAAAACTACTAAATCGATTGTGATGAAACTTGATATGCAGATAGCTGGACTCCTGAAATAATATAACTACTTTTTATCTTAATGTTGTGCCGATGTGTCTTCAAACTACACCCTATTCAAATAAATAAGACTCCGGTTAGATCTGATTGTGGGTTTAATATCTGCATTGAATGTTGCTGTTGCTTAATTGAAACTTTATTTCATTGCACATACCTACCACTTCTATAAATTTTTTACAAAAACAGCATTAGTTGAATTATTTAATCACTTTTTGTTGCATGGTGGTTGTTAATTTGATGGAAACTCATGATTCCACTGATAGCACAATAATAATTTAAGGAGACGTAGTTAACTTATTTATCCTTTTTTTTGTTCTTATCTGTCATTTGAAAATTAGGTATTACCTATTGGAACTGACTGAAAGCAAAAAATCAAGATCTGTCTATCTAAATAAACTTAGGGTAGATAACTTGATGTTTCATTAGTAGAATATAATCTAATCTAATCGAGGGTTGATTCCTATCTCATTGGCCCAGTCTTTTTACGAAGTATAAATATAAGTCTATGATTATTGAATGTATTAAACACATCTACATGTACCAAATGCAGTAAGTATATATGGTACTGCCAAATGAAATGAAGACATCGTCAGACAAATCTACTCGGGTGTCAACAGCGAGTGATCTAACAAAAACACCACATCGAAGGTTCCACAACAGGCATCCCCAGTACATGTTTACCATACCTAGATACAGTGTGCAACACAAACTCTGTACTTATTGCTTTTTCAGTACCCTCAGGACATTCATAAAAAATATACTTAAAATGTTATAATTTAAAGTTCGGGAAAATTAAAAATATTTTACTGAAAGGAATTTTTAGTGCAGTGCCATTACTGGCAGTGGGCCCTTAGGCAAATAAAATAGTGTTACCATATTTTGATATTTCCCTAAACTATGAATAACTTGTGGTACCTACTTAATGTTCCTAATTAAAAAAATCGTTAGTAACATGATGGTTGTATGTATTTTAAGTAAGTAATTCCGTAAAAATATATAAGATTTATCAAAGTTGATAAGTTATGTATCTCTGCTAGGTGATGCTTATGTTATCTAATCTGATAAATTTGTTGCATTGCTTGGACTATAATCAAATTGAGACTATTCTAATGATTTCTAAACTGCGATTTTATTTATTATAATAACCTTAATCATTTTATACGCAATTTTCTTATTTCTTTTCTTTCATAAAAACCTTCCCTAACAATAACAAACACAACAAAAAAAGAATTAGCGATATCAGTTCTGCTGTTCTCGAGATTTGCACCTAGCAACAAATCCAGTCATTTAAATATTATAGAATTTATTTTTATCTTTAATTATTCATGTAAGTACTAGACAAATAATTACTTATTACACACAAAATGTCAAACATATTTTCTGTCTGTAATTGTAAAACATTTGAAGTATGTACCTGCTATAAGATGTAAAACGCTATCAGCTTGTAGTTTACATACAAACTTATATGTAAATAACTACCCACCTGCGGAAGGGCGCCGATTCCCACCGAACACAAGTATTTAAACGTTTTTATAAGTTTTTTTGGTTAAGTATTGAAATAAACTAATTACTTAAATATATTTATGTATATCCATATCACATCGAAAAGGAACGAATGGAATAAATGAAAAGCAATTATTGTAGGTAGGTATATTCAAACAAACAGGAATTGCTTCGAGTTGTTCCCGTGGGCGATCTCCGGCACGTCTCGATTGGTCTCACAGCTGCGTATTGCGATAGTTTCATCCTTAATTTGCGAGCGACGAGTGCGTGCAATAGCGTCTGCCTATTTGCATTGACTGCCCTGTAATTTGACGGTCCAATGCACGAACAAATTAAGTGGGTTTCGCTTTGAATGTACCTACACTACATGTAGGTAGGTATGTATATATATCACGTAGCGGATGGAGAGACAGCTGCAAGCGTCATGTGGCAAGGCCCAAGGGGTACAGCGGTAAACAGCACGATTACGTGCTGTAATCTCTAGGTATTTTAAAGCGCTAATCGATAAGGCTACTTGCAATTTTATTTCATTTTGAAGTAAAAAAAAAGTTAAAGTTTATATTTTCCGAATTCTAGGTTTAGTAGGTTTTGCAAAAACTATAAATTCTAGTCGAAAAATTAAGGCTAATTTTCACGTAGGTACAGACTTTATATTGTTTCCTCCATAGATACAATGTATGCATCAATGTGACGTATTTTATTATTTTGAATAGAGAAAAGCTTATCGATACTAATATTATAAAGCTGAAGAATTTGTTTATTTGAACGCGCTAATCTCAGGAACTACTGGTTCGGATTGAATAAATCTTTTTGTGTTGGATAGTCCTTTTGCCGAGGGAGCCTATAGTCTTTTTTATATTTCGATATTCGGGTATCGATACGCGGGTGAAACAGCGGAGCGCTGCTTTCTTACATATTTATATCCCAAATATTTCAGATCTCTTAAAAAGTTCATTTCCGGGACAACATTTCCCCATTTTCAGCATAATTTTGCTACACATTCCACGAAAACGCTAAATTCATTTGTCAAAATTATCCTTATATTAGGGTAACCCATTTTTGTTGTACGAGCTAATCGGCCTTAGATCCCACATTCAAATTCTGTTTGATTTGTGACCGGGATTATTTATTTAGGTCTAAGTCGTGGGACCAGTTGGCGCTCGGCCACCCGCCGTCCGCCCGCCAGCCGCCATGCCAGCGCGGCCCAAACGAAGGGTATCCTCCTAGCTAGATATATTTATGTTAGGATTATCCCTCTCTAGACTCTATGACAATAGGTACATTTATTTTGTAATATACTTTAGATTATGTATAATATTAGACACTACTTATTGAACAACACGAACTTAACTTAAACGATGGAAATTAAATTATTTTGTGATGTTAATCAAATTATTAATAGTAGTTAACTGAGCCCAACTCTGGGCTCAGTTAACTACTATTTTGTAATCTGATTACTAACTACGATTAAAAGTAGTTAATTACATGTACTGATGATTACTATAAGCATAACTACAGTAATCACATGTTAATTAACAGTTATCAAACTACATGAAGTAGTTATTAATTTGATTACTGCAATCAAGTAGTTATAACTACTGATTACTTTTGGAACGAAGTTCCTTATCGCGAATTGCGACGGGACCTACGTAGTAGTGTGTGAGATGTGGCGACGCGATGATTCTTATTTTTTAAAACTTTACGGTGGGCCTTAACATTTGTTTCTGACTGTACCTACTAAAACTTAGTCCTTGTTTTTAAAACTCAACGGCGCGGCCGTCCTCCACTTTTGTTGCCGACTATAGCTACTTAAACTTGGTTAATGTTTTTTTAAAACTTACGATGGGCCTCCACTTTTATTGCCGACTGTACCTACTAAAACTTTGTCCTTGTTTTTAAAACTCTAAAGTGGGCCACAACTTTTGCTGCCAACTGTACCTACTAAATCTTGGTTCTTTTATTAGAACCCTTTGGTAGGCCTCCACTTTTGTTACAGACTTATTAAATAATTTTTCTTTTTTTTTTAACTCTATGGTGGGCCTTCACTTTTGTTGCCGACTGTACCTACTAAAACTTACTTCTTGTTTTGTAAAACTCTACGGTGGATCTACACTTTATATAAAAAGTAGCCTATGATCCCAATAAATCAATATAATAATATCCTCATACCAAGTTTCGTCTAAACTGGTTCAGTAGTTTCGGAGCCTATTCAATGCAAACAAACAAACAATCGAATCGTTTCTCTTTATAATAGGTATTATTATAGTATCTAGATATCCATAATTCCATCAGAATGTCACTCCACAAAGAAACGAGACAGTAACAGTAGGTAAGTATAATAAATGCAAGTATAGTTGGAAAACATCGACCATTCTTATTAGACAGACAGAGATTACGATTACAGACAGGACAGACAGGTACGGAACCGTACGTGTGCTACTCCGACTCGTACTTGGCCGTGTTTTTCAAATACTCAACATTATTTTAAATGTAGTTTAAAAAATTGGTTGCCTGTAAAGTCGGTATACGGGCGAAAGTTTTACGTGACACGACTTTGAGTGGTAAAATATAGACATGAACCGGTGTGTATGCCTATCTCTCTCACTCTCTCTCTCTCGCTCTGTCTCTCTCGCTCTTAGGCGGGCTAACCATGCCCGAGTGGAAGGGACGCGTGCCTCTCACTCGCTCTCATTGTGAGCGCATAACGTGAGCGGAGCGTAACGCAGTTTCTTGAAGTGTCACCCGGCAAACCAATTTATAAGACGTTGTCACGTCAAAAAGTAATCACGTCATCGTGATTGCAACTATAATTATTAATTAGGGATCAAAATGTTTAACTACTTTTACGATTATTTTATGTAGTTTGTAATCTGATTACTAACAAAGTCAAAGTCAAATTTCTTTATTCATTAGGATGCTTATGTATATTTTGTACAAAGATCACATAGAAACGTCTTAAAAACTAAGTTAGGATGTGTGCCTTCGGAACGTGCCCACCAATGAGAAGAAGGCGCAAGAAACTCATGGGGTTTATGTAATCTTAGTTAGTAGTAGTTAGATTACATTTTACCCTACAGTGGGGTAGACAAACGCCTTCATATATATTTTGTCTCCGTTAGGTGAAAAACCCTGCTATGCAGAAGATTGCAGATTCGATTCCCGCCTTTCGCTATTCGATTTGGATGATCTTCAATAGATATTTATTATAGTATATTTCTCTCTATCTGTTCAGTTACTTAGTAGTAGGGTTATTCGATACTAAACGATGTAACAATCATTATTACAACGTAATTTGAGTGACGCATTTTCAAAAGAACATACTTTTGTAATTTCATTTTTTTAACATAGCCAACCATTTTAGTAATACCGTCGTTACTAAGATGTTATACATACAGTGTTAGTGTTTATACTGTATCGTTTGTCTATGGGTATTATGCTTCGCCTATACTACCTGTTGTATTATATATTCTGAGCCTATACTAACTTCCTACCTCCCGAAATAAGTATATAATGGTACGTCATCGTCCGCGGCCGGAGGGCTAGCTGGACGGGCCATCGATCACACAAACCTAAACTTGTAATGTTGATGGACGAGTCTATGCCTACACCACACGCCCTGCTTTCACTTTCGTCCAATTGATACATTATTTTCAATATGATTCTTCTTTATACCTACGAAATATATTAAGATTCATCGCGTACCTAAACTATTAAAGGAACTCCAGTCTTGTGAGGATGGAGTCTCAACAGTTCCAAAATATCAAAATAATAATATATAAACTAGGTACTACTACTTTTGCTGCTGATTGTACTAACCGGAGTTTGTGTATAAATCGGTTTAAGTATTAATAAAAAAATGTACAAATTAATTCACCCTTTCGCTTCTAAAATAAACAATAATTATAAATATAAAATAAATACCTATTGCACAAGAACCGAAGCCTGTGAACAATACGGTTACCATAGTTACCATGGATCATGCGATTCACTACCCACCAAGTACCCAGCTACAAAATACAAAGACTTTAAAAAGGTATATATTACCAAAAGTACTAAGACCAAAAAATAGTAGGTAACAAACTTTTGTAAATTATGTTTTCGATCATCTTTTGTTGTTTTATCGTATTTGTTTTGGTTTCCT
Source organism: Idaea straminata (assembly GCA_951213275.1). NCBI lineage: Eukaryota > Metazoa > Arthropoda > Insecta > Lepidoptera > Geometridae > Idaea > Idaea straminata. The sequence continues at coordinate 15,403,397 of OX577849.1, forward strand.
TCGACCTGGAGATCCAAATTAGAATTTTAGACGGTGGGTTTTGCATTTCTATTCTACTGGTAAAAATGTACAAGGTAGAGTTTTGTATTTGTACGTAGTTGCTAATCCGCAAAACACCACAAAACCTCGAGTTGGTGTTTTGCGTATATGGTTTTATGCGTCGAAAGGGTTCGGTTGGTAGTCCGGCTAGGGGAGAGCAACGAACAGAGTTGATTTGATCTTGTTGGATTTCAAGGAAAAATGCAGATTCAAACTCAACTAAGTTTGAGTCCGCATTTTTCTATGAAATGATGAAAAAATTAAAAAATGCATTCATCCTTGAAAATAGTCCCAGAATTGCCTAGTGCTAGCTTAATAAAATCATTTGACACTCTTCGGTTGTAAGTCAGATTTCCGAACTAGGTTGGTACCTACCTATCTGCAATTTTTCAATAGGTATTACTTCGGTTGGAACGTTTGTGTTCTTATATCTCTTGATATTTTTTTTTTTAAATTTTGAAAACTGTCTTATAGCCCACTCTATACCTAAATATGTATATTTACTATCTTTGATGAATGAAACCCAATCCGATGATGCAGAGTTCGGATGTGTGCTACGAATATTTCGAACAAGGAATATTAGGTGCTGTATATCGGTTCTATTTCACCTGGATGTTTCATTAAACTAGATATAACCGAGTGATACTGCCTCCGCCGGTTCGAACTTAACTGCTTCGAACTTAACTGGTACAAACCGGTATCGCACACCTATATTTCGGTTCTCATTTACTGGTATTATATTGGAACATTGTGTCGCTCCCGCTAGTTTTACTGGATTTGTATTTTCTTTTAAAAGAGATAAGATATTCATGTATACTATACTTGATACAACGATTACTAAGAAATATTACTTGACATTGGCAAAACCACACGTAGGAGCCATTATATCGTGTATCTAGTATCTAGGCTGTATCTCCTGGTACAGTCGCAGTAGAGACGTTAAACGTCTTTTTTAAACCAATTAGTTCTCATAATTATTGTAACGAAGTTCCTTATGGCGCGTTGAGAAAGGAGGCTAGACGGTAAAAATTAAGACCAAAATTTGTAACGACACTTTTTGATTTTATTACAATTCCTTCACTAATTATTCGAAAGAAACTCCGTTCCATCCGGGTGTCCCTTAACACCTCTCAAGTTTTTAATTATATTTGAACGGATATATTCGCGTTTTTTATTTTTGTTTTTAAACCTGATGTTTCGGGAACCTTGCAATTAGTTCTCACTTTAATTCAATTAACTTAAAAACAGAAAGAAGTTTTTGGAGTTTACTCCTTAAGAATCGATTTTCAAATATAAGGCGCCCGGTATGAGAAAAATCCGAGGGGTAAAACCTACTAACAAGTAACGAAAATCGTGTCACGTTTTTGGTGCGCACCTTTAGTGCGCAACTTTCTAATTTGGCTGTGAGTGTATTGCGTATGGTTAGATACTCGTACTTAAGGAGTAAACTCCAGTCGTGCGTCGGAGCTGACACACACACTTTTTATTTAAATAAAAATTGGTCAGCGTTTGACCACTATCTCACACGATGGTAGTGACGATGCGGTCTAAGATGTAGTATAGGGTCATGTAACGTACCTAGGGACGTTTTCTACAACTTCAACTTTGAACAAACCTATCTTTGTATGTAATTAAGGTATTTAGCTGGGAGTTATTTTATTTTGTAGCGCATAGCAATCTCTAACGACTGGGTTTGTTACCAAAGTTTTAGTGTTGCCAGATTTTTTTTATGAACAAAAATTTAAGATTTGTGGTTTTGTCTAAAGGTACGTTACATGTTTGTACCATGGAACACCGCTGGTGTACCTTGGGGCACAATAAAACACAAACATTTTTAGTTTATAACAGTCTTGCAATTTAAAAAAAAGTTGACACGACATCATTTTGACTATTTCTTCCGCGGATAGATCATCATCGTCATCACTATCGTCCAACGCAGAGCAGTTTGAACACATAACAAATCAGAGTCGTCTTGGCTACACATCTTATTTTTCCCCCTTGTTCAGACGTTCCCGACTGACTGCATCTCTCTTCACACCAGTTTTATTCCGTGGCACTATTAAGAACAGACACAAGGCGGGTATTAGGTGGGATTAAACAATGTCCATAGGTAAATAACATAGATTGTACCTTTTGACGCGTCCCAAGGTACAAACAAAATCATGTCCCAAGGTACAATCAAAGCAATATTTTAATAAAATGGAATTATTTTGATTTTTGGTGAGGAACTTGTTTCGCTATTTCTCGTATAGTAGACAAAAAACAACTGAAAACATATACGTCATATCTATTTGTCAATTACGTGCATGCGTTACGAATGTATAACAAGTCAAAAAAACTATAAAAACTTACTTTTGACTCCACAAAACTTCGATAGGTTCTCATACTTCGTCCTACGCTGCAATAGTCACGTGACTCACTAGTGTTGCCAAGTAATAAAAATGCTACCCATATGGTAAAAATTCACGTGTATAGTGTTGGTAGTTTTTGAGATAAAATCAATGTCCCTAGGTACAAGCGTCCCAAAGTACGTTACATGACCGCCCCTAGAAGATACGCTCGTGACTCAAAGACCTCCTAATAAATGTGGGCCTTCGAGGGACGCGAAAGAATATAGGAAGATGGCAGAAGTGGAACAAAAACTTTTCCGACCCGTCCTCCTTTTAAGCCGACTCCACACTACTCGTGAAGTTACTCGACAAGGTTGACCGAGGTCCGAAGTACGTGTCCATTCACGTTCGTGCAACTTCGCGAGAAACGTTCGTATTCAAACTCCGCGTCACCTCGCTCCCTTCGACTCGTGCACAAATATCTACCGACAACGAACGGGAGTCAACCGATGCGAGGCGATGTTGCCCGAAGTACCCCGAAGTGCCTCTCCACACTATCTCATTCGGGTTACTTCGATCAACGTCACGAGTAGTGTGGATCCGGCTTTAGAGGTTGTATTAGTAACATTCTATTTATGATATAACATCGCCATTTTGATTTTGCCCCCTTACTCTTCTGAACGATTTTACACGTCAAAAAGTATATTAGAATAGTAGATCTATAGGAAAGCAATGAATGTAGGTACATGAACTGTTCTCCTATACCTAACTTTACTATATGTCTCCCACCTATTGTTAAGCAAAACCTCACTTTCAGCGACTAAAGCAACAATATTCCCTCCATTTTATAAGCTAAAATCTGCAAGTTTAGAGCGTTTTCCCTTCGAATTCATTTTAAATTCTCCACGAAAACGTTTCCTATTCGAATAAAATGTAATTTCAACGAGTTTTGTTCAAAATAAAATTGTATACCGTTGCGATCGGCTTTCGATACTATGTTTCTGATGTTGTGGATAATATAAAATATATACACTATTGCAAAGTGCTTTAGAAATGAAATAACTATTTATGTATCTGAGTAGGTATATTCAATATACTGCGTCTCGAATAGGTACCTAAGTGTTTTAACCGATATGTAAAAGAGAAGATTCATTCTAAAACTAGTAAAAAAAACCAAGTCTCACAACTCAGTTCTTCTACCGTAAAAAGTTGTGAGATCCATGTAGGTAATACCAAGTCGGCTAATGTTTTTACAGTCCTTAAATAACGTAATTAGCTAACCTAACAACATCTTATAGTGACCAATGTCCTACTCTTTTCCTTTCCGGTATTATATCTACGAGTTTCTATATCTATTATTTCCTTCATTTACATCTATCTATACATATAAAATGCTTTGTCCTGATTGACTGACTGACTGACGGATCAACGCACAGCCTAAACCGTTGATCGTAGAGACCTGAAACTTGGAGGGTATATTCTTTGTGTGACGTAGGCATCCGATAAGAAAGGATTTTTCGAAATTCTTAAATAGGGGGTGAAATAGGAGGGCCAAGTTTGTATGGGACAAAGTGATTTTTGATCCAATCTACTTCAAGTTTTCGACTTATACGCGGACGACGTCGCGGGCAAAAGCTAGTTAGACATATTTCCAGGTAGGTACACTGGTTCATTAATTGCAAATGTAACTTTGTAATTTTATATATTTATATGGGATTACAAAGTTATTTATGCAGTTGGTGTATCTAGAAAATTGGACCAAAATTGTAAAATATTTTCGTTTTTCCTTAATTTATAGACTAAACACTACTTGTATTCTAAATTTGAAGCTTCTATGATTGTTATAAGTGCCTTAGATTCTTGATTATCGGTCAGTGAGTGACATAATTAAGAATTTTAACTTGTCATAATTCTTAAACAACTGGTTCAAATTGAATGAAACTTGAAATATACCGTGTTTATACAATGCCTGCTCGGTTCCTGAAAAATCAGGCTTCTAGTTTTATCCACAACGATGTTACAGCGTGTCGGTGGCCTGAACTGTTTCGAGAAAAGGATAGTACAGCCGTGACCCTTTTTTGCTCGACTTGGCGGGGGCACTGTCGTGCCTCCAGATACTAGCTGCGTCCCGCCGTTTTACTCGCGTAATTCGCAATCTCGTGAGATTATCGGGATAAAAAGCAGCCTATGTGTTTCCAGCTATCTACGTAGCGAGTTTCAACGAAATCGGTGTAGTGGTTTTTGCGTGAAGAAATCCAGTACCTAACTGATGGTGCCATCTATCGAGGCGTAACCTTTCTTAAGTATTTTTTTGTATGTATGAGTGATTATTGTTTTCAATCTTTGTACAGTTTGTATTTTCATAAAAAATAAAACAATTTTTTTTTTGTTTTATGCGATTTTGGTTCTTAAAATTCGGTATAATCCAGGCACATTAACTTCCTAATTTGTAGATACTTAATTAATCAAAATATAAAGTTTTCTTATGTATTTATAACAAAACTTTATAAATAAATATTTATTGAATAAAACCGCTGACAACAGTATAGAGAGAGTCTAATCTACGATTTGTGTCGGGTCGGGGTTAAATAGGTTTCCAATAACAATTTGGCGAACGATTCATTTAGTTTGTATATTTATATTGTTTGTTTTTGTTTATAGTTCTACGAATCGTGAAGGTAGAACTTTATACATTTCGAACAACAAACATTAAATTATGTTTGACTGTTGTGACAGATTGGTTTTACCTGTTTATTTTCGAACAACAGTGATTTGTCTGACTACTTGCGTTAACTGTAGCTGTAGCGAGGGATGTCGCGTTCCTCGCTAACGGCTTATTATTGACTAGGTATTGATGCTCCGCCGTTGTACTCTAATAATTCCCGATACCCTAAAGACATCGCTATAAGAAGTTGGTACTTACCATAAGTTACTCTCAAGGATTCAATGTGTCTACATATCTACCTAGTTTCACCAAAATCAGTCTAGTAATTTCGGAACATATTCGTCACAAACAAAGAAATCTTCTTATCTATCTCCTATCTTATAATGTTGTGGAGGTAGATGTATGTCAATATACTAGAATTAGATAGAAGCGTCTAAAGATACGTATTTCTACTCTTTAAATGTTAACATTGTTCGTATTCTGATCAGCAAAACTTGCCAACACGATACCGTACGCGTGTCAGGTAATTTTGTGGCTTACAACACCTATTAGTATACACAAATATCAATGTAGGAATGTAAAACACCCTACAGTCTAAAGAGTACCTACAACCTTCACACCTACATCAAACGAAAAAAATAACAAAGAAATTGATCCAAACATAGCTCCTCCTAAGTTTATTTTTCTTCCTACACATATTCACAATCAGCTGTTTGTTTTCGAACTTGCGACGCTCCGCGGTTTCAGCCACGTAAGTCCTGATCCCGTGAGAATATCGGGATAAAATGAATCAATGTATCTAAGTAAATATTATATCATTTATATTTTCTTTGGCAGCACATATAATTCGCCATTCTGGAAGCTAAAAATTTCTTACTTTTATTATATACCTAAGTTAAAAAACATACAAGATATTGTAGTCAGTCTGCGATAGTTAGGTATGTTTCATCTCTTTCTGTGTCTGCGTGTGATATGAATGAAGTAGGTACTCTAGGTACCTAGCAATCAATAAATCGCGGCTATCTAAAGTAACAAAGGGAAAAATGTCCCGATTCATCGTTTTCGATGTTATAATTCTCTATTATTTGTTCCGAATGTCAAGGACGCCGTTAAAAGATCGTAAAGCAATAGAAATCGACGGCCGGCTTTGAATACCCTACTATAAATATGACAGAATCGCGACGTTTCCTTGTTCAAGGTGAAGTGGAACATTGAAGGTGATTTCAAATGTAAATGTACCTATTTCTAAAGATTTATCGTTAGAAATTGGTGATAAATGAAATTGTTTCAAATATGTTTCAGCAGCTTATTAAAAAATAATTGTTTTTAAAACGGATAGGCTAAACCGATTTTTATAAAATTTGGTGAGAAAATATATTGAATCCTTGAGAGACTCAAAACCGTACAAATTTAATACAAAAATAAATTAATAAATCCGAATCATATCCGAATGTATATAAAAGTGTGACATGACAATTGGTTTATTAGATATAGGACCTATTCGCTAAATCGCTTACGGTGAAAAAAGTACCTCTCCGAATGGCTTATTCTTTAAAGGCGTTGTTCTCTGTATACTAGAGGCAGCAGATCTTTTTTGGTAAATTCCCATTTGTAATTGAAATTATTTCTTTGGCTTCTATTCAGAATTCATCGTGTGTAAATCAATACGCGTATAAACTTTTTCACTTTCATGTTTTATAAATAATTGTGTGTAATTGATACGATATCATGAAAATCTTATAACAAAATATTATTTATAGGTATAAGACAAACAAAACAAAATCTGAAAATAGTTATTGAACTTGAAGAAGGTATAAGTTGATATAAATATTATCAGTGGCTTCTCCATTCTAGCTAGATTAATAAATTATTTAAATAGATTAATCGAGCCCCAGTCGTGTGGGAATATAAAAATAAAAAGTACCTACTACCAAAAATTCAACGTATCCTAAGTTTCATCAAAATCGATCCAGTAGTTTAATGTCTATTTATTGCAAACAAAGAAACGAATATTTTATCTTTGTTACATTAAGCAAACATATTGATTTGATATACATAATATAAGTATTGACTGTGTCAGTAATTTTGTTAAACCACCAAAAGGTCATCAAGCGCCGCGCCCAGGCTCAGGGTGGGCGGGCATTTTCGGCATCGCAATCGATCATACCAATTCGAAACCTTATTGCATAAAAATACCTCAGCAAAACATAAAAATACAATGAACAATAACTAGATGCATTAAACAGATTCGGATCGACAAACAATTAAAATTAAATTGAAACACCCGATTGATCACAATGATGGAAATAATTAGATTTCGTTCAAACAGTCTGCGAGTAAATATTGCACGCTATTACGTTGATTTATTTGCTTTTGAAAGCTTTAGATAACTAGATTGCGAAATAGTTCTACTATATTTTACTTGGATTTAACAATCACTCGAGACGTCGTCGTTTAAGTAAGAAAAGTCTGTGTATAACTAAAGGGCAAATAATATTAACTTTTATCGAATTTTGTAGCGTTGAATGATCGATCAGTTTTTATTTTTAGTAGAGCCTACACTAGAAATAGGCTGTCGTGCGTGTAAGTCTTGTCTATCACCTAATGACTGATATAGACTCACTAAATCTATTGTAAAGTTTGTGTTCGGCGAAGATAAAAAATGTTCTAATCTATAAATGTAAAATTGATGAGTCACTGTCTGATATATCATCGCATATTTCAAACCAATGGACCCATATGGCCTAATTTAGCATACATATAGCTATTATTACTGAAGTGCGTTAGTTTTGGCGTAATGTTGCCAGCGGCTTACAGAAAACGTTTCATAAGTACTTACTTATTTTCATTTTACACTTACGATATTTCCGCGAACGAGTCGCAACCAATATAGCAGAATAGTTCGACTAATATTTGCCCTCCCCCTCAGATTAGACGAGGAGACTATGCATATATAGTGAAACGACGCGACGCAATGCCGGATTTGGCTTTGTCTAATCTGGACCTTTGTTTAGTTATATCATGTAAGTAATATGTACTGGCGATCAATGCAAACATGTTGCCATATAACTGTAATAAGGAGTGAGTAACTTAGTTCAATTTGTATCGTCTGTACGAGACGTAGATCAGTCTGTAAGAGACGTAGATTTTTTTTGAAAGCTTATTAACCTTCCTCTCTTGTCCATAAAAAAGTTGTCTTAAAGATATCGCTATGAACGATAACACATAGCTAGACTTAAGTAATAAGTATTAATGTAATAATTTATCTACCTATCTATTAATTAAAGTTTCAAGTTACATTCGGCCTAATTGAATGTCATTTAAACTTATAAAAAGCAGTTTTTCACTGGAGCTTTTGTGTGGTTATCCCTAAGCTCTCCATTTGAGTACAAAGAAGTCTGAATGTTATAAGTCTAGCTAGACGTTCAGATGGGCATTAATAAGTCGACAACCTTTACACATTTGCATATTTTTATTTAAAATTAATTTATTATATTTCCCTGACCCGCGTACTAACTCAAACAAAATATCAAATGATTTACGGAGAGACATGTGCCGAAGACTTATCAACATTTCCAGAGTATAGTTAGGTATACCTATTTGATATCACTGGTATGAAGTAATTGGATATGCTTGTACGGGTTATTGGTTATTATACTAGCGAGCCGTTGAGGGCTACTTCTGTGCACATTAATGATCAAATTTTGTTCTACGACTTTTGTCAGAACCTAATACATATCCCAAAAAAAATAAGTGTTTCTAGTACTGTCTGGACATTTTTAATGTATATGCGGCACAGAGAGCGGGCGGCACAGGCGCGGGCGGGCGCAACATTCCGCCCGCGCTTCACCATAAGTACAATGATTGATTCTGTGGCATATGTCGAGTTGAGTCTTCGAAGTTGAGTAGGTATTAATTGAACTGATGGATTAAATTAATTATTTAAGTATGGATTATTTTATATAATAAAAGTTGTAGAAAAAAAGAGTAGCCCTCAATGGCTAGTATAGTTACCAATAACCCTGTATACAAACGTATACTTGTACAAATATTTTCGTACAAACAGTGTAAGGCAGTAATAGACCCAGTGGAATGGGACGTATGTAGTTTGCGAAGCTCTCTAAATATAATTTACAAACAATTCCAAAAAAGTTTTCGTTTATTAATTATCCGTTAATTGTTGTAAAGTGGATTCTCATTTGAAATTAGAATAGTTTCAAAAGGTTTCAATAGTTGCAAATTATGTTTTAAATAAATACTAAATGACGTACGTTTTGAATTCTAATTGAGTCGTTCTTAAATACCTATATGTTTTTGTAATTTTGCTATACCACAGTCATAAAGCATTTGATATGTACGGTCGGAGTCAAAATTGCACAAGTTCAAAATTTACTATTATTAAAACGTTTTTATTCTAATAATATTTGTCTACTATATTCATGAGTTGGTAGTACTTGGTAGTCTTGGAAGACTTTATACTTGAACTCTAACAAGACCTTAGAATCTTGCTTTAGTTGAAAACATTCTTCTTCTTCGTATCGATAGCACAAACCAAAGGGAGAATTGACGAAGTAGGGTCAGATCCGCCCACTCCAGTTTACTGCCAGGTCTATGGCGTTGTTATTAGCTGACATCAGGTCAGCCAATGTACAGCTATTAGGGCTGGAGGGGCAGTTCAAGAAGTGGAGCATAGTTTGCTCGGGAGCCCCGCAGTCGCACTGAACCCGGCATGGATCGATCATGCCCCATCTTCCCAGGTTCACCCTGCAGCGACCAACCTGAGACCTTACTCTGTTTAGTGTCTTCCATACTGTCCAAGGCAAGTCATGGCCAGCAGGAAGAGTCTCCGCAGGTTCCGGGAAATGTGGAGGTGGGGCATGCTTTTCTTTCCACAGAAGGACTCGGGCAACTTCAGCCCTTTCGGTGAGGGGTATCGTGGACTTCTGGAAACTATTGCGGCTTTTCAATCGGTAGTTTGGTGGAGACGGGTTGGTGTCGAACATGGGGTGTCTGGGGTCGAACTCCTGTTTAAATTTCTCGGTAGCACAAACTATTTCCCTGCGCACAGATGGGGGGGCTACCCCCGCTAGCGGGTACAGTTGGTTCATTCAAAACATTCTGATAATAGCAGTATTGGAGCTCTCCGGTGGGTCTGCGATTCTGACTCTGACCATACTTTTATATTATCAGTATATATTTCGCAACTAAATACCTCATTGTGGAAATCATATAATGTTTATTATAAACTAGAATATCCTGCAAACATTTCTATCGTCATATTCCGAGTAATATTCAGATGAAATCATATATTTGTTGATAGTGCAATAATTTCGTGAAATTAGCGACATTAATGTCGCCATTACATAATGTTAATGCTGTGTTGGACTCGTATATCGGTGATTAGATTACTGCACCCGGGTGGTAAACAGAGTAAATCTCCCGCCCCCGGACCATCCTCCGCGCTTTGCACACCTATCGTGTAACTATGGCTCGTGATAGATTACTGTTGCAAACCGTCTCAGTCTCATCCTTTGGGACGATGCATACTCCAGGTTCTCAGCGCTCAGTCGTAATACACCATATTCGCGACTTTAATGACGAAGTCACTTTCGAGTTTTTAAAAGCGTTCTTGCTAATAGCAGCCGCCCCGTAGTCGATGTCGACTAATACAATTATGATAGGTAAATTATGATCATAATATGAGAAAGTTAAACGATTATGATTGGAAAATTTATATCTTTTTGCTAATCTATAGCAATGAGACCCACTAAATAAATGAATAATTGAAGTTTAAGTTCTTTACTTTCTACATTGTCACTTTCAGCCAATATCGTGAAGAAACAGTCACGCAACTAAGTCTAAATTGCTAACTACGCAGTACCCAACCCAACTAATATTTGCGTTGATTAATGGCTTACAATGATGAATTTATCGACAAAATATGCTGAGTATCGAATAACGTTGGGAATGCAGTAGCCTATTTATTGCTCTGTGGAAATAGAACGATTTACTATTCAGTGGTGACCAATATTCAATGTGGTAGTTATTTGGTAGGTACGTTAGAATATGTAGGTACCTAAATTAGACTTTCACTGAGATAAGCATCGATGTGGCTGAAAACGGTCCCTTTTTGTCTGTGGAACGCAAAATTTATATGACATTAATTTACAAAGCATTTAGAAAAAAACTTACCTACTTTCATAAAGAAATATAAGATTTTAAAAAATGTAATATTGTTATTTAAAAGAAATAGGTAGGTAGTAAATTGAGATAATATAGAATGAACCACATTTAAAATGAGTCTTTACAACTTGAATATTTAAATAAAGTATGATATAAGCGAAAATCCCAGAGTTTGATGACTCCAAACATTACACAATACATAAATGCTACTGTTAAAACATACATACTCGAGCATTTCCTAATTTAACTGTTTGCGAGAGTCGGGACGCTTAATTACAAAAGCCACTTTACTACATTACAAGGGCTACTATAATTTCCCTCTGGCTGTAACAGAACGAGGCCCTTCCTTACCACACACCACTTTGAAATTATTCATACAGATGCTACTCCTTTAAAATATTAAAAAGTAGATGTAAGTGGCAAGATATGACACTAGCACAGTTTATTTGAAACGTTTGAAATTAAACAGATAGGTAGGTAGTTTAAACTTCATACAAAAAACAAAAGTCGTCAAAAAACGGTTTAAGTTTGAAAATAATCTTATTTATTGATACCTCAAACTCGTCTCATCGTGGGCCGTGGTAGGACGAGAGATTACTTACATAAACTGAATTTTAAATGATATACCAAATTGATCTATCTTTGAGTTTCTAGTCAAAGTTTGGGCAGCAGATAATAAAGTGCAGATATAAAACAACATTGCCTAATACGCAGCTCTGAAGGAATTAAAGAGAGACGGAAATTTACCCTACCGAATTAACGAGTGGAAACGATGAGTAATCAAAATCACTGCTAGCTATTAACAAAACGTACTGGGAGTTATCTAGTGACGTTAAACAAGAGCCAGACGAATGGGTTCATTCCTTGTAATCATTCAATGGACCGACATTTGATAGACTAAATACCTGAGTACCTACATGGTTTTATTCTTCATCTGCCTGCCCTTGTTCCAATTTATTTGGTGGCAGCGTAGTACGTCTTCTTTTTAACACGCTTTTATTAGCTTCACTTGTATGTTTTTAATGTATTTTTGTATGTATGTTTGTAACCGACTCCTTTGAGCTCGATTTTGTCCTACTTTGAACAATCAGATTTGATTCAAACTTTGCACACCTGTCAAAGACCGATGACAATGCAATAATTCGATTAATAAATCCGATTATCCCAATTAGATTCGCCAGGATTAATTAATTCCTTTCCGAATCCTTTGCATGCGAGTAAGAGAGATAGAGCTAGTGCGCGAACTACGCATGCGTGCGTGCAGCTCCACAGTTACTCTTTGGTAGGGTTGCCTTCCGTCCCAACTAAAAAATGAAAAATAAAATAAATAATAGTTTAAAAAACTAAAAAAAACACGTTTTTATAAAAAATCCAACTAAAAAACAGAAAATAAATAATAAATATGGATTAAGAATAGTGTAAATAAAAAATAAATGTACATTATTGTAAAAAAGCGTGGGGTGCATAGTGTCAATAGTTATAAACATTTAATTCACAGATGAGTAGAAGGATCATTACTTTGATAATATCATAAAAAGAAGTTTAAATGCTCCCCACGTTTTTTTACAATAATGTACATTTATTTTTTATTTACACTATTCTTAATCCAAATTTATTCAATTTTATTTTCTGTTTTTTAGTTGGATTTTTTATAAAAGCGTGTATTTTTTGTTTTTTTAAACTATTATTTATTTTTCTATTATCTTTTATAACCCGTCATCTCATCGTTCACATCCATCTCTCTCATATCATGTCCAATCCATCTATCGTTTCTTAGGTCGTCTTCTTCCTTATCTCTTTTACATTTATACTCATTATTCTTCTAGTCACATGCGTTCATGGGGGGTGGAGTGGGTACAAAATGTCCTCTTGCTTCAGTCCACTCTATTCCTTATTAAGACTGATTTATGGTGGAAATGCCAGGCACTAAGCTACTTGCTTCGTCATTCCTTATTCCAACTGCAAAGGAAAGGTATCAGTTGCCTGCGTATGTTTGTCCAGACGTGTACAATAATACGATTGTTTTAGGGAGGATAAAGAGGAAAGCTTCTCTCTAACGCAACTCTTCCATTCTTTCTTTCATGTTTCTTTTATATACTCTGCTAGTATCTTCCAAATCAAGTAGCTAACATGAATATGAAAAATAAAATTTTGATATGCTAATGAACTCTCTGTCTCAAAAACATATTAATAAAACACTAATGATCCTAATGTACATATGAAAATTTAATCAATTAATCAACCTTTTGAAAACATTTTGTTTTAGATATTTAAAATCCATACTAATTCCCATTACTGGCTATTTCCCTAAAGAACATTAATTAAATCTTACGTAAAAGAGAATTACTCAAATTTAAGAAAATACTTAAATCATTTTAATCAAAAGAAAATGTATTCTTTTTTAAATCTGTTTTAACTTTAAGTGCTCAAGTCGAGAAAAGCATTATCGTAGACGCAGCGGTTTAGGTTGGGTGTGGTCCATAGCTAGCAGATGGATATCATTTATGGATCTAAACAGTTTATATAATTGAGAAAGATTAGTAATAAAAAAAAACAATCTCCAACTCTAATTAAAGTCACCAACATAAAAAGGCAAATAGAGTCTTATGATATTTTCTTTACGTCCGCGTCCACTGAAACCATAGAGTTTATACTCGTACTTCCCACAATATAGCTGGACAAGTTCTCAACGATATTTTACGAGAGAATAAACTTTTATATAATTTCTAAAGACAATTATTTATCTTTGGTCCTTTGAATAAAGAGACTATGATGAATCATATTATTTTTAACACAGTTATGAGGAAAAAAAGAAAAAAACTAGTGTCATCAATGTAACAGCTTGTTTTAAACAAGTAGATCATGACACTATTGACTGATTTTGGCTCCTATGAAATTGACTGGTCTATAACATCGTTAGACCGCGATATTGTAGACCAGTCTAGATCAGTCAGCTGCAGAAATAGCCTTAGTCCTGCAGAAATAGGCTCATAGTAATATAACTCTGCAGGCGTTACTATAGAATAAAATATAGGGCTTAGTTTAGCACTGCAACAGTTTATTGTTTCTGCAGTTGTTTTGCTGAGGCAGAATCGTTTTGGAAACATACGGCAAGATCTTTTAACGTGATAAAGTCTTATAAATTGGTGTCCTGCACTCACAAAAAGTGTGACGTCATGCGTTATTGATAAGTAACCATAGCAACGTTATTGACAAGTAACCATAGCAACGTATTGAAGTATGCAAAATGGTAATGTAAACGATACAAAAGAGTTCTTATGACGTTGTCACGTAAAATTATCGTCCGTAAACCGACTTTACAGACTACAATTTTTTTAATTGTTTATTTTATTTTCGTTTGTTTCTTTATTAGTCTCTATATTCTTATATTATGTAGTGTATGTCTGTAGTTATTGACTGATTTTGGCTCCTATGAAATTGACTGGTCTATAACATCGTTAGACCGCGATATTGTAGACCAGTCTAGATCAGTCAGCTGCAGAAATAGCCTTAGTCCTGCAGAAATAGGCTCATAGTAATATGACTCTGCAGGCGTTACTATAGAATAAAATATAGGGCTTAGTTTAGCACTGCAACAGTTTATTGTTTCTGCAGTTGTTTTGCTGAGGCAGAATCGTTTTGGAAACATACGGCAAGATCTTTTAACGTGATAAAGTCTTATAAATTGGTGTCCTGCACTCACAAAAAGTGTGACGTCATGCGTTATTGATAAGTAACCATAGCAACGTTATTGACAAGTAACCATAGCAACGTATTGAAGTATGCAAAATGGTAATGTAAACGATACAAAAGAGTTCTTATGACGTTGTCACGTAAAATTATCGTCCGTAAACCGACTGTACAGACTACAATTTTTTTAATTGTTTATTTTATTTTCGTTTGTTTCTTTATTAGTCTCTATATTCTTATATTATGTAGTGTATGTCTGTAGTTTATGTAATGTCTGTTATTTTTCATAGTATGCTTCTAAAAATAAATGATTTTCTGCTCTTTCTTAAGAAAAATATTTAAATGTTCTCTCAGTTCCATGAGAGTTCCATGAATCTCTTTGTATAAAACCAAATCCGAGTATCGTTCATCTCAGTAGGAGAGTGAAAGTGTGTCGGTCTGTCTCGACATGAATACTAACTAACCATTCTGGCATCACATTGTATAGTTAGGTAGGTACGTCGGTAAGTATACCTACTCGTACGAGTCGAGTACGAATGTACACTGGGACATTTATTCAGAGTAAAACTAAAGTGAACTTTTCCACGCATTATCCTGTGGCACATAGAACATCTTTATAGATGTAGTTAAGCTTGTGATGATGATCCTGGCACATATTATTTCTTCACATATTTTGGTAGTATTCTATGAAGGTCTACAAAATGTTGACGTATTTTATTTGTGTGTCTGTATACGTTTTCGAAATGTTGGCTTAGACGGTTGGTGAACCAATTTGAATGTGTATCTGATGTATCGGGAAATGACATTTCGATCAGCAGCTCCACGAGCAGGAATTTTCATTTCTGTATGTGCCACTGACAATGGGGTGGTCACAAGAGTCACTTGTACAGACTGTAGTTACTTTAAAATGATAAAGTTTAATTTTTTCTTCCTATTTATTTGTCATTAATTTATTCTTATTTATCTATCAGACTGTTTTGTCCTACTAATGCACTTCAGGGTATCGGCCTCCTTCCTTCTTATATTCCCTTATGACCAAGGCCAGGGTGGGCATGAATAGAAGAATTACAATAGTGATTATAAAATAAACCCCTACCGCGTCTGCGTGTCTGAACGTGATTAACTCAACTGATTTTCATACGGATTCTCACAATGGACAAAGTGTTTGATGGGGAAAGTTTAGATTCATTAATCTTTTGTATTATTTGGCTGAAATGTGACAGAAAAAAAATAGGCGTATATGATGTTAATAAAATGTATAAAGCAACCAGCAAAACACTTCCATGATACATAGATAATATGATATGGCATTACATGTAATTTACTTGATTTATACAGCGCCAGTCATTTTTAATCCATGTTATTCAGGGCACTGTGGTGCCTTAATGGAGTAGGTTTGCATAGCACCTTTACCACCTTCGAATACGGTTTAAACGTACAAAGCTTGCCTTGTATATTTAACGAACTTACCAAGTGAAGTTCGATAATTATGGTGTTAATTAATTTTAAGTGTTGCCTGTGTAAGAATATTTTTAAGCTCTAAATATTCTGTAAAGGTTGCTGGCAGGAAATGCTACTACAAATTCGTTAATTTATAAATTGCGTCGATGAAGCCGTGAAACATAGTTGAGTTTCAAACCTTTTGTTGTAAGTAGGTATCGTTTCTAATTACAATAACACAAACAAAGTGAAAACAAAACCAGTATCTACGAGTACATTAAAAAGACAATAGTCTCTGGAAATGTTTCGGTTACCAATAGAGGCTTGTTTTTTCCGCTCGAGGAATTTACGACTTCTATTTTATGAGGCTTGTTTCATGATAAATAGTATTATTAGCTAGATTGTTTATGAAGATGATCTGAAATAATGAAAGAAATCAGATAAAATTCCGGCCCCAGAGATCTGGTGCAGAAATATGATGTCGAGTTGCTTCATAGACGACTTTACATTGAAAACTAGTTGCAAATTAGTCTACATGATGAGGCAATTTGTCTTTACAAATTGCCGCATAAGACGACTTGCGTTTTAGACCGTCTGATACTAACCCGTTTTATCACAATTAGTTTTGCGTGAGGAGGAAACAAACTTAATAAAAACAAATAATAATAGAAGGATATGGATATGTTAAGATTTATATTAGTCCAGAAACTAAAGATGTTTTTGAGTAGATCAATAATATTTCAACGTTGTTCGGTCTGTCGGTTTATTTCGTTATAGCCATCGGATATACAAGAAAGGCAAAACAATAAATAATTTTTATTATTTCGTAGAAATTAAAATGTATGCGATCGTAACATTCAACCCTCGAACGATACACCGAAAACATCGTTTCCAATCATTTAAATTTTTACAATATTAATGTTAAAATATCAGAACAAAATATTTCTACTTACCTCGGGGCTTTTTACGAAAAAAACAAAAATATTGAAGCATTTTATAAAATGGAGCAAAAGTATCGTTATCTACTGTATGTGAGAGAGGAACCGAACAAACTGCCAATACGACCGACACATGACGATTCGACGAACACAATTTATAACATTAATATTACTTACGTATAAAATGTGTACCAACTAAGGATTATAGATATCTATAGAGTCTAGGCGAACAATATTTTAAGCTTTATTTCGGATAATTTTAAGGTTATACTTATTTACTTCCCTGGCTATAACAGTTAACTTATTATACACAGTAGCAGCGCTCCACGCTTTCAGCCGCGTAACTCCCGATCCTGTGGTAATATCGGGATAAAACCTATGTTATTCTGAATAAATCAATGTGGGATACATTGATTTACCAAGTTTCATCAAAATCGGTCCAGTAGTTTCGGAGCCTATTCTTTATAAACAAAAAATTGGTTGCCTGTAAAGTCGGTATACGGGCGAAAGTTTTACGTGACAACGACTTTGAGTGGTAAAATAATTTTAATGTGAATATGCCTATCTCTCTCACTCTCTCTCTCTCGCTCTTAAGCGGGCTAACTGTGCTCGAGTGGAAGGGACGCGTGCCTTTCACTTTTTATGTCTGTCTCTCTCGCTCTTAGGGGGACGCGTGCCTCTCACTCGCTCTCATTGTGAGCGCATAACGTGAGCGGAGCGTAACGCAGTTTCTTGAAGTGTCACCCGGCAAACCAATTTATAAGACGTTGTCACGTCAAAAAATCTTTCCTCTTTATAATATTATTATAGATAGCGACTTTATTCTTTAGAAGTGTTTAATGTCTATGTAGATTGGTATCGGAAGACAAGAGTTGTGAGAAAGTGAAGATAAAAAGGTTATGGTACCTACATTTTTTACTAGATAGTTAAAAATTAAGAACCTTCCAAGATGGCTATAATTTGAAATAACGTCAAATGTACGACTTAACTATGAATCAATGAGATTTTTAAAGATATTTTATGCAAAATCATTGAGTTAACATGTACTAGCATGACGGAGGCACCGCATTCATCTCTGCTCTGTCATGGCCGATTTGTCATTTTTACATGCACGTTTTTGTGCTGTCATAGGCTGATAAATGTTAAAAAGACAGGCACAGACTATCAAAGCCGCCATTTTGTTGATTTTTTTTATAAATCTGCACGTGTGCTGTTTCATGGTTTAAAAGCTAAAAGTGTACTACGGCCAATTTTTAATAGTGCACCTCGAGATAACTGGGTAGATCAAGAGTTTAATTTATTCATACCTACCTACTAACTATTTGCATTTAATACTCAAAATGTTAATATCTATCTGGAAGCAACTTCGTTAACAGTTTTCCTCAATAGGTACCATCGACGCACTTATTTTACCAAACTTTACCTCTAGCCTCTATAACATTTGGTTAGAACGACTTTCACAACGCTAAGACATTTTGTACTCTATACGTTGGTGATAAGGTTTATAGTTGTAACTTCTGTACGTTCTGTGTGTGCAAAGGATAGGCCTGCTCGAACGCATTTCCCATTTATTCCGGTCGATTAAGTGACACACTTCATTACTATTCACTTCTTTATCTGCTCGCCTTTTATTGTTCAGTGTATTAAGGTGAATACAGACAGCAGATAAAAAGCTTTGCCGTTTACCTCTAAAATTAAAAGTAAAAAAAAAAACAAGTAAACTGCTTTGTTTTGCTATGAACATTGCTCTTACGATGCAAAAAAACGTCGTGATGTGACCCGCGGCTTAGTTGTCTCCAGACGTAATGACGAATTCTTATCCCTGGACACGGTCGACTTAGATAAGAGGGAACAATCTACTCCATCTAATACATGTCCCAGGTACTAAAGCCTCTTGAGTAGCATTGATTAAAGTTGCTGGACCTGTTTATATCATCTAGATTAGATGTAAATTCCAATAGTTTCAGTCATCAGCCAATTTCGAATCAGTAGTCTGCATTGGCTCTTGATGTTACGCATGACTTCCAGGATATTGTGGATATTTCCTTTGAAATAGAGTTCTAGGGTTCTGGTCTATAGAAAGATTCTATGGAACGACTAATTTGAGTTGTCAAACGATGTTCACGTCACATGGTGCTAACATGCAAAGGTAACGAATCGATAACTAGTTTGAGAGCGATACATTTTAAGTTCTGTACTTATATTTACATAATATGGTCGAAGTCAATAATCTATCTATCAACCCTTGGCGGGTTTAAATGAAACGGGACACTCAAGAGATCATTCAGTTGTTTATCGAATATGAACAACTAGCTGCGCCCCGCGGTTTCGCCTGCGTAAGTCCCGATCCCGTGGGAATATCGAAAAAAATATCCTATGTTCGTCTTATGATTGTAAGCTACCTCCCCACCAATTTTCAGCCAAATCGGTTTAGCCGTTCCCGAGTTATAAATGGTGTAACTAACACGACTTTCTTTTATATATATAGATGATGCTCATATTTCTACCTATTTGCTTCGATCTCATGTAATTTCCTTACATTTTGTGCTATCACTCTTGAATTTTCCTGTAATGTCGGATTTTTGGTTGGGAACTCCCTAATGGATTGAATCTGGCTCTTGTCACTTTAACAGGAAAACCGTATAATTGAATTTATAAATGAAGCAGGATGGCTTTTATTATTTTTAGTTGTATGTGACTAGGTACAAAATAACTTCACATTTCGATTTCTTATTTGGATCTTTCTCACGAAAAACTTTATTTTTTTTCAAAGTTTTTTTTGTAATTGTTACTTTCAATCAGAGAGAGAGAGAGAGAGAGAGTAAGATTCAAATACACATTTAAATACTAAATAGCAGTTTAGAATGAGTGCAATGTTAGTGAGATTTATCAGTAAAGCGATCGGAATGAATGTGTCTGGCTTCAGAGCCCCGACGTGGCGCGTGTCAGGCAGAGGGGGGGGGGGGGGGTTGGTTGTGCAAACACTGTAGACATTCAATACTTATACTACAACTAGTTGCATCCTGCAGTTTCACCCGTGTAAGTCATGATACTATTAAACTCTAGCCGACCGATTGTAGTTTTACGGTATTTTGACGGTTTTTCTAAATTGTAATGATAGACCAATCTCCCACTTAGCTAGTGCCATAGGTATATTAAGCGATTTAAAATTACTTATTTTATTATTAAATCATTAATCGTTGTCAAAAAAATTACTGAACATGCTCTGATGTATTCTCTACCCGTAGTTTTATATATTTAGGTACATATTTTATATCTATACACTACACTATACTAGAGTTACACCCATCAACTGTGTAAAGAAAAATATAATTTTAGGTATGAATTCCCACCAAATTCATATTTTTGGTCCCCTCGCAAATGTGAATATAGTGTACATTTTAATAATATATCCATAAAAAAACTAGTCGACAACGTTGATTTACGCTTAGAATTTTATCTTCAACTAGCTGCGCCCCGCGGTTTCACCTGCGTAATCATTTTCTGCGCAACTTTCTTAATATTTTCTTTCATAAAAACCTTCTCTTGACAATACCAAAAACAACAAAAAAAGAATTGGCCAAATTGGTCCAGGCGTTGTTGAGTTATGCGCTTACCAACACATTTTGCGATTCATTTTTATATTATAAGATATATTGTTTAACAAATAAATAGAAAATACGAATGTTAAAATATGGAAAGTTAGAAAAAACATGAACCAAGTTTATATGAAAATTATTTTGTTGAAATATTGAACGTATATTTACTTACTCTTATGTTCTTTATATTTTCTTTATGAAAGTTGAGGAATACTTTTATTTATCTTATTCGTATATTTAGTTCGGCGTTTTTTTAGGGATTTTACTATCTTCGGAAAGTCAAGGAAAAGTCACGAAAGGAAAGAAAGATAACAATCATTATTGCTATGCAAGTAAGCACCATTTATAGGCATAAAACGTTTATAAACATTTGATTGTCGCGTTCGTCTGACAACATAAACTAAATTCTCAAGCTAAAACTCAAAATTAATCAGTCAAAAATTAAAAAGTTAAAATATAGGCGAGATACACTGGGCAGTTGCCTTCTAAAATTTAACTTCATCTCTGCAATGAATTTATTTTTATGGAAAACGATTCATCTTGACACCAATTAATTCCTTTTGAAATGAAATAAAAAACACAGTGGCGAACAGTGAGATATTTAAAGACAATCACTAACGATGTAGGTACGTATAGTCGTATAGTATCACCGAGTGATAATCACACTTAGTGTCGTTGCTAAGCTCCTTAGCTTAGCTACATGCTATCAGATTTGCATATCAATACCTCCACGCGTTTAGCCGGAGTTCATTATTTCATAAAAATAAACTAGACGTCAAGCTGGTTTCAATATAAAGCAACTAATTAACTATGTTAGAACAGATTTAACTTTGTGAATAAATATATTTAAGTTATTATATTTACTTCGCAAGGACGTGAGCGCCTGTTGAGAAAGGATTTTTTGATTGGAGATTCGATCCCTAAAGGTTGATTTGTATAATTGCAAAAAAAATTACTCTGTTTTTCTGATTGTTTGTTTGTTGACGCGGGTAAAACCTCGAGGACTAGCTTTGCCCCCCGGTTCCACCCGTAGAAGTGATGAGGTTAGCTTTTGCTGCTGACATACATTTTATATCGACTCCATCCTTACTTACCATCAGGTGACGACAGTAATCAAACGCTGTAAAAAAAAATGATAGCGACAGAACCAAATAGGGCCGGGTTTTATACACTTAAAGTACGTAACAAATGACATAAATATTAGTTTATTAACAGCCAACCCTAAGTTAAACGTACTCGTAAGTTTAACTTAGGCCGAACGTTACTTAATTTAGAATCGTAACTTATTAATCCATCCCGGTTTACGAGTTCAGCAATTTCACCTCCATAATTAAGAGATACGAGGTAAAAATTTAACAAGTTAAAACTTCGGTAAAAGTTTATGAATTTGTGTCGGTTATACCTAGTAAAGTGAACGAAAAGTTACGATCGGTTTGGACACAACTTCACTTATGAAATTGAATTTGGACATAATCATGTTTTCTCTACACCTAATTGCTGTTTAATCAGGGTGTACGCAGACTTGAGACTAGAGATCAGACGATAGTTTGTTACATTTATAGCTAGTTTGGCTATCGATATACCTAAGCTAGTTTTTGTCCCGATATTCCCACAGGACCATATAGGCAGTCGGCAGTAGGCAGTAAACAAACAGTAGGTATCGATAAGGTAATCCTTATGTGACACACGTAGGCACGTCGCTTGTTGTTCTGATATCGGCGCGATGGCGGTGGCTGGCGGTTCTACCTACCGCTACCTACCTAGCCTCGCTAATATATCGTGTTTATATCAGGTAACAGAATCACGCATCAATTGAGGAACGATTACACTGTAGGTACGTTAGTATCATTAACGCGGCCCAAGTGGACTTAGTAAATGTTTCATAAAAATTGGGCATTTAAAAGTTAAAAGTATTTTTCATTGTTTCAATTTAATTTTTATAGTGCGTGGAGCTTGCTTGAATTCGCAGCCCTATAAGTTGCGCTACGGTAAAGTACGTCATAGGTTGTCTTGCCTGAAACATATCTATTTGTTTTACGATGTTCTATTATATATATCCATTGGTTCGTCGCTTGGTCGTAGGTCTCGCGTCTGTTGTAAGTGAAAGTTCTCGGTTGACTGCGTTCAGATAAAGCCCGCGTAATGTTACTATCGTTAAATTTTACGACTTATGTAAGTACAATCAAACTTTTACACATATTTTACGAGTCGCCCTTCGTTTAAATACAATATTTGTGGAATTTTACCCGTTATTTTCGTATTGCGGTAAATATTTCAAATTGTTTTCGTGAATATAAAATTGGTCTTACTAAGTTATTAATTTTAAATAACCATGCTGATACACATATTTTGGTATAATTTTAAATACTTTGCAACTGTAGTTTTGTGTTCCATTAAAGAAAAATAAATTAAAATTTGTTCCACTATAGGTATATACTCGTACCAGACTATAGACCATAATAATGAGTATTTGTTCATCAATGATAATTTTGAAGCCTGTTCCGCAGTGGACGTCTTGTGGCCGATATGATGATGATGTCTCGCAGAAACTACTAAACCGATTGCAATGAAACTATGTAGATAACTATATGTTAATCCTGGTATCTCCTTGATTAACATATAGGTCTCTCCTTAATAAACATATTATTATACTTTTTATCCCGATATTGCCACGGATCGGGAGTTATGCGGGTAAGACCGCGGGGCGCAGCTTTGTAAGTACGTATTAGTAGTAGTATGTACTACGCGAATCAAAAGACTACTTTCCATTCAAATTGTTTGAATGAAAAGTAGCCTGGGTCCATCCAAACTAACCGACCGACCGAATAATTAAATGTTTGTTGCGTGCGACGCAATGTCCCTCGTAGTACTACGGCTACGAAGTCTACGATAATTTAAGTTCTATGAGATAACTTAAATTTGGGTCCCACACGTACCAACTATACTTGCTTAAATATACTTAAAAGTCTAAGTGCTGTTTAAGTTAAAAGTGATGTAAATAAAGCTAAAATATAATTTTAATGATTGTATAAAAAACACTGTTTTTGCTTAAACTTTCTAAACAAGTATTTCTTTTGCATGTAAGCTCAGGTAAGGGATTTTCATTTTACAATGTTAGCATAATATCGGTAAAGTAAAGACCTCACTTACAAATTGTATAGAAAAGAGCATCAATTTTTCATTTATACGACAGGCATTTTGCATTTGGCAGTCATCTCTGCTTTAAGCATAACTACTGGACAAATGGCTGCCAAATGAGGCAATGCCAAGAGTAGTAGTAATAACGTGCACCTATTTGGCCACACTTACACCACTAAAATACAGTTGGTTGGCAAATATTACTTGTAATTTAACTACATTAGGTGATTTTAAGTGGATTTTAATTTTGAGTAGCAGTACATTGTTTTAATGCATGTTTTTTAAATAGTTATAAAGGGTAATATCGTCGTAGCAGGTACTACGACATGTCGTAGTGACTCGTAGCATCTTAGCTCCACCCGTAGTGTCTCGTAGCACCGGAATCTTGAAGCATCGGTATGCAGAATGCTACAGATTACTTTTTATATGGCTCACCTAAAGATCTAAAAAACCTAAAACAAAGAAATTGAGGGACCTTTCAAGAGTAAAACAATCGAAAAGCATCAAATAAATATTTTGTTTAATTTATTTCCTGAGCTTTGTTTTTTATATAAAGGCATTAAACAACTAAATACTACCGGGGGGTACCTACCCGTCATAGGTCAGATTGACTATGGTATTCAGTCAATCTAGGGAAGCGTGATATGTCAATGGATCGGGGAACGCCATCTTAGTACGCTTGGCGAACAGGACGGGCGTTCGCGAATCGCTCTGAGTCGTTCACGAATCGCTCTGAGTTGTACTATCATATTATTTTATGTTTAGTTTGAGTTTTTGTGATGATTAATTATGTGTTTCATTGAAAACTACGTGAATCTAGTAACTTGTAGTGTATGAATAATACTGGTTGTCATTGGGTGACATAGTTCTTAACCCTTACTTTTTACCTCCACTTCCTAAATTGGTACAAGATGATTAATGATGAAGGCTATCCTGGCTTTTCATATCTTTTACGATAGAATAGTGTAATTTATAAATTGTAAAATTACCATTTTTAATAAATAACAAAACTTTAGCCGTAACATTTCAATAAAACCGTCGAACTATTATATTGGGATCGTCAATAAAAGTAACGCTCTGTTAAAATATTAAAATATTGAAAGTAAAACTTGTAACGCGAAGATAAAGTTTTTATTGTAAAAGTTTTACAGACATTACAACTAAACTACAGACTAGAGTCGTGTTGTCATTGTAAGTCTGGAAAAAATGTTTTTATCAAATTGTAGCCCAAATTGGGTTGAAAATGTTACAAATTATGCCTTTGTCCGTCCTTCAGTTTGGTTCACGTTGAAATAATGAGGATGGCTTACATTTTATTCGAACTTTGTATTGGATTCTTAGGGACAATCACAAGAAACACAGCCCTTATATTTGATCTTCATTACGCAGCTGCCTCCCTGGCATGAGTCGACTGTTGTCAAATCAGTTGTTAAATTATTAACTTTTAATTGCTATTTTAACATATTTCCCGGCAGCAGATATCCAAAATTGTACAAAAATTCCTTCTCCTTGTTAAAATAAGGAGCACAACTTTATGTTAGGTAAAACAAGCTACAAGATTGGTTTGTGCCTCCGGGGTTATCCCCCCACCTGGTTATCCGTAGAAAATATTTTTATATTGATATTCGATCCAAAAAGGGGACCAAATCTGATTCACCTCCGCCTCCCGTGGGTCAAAAGCTGGGTACACCTATGGGAATAATAATTTATTGATTGCAAGTCAATCACATGCCTCGAGTAGAAGCGGAGGGAATGACGTCTCGACAACCATATCTAACTTTTGTAAATATTAATAACGCTGTGGCATTTTTATTGATTTTCTATTTTTGTCTGTGGAGTCAGTCAACCGATTCAAAATCATATAGGTTCAGTCTACCAAAGAGCCGAATTGGCCGCACAGCGGAATACTATGGTTTTAAATATCAAGTACCTATATAGATATATATGACGTAGAAGACATACAAAAAGTAAAGTAATCGTTGAAAGCATAAGTTGCATAAGTTGGGAGGCCGGTTTTTCTTTACGATTTATTTTAGGTACCTACTTGTTGAATAAAAAGACAACAAACAACTGTTTGGTTATAGATAGGTACCTATTACAGGTTCTAACATATCTAGATGTTCAGAACGAAACCAATCTATGTTCAAAGCGAAGTTAAAGTAATCCTTTCTAGTGGTCTCAGAGTTAGTAATATGCAAAAAGGTTCGTTAACCCCTCATACGTTTAATTTAACTGTATCCATTTAACTAACTGTACTAAATCGAATCATTATGTTAAATCGCTGTGTAGGGTAGGTATATTATTTTACATTTCTTCGCTATTATTTTCTTTTTCTTAGTGGGACTCTCGTAATTGTTACTATCTGTTTAAAATGCAAAGTTTAAGTTTATTCATTTGAAATCATTCGCCTTAGATCACATTGAGTCACATTGGAAGTTACGTTGTATATGTTCGGAACGCGCCCACCAATGAGAAAAAGACACAAGAAGTTCACTGGGTTCTCATTTGTATTGTGATTGTGATCATGATCACTAAGGTCAAGATTACAAATATTTTTGGAGCTCCACATATGATTTCAGTGACTGTTGGTAACATCTACTCGGTATGAAATATCAGTGTCGGTAGTGCTCCAAGCTCGAAGGCTGCAAGTGGCCTGGTTATTGTTTTTGAATTTCTTCACGTCAAACCTGTAGTGAAACGCAGCCAGTTAGTTCAACACTGATTTATTGAAAACATGTGGGTAGTAACAGTACCGACAATAAACTTAAATAATAATATACTACATCTTCCTCCTTTTAAATAAGCAAAAACAAATTAGAAAATATTATAGTATAAGTAAGAAAAGATAAATAAACTAAAATCTAGAATGTACCTCAGTACTAAAACTAACTGGTAAATAATCCCTTTACTATCCCATCATCCGAAAAAGAAATATTTATAAAATATTAAAAAAAAACCTTAAATAAAAACACAATCAAGTATAACTAATGATACTCCCTATTAGGTACATTAAAGATATCGTCAATTTGCTGATGTCATTGTAGTGTCGGAAGTAAAAGTTCTTACATTGCTTGATAGCTATGTAGGTATAGAACATTATACCTTTACAATTTGCGTGTATCATTTACCTATTGTATGCAGTACTTTACTTTATTTGGTATTATTTGCACTACTTTAGCATAGGTGGTAGAATTAATCCATCCTTGCTAAGTTAATATAAAAATAATATACTACATCTAGGTAAGTTCATGCTATCATTTGATCGATTGGTAAAGCGGAACTTGAATCATCTGACTTAGGTACGGTGGGCACTCCTACTCCGGGTGACTGGAGGTACAGTAATACCCTGCTTTTTTGCCTTTTTAGTTGCCTTATTCGGTTTCTCAGTATGCTGAACGGTCGTAGTGGTTGTATATGATTCAGTCACGTGTGACTGCTCGGGCGCGATTGGGTTCACCTGTGCAGATGTCGATGCGGACGGGTCACAGCTGATAGTGACGTCACCGGTTCCCGCGCCGTTGCTGCTACCTGCTGCGGCTGTGCTCTCACCTTTTATTTCTTGCTGCCTATCTATGATGTGTCGTCTGTTTCTTCTATACTTACGACCTATTATATCTCTCAATACATACGACCTTGGTTCATCACACTTGCGCACTACTTCCATAAATTCTCGCTTTTGTCCATCCGCTATTACCACTCTAGCACCAGTCTTTAACAGTGGAAGTGGTTTTGCAGATCTATCATAAACATCTTTAGTGAGTTTTTGTTGAGATATTATGCGGTCAAAATTTTTTTCATTATTAACAGCCTCTTTTAGCAATTGTTTATGTATTGGTAATCTAGTATTTAATCGTCTACCCATTAATATTTGTGCTGGAGAATCCAATCCATTTCTGGGTGTGGCTCGAAAATTTAATAAACTCAGATAAGGATCCTGACCCGATTTTATACATTTCTTAAAAAGTTCCTTAATTGTTCGAATGGTCCTCTCACTTTTGCCATTTGATTGTGCATATAGTGGTGAAGATGTTATATGAACGATATCCCATTCGCGCATAAAATTCTCAAATTCTAATGATCTGTACGCTGGTCCATTATCCGTTATTAATTCGTGTGGAATACCATGTCGTGAGAATTGTTCTTTCATTGCTTTTATAACGGATTTGCTATTTATTGACTTTAATTCATTTACTTCTACAAAATTAGAAAAATAATCTACTAACACTAAATAATATTTTTTATGTAACTCAAAAATGTCTGAGCCAAGTTTAGACCAAGGTACGTCCGGAATGTCGTGGGGACGCAACGGCTCCCGTTGTGGTCGCGGCGCATGCTGTGCACACGCCTCGCACCCGCGCACCCGCTCCTCTATGTCGCCTGACATACCCGGCCAAAACATTATGTCTCGCGCTCGTCTTTTACACCTATCTATTCCTAAATGTCCTTCATGCACTCGTAACAACATTTCGCCTCTTAAAGTTTTAGGTATATACACACAGTTATTCTTTAAAATAATTCCATCTACAAATTGTAAACATTCACGATATGACCAAAACTTTCTGATTAATTCACTCACTTCATATCTACTCCTCGGCCAACCTTTCATTATATAATCTTTTAACATCAAACATTCATCATCTTTGTCAGTGTGTTGTCTGACTAAACTTAGCTTAGCATCACTGAACTGAACCTGAGCAATCACCGCACACATCTGAGCATCAACATCTTTAGTAATCCTTTCATTCATTAGTTGGGGAAGCGCCGCCCGAGATAATGTGTCAGCTATATACATATATTTGCCCGGCGTGTATATCACATTTATGTCATAACTTTGAATACGCAGCATCATTCTTTGTAATCTAGCTGGTACTGATATTAATGATTTTTTGAAAATTGACTCTAATGGTTTATGATCGCTTTGAATTGTTACGTCATTTCTCCCAAAAATGTATTGATGGAAACGTTCGCACGAAAATACAATTGCCAGCATTTCTTTTTCGATCTGAGCATACCGACACTGCGAGTCAGTTAGCGTGAGCGAGGCAAACTCGACCGGCCGTCCATCTTGCAACAACACTGCTCCCAGCGCGCTCGAGCTTGCGTCTACCGATATAACTATAGGTAAAGTATTTGAATACAATGCTAAAACGGGTGCTGCTGACAGTTTATTTTTTAATCTATTTATGGCGATTGAATGTTGATCGTCCCAAACCCAGTTCATTCCTTTCTTCAAAAGACTTCTGAGTACGGCTACCGACTCAGAATAATTTGGTATAAATTTTGATAGGTAGTTAACCATACCTAAAAATCTTTCCAATGCTTTCCTATCCTTAGGGTTTGGCATCTCTAAAATAGCCCTTACTTTATTGCTATCTGCTTTCATTCCCTCCTCATTAAAAACGTGTCCTAAATAAGTAATCTCATTCACTCCAAACTTGCACTTTTCCTTATTAAATCTTAATCCTATTTCCTTCGCTCTTTGTAATAGCCTCTTCAGTCTTTCATCGTGCTCCTTCCTACTAGATCCCCATACAATAATATCATCCGAGAATGAGTCTGTTCCTTCGAGGTCTTCTATGTGTTGTCTCACTTTTGCATGGAACATTTCCGGTGCACAATTAACACCGTATGGTAAACGTAAAAATTGATACCTACCAAAAGGGGTGCTGAACGTGCAGAGGTCCGCACTGGCCGCGTCCAGTTCTAGCATCCAAAATCCACATCTAGCGTCCAGCACACTGTAAAACCGAGCCCCCCGCAGTCGCGAAGCTATTTCACTAACTGTCGGCAACGAAAAATGAGCCCTACGTACAGCTCGATTCAAAATACGAGGATCTAAACAAATTCTAATGTCACCACTTTTCTTAGATACTATTACTATCGGATTGACCCAATCAGTCGGATGATTCACTTTTCGCACGACACCTAAAGTTTCCATTCTCTGTAATTCTGCTAATAACTTATCACGTAATCCTAATGGAACTTTACGAGCAGGACAGATAACGGGTTCAACCGAATGTTTTATCATTATCTTATGTATACCTGGCAATTTACCTATCCCTTGAAACAATTCTGCATAGTTATTCATGTTCAGTGTACCCATTCGTTGTATAAAACCTAATTTTACACAATCCTCTAAACCTATTAAATTTTGAACACACATCTCAGTTATAGCAAATTTTAATTTGTATTTTACACTTTTATGTACGATTGTTAAATAGCATTCGCCAATTATTGGTAATTTATTGCCAGTATAAGAAAACACTTTGTTTTTAAAAGTTGTTAGCATGTTCACATTGTACCCTAACGATTCATAAGTTATTTTAGACATTACATTCAGTGGTGCCCCACTATCCAATTTGAAACTGATACTCTTACCGTTAATGTCCATATTTACGATCCATTCTTTCACTGACGGCGAAGTGAAATAGCTCTTTAGCGCGCTGATAAATAACGAGGAGTCCTCCGTGTCGTAATCATTGTCCTCCGATTGATTCGACGATATATTTAAATTATTCACTTGTTTTGACGCACTCTTATGCGGACACATTTTGGCAAAATGACCCCGGCGGTCACACACAAAGCACGTAGCACTCACTGCAGGGCACCGTTGCCCATTATCACAATAAAAACTACCACAACGGCTACAGGGCTGGCGTGGCCCCCGCTGCCGCGACGGATGCCCCTGCCGGACGGCGGCACCGCCGCCGCTGCAACCGGCGCGGCTGCCAGCGAAGCGGCCGCGCCCGCGTCCTCGGAATGGTCCACGACCGCGTCCGTACCCCGACGGACCCGCTACTGCGTCCACCTGAATACTAGTTGTCACCTCCTCTATTTTTTTACTTTCCTGCCGCGATAATTCCTCTGCTTCACATATCTCCACCGCTTTTTCTAACGTCAATGTAGTCGTACGTAACATTCTATCCCTGACCACCGTATTAGAAACTCCACACACTATTCTGTCCCGGATCAGTCCATCTCTCAAATGCTCGAATTCACAATTCTTACTAAGCGTTTTTAATGCTGTCACGTATTGACTGATCGTTTCGCCTGGATGTTGATTACGGGTAAAAAACTTGAATCGGACCGCTGTAATATTGGACTTTGTGCCAAAATGTTCGTCGAATTTTTTTTTCAAACATTCGATGTCTTCAGCGTCATCCTCTTTCACAAACGTAAAATTGGAGAAGACCTCGTAACCTTCAGGCCCGATGAGGTTGACTAACAAGCTGGCCTGTATACCTTTCTCTTCTTTATTGACGCCGGACGCCTTTAAAAACACTGAGAATTGTTTCCACCATTTTTGCCACGCGGCCGCTCGCGCGACTGGACTTTCCTCAATTTGCAACTCTGGTGGTGGGCGAGCGTGTTCCATATTTTAGTAACGTCTTTTTGCTTTATTTTCACCGAAAAATCACTCGAAAACCGATAAAAACCAATTACACCGCTGTCACCATGTTTAAAACAGAAAATGACGTTTGAAAAACCGTCATTTTTCGACTGACTCGAAAATTGTATTACTTACCGTTTTAATATATCGGTAGAAATTATCCTATAATGTTTATACCGCACAAGTGGTCGAGATGCAGAGTTACAAAATCCACACCAGTGTGGTAGATACAAGCGTGTAACTATTACACTTCAGTAACCATAATCAGTAATAATAGTGTAATTTGAGTCACAGATATCAACCACACTAACAATTAGTAGACACAAATTAGGCCACATCTAGTGCAGCCGTCGAACTAATTACAAACTATAGCGCTATACTAAAGGTGGACACGGACCGAAGACTAGAATGTCCGTTATGTTTGTCCGATATCCTCACATTTAAGGAGTAATATATCAAAACAATCGATTGTTTAACGGAACCCTTCGTGCGCGACTCCGACTCGCACTTGGCCGGTTTTATCCTTATTTCATTTTTATTTCCACATAAAAATAGTATTATTCTGATGGTTTTTAGGATTCCGTACTCAAAGAGTAGAAACAGGACCCTATTACTAAGACTTCGCTGTCCGTCCGTCTGTCTGTCACCAAGCTGTATCTTATGCACTATGATAGCTAGTGAGTTGAAATTTTCACAAATTATTTATTTCTATTGCCGCCAAAACTACAAATACTTAGAACAGAAAAATATATATTTTGGGTATATTTTTGAGAGTTTTAGGTTATATTTAAGTTTACTATTTTTTAGGCAATGTTTTTTTTGTTAATTATACTCCCAAAAAGGCAGGCACAAGACTTTTTTTACACTATACAAAATTAAAGTCAATTAGAGCTAATGAATACCATCATTCCATATAGTTTATCATTTGTAATATAAAGGCAATGTCCTGCACTCTCCTAGCATTTAGACGACAGACTGAGCGCGCCGGTTCGGGTTAAACTTTTTCTTTGTTTGAGTAACCTAATATAGCCTATATTAGATTGACTTGTCTAAATAGTGCCACAGTAATGACTGCTTGTATTAACCTATGTATACATAGGCTGCACTAAAAGTATCGGGAATGGAATATTTCCACTGTACCTGTCATATTTAAATCTTTTTAATTGAAAACTCCTTGGTTTTAAGAATCGAATACCATTTATTTATTTAAAAAAATAATCTCGGTCTTGTCACAAGGTTTTGTCAAACTTGTTTAGTCGTTGAGAAAATGGAATTGACGCGAGTAAATTCAAGAGCGATGATTTATTATGACTTTCGAAGTGGTTTATCACAAAAACAGTGTGTTGACCGGATGATTTCTGCATTTGGTGATGAAGCCCCATCCAAAACCACAATTTATCGCTGGTTTGCTGAATTTCAACGTGGACGTGTCAAGCTCAGTGATGATCCCCGTCAAGGTCGTCCAAAAACTGCACTCACCCAAGAAAACGTTGATGCTGTGCGTAAGCTGATTGAGGAAGATCGACATGTAACATACCGCGAAATTCAGGCAACTTTAGACATTGGCATGAGTCAAATACAAATAATCTTGCATGAACAATTAGGTGTAAAAAAGTTGTTTTCCTGATGGATACCGCATTCGCTCTGTGAAGAGCAAAAAGTGGCTCGCGTTACTTGGTGCGTCAGAACTCTCGAAAGATTCCACGCAGGATCCTCAAATGCTGTATACAACATCGTATCAGGTGACGAATCCTGGATATACGCGTACGAACCCGAAACAAAAAACCAGTCACGAGTTTGGGTGTTCGAAAATGAGTTAAAGCCAACAAAAATTGTTCGTTCACGGAGTGTTGCAAAAAAAATGGTGGCCACGTTTGTCTCCAAAACCGGCCATGTTGTGACTATTCCTCTTGAGGGAAACGAACGGTTAATGCAGAATGGTATGCTAGCATTTGTTTGCCACAGGTCGTTTCTGAACTCCGTAAAGAGAACTGCAGCCGCCGCATCATCCTCCATCACGACAATGCGAGTTCTCACACCGCGAACAGAACAAAAGAGTTTTTAGAGCAAGAAAACATAGAATTATTAGACCATCCGCCGTACAGCCCCGACCTAAGCCCTAATGATTTCTATACTTTCCCTAAAATAAAGAATAAATTGCGTGGTCAGAGATTTTCATCACCTGAAGAAGCTGTGGACGCCTACAAAACGGCCATTTTGGAGACCCTAACTTCCGAATGGAATGGTTGCTTTAATGATTGGTTCCATCGTATGGAAAAATGTGTCAAATTTCGCGGAGAATACTTCGAAAAGCAATAAATACATTTTTAAATAGTAATGTTGTGTCACTTCCTTGATTCCCGAAATTTTCAGTGCCGCCCTCGTAGCTAGGCAAGGTGGTGACCTTCGTGTCACAATACACAGTAAATTGTCTATTCTAGTGAGATAATTACCGATTCAGTATTGTGACGCGGCCGTCTCAAGCAGGTGCTGCGTGTGTGGCTGTCAAACATGCGGGTTATACCATGGTATTAACGATATGTAGGTACAGTTTAAACTCTGGAACTTCGGAATTAAATACATAAGTTATTGTTTACGAGTAGGCTCAGAAACTATTGGACAGATTTCGATGATTCTTGGTATGAAGATACCTGAAATGTTTGTGAATAAGTAACATGAGCTTCTTTTATTTCCGATGATCCTACGGGATCGGGACGTATGCGGGTAAACGGCTTAATATAACACACTATTATTCAACGTAACATAAATTTGTGTATATTTCCAACCGTGGACTTTTATTACTCGCATACCTACAATGTACGCATAAAACCCTAATGATCGCCCATTTTATTGGTATTCATGATATGGGACTCTCATCAAGTTTTGTTATTTGTAAACACTTGCCGCTGTTTTGATAGCCGAACACGATCAAGGCGAGGCGTAACACTGTTACTGACAGCAGTATGATATCTGCTTGTCTTCTATTGTAATGTATGATTAATGCACATTCAAAGGGAAAAGCGGATATTAAGTCATTTAATTCAGGATAAACCTAATTAGTGCTCCGCCTTAGTCCCGATCCAATGGGGATGCCTGGATAAGGACCCTATTTTACTCCAAAAGTTTCAATGTATCCTCATACCAATTTAATAGAAGTAAAAAAAAACTTTTATTAGTTGGCCTTTTGAATCTATTTCTTGACGATTTATTTATATATTTTAATTCTTGCTAATGTGGACACGCTTGTAGAACCTCCCATATTCCTAAACATCAAATAAGCCTTCGTTGGTTTAAATGTGTTTTGACACGCATTTTGACATAAAACAGGTTGCGTTTGAGAGTGACAAAACAAATTTTAACTAAAAAAGGCTAACTAAATGTTTATTAATAGCTTTACATTGTCGTTTGCTTATAATATATACAACAATAAACTCGTCGAATCGAAATCATCGAAATATAGGCAACGAAATATTCTGTTTAATTTAAATATTTTACAATCAAAGATAAAGCTGAATATTTTGACGTTCACTTGAAATACGAAGTAGGTAGATATAAACAAAAGGAATTATTCATTCGAGCACGATTCAATTGTATTGCTTCTAATCTTGACGTCTCAGGTCTCGGCAGATTTATTGACAATTGATCGATCTCATCT
This sequence comes from Idaea straminata, assembly GCA_951213275.1. NCBI lineage: Eukaryota > Metazoa > Arthropoda > Insecta > Lepidoptera > Geometridae > Idaea > Idaea straminata. The sequence continues at coordinate 15,438,464 of OX577849.1, forward strand.
ATATGATGGTACTTCTGGCTGTACTTACATAAGAAGTACATATTCTACTCCCACCTATTTTGGGAAATATTTTAAAGTGAAAATATTGCCTCAAAAATTGCACGTCGATACTTCAACTGACTTCTTGTGGAGGAGGTACCACCTATTTGCACTCAATGAGGGATTATTTGGTATCTAAAAGTCACTCTCCCATCCAATCACTAGAACAAAGACCCCAGAACTAATATATAAAAATATAAATTTATAAAAAAAGTGTGTGTGTCAGCTCCGACGCACGACTGGAGTTTACTCCTTAAGTACGAGTATCTAACCATACGCAATACACTCACAGCCAAATTAGAAAGTTGAGCACTAAAGGTGCGCACCAAAAACGTGACAAGATTTTCGTTACTTGTTAGTAGGTTTTACCCCTCGGATTTTTCTCATACCGGGCGCCTTATATATGAAAATCGATTCTTAAGGAGTAAACTCCAAAAATTCTATAAAAAATAATGTCTATAAAAAAATAATGTGTGATTTTAATTCACGGCACTACAATTTTACATTTTGTTAATATTTATACAGAAATAACAATAAGACTTCAATGCTTCTGAATTAATTTCAATTATGTCATTTTTTATTTCAGACATAAAGTCACCATAAACCCTGTTTTACCGCAGCGATGTTCTTGACCAAATTAGCTGAGAGTAGGTAGTCTAATGCCTTCAGATATCACTCTCCCAGCCTTATTACTTCAGTAATCAATATCCCTGCACATTTCGGCTTCCTCCATTAATCTGTTCCCGCTCATTAATCCCCATTCTCCCGCCATCGCCATCGCCACGACACAACACTAATAAAATCAGGAGCCTAATAATAAAATACACACCACTTTGATCAATTTACTACTTCCATTAACATTGTTTTCATTTTAGCCAGTTCTCGTCTTCGTTTGCCTGAAGGGACGATAGATTAAGTCATACATATACCTTGGTAGCGTGTGCCAGACTTTAGATGTGTCGATGGACCTATAATGGATACGATAACTAGTAGTTCGGCCCGGACTGAGATCTCACGAGTTTTTTTTACCGATTTTTACTTTTCAGCGTAAAGTATGATATAAAGACGAAATACTCCAAATACCTTATTTAAATGATAGGTGCCTAGTATCGCTATCATCAGACCTTGGACCTCGCTGACTCTATTATACTTTCAACGAATCCAAACGCGTTAGGCATAGGTATCATGTCTAGAAAATGAGTTCCATAGCCATAATTTTCTTGGTCTCAATCACGTATTTTTTTATTTCGCGTTTTATTGATCGGGGAATAAGTAACTACTATGAATGTAAATCGTCTGAGATTAAGAAGCTCCTATAGCCTCCTTCCGTCTATATCACCATATCGTCAGTGCCTAGAGTACCTACTCATCAATTGAACACGATAGGCTAAATTACTAAACCCCAGATATCAGTTGCTTGTTTAACACTTAGAGTGTCTACTTATCAAAACAACTTTAACGAACTTTAACGATAGACTTATCTTGTCTAGAAGATGAGTTCATATTTCTTTGAAGTCCAGCTCTATCACCAGATCCCAGATATCAGCTGATTCTTCAAAAGCTATAGAACACCTACTTATCAAGGTGCTTTGAACGAGTCCAAACATGATATGACTATCTCACTCAGCAAAGAAAGGTCTGACGATTCAATGGAAAGTAGAATAGACGCTTTTAAACTACAGTCTTCACCCAAGGTAGGTACATCCTAAGTGGTCCAGACGACGTCAACCATAGAAGGATTGACAAATTTTCGCCTCGGCTTCCGTTTAGTTGATCAATAGCTGCTTGAACCATCAAGCAGCTCCTTCGAAGACCATTGGGAACAAACATAAGAATCCATGACTTTGCACTATAAACTTTTGCGAATTATTTGAATTTTATTTAGGATGACCATATTATTCCAAAGGTACCTAATATGGATCATTCATTTTAATCATAATACCACGAAGTTAAGTTATTATGCAATGGTTTTGAAATTTTCTGGAAATCATTTACGACAATGACAGAAAGAAATCATTTTTTAATCCTAAAAAAAATGCTATTGTCACCGTAGTTACGCCCTTTCATTTGATACGCTATTCGGGTATATTTGCCCTATAGTTTGCCTGCCATGTACGTAGATCCCCTTTTGCACTCTCTATCTCCGTAACCTCTCGACCGATCCTGCTCATGTTCGAACTTAAAAATTCTATGGACTCAACTACCCGTATATCAAAAATCATTAAGATCAGAGCATACATAGGTACAACCGACCGACCATCTCGCCACTAGACCTCTCTCGCTTCGCTCATTCGATCAATCAATAGAAATGTTAAAACATAAAATTAAATAAAGCTGCTATGTCGCTCCGTATAAAGTTGTCAGAGCTTATGTAAAGACAAGTGTTATTATAGAAAGTATGGAAGCACATATTATTAGATACTTCTACTATACTTAAATATATTGACTTGGCAATCGCACAGCACAGGAAAGTGTCGCTACATGGTCACTATATATGAGGTTAAAATAAATGCAAAACTGACAATAAATTACTTACTAAGCCCCATGAGTTTCTTGTGCCTTCTTCTCATTGGTGGGCACGTTCCGAAGGCACACATCTTAACTTAGTTTTTAAGACGTTTCTATGTGATCTTTGTACAAAATATACATAAGCATCCTAATGAATAAAGAATTTGACTTTGACTTTGAATTTTTCTAGACTACAATTCGGGCTTATTTTGGGATAAATTATTAAATTGTTATGATGTGAGATGAAATTTTGTGGGATATATGTAGAGACTAAATCTAGAATTGTTTCATTGTTTTAAACATATATTATGAAACAGGATTTTAGGCCTTGTAGGGATAGCAATACACCTACTAAATCTCTAGGTATCTAGTTAAGTATGAAAGTAAGAGGTAGTTAAGAACACAATGAGTATTACACTATAAAACGGTTCCAACATAAACCACTGACGTGGATGGTGAACTGAACCACATTTCACCTTTTATTATTAAGTCAACATTGTTACCTTTCCTAGAGAATACAAGAGAACCCTATAACATAATTTGGAATAGTCTTCCTGTAAGCAGCGTCGAACCCAAACCCTCAGAGTCTTCAAACGAGTGAACGTGGAGTCAACCCGTGTACAACCAAGCACTTGCTTTTATATGCGGTGGTGGGGATCGGCAATGCCTGCAGTATGTTTGACGTATATTGACGGACATGACGTCACTAGTCGTTTAAAAACTCGTAAGACTTGTAAGACATAATATACGAGGTACCTGTGAAAGATTATGATTTAATTACAGAGTCTGAGGTAGGATATTATAGTAAAAAGAAAAAAGATTTACTAAACTACGTTAGTTCTGTTTACTTAGCTAAATGAAGTTTCCATTCCTCCCCTTTGAAGCCACAATTAATTTGTTTTGAAACCTTAACGAAAATGGAATGAAAAGATGTTTTTATCAAAATCTCTCCTAATTTGATGATTTGTGAGATAAATTCTTGCTAAAATATTGAGTGGCCTAAGTTTTAATCTCGATTATCTTGACGTTATATAAACTAGCTACAACGTGCGGTTATGTATATTACGTAGTATGCTTTTGCCTTACTTCAAAATATGGAATATATAAAATAATAAGAATCCATTATAATACCTGCGGAACAGAATGTCATTTCCACAAGAAGAAGATGAAAATATTGATACTTTCGTTATTGTTACTTTGAGACGATCACAACGCAACACGACGTGAATAGATGCTTTTGATATCCGGAAATAAGATTCACTTTATTTGCTACGCACTGGGTACAGAACAAGCCACTGTTTTAGTTAGCACACTAAATATAAAAATTGTATAAAATGTAAAATAAATATAAAAAAAATAAAAATTGCAGGACAATCCACACATAGCCATCTAGCCCCAAGCTAAGTAACTAGACTTGTGTTATGGGTGCTAGACAACGGATATAATAAATAATAATAAAAAGCCTTAATGAATTGTTCCTTTTTACAATTAAGTATGTTTCTATACAATTCCTACTAAAAAACAAAGAAGGTAGGTATTATTCAATTAAGCCAAGTAAGTATTTAATATATTATTTAAGGCTGCCAAACCCAACGCGCCGGAAATATCCGTCGCTTACAACTAACATTGTTGATTATAACGAATGTGTTTTTTTTCTTCTCAAAAGTGCTGAGATGTAATTGTAGGTGAAATCTTTATCAATATTTTGGGGTAATTTGAGACGAAGCTTCAAAACTATAGGGAATTCTTGACTCAAAGTAAACCAAAATGTTCCAAAAGACACCAAAATGTTGGTAAAAACCTACAATTCCATCTCATCACTTTTGAGAAAAACAACACACATTCGTAACAATCAACAATTTTCACCAACAAAGGCGACCGGTGCCGGTAGTAACTATTTAGTAGGCTGTGCACCAAGGTCGTTGGTTTATGGACACCCCTTAAGAGAAGTTTATGCTTATAACTAATTTGTCGGAACCCCCGTTTGGGTAAAGGCCTCCTCCAGGCTTTGCCATTTGGATCGGTTCTGTGTGAGTGCGGTTCTGTGCGAGACAACGGATATACTACTTATATACTTTTCTTTTGTAAATATATACTTATAATACACAGAAACAACCAGACCACAGACAAATATCTAAGCATAAATACTTGTCTGAGGCGGTAATTGAACCAGCAACCCTGTGTTTGGCAGTCCGGCATGGTGAACATTGTATCAACTGGATCGTCAAGTTATGCCCTTAAAATCCAAGCCAACCTGTGCAGATAGCTGAAAACCTTAATTAAGACACATGCTAATTTTTATCCCGTGGAACCGTGAACCAGGCAAAACATCAGAGCGCAGCTAATAGATCAAACAAACTTACAGATGAAACGCTTTATAAGACCTTTAACAAAGTTTTCTTTAAAGACGTAACTAAATGGTTAGTAAACAGTTTATGAATACTAAGCAAAATACTATGAGTTTAAGCTGTCAACTTAACAAACAGGTATGCTTTGGCGCGTTCATTGATATTGAAGGCGCTTTTGACAAAACCAATTTTGACTGCATCAGACTACCTTACAAAAGCATAACGTAATCAGAGCAATGATCAACTGGATTTTAAACATGTTTCTCAGGGTCGTTCAGGTTGACAAAGTCGAGGGTATGAAGGGTAAAGTAGTAAAAGGCCCAAGGTGGCGTACTGTCTCCCCTACTATGGAACTTGTTAGCGACGAACTCATCACTCCCTTGAACCGACGCGGCCGGTTTACAATAGGTTATGCAGAGGACATTACAATACTTATCTGAGCCAAGGAGGCTAACACCGCCTGCGACGTCATGCAACAAGCATTGAGAGTGACGAAAAAATTAGGTTCGGAAGTAAAACTTACAATAAACCCAATTAAGACGGAACTCATACTATTCACAAACAAAAGAATTCTAGGAAGATTCACTACGCCAAGACTCTTCGGAACTACACTTCATCTCACAAACGAAGTCAAATACCTTGGAATAGTTCTGGATAGTAAACTCTCCTGGAGCAATCACAATCACACGTGCCATCGCATGTTTGGCAAAACCTGGGGACGTAAAATAGCGTTATGGCTGTACACATCAGTGATAAGATCATGCATCAGCTATGGCACTGTCGCTTAGTGGCCCATATCGGAACTAACAACCACACTGACTAAACTGACTCGCCTTCAGAGGATGACTTGCATGGCAATCACCGGCGCTATGCGCACCACACCCACGGCGGCGATGGAAGCCATGCTCAACATCCTTCCCATCCATCTATACGTCCAACAAGAGGCGGCTGCAAGCGCTGCAAGACTGACCTCGTTAGGCCTGTGGAAAGAAGATGTGACGGCCAAACATACGATGGTCCTGTCAAATCTCTCGGCAGAATAACCCATGCTGAAAGCGATTAGTGATAGAATAGCTAAAAGACAAAAAAGACATACAAATGACTGAAGGACAACGCGACTATTCGCAACCCAGTGAAATGTGGATAAACACAGACGGCTCAAAAACTGACACGGGCACTGAATCCGGGGTCTTCTTAGAGGACCTAAACATAAATCTCAGCGTGACTCTAGGCCCCTACAACTCAATCTTCCAAGCGGAATGTGTGGTTGGGAATGTCAGGGCAGCATGGGCTGCGCTGGATCGCGATGTCTCGGGCCTTGACATCGGAATCCTGTCCGACAGCGCGGCGGTGCTACATGCACTGAACAGTAGAACTATAAGTTCAGTCCTGATTTACGAATGTTACGACTATACTATACTCAACACACTAAGTGAACACAATAGTTTGACCTTACAATGGGTTAAAGGATACAGCTGCTCAAGGGGAAACGACGCTGTGGACGAGTTGACAAAAAGAGGAGCGGAAGCGGTCAGTTACGGGCCTCAACCCTCCGTCCCAATCCCCTCAAACCAACTCAGAGCCTAGATCCGCAACCAAGCGGGTCACGACAGAGAGGTGTAGGCGAGCTAAACTAACACTCCTCTACATAAACAGCAGAGTCACGAAACGCCTTTTAAACTTAAACCGATCTCAAATGCGCTTGGTTACAATAGCTCTGACCGGTCACGGCGCTTACAACAAACACTTTCATGAGTTTCACAACCTGAACATAACGGACAGCCCACTATGTATGGACGCTGAAGAAACGACCGCGCATGTGCTGCTAGACTGCATGGTACTAACGGAAATTAGACTCAGGACAACAGGTGACGTTAAAAGCCTTCCAAAAAAATTTGAGAAACCACACCCAATGGCAAAATTTATGGAAGATCTGTGGTGGTTCTCCCCATGACAAGTAGAACCTCACGCAAAAGGGACCCAACTAAAGAGGTCTGATTGCGGAAAACAGCCCGTATACAAGTCATAGAGGTATCATATACAAGTACAAGATAAGATAAGATAAGATCATTTATTCGCCGGAATACATAGCATAAAGGTCTTACAAAACATTAGAACATGTATTCGGTCCGCAAGCAGACGTGCAAATGTTAAAAATAATATCAATTACATAATGTCAATAATCAAATTAATAAATAATAATGTCAAAAGATAAAAATTCTATTGTATTTTCTTATTACTAAATGATTTGAATTCGTAAATAATCAAGCTAATCAATAAGTAATCAAGCTGTCAACTTGTTAAAATTTTATCATCTTACTAGCTGCGCCCCGCGGTTTCACCCGCGTAAGTCCCGATCCCGTGGGAACGATTTTTTCTCACCTTTTAAACCTTCCCTAGACCTCCACGAACATTTCAAGACTAAGATAAGATAAATCCGTTCAGCCGTTCTCGAGTTTTAGTGAGACTAACGAACAGCAATTGATTTTTATATATAAGACTAGCTGCGCCCCGCGGTTTCACCCGCGTAAGTCCCGATCCCGTAGGAATTGATAGGGTTTTTTCCGGAAATTATTCGATTTTTTTCTCGCCTTTTAAACCTTCCCTAGACCTCTACGAACATTTCAAGACTAAGATAAGATAAATCCGTTCAGCCGTTCTCGAGTTTTAGTGAGACTAACGAACAGCAATTCATTTTTATATATAAGACTAGCTGCGCCCCGCGGTTTCACCCGCGTAAGTCCCGATCCCGTAGGAATTGATAGGGTTTTCCCGGAAATTATTCGATTTTTTTCTCGCCTTTTAAACCTTCCCTAGACCTCCACGAACATTTCAAGACTAAGATAAGATAAATCCGTTCAGCCGTTCTCGAGTTTTAGTGAGACTAACGAACAGCAATTCATTTTTATATATAAGATTATAGTAGGAATTTTGTGAAGATCCAACGTGTGTTATCAACATGACATAGTCCCTGTACGAAGGCAGAGTTAGTGAGACGAGCGCAGCGGATGTAGGTGTGCAATTCACAAAGTGAGGTTTGCCAGCAACTGAAGGATGTTCGTTGATTGGGTTTACCAGTCAACTACTTTTTTAAGATAGGTACCTTCCTATTTTACACGAGCTTAGGACTATTATCTATTCTGTGGTGTTGCACTGATTGCACAAAGCATGCAAGCTTAATTATACAAAATACAATGAAGTATGCAGATTGATTTTTCATAATGAGAATGATTATTTGAAATAAAATACATTTTGTAAAGCCAAAGCATTATTTCGTAGAAATAATAATAGATAAGTAATTCAAAAAATAAGTTAAAAAGATTCCTGATTCGGCTCTCATATTCATCTCATTCATTCCATTAAAAAGTATTTCTAAATTCAACTAAGGTCCTACGTTATCTTCATTTTCAAATACCACTCTGCATGGTGTAGTTCGGTAGCGGACGATCTCGTGAATCACGGAAACCTCGCCTATTTTATCGACACAGCAAACCGGACCATTTTTCAGGATATAAACCTACTATTTATAGAGGGATTTAGAAAAACGCCGAGTTTGAAAACTGCACGCTCACTACGGTTTGCGGACGGCGGGCGGCGGTAAATTAAGGCCATTTCATTGTGTCTGCTTGGTCTTCGTGTCATGTTTAGGTAGAGTAAATAATTATTGCAGGTCATTGTACGTACATACCGCCTAGATTCCATCTAGTTAGGCAATTAGGCTTGTGTTATAGTGGCCAGACAACAGATGAAATACTTATGTACTTTTCTTTTGCAAATACACATCAATGCTGACAGCTGGAATCGAACCTGCAATTTTTTGTGTGGCTGACGGATGTTTACTCGCGTAGAGTTCTCCTTTATCTGCCTCTTAAACACAGAATAACAAATTATAAGATTAATTAATTAAAAACAACGGCGCGTTGAAGGAAATGGAATTGTCTGGGAGAAGGAAGTGAGCACTAAGTTTAGTAATTACTTAGAGGGCTTGAGTAGAGTTAAAGGTCGTCTCTGATGAGCGAGTTGCAAGATGTTGCTTATATAGCTAATGTTAAACATGTTACCAATTTTTTCTTTTCCGTAATTTTTCCGTAGGTAGGTTTTCATTTTAAACTTATTTTTTTATTTAAATTACTTTTAGTAATAATCAAAGGACACTTTGGAGAAGGGACATTTTGAACCTTTACGCTTTAAACTATCCCTATAGTACAAGCTTTCATTTAAGTCGGTTGAAGTTGGAGGTGAGCGACCGTGCTAATATGCGTTGCTTAACCCATACGATCACTTCAGGTAGTATAATATGTTACTTTTTGAGCCCTCAACTATCCATAGGTGGTACTACCCATAAAAAATCATCAATCGGGAGAGTTGTTCCCCCTTGAAGACCCGAACCCCGAACAGGGGAAGTTCCAATCCCGTGGGAATGTCGGGATAAAACTTAGTCCATGTATGTACTCAGCTATTTACTTACCGAGTTTTATTGTTATCCGGTCAGTAGTTTTTGCATGAAGAAGTAACAAACAAAAACATACTAACACCAATATCGAGTGAATGCAAGCAAATCGGTGAGCAACAACTACTGCAATATATATATTATTGAAATGTGCTAATTAAGCCCTTTCATTTGATACCCCACACGGTACATTTTAATTATTTTTATTTTTTATTTATGACTATGTCCTCTGGAGGGCGCCACATTTAATTTATTGTGACGTCACATATAACCAGTGGACCATTGAGACGCTTCTAACGATATCTCATTTGTTGAATGATGTTTGGTAGTTTAGACGTTATGAGGGCACAGACAAACTTACATTGCGGTCAAAAACATAACCCTCCTTTAGCCGTAATCGGGTAAAAAAGCAGTCGATTAATAGTTTTTAAGTGGTTTTAATATTAGTAGGATTTACTTGGCATAGTGGGTTAGGGGGAAAGCATCCCAGTTTCAAACTGAGAGTAGTTTAACATTAGTTAAGCATAGGTAAATGAATCCTATACATAACTGTAACAAACACATTTTGTAGATTTTTTTCAGTAACCTTAAATTATTTTAATAAATGAAAACAAATAACGCCATGACTTAAGTTTTTATCCCTAAATGAGAAATGTACGAAAATAGCCTGAATGAGGTATTGTGACATAGATTAAGGAGTTTTTCACGTCATCTTCTCTGGAATTAATTAAAGTTATGAGAGGGCTAAGTTCTGTTCCAGACAACTGTACCTACTTGTACTTATTTCGGAAATTTAATTAATGTTGTTTTGTGTTTGGCTGACTTATATTTACCCTCGAATGATCTACTGAGATACTAGCTCTGACAGCATATTCAAGGCCGATTTAAATGAATCAAATCTAATTAAAAGTTCTGACTGACTGACCAATTGACGGATCGGACTTAAAGACACACAGATGACTATTATAAAATTCAAGGTCATGGTGTCAAGGTCTTTATATAAACTACTTAGTAGTTGTTGTAATCGACAGACGGACAGACTTTTAAGTCTCCAAGTAGGGGACACTAAAAACACATTACTATTTATTTGTACTCGTACAACCACTTTATTTTTTGTTTATTTTCTTTCTATTGCAGTTTTTTTACGATCAGCATAAAAGCTATAGAAACAAAACAAAAATAAAACTTAATTAGGTATAGCGAGGGTAGTCGTCCCATGTGGCGGCCATAGAGATAACATACCTACACCTAGGTACTACATATATACATAGATTTATTATTATAATGTTTTTATCAACATTTGTTTTTCTTACTTTGTGAAGTCTAAAACTACTGGACCCATTTTGATGATAATCAGTAAGTGAATGCATTGAATTCGTGATAGTTATTAAAGGATTTTATCTCAGTCAGGAGTTGTGCCGGTGAGATATAGGTTCTTGAGATAATTATATAACAAGACAATTACCTAGTATGTTTATTGAAAAAAGTTTATAGGCAAGTATCCGTGTCTACTTGTCTAGCCACTGTTATGTTGTTACTTAGATACGAATAGATTAATATTTTAGTGTAGGTAAAATAGATGTTAGTGTTTTAATTTCATAATAGTACATTACGATATAAGTGTGGTAAATTTATCTTTGCATAGAGGCGGTTTATGAAGCGCGAGCGGTAGCGAGCGTGTCATAAGAAGCCAAGATGCAAATATCAATTCCACACGTATATCGTACGACGTTTTTTATCACAGTTGCGAATAAAAGAAAAGACTTGAAAAGAAAACAAAATAATAATTATCAAAATATTTGTGATAAGTCTATGTTTACATTTTTTTAAGGCAATATTTTTTGTTTATTATGCTCCGAAAAGGCCAGGCTAAAGACTTTTAACCTATACAGCCTTGTCTGACATACAATATTTTTTAGGGTTTTTTCTATTTGTTTTTGCGTCGGGGGTTAAGAACAAAATACAATGGTACGGAAAAACAATATATTTAAGTAAAGAAAAAACAAAAAATAAACAACTCAATTTTTAATCGTTTTCTAAGTCATTATCACGTAAAATTTTCGTTCGTAAACCGACTTTAGAGACAACCATTTTTGCTACCTAAAAACTCTTTGGTACCTACCTTTTTATACATCAAAACAGTATGTTATTAGCAGTAAGATACGTATTTAACCTATCGGGATAACTTTACAGCACTAGGTTGGCAATGTAAAACGCACGCGTGCATAATATGTTGGATTATGAGCCTAAAAGCCATTGAATAGGATCCACTTTATGAGCAACTGTGATAAAAAACATAGTTAAAACAGCCATTTTGCGGCGCGCGGAGGAAAGGGATAGGGTTAAGGTCATGCTTCGCCTTAATGTGTGGACCTACGGTGTTTCTCTCAGCCTACCGTAGTTATAACCCTCAGTACATGACAACTACCACAGCACAAGCGTAGTTACTGATAGCGCATAGCGAGCTAGATGTCGAGGTGTATAAAATGTCCTGCATACATTTGAATAGCACATCAGACCATTTTTCTATTGTAGAAATGTGTGTAATATAACTCTATGATAGAGGCGACATCGCAGAGGCACTGCAGCGAAACGAAACTAGGCCACTAATTCTATCGTAATTTGTGCGTGATGAGATAAATTAGATAAGTTGGCAATAAAGTGCGGTAATTGCCTCTCGGAGGCAGCTGGAGTCGGGCGCAGTCACGAGTTATAGCTTGGCAACGACACAATATTATAATACCGCCTCTACACTCACTGTAATTAAAAAAAATGAAGTGGTAACATAAAGATGTTACCACTTCATTTTTTTAAATCATAATTAAGGGGGATGTTACCCGAAAATGAAAATCCACGAGTCATTCAGGTATTTCAGGTATTTTTTTTTGGAAAAATAATCAGTATTTAAAAAAATGAAGTGGTAACATAAAGATGTTACCACTTCATTTTTTTAAATCATAATTAAGGGGGATGTTACCCGAAAATGAAAATCCACGAGTCATTCAGGTATTTCAGGTATTTTTTTTTGGAAAAATAATCAGTTAGATATCGAAAGGTAATTTTCTGATTAAAATCCGAATGTGGAAGGTCCACAAAAGATAATTGTAGATATACTTTTTAAACTCGCACGATTTGTATTTATTGTAATTATTTTCCCGGGTCCTAAACGTGTATTTTTATTTCTTTTACCTTGACGTTTCCCTTTACTCCACCTTCGTAACTTATCTTTGATAACCAGAACATGGATTTTTTTCTTGTTAGACTATGTTGCAATTATCATTGTCGCGAAGAGACATAGGTACGACCATTGCAACGACTATTGCAATAATGTGATTAAAAAACAATTTGCTTTTATATTTTCGTATTCAAATCCCAATATTCCCACGGGATCGAAACCGCAGGTCGCCAGCTCGTATAAAATAAGTTAAAATCCAGCTCTCAATAATAACGTAATAAACTGACGTAATTCGTTCTATTCATACCTTACTGTGACCTAATTTCATATATAAATATTGTATAAGTGTCACCCGAGCACCATAATGCTGAGCACGAGCACGAGCACGAAGCGGTAATGCTCGTAAAGATCACCGCACACTGCGCGTTTATTGAGCATTAAAATTATACTAAAGCTACAAGAAAACCTACTCACGGTTCTATTGCGAACAATAACTACTTTTCTATTTATGACGTTTTTAAACTAGTCTTATAAAACTGAGCGAAAACTGAACTGAACTGTTTATAACATTCTATAGAAGATACTTTTGATAGTGTTTTCCTATTATAAGTATACTTAGAATAGTTTATTCGTGAAAATGGTAAACATAATATTGTACAACAATTAATTAATATTATATTATCATGTAGGCAATAAATTACAATTAATTAAACAATTTTCATTTACTAAAATAATTAAAAAGGAACATGTATGTCAGGTATTTGTTAGGTATTGTGTAAATCAAGTGACCGAGTAAGACGCGCGCGCGGGCGCGGTGGCGGTGGCGAACCATCGCGGTGCATTTTCAACGAATTTATTCGTGGCACTCGGAATAGCCTATGATAGCGCTACGCTTCGTCGATGTGGATAGCCAATTAGAGCTGGCCATTTCTATTACTCACTCTGGTTTTATAGCCTTAAATTAATCTAAAGTCCGAGCAAACTGACATGAAACATAATCTAAAATAATGCGTTTTTTTAATATCCGTGTTTTCTTTATGGTGGATTGCCTCTGGCTAACATCTGGTGCATTGTTCAATGCCGCCAAAAGATGGCAATTGTCTTGTCTATAAAAAACTCAATGTCAGTTTTTAAAAAAGTCAACTTATTTTTAATTTCATTGCTTTTCTAAAAAATAGTGTATTAATTCCTCAAATTTTTTCAAGATTTTTTTTCCATTCAGTCGGAAAGTTAAAGTAAAAACTGAGGTCATAGACAAGTTCAGTTTGTCGATCTTCTGAGGATCACTGTATCACTGTATTAAGGCATAACCGAACTAGTTCAAAGTTTATAGTTGTAATAAATTATTTGAGTATATTAATACGAGATTTGCCACATAATATTCCTGGCGATAGTAAGGATACTCGGCAATTTATAATGGGGTAATAACTCTAGGTATATTACTCATCAACTAACTATAAGATAATACCTTCCTAGGCTGGATACATTACGACATCGACCGATTAATATTGATCTTACGGTGAAGATACACATCTTGAGACACGCGGCTTGGTTGACTCCAGACGTGTTCACGAGATCTTTCCTCCGGACATGATTGACTAATCTGAGAGGGTGGTTTATTAAGTGCTGGACAAACCTACTCCACCAAATACATGTCCCAGACCTTACAGCCCCTTGAATAGCATCGATTAAAAGGCCTTGACTCTGTAAAGTATCTAGATTAGATGGAAAAGATAATTTTATTAGCAACCGGTTATAGTATTGTATACTTGCGGCAAGATCGGAATCATTTATTTTATCGAAGCCTTGCTAACTATACCAAATAATTTCATGGACCCGTTGAGATAGGAAATATTATTTATTTTAAAATGTCGTGGACCCACCAGGAAGCAAAGTATTAAAAAGTCGTGAAACTTTGGGAATAAGCCCTAAAATGCAACTTTTATTCATAAGTTCTTTCTTTCGTTTTTCATCTATCTGTCGCCCGATTAAAAGTTAACAGATTGAAAGTAGCTTAGACTAGCAACTCGATATTTTATTTGAGTGTCATATTTTACGAGCAGTTACGCGTTTATGGAGGTCATTATGCCCAGATTTGTGACGAGATGTGAAAATAGGTCGGCTATGGCGGCATGTGCCTGCGCGCCTGGTGCCGCCCCTGTCTATTTCAGGTTACATTGTTTTAGATAAGGGTAACTATTTCCAGAGTTTTATGGAAACTAAGGAGTGTGAATAGTGGAGGCTCGTTAACTCTCATCTTACTAAACACTTGTTCAAAATTGAGTCTTAAATATATATCTTAGTATTCATAAAAAAAATAATTTAGGTATTACCTATCGCAAGTTTGAAAATTTTATCATATTATTATTTAAAAAAACTGGCGAGGAAAAGGAAGATAAAAGAAAGAAAATGAGTTGATATTTCGTTATAAGACAGAATAGTAAAAATAACAATAACTTAAACATTACTGAATTAATTAAAATCATTACCTTACTTACCTGCGAGTCTGTGGTTTGGACAGTGGATTTGAACTTAAAAATGCTAGTCCAATACATCCCTACCGGCCGAAGTAACTTGGATTAGTATTTGCTAAACGCTAAACATTATACATAAAAACCAAATTTTATATATAAGGAAGTATATGGATTTTATAAAATGTAATCGCAAAAACCATTAATTAAAATACATAATGAAAAGCTGATGATTCATGTGAAAATCTGCAAAGTGATTAATTATCGTGACTTCATGCATGAAAAAATTTATATTGAAAAGCTATTTATTGAATTATCGAGAAATTGGCAACAAAATGACTTCTTCCGATGTCGAAAATTCATTGGTTACTATATAGTAGAGAAGCCTAGTTGAAAAAAAATAATTTCAGTTCAGCTCACATCCGATAAATGGTTATTGCAATAACCCACAAAATCTAAACTTATTAGGCACCATCTTTGTGACGTCATAGATGACACCCCCACTACTTTAGGAAATGACAACGTTGGCGTTATAAACCTTTCCAGTCCTACGCGAAATAAGCGACTTTTTGTCAATTCGCCATCCCACTAATAAGGGCAAACGCAGATTAAAAATTTTCGACCGATATAGCTCACCATCCGCGTATTTTCAATTGCAATTGCAAGGCAAACGTTCAATTATTTTTATACTTTATCTCTACGTAAACTCTACAAAAAAATCTGTGCTTTGACTTTTCTATATAACGTTGTTGAGCAATTCAACGAATTGGAGTAGGGTTTCAAATACACATAATTTGACGACCCAGTTGGAACGATGGTCACCATGCCTGACTGCCAAACACAGGGTTGCGGGTTCAATACCCGCCTCAGACAAGTATTTATGTTTAGATATTTGTCTGTAGTCTGATTGTTCCTTTGTATTAAAAGTAAGTATATATTTACAAAAAAAAATATATATATAAGTGGTATATCCGTTGTCTAACACCCATAACACAAGTCAAGTTACTTAGCTTCGGATTAGATGGCGATGTGTGGAATGTCCTACAATCATAGAGATAAATTAACAAGAGAGGTCAGCGCCGTACACTGCCTCATTCCGTCCATTTGAGCTGTTATCAAACCAAAAGACTTGGTCTCTTGCTAGTTCGTAGAGGTTAAGGCGCTCCTGCATTTTTAATTAAAAATATACGAAAAAAATTACAAAACATGACTCACTGCTCACTGCACTCAAATAATAGTAGAAAGATTTCTAGAGCGGAAGGAATAACTAAATAACTAGATATTATCGATTGAAAATTAAATACGAACACAATTTTTCAGCGCCATTTTGTGACTTGTTCCGCGTCATTTATCAAAGAGTATAAACAGCAGGGGTGACTGTAGGTAACATTCCTGTTCAATACAATTGGTTCAATAGTGTTTGGCTTTTATTAATATTTTCTACGGATGTCGTAATATTTGTGTGTAATGTTAAATATAATTTAGGTAGTACATAACGTTTAGATTATTCAGTTTTAAAAGATAGGTATTTAATATGACTGAATTTGCCTTAGATGACTGATAGACGTGTGGCAAGCAAAAAACCGGTCAAGTGCGAGGCGGACTCGCGCACCGAGCGAGGGTCCCGTACACTTATATTAATAATTTGTAAAAAAAAATATTCCTTTATTTTGCAGTAGATTAGGTAGTAGGTATTGTAGCTATTACGGAACCCCAAAAACCCTTAAATAATAGGTAAGTATTTATTCAGTGTTTAATTACGTTTATCCCTTAAACTAGCTAACCCCAGTGCCCAATCCCAAACATCGCAATCAGTTCAAATTTTGTGTGTAAAGAAGTAACAAACAAACACACTAGACACACACACAACATTTCGTATTTAGAATAAATAAGTATATTATTATACCTTGCTGATAAACTTGATATTGTAAAGAGCCTCTACGTCTACGTGCTGAATTCTAATGATATTTTGTACGTACAAAAGTAGTGTCACTTCTGAAGTAGCGGATGGCTTGGTCAGTTCACGCCATGCTCCCCCGCGCATGCTCCCGCCATTATAAAATGGAACGTAGTTAATGTTCTAACTAGCTCGTCTATAGTAAATAATATGTCAATACCTGCAATATTTATTTATTTATAATTACAAAAGCATCACGTTAAAAATTCCCATTATTGTTTTCTTTGTAAACCTTTGTCGAGTCAATGCTGACAACTATTGTTGTTTTTTTTAACTATTATTTAAGTGAAAACGGCTCGCTCTTGATGTGTAATTGGAGACAATTGACAATTTTCTTTTCAAATGCAAGTTTTGAGTAAATAAACGATAAAAAAATGTTCACTTAATATAAACCTAAAAATGCAAATGCAGACTACACAATTTTGGACCGCACCAACTTTATAATGACAACAAAAAAACAGGGTCGGACGAATTTGTGTTTACTCTTTGTCCGATTAATCGGACCAAAAGTAATAAAAAGTTCACGTCGTCCGATCGGTCGGACTGAGCAGTCGGACCACGTGTTCACAGGGGAAAAGTAACTATCGCTCGCCACTCGCCACATAAAAATTCTTAAAATAAATTATACTACGAGGATTGATTAGCAACATTCGTTACAAATTATTTTATTTAAGATGACATATACTTCTCGCTCGGGATTGTTTATTATAAATAACTTCGAATTTTTTTTGTATGCCTTAATTGTCCGACCGGTTTGGTCTGTCTCCGTAAAAAAACATCAAGATCATCACACTACCGTTACCGGGCTCTACCTCGATTCAGAAGGCCCTTAAAATAACTTTTTTAAATTACTCCCTTCTAGGAATTACGGTCCTACTTATTCAGTAAAAGGTTCTACTTGCCAAAAGTTTTCGGACATTCATCCACGGAGTTTTCCTCAACTCAGAACCTTGCTCGTAGAAAAGTTATGAAAGTATGTACCTACTTCTGAAAAACAGAATAATTTATTTGGGAAAAGTACCAAAGTATTCAATCTGCACAAGAATTGAAATACAAAAAGAAAATGATTTTACACATAATATTGACAGAAAAATGATTTTTGTGTTTAAACAAAGAGGAGAGAAATAATATAGCAATTATTTTAATGCTCAGAAATATACTACAATTTTTTTCTCGAGCATTTTCCCAAAAGGTTTACTATCGTTTGAAAAAAAGAAAATGATTGGTATTTTATTGACCCGTGAATAATTGAATATTTATGAAGTTAACAATCGTGAAATAGTACATTGCGATACAAGTGTGGTAAATTGATCATTTCATCGAGGCGGTTTATGACGCGCGAGCGGAACGCGGGTGCGTCTATAAATCGCAGAGATTAAATCGATCAAGCTCTATGGTAGGTTGGTTTAATTAAATATTCTTTTATATTTGTTTTTTAAGTTTTTTTCTACACTTATAATAAAGTTAGAGAGAACAAAAAGTCTGTACTTGGAAGCAAATTAAAAACATGGGTCTAGGGGACTTAGAAAAAGTAGTAAAACAAATATATGTGCTTGGTTTTTAAATTTCATGTCTGCCTGTCAGATTGTTTGCTATTCAATTACAAACACCTAAACCAATTGAAATCTGGTTTTCACTATTAGATAGCTCTTTTTTCGAGGGAGGTCGTATTATACATTACATCGAAATTTAATCAGTAGAACCTGAGTAATCTACGAAAAACTACAACCGCTTGAGGAACCCCGGCCGCCCGCCCGTGACGATACGAACGCGTCCCAGACCAGCAAACACGAACGTCACAGATTACATAATAGTATAGCTTACTTTTTATCCCGATATTCACACGGGATCACGACTTATTCGGGTCTAACCGCGGTGCGCAGTTAGTTTTGAATATTAAATAATTCGTTTTTATCACAGTTGCTCATAAAGTGGATCTTATTCAACGGCTTTTAGGCTCATAATCCAACATATTATGCACGCGTGCGTTTTACATTGCCAACCTAGTGCGGTAAAGTCATCCCGATAGGTTAAATACGTATCTTACTGCTAATTACATACTGTTTTGATGTATAAAAAAGGTAGGTACCAAAGAGTTTTTTAGGTAGCAAAAATGGTTATCTCTAAAGTCGGTTTACGAACGAAAATTTTACGTGATAATGACTTAGAAAACGACTAAAAATTGAGTTGTTTATTTTTTGTTTTTTCTTTACTTAAATATGTTGTTTTTCCGTACCATTGTATTTTGTTCTTAACCCCCGACGCAAAAACAAATAGAAAAAACCCTAAAAAATATTGTATGTCAGACAAGGCTGTATAGGTTAAAAGTCTTTAGCCTGGCCTTTTCGGAGCATAATTAACAAAAAATATTGCCTTAAAAAAATGTAAACATAGACTTATCACAAATATTTTGTTAATTATTATTTTGTTTTCTTTTCAAGTCTTTTCTTTTATTCGCAACTGTGATAAAAAACGTCGTACGATATACGTGTGGAATTGATATTTGCATCTCGGCTTCTTTAACACACTCGCTGCCGCTCGCGCGTCATAAACCGCCTCTATGCAAAGATCAATTTACCACACTTATATCGTAATGTACTAATATTTTATAACCAAAATGTTCGTGTTCCTTCTAGTCCTTACCATTTCAAATTTCGAATTCTACGTCACTATGAGGCCGTGTCCTAAAAGTGTAACATTTTTTGAATAAAATCGGATTAATTTTTCGAACATGTGTCAAAATACAATGTAGGTAAGTTAAAAGGAGTATTAATATCAACTTCGAAGCAAATCACTCCGAAAATAACTTCCTACCCCTTTTTAACCCCGTTAGGGGATGAATTTAAAAAAAATACGAAATACGTCTTTCATCAATTCCATTAAAGAATGTTTATGCAAAATTTGAAGTAGATTGGATCAAGAAATCACGTTGTCCCATACAAACTTTCCCCCCTTTTTTCACTCCCTTAGGGGTAGAATTTCGAAAAATCCTTTGTTATCCGGTGCCTACGTCATACAAAGAACACATCCTTCAATTTTCAGGTCTCTACGATCAGCGGTTTAGGCTGTACGTTGATCCGTCAGTCAAGCAGTCAGTACTTCAGGACAAAGCATTTTATATGTATATAGAAGATTTGAAACGTTATATTACACAAATGTCATGTGTGTAAAGAAGTGACCGAGTTAGTAAAATCCTCACATGATATATGTACGTACAGGGCGTCGCGTGACTCGTCTAGAAGCTTTCTCATATTAACTCTCTAATCCAATTTGAAGAGAAACAAGAACAACCATTACTCTTCGATCACAGCCTAACGGAATAAAGCTGAAAATTATGTGTTTCTCGTGAAACAGCTCACAGAAGCTATTGCTCTTTAATAGCCTGTGATCTATGATCTGATAAGTTTTCTTTTTTTATTGTTTAACATAACAGAGGGGTTGTGGTTACGAGATATGGGTCGCGACAGGGGATTTCTTTCCCTACGTTTTAGGGGAGGGATAAAACTTTGTCTTTCCTTAGGGAAGCGATATTTTACTCCTTTTTAATGTCGGATGAGAAAATAACCATGTTAAATTACATGTCGAATTGGGTCACACAATGGGAAGTGCTGCAGAAAGGCATGAGGTTGAGGATGACAAGGCGCAGGGTTTTAAAAAACTGATTTTTATTTTTGAAAACCTGTTATGTTGTTACCGTATCTGAATACTTTTAATTTTCATTAAACTAAACTAATTTTATTAAAAATAAGTGCGAACACATAATCTATATAAAATCCGCACTAATTACCTTACGCTATACACAAACTACTAAACCGATTACGATAAAAAGTATAGTAGATAACTAAATGCGGTACTTTTATCCCTCTATTCCTACGTGATTTGGATTAACGCGTGTGATATCGCGGGGCTGGCTAGTCTCCTATAATACCTGTAGTAAACCTAATTGTGAACAACATCCGAGTCGGTTCATTGAATTAGGTCAGGACGTGTTAATTCACTAAGTTAGTACTAAAGCTAGGTGATCTATTGTACTCGTAGTCCAAGCGCAATTGCAAGGTGTTTCCAATGTCAGTAATATTTTAGTGTTTCTTCAATTTTTTTGAATTTTCTGTTGATGTCATCTAGTTTCACTTAAAAGCCAGTGACTCTATTAAACGAAACCTCGTTATAGAGTAAATAAAACTTACCTACGATTACCTTGAAAATATCACATTTTCACACTTGTGTTAAACTCATTTAAGGATCAGAGAATCGTTTAAAGATTTAATAATTATTTAGATTCTACATTACATTACATTTGATAGTGTAGGATTGATATCTCGACCTAAAGTCCGAAATAGTATATTAAAAATTAAAGTTTAAAAAAAAAACATTTTTGTTTAAATTGAAAATGGTCTATTTATCACTGTTTTTCTCTAAAAATGTGTAATAAATAATTTATGGTAAATTAAATATACATTTTATACATTTAATTTCATAATTCAGAGATGTATGTTAATTTAAAGCAGTGAGTTCTTGTACTATGGAAGCTGGAGTTTATCGGAATGAGGTTAGGATGGTGAAGCACGGCTTGATTAGCTCGGTAATAGCTTCCTCTATGTCTCGCTGTGCTGTACTGCACATACATTGCATTAGCTTCCTCATATCTATAAAAGACTAGCTGCGCCCCACGGTTTCACCTGCGTCATCATTTTCTGCGCAACTTTCTTAATATTTTCTTTCATAAAAACCTTCTCTTGACAATATCAAAGACAACAAAAAAAGAATTGGCCAAATTGGTCCAGGCGTTGTTGAGTTATGCGCTTACCAACACATTTTGCGATTCATTTTTATATTATAGATAAGTACAACTCAACTAGCAATATTTAATTTCAAGTTAAAACGATAAGTAAATAATCAGAATTAAACTGTTTTTGTAGGTTTCTTTGTTGTTAGGATTCCGTACCCAAAGGGTGAAAACGGTACCCTATTATTAAGACGTTACTGTCCGTCTGCCTGTATCTCATGAACCGTGACAGCTTAGAGAGTTTAAATTTTTACAGATTATGTATTTCTGTTGCTTATACCTAACAACAAATACTAAAAACAAAAAAAAAATAACTGGAGCTCCCATACAACATGGTACGAAACCCTGGTGCGTGAATCCGACTTGCACTTGACCGGATTTTACTACTTTAAGGGGATTTAAGTTATGCTTAATTAATCCTTAAATCCTCGTAAATCTAATAAGTTTGGTTTTCAGTTGACTTTCTAACCTTTGAAAGTTACTCATTTACAAAAAATCTACAGATCTTACACTAAGCGCAACTATCAAAGGCATTGAAAATGTAATTTAGAAAAAAGGACACGATTACAAAAATACGAGGAAGTGAACGGATCGTAGACTTACCCCGCGTGCAAGGGATCCCCGACAGCCTACAGTTTTTATCCACCCGCTTTGAAATTTTGACTTATGACGACAAATCTTACAACCGATTTTAGGAATTCAAGTTGCACTTTAAAGCCCTCCGGCAGACGCACATTTTGACATTTATGACCCATTTACCCGCGTACCTCTCATACCCACGAAACTAGAAGCAAATAGGTATGACAATTTCATAAATCAGGGTACAATACTCGATAACGAGAACATAAACATTTTCAAAAAATGAGGTTTTTATAGGCGATATCAGGAACTTTATATCCTAATAAACTGTCCCGGCAAACGTTGCTGATGGCGATGCTCCCGTTTTGCCATATATTAAAAAAAATTGATATTGTTTGATTCTCAGATCTAACCGCTTAGGTGGAGATTGGTAACTAACACCGCTACACGAGAAATTTATATAATATCTTCACGATGAGATCTATTACTTCTGTAAAGAAACTGAGATATAGTTTCAGTTTCTGAGATATAGTCATTTTAGGTTTGATAGCTGTCATCTGAAATGAAGATCACGTCTGTAAAGAGACCATCAATCTAGAATCAATAGTTTCTGAGATATAGTCGTTTTAAGTTTGATAGCTGTCACCTGAAATGATGTTCTCGATGAGATCTATCACTTCTGCAAAGATACCATCAATCTAGAATCAATAGTTTCTGAGATATAGTCGTTTTAAGTTCGACAGCTGTCACCTGAAATGATGTTCTCGATGAGATCTATCACTTCTGCAAAGAGACCATCAATCTAGAATCAATAGTTTCTGAGATATAGTCGTTTTAAGTTCGACAGCTGTCACCTGAAATGATGTTCTCGATGAGATCTATCACTTCTGCAAAGAGACCATCAATCTAGAATCAATAGTTTCTGAGATATAGTCGTTTTAAGTTCGACAGCTGTCACCTGAAATGATGTTCTCGATGAGATCTATCACTTCTGCAAAGAGACCATCAATCTAGAATCAATAGTTTCTGAGATATAGTCGTTTTAAGTTTGACAGCTGTCACCTGAAATGATGTTCTCGATGAGATCTATCACTTCTGCAAAGAGACCATCAATCTAGAGTCAATCGTTTCTGAGACATAGCCGTTTCAGTTTGACAGCTGTCACTTTGACAGTTACCTTCCACTAAGTGGCTATTTTCGATCTTCATTTTTTTAAAAGCTTTTATATAACTTGCAGTGTATGTATGTATGTATGTTCGGGTGGAATCTTGCAACTTAATTTTGATCCACTTCCCGGTTACCAATTGAGCTGAAATTTTGCACACATGTGTAAATCGGGTGACAATGCAATATTATGTTGACATGATGCTGATCTGATGAAAGCTGGAAGGTGGCTATAGGAACTTCGCAATGAAACGATACAACCTCATCGAGTTTGGCCTCGTTAGAATCGTCTTGACGAGTAGTTTGAATTTAATGGTAACCAGGGTCTGGTGATGGAGCTGGAAGGTGGCCATAGGAACTACGCAAAGAAACGACACAACCGACACAGGCAGCATAATCAAGAACAGAACCTATTAATTTGTTAACCTGTTAATAAAATAAAAAGTCTAAAAATGTAAAAATAATAATTTAAACTTGCTAAGAATATCTAAAACTTTACACATTGTATTTAAATCTTTGCGATTTTATTACATACAGATTTTTTGATAAATAATAGCGTGTTACATCTTGACCTTTTTTCGCGATTGTTGACTAATTCGAAAGATAAATTCAATATCTAAGAGCCTTTTTTTCGGTTTTTGATGTGTGTCTCTCAAAAAAAGATATAGGTAGGCCGATTTTTGAAATATGAAAGCAAAATATTCTAAAAAAAATGACAATTTAAAAAAAAACAAAAAATACCAATTTGATACTATTTAAAAAAATCTAATTGCATCTTGAAGCCTGCGACCGTACGCGCATTTTGATATATGGCCATTTTGATTTCACGTCACATAAATACGAAATTATCGGCAAATTTCACAATTTCTGAATACGACCATAAACATTTTCAACGTTATAATAAATTTCGACTACTTAACTTTAATTTATTTTTTAATTTAATACCTACTTTCCTAATCCTTCATTCGTAAATCTAATCATGTAACCCTCAATCGAAAACGTCCTTATTAAAATGCCTTTTGTCACTCTCACCCTTGCATAGATCACAGGTGTGCGAAAGTGACATAAAATATTTTTACTAAAGAAGGCTTATTAAATTTTTCCCCTTCCCAATGTCGCATTTAATTGGTTGGCTGATAAAAAAACGAGTTAAATTTCACTTAACTTCAGGTAAAATATACAGATTTTACTGAAGTATCTGAAGACATTCTCAAATGAGTCGTGTAAACATCAAACAGGTACTCGAAATGGCTCGCGTTCGTTTTAAAGACAAACATACCAACAAGGACCTACAAGATGGTAGAGTACAAAATAAATATTATAAGAGGTGTCCCAAAAAATTATACATTTTCCTTTAAAGCAAAGCTATGGTCCAACTACTACAGAATGGCAAAAGACAGCCTGGTAAAAAACGTCCTCCAGGCAGACCGAGTCTGGACAAACGACTGATTCATACAGGCCTTAGATAGAGGGGAATGGAACCAATGAAGGGTGGCATTTGCCCTGTAGTGGGACAAAACGGACTAGTAAATATTATTATTGCTCTTTACCGGTTATAAAACGATGTAGTACCTGGGACATGCCTTAAATCTCGCAGGCACAAGGCCAAGCAAATATTTTAACAACCTCCGCCTACTTCATGATATCTTTTTGTTCAAAATAAATATTATTCAATTGTTCTCCTAACAATAGATGTACCTTCCACTTTATCATACTGGGACGCAATAATATGTCAATGTTCTGAATGGGACACCCTGTATGTACTCAACTTTGCAGAGAGATGTTTCAAGTTCTTTCAAGTTTCTGTGCTCTTACCTCTCGTTTCAAGATGAAACTCTATTGAATTCTCGAAGCATTTTCCTCTTTAGATATGTTACATAACAACTGCCTTAAGTGACGACATACTGCCTTAATTTGTTGCAAATTAGTTGTATTGTCTAAATTAATTGCAAGTCATAATATTACATGCAATTTACTGAGCGTATAGTTTTTTCCTCCTAAGTGATATCGCGGGAAGATCGGAAAAAGAAGTAGCCTATGCCTTATTCCGGAATTCCATACGAAGTTTCATTGTAATTGGTTGAGTTTTAGCGTGAAGGAGTAACAAACATACATTACTCTTAGAGTTAGAGGCATATTTTCCTTGGAAAAGAGGGAAAAATATTACACAGAGTTTAGGTTGTTTTAAGTAAATAAGTGTAATGTTCCCGAACTTTAAATTATTCTTATATTTTTATTAATAAATATTTTCTTTATAATATTATTTCTGAAGCCCTCAGGTTATTGTACCCACGGTATAGGCCCATATTTCTGACATGCGTTGCAGCTTCATAACAAAACTATTCTACTTTAATTATACGCATAATAAATTACTATTTTCCTACTTAGTTGTTGTCAATAAAATACTAAAACTTTCGTCAAACTTTTTTGTACCGAGAATACTTCTACAAGCCCCCTAAAGTAGGTTAGAGAAACGACGACAATAAATCGAAACAAAATAAAAACATTAACCCTTTTAATAAATGTTTTGTCTCAACTTTGCAGTAATCTAGGTAACGTGGTAACGAACAGTTTGCGGCGCAACTTTCACTAACTGTAATATATCTCTCTAAGGTCCGGGAAGAATTTAATCAGTATAAGTTTCAACTGAGAGTCGTGGTCAACTGTAAAAAGGCGGACCGAGTGAAATATGTTTGTTGTCATGTGTCTAGCTACTGTCATACTATGGGACGAAGGGGTTATCCTTTTTGGCGTTGGGTTGGCTTTTTTGATGGGAATATGAATGAAACCATATAAAACATGACGAGCTCAGCCTTTTGATTTCGCTATACTTTCGGCTGTTTTTCTTCTCGTACTACCAACTACTGTGTCAACGATAATTAGTTTTATTCTACTTCTATATCTAGCTATAAATGGGCATAGGTTAAGTAAATGGCACAAACTATCAGCACATCTTAAAATAATAGCAATTACATACCGATTACAATTTATTTTACCAGCATTACTATACTTCATATTCTTAAACTAGCAGTAAACACATAAACTGGTGGACCTCTAAACGGTTCAGGAATCATAAAGCCACTGCGACAGAATGATCCGCCATTCTATACATAGATACATCTAATAAGATTGCACCACAACCGGCGCCTCTGGCATATGCCTACTTCGAATAGCCACTAGGTATATTCATGAATACAGAAGTCCTGCGCAAGCATACCTGTACTTCGTCTGGCCTCTCCGTCTTAGTGGGTAAGCCTCCGGCCGCCTACCATCCTCAGGCTGAAGGCAGCCCCACATACCTTCGTCGCCCCCTCCCCCTCAGGGTGGCGGGAGGATGCAATAATGCATTTTCCCATCGATTAATAAAAAGGTATATTCATGAAGTCCTTTCGTCGTTTTTCTGTTGTCGATGACAACATTATTCCTATTAATAGGACTAGAAGTGAGTTCTATTTTTATTAACTTCTTCTTAGCACCTTAACTAAAAAAAATAAGGTAAGATCCGTCCAGTATCTGTCAGATCTTTGGTATTATTTTTCGCTGACATTACATCAACTAAGGTTTAAGTCGTCGAGTGTCTGTGATTAGGGCGCGATAACTCCAGTTTTGGCGTGGCAATCGTGCCCCAATCACACTCGCCCTACGACTTAAACCTTAGTGAATGGAGGCCCAGAGTAGATAAACTAATAGGTACGGTCATACATACATGTTTAGGCGAGTAGGACCAATACAAAAGTTTCCACTGTTTACCCTCGGCCCGGCCTGGCTCGGCTCGGCTCGCTTCGGTTCGGACGGAAGGTAAACTTTTGCCCTTTGCTTTCTGAATAATGTTATTCTAACAACTTACCTCGCTAGGGTTACGGTTGGTAACACCTATATCGTTACAACAGACAGACCAAACAATCCACGTATAAGGATGTTATTTTTGGTGAGAAACTTTTTGGTGAAGATCTGAAAAGGATCATCGTGGTGATGAACAGAATAGCTGCTTAAAATGCAGTATTGATACGTTTATTGATTGTTGCAAAAAAGTTCGTGATCACGAAGTTTACTGTTCGCAAAACTACTAATATTATAAATGTGAAAGTCACTATGAAGAAACTCACTTTGTAGATAACTGGACTTCTGAAAACGGAGACGGAATTGACGCGGGTGAAACCACAGCGTGCAGCTGGTAATATATTTTGCAGGACATGGCACACAGCGCCATCTAGCTCCAAGCTAAGAAACTAAGCTTGTGTTATGGTAAATAGAGGAAAGAATAGTTAGGTAAGAATACTTGACTACCCAGTTGGCTCCATGATCTCCATGCCGGAATGCCAAACACAGGGTTGCGGGTTCGATTCCCGCCTCAGACAAGTATTTATGCTTAGATAGTTGGTCTGGTAGTTCCTATGTAATAAAAGTATATATATTTACAAAAGAAAAGTATATAAGTAGTATATCCGTTTTCTAGCACCCATAACACAAGTTTAGTTACTTAGCTTGGGGCTAGATGGCGATGTGTGGAACTTCCTGCATAATTTATTTATTATTATTTATGTATACAGAAACAAATTTTAGATATATATAAGTTCGACGACGCAAATCGAACCTGCAACCTTCTGCGAGGCAGAACGGTGTTCACCTACCACATCACAGAGGTTGACAAATACAAATAGTTTAATGACAAGTTTTCAATTAAACCCCACAGGTTCAAACTATGCAATCTGTATGGAACACAGACTTCAATTCCAATCGACTACACTACAAGGTTAATTTATTTAGGACCAAAACACCAATATTTAAATATGTTAACAGTTAAAAATATACCTGTTTTCCACTACGTTATCCGTAAGGTAAAAACTGGCACACTATTAAAAATGTGTTTGTGCCAGTTTAATACAAAAAAATGAAATTTAAAAGTTGACAAAGTTTTTGAATGAAGGATGTCCTAATGCTTTCTCTACTAATTGTAATTTCCAACTTTTGTCTGCTACATTCAGAATAGAATTGATGAAAATATTTATTTCTCATTATAATTAGGTTCGATATTGTAAAAATTAAATCTTGTCTATTGTCGAAATTCAGTTTTATTGTAAAATAAAATACCACGAACTTTCAACAACTAAAATTCAAAAATACAATATTTTATAGTGAGTGACTCGAAAAGTTTGTCTATAAGTGTATGAGCTCATAGTGCAGACAGATTGCCAAGGTATTATTAGCTGGGAGATAGAGGACGCGTAAATACAAACACTACGAGTAATTTAGATTAAATTTAAAAAGTTTGTGTGTAGTTACGAATGTTTGTCACCTCTTCGTGCAAAAATCACTAAACCAATTTCAATGAAACTTGTTATCTAGAAAGTTGGAGCCATGGAATAACACAAAGGCTTCTTTTCATCCGACAGCAGCAGAAAGCCGAAGCAGGGTTATGTTTTGCCATCTTACCTTTGTAATTGAAACGTGGGTCACTGTTAGTATATAATCATGAAATATTATCTAATCTGAACATTTTTCTGGTATACTGTTACGTGAAATATGATCTAGTTCCTGATCCCTTCGTCCCTTTACCTACACATTGTTGAATTTCCAAAACATTAGACGTTTATGGGTAATTCCTTTCCCACGCCGAGGCTTACGTTGTTATACCATAACGAAACTATTCGTACGAATGAATCATTATTTTCGCTAAATCGGGTAGGCTGTGTAGTTAGTGATGGCGATGCAGCCGCAGTGGACTATGTAAAACGTTGTCTGTTGTGTTTATATAAATAATACACACCAAAAAGTTATTTTATTTCTTTCATGTTAATGCAACAAACTTAATGGCCCAAAAAGATTGGATAAGCTACATTCTGTACACGTTACATTTGGTTTTGCCAAAGACAAATACCTACATTATTATGTAGTGTCTACAAACATACATAAAAAATAATTTAGTATACGAGACGATTTGTGAAAGGAGGATATCCAAAGTTGCGCTTGTGCTTCAATTGGTAGAACAGGAAACGTTAGGTATCTTGGAATCTACATTGACGAGAAGCTTAATTTCAAAGACCATATTGTGGCTACTGCTACCCGAGTACGTAAACTACTTCACGTTTTCAAGAACCTTCGGGACACCGCTGACAGAAAGCTCTTGATGCAGATCTACACATCCCTATGTGAATCCATCATAAATTACTGTATTCTCGCATGGGGAGGGTCTGCGTTAACCACCTCATTGCCCTAGAAAGGGCTCAAAGAGGGTCCTCAAGGTTGCGCTCGGTAAGCACTTCAGATTCCCAACAATATTGCTATTCGAGGAGACCAAGGTTCTGAGCGTGCGTAGGCTATTTATTCTTCGAGCGGTGATTTGACGACCCACTTAGCAAAATGGTTACCACGCCGGACTGCCAAACACAGGGTTGCGGGTTCGATTCCCGCCTCAGACAAATATTTATGCTTAGACATTTGTCTTTGGTCTGGTTGTTTCTATGTATTATAAGTTTATATTTACAAAAGAAAAGTATTTATGTAGTATATTCGTTGTCTAGCACCCATAACACAAGTCTAGTAACTTAACTTGGGGCTAGATGGCGATGTGTGCAAAGGCCTGTAATATTTATTTATTTAATATTTATTCTGACTCACAAATCAATGCTCAAAAATGGGCTTAACAGCAAATTGCTCAATAACAGAGTATACAAAGCGCCAACTCCGCTAGTGCCTACACGTTTTGCTCATCGTTTTGGGGCATTCCTCTTCCCCAGTCTCCACAATAGATTGCTGGGGTTCTGCGATTCTAAGAGAAGCACCTTGAGAGAAGCAAATCTTAAGATAAAAAACACTCTCATGTGCTGGTCGTATGACGACACGGAGGCTTTTATAAGAATAGGAGAATGACAATATTCACTTTTCAACCTTCACATACACACACACTTACACATACTTCACACTATACACAAATTATTATATATTTTTTAAGTTGGTTGTAAATGCAATCGTCCATTTGAGGGCAGTGATTTGGAACTCGTATCACGTCATAAACTCTAGCCTATTCTAGCACCGTGTATTGACAATACGCACCGGAGTCAGTTGCATCCGGAAGCAATAAACTATAGGTAGGTTACCTATTTATTATGTATTGCTTGTCCTCTAGTTTGCGGCGGCGGGGATGCAATGCCTGCTTGTACTATAATTCCGACAAACTTTCCACTGTCCGAGGTGTGGTTCGATTAGACTTTAGTTGATCAAATGATCCGTTTATCCGTCGTCTGGTCACCATAACACAAGCCTAGTTTCTCAGCTCGGGGCTAGATGGCGCTGTGTGTAATGTCTTGCAATGTCGTAATTACATAGAGATAAAATATATGTGCAAGTACTTACATCACTTCATAGTATGCAAAGGACATGAGCTAGTTTATTCCCAATATTTCAGGATTTGGACTTATACGGGTGAAAACACAGGGCAACGGAAACACAGGAAACACAGGGCTCGTACATCGGTTTTACCCGCTTAAATCTTGATTCTGCGGGATTTTCGGGATCTAAACTGCTTCTTACTTCCAGTTTATCGATGTATCCCCATACTACGTTTCATCAAAATCGGTTCAGTAGTTTCGAAGAGTTTCTAACAAAAAGTCTTTCATCTCTATAATTCAGTGTAGATTATGTAGACAACTTAAAATAAAAACGTGACTGATTGACTGACTGATCTAACCTGTGGATCCAACGTACAGCCATTTTGTCATATAGATAGCTGTTATGACGTAAGCACCCGATAAGACACTGTTTTGTAAAACTCACCCCTACGCGGATAAAGTCGCGGGTGAAAGTGACTTGATATTAAAGTTCAACCGATAGTTAACCCTTTCGTAAGTCATTGCCCTTATGCGTAGAGTCTAGTTGACCTGTTGCCCTCATTCACATCGACAACGGGTCCGTGAAGAGCACATCATAATATACCTAATGTGTTTGTACACCATTCAGACGCGGGCATAAAACTTTGGACGACGAACGCACCTACCTACATCATTTATACGTGTTAGTTGTTCCCTTTACTGTGTTTGGTTGGCTTAACTTGATTGCCATTTTAACAGCGCATTAAAAAAATGTTTTACAAAAAAGGGTCGCTGTATAAACGAGAAAACTTCTTGTTTAAATCAAAGAGTTCTTATTTTAATATAATAAACTTAATAACTCAAAGGTTGAATAAACAATATCTGTTACTACGAGTAATTAAGACGTCACGTCATATCACAGTCATTTGGTTTTTGCAAAATGATTCCTCTACCGATTTTCCGATTTAAAATACGTTTCCATATCAAAAGTTAAAACTATCATCCAAATCGGTCCACTACAACCTCACAAACTCACAAATCACAACAGAATTAGATGCATCCCGCAGTAAGTGTCGATCATAGAAATATCGGGATTTAAAAGTTTTTATTGCTCCAGTTAGATACTAATATTCATCGCAATTGGTTCAGTAGTTATAGCGTGAAGGATGAATTAATGACAGAAACTTTCATATAGCGTCTATTCACACTATTTTTTTGCTTTGAGATACCTAGTCAGACTGTTTTGTCTCAGTTGACCCTAGAATTCGTTGCTAATTTGTCAAAGTAAGTCAATAAAATAATATAATAAGCAAAATAAGGTAAGTTACCCGCCTCCCAACTCGGAAATCATACTTCTGCTATAACGTAAACAACACAACATTGTGATTGTGACTATAATGCCAAAATATACCTACCTATACACAAAGTAATCTAGAAAACTATCCCTGCATGTAACTCGTAAAACTATGACATAAACAGCTCAAGTTATGGCTCTACTTTAGTATTATGTTGATGAACTAATCCAGTTTGTGTTGTTAAGCAATATTGTAAGTAAAATGTGGGCATACAACAATGGATACCTCTCCCGGTCTAGAGCTGTGTTGGTTCACAGATAGAAGACGATCCATTCGTACGAACTAATAATAAAACCAATATAAGATAAATTGTAAGACAATGACACAAATTCTGAAATCACAACACGGAAATTCAGCAAAAATTCGATTTGTACCGATTTGAAACGAAATCAAAATATGTCGCGCGCATTTCACTAGAGCTATAACGCCCGCCGCCACCGCCACCGCCGCCACCGACTGTCGCATAACACTTTGTTTCAAATGGTTCAATATTCCTGAAGGTCTTACAATTTCGTCTTGAAAACACGTAGCGTTCGACAGACAGACGATGCAACGCTTGTTCCTTGAAATATAAGATGCAATACCTCATACATCGCATAAAACATTGTTTTATTGGGGCTTTTATTTTATCTTCCAGTGGTCGGGCGACGTTATTATTATTAGTAACTAGCCCCCACGGTTCTACCCGAGTAAGTCTGAGATCAAAATGGAGAAATCTATGCTTGGTTTGTACCTATCCGAGTTTCATTGCAATCGGTTAAGTAGTTTTGTTTGAAAGTAACAAATCTACTAATATTATAAATGTGAAAGTTTGTGTGTTAGTATGTTTGTTACTCCTTCACGCATGTACTACCAAACCGATTGCGTTGCAACTCGGTATGTAAATAGAGACCTGGATTATCACATAGACTTTTTATCCCAAAATTTCCAAGGGATCAGAACTTACGCGGGTGGAACCATGGAGCGCAGCTAGTTTATAATATTAGGAGAATATTCGGATTGGGATTTGAAAGGCATCGCAGGCTTTCGTAAATAATACTTTGGTTTCGGTCTATATGCTTTTTTACGCAAACTATCTACTGACAGTTCGCTGCAGGTGTTACTGTTCGCAATCTGTTTTGTTTTATACCTCCAACAAAGTATCTACAGTCTCCACTTCTTGACCAAACAGTAACAATGTTGCAAGAAGTTATCTTTGACAGTAATGTAACTGGAAGCACACAATAATAATGAATGCGACACACCTTCATGCAAGTTTTAGCTTCACCAAAATATTTAGAAAATGGACTATCAACCCGTAAAATTAAAGGTAGTCTTTCTCTTATCGTCGGACAGTTTGGACAGTTCTATGAATTAATAAAAATATAATTTTCTCGCTAGTCCGGTTGAGCTCGGGAATGAAATAAGTGTTTTTATTTCTCATTAGTTCCTTTGTAGTTTTGTTCAAAAGACGATCCAAACAAAAACAAAAGTCTTAGGAGCTAAGTATGAACAAGTGCCAACGGTTCCATACTATGTTACACTCATAGTAATTTTCACGGGTGTAATCGCGTATTTTTTATTTTTATTTCTCTTACCTCGACGTTCCGACCATGTTACCAATAGTCATGGTCGCGAGGAGACTGGAGCAGCCAGAACCGAAGTATACCGGAAGGGTACATGGTTTTTCTGCGGAACTGCTTGGAGGGTAGTTATCTTCTCCATCACGGGGAATACTATCTCCAGATTGATGATGTCGCGATGGGTAACCCCGTAACACCGGTTATGGCCAATATTTGGATGGAGCACGTCGAGACACTTATTGATTACTAGTCACATGCAGTGCGTGTATGGAAGCGGTATGTGGATGATGTGTTTTGTATCATGAAAGACGGTGGACCGGAAATTGAGCGGCTTCTGTTACACCTCAATTCTGTACATCCTAATCTCAAGTTCACCTATGAGTAAGAGAAGGACAGAGCATTGCCCTTTTTGGATGTCAAGGTCATGGCTCAAGTAGATGGATCCCTGAAGCACACTGTCTATAGGAAACCTACGGACACTGACAAGTACCTCAACGCTTCTTCACACCATCATCCGCGCCACCTTCTTTCTGTGGAGACTTCTTTAATTAACAGGGCTCACGCATTGTGTGACCCGGAGTTTTAGATGAACTGACAGGGGGTGCTCAGGTGAAATGGATACAGCGCTTGGAGGACCCGTTCTTTCCGAAGGAGTAGGGAGAAACATCCAGAAGTCCCAAGGCAGCCGGCATTTTTACCGTATATTAGGGGGGGGGGGGGGTAACTGATAACATAGGTTCAATTTTGAAATCATATTCGATGAACACCGTTTACGCCCCTATGTCAAAGATGTCACAGCAGATGGGATCATCGAAGGACATTATTCCTTACCATACACCGGGCGTCTATAAAGTTGACTGCAGCTGTGGTAGTTCGTACATCGGGCAAACGAAGCGAACCATCGCTGAACGGGTGAAGGAACACATCGCCGCGGTCAAGGATCGCCAGGTAGAGAAGTCAGCGATTATCGAGCATTTATTGTTATCAGGACCAAACCACTGGATTGAGTTGCAAGCACCGCGTGTCCTTTCCAATAAACGACATTACTACCCTAGGATTGTACGTGAAGCGGTTGAAATTAAGAAACATGATAATTTCAACCGGGAAAGTGGATACAAGCTCTCATCTACTTGGAACCCAGTGATAAAAATGTGCATGAGACATCAGCCATGACTATTGTAACATAGTCGAAACGTCGAGGAATTACTATGAATACAAATCATGTGAGTTTCAAAAGTTTATGTTATACTCACTCTACTTTATTACTTAGTCAATGGTAGTTAAACTTCAGTGTCGCTTGTTGTCTTATTCATTGTGCATTGGAGTGGAGGTTACATGCAGGTTTCTCCATCATAAACTAAAGACTGGATGAGAGCCAAAATCCGGCTCCAACACTAACAGATGGGCTTCCAAGTACAGTCGACGACGGAAACCATTTGACTGTCTTTTAAATAAAGCATTCTAAATCAGATCTTCTGAGGGTTTTAACTCAATATCTATTTCATTTACGTAGTTTAGACTAAAATGATCGTTCATTAATGTTAAGCATCTTATCAAGAAACGCATAAAACGTAATCATAATGATAACTCACGAATTTGTTGGACATTATTACGACAGGCGCCATTGTATCAACGGATCCCCTGAATCCAGTCCACCCAAGTTGTTATCTTCCTTAGCATATCAATAGTTCTATCTATTCTCGGGGTAGCCTGATTCCCTAGAGGACGCGTCCCCAGGTGGCGGATAGGGGGATGCTCGATGGAGGGTCAAACCTCCATAGGGTAGGAGGGAAATAAAATACCTCCCGCGGACCACAAGGCCGGAGAAGGACACTCCGACATCAAATCCCTGCCCCGGGCTTCTCCGACATATTCGGAGTCGAGGCCGTGGGTAGTGCTGCGAGTCTAGGCTGGGGCACGCAGAAGAGTTGGCGGCGGATGAACCCCTAGCGGGTCAACGGCGGCGCTCACGCCTTGAGGAAGGCGACAGCCATGGTGCCAGGTGATAACCGGCCAGATAGGGGAGCCAACCCTGACACAAAAACGAACTATAGCGGCAAGAAAGGCCGTCACAGGTTGTCACTCCCGAGATGAGTGACTTCGTCAAAAATATGGAAGCGAGATTTAAAAACAAACTACCCCAGGAGGGTACCAGCGATGCTGGAGAATCCCTCCCTGAGCCCAGCTCAGGCAGCTCCTCGTATTCTGGGGGGAGCAAAATTTCGCGCTCTACGAACGATCCACGATCACAAAGCAACGACACACGGCCTAAATTGGTCCAACAAGCATTCCACCCTAGCTTGTTCAAACGTAACAGTCCCAAAACTGACACAGTAGACAAAACTCCAACCAAACCAAATAGCAACTCTGCAGGGAACGATAGTCCTACCAATGTAGGAGATGATGATGACTCTGACGAGCAGTCCCAGGGCTGGACTGAAATAGCGGGAAAAAAACGCCCTAGAAGCAGTCCAGAATCCGCTCAAGGACAAAAACAAACAAAAATCAACAAATACTTGCTCGACCAACCCATCTCTACATCCAACTCATTTGCTCCATTGGTAGAAGAGAATGACCCTGCCACACTAGAAGAAGACAGTGACTCTGCCACAAAAGTTAAATTAGCGGAAAGACAACCAAAACCACCACCTATTTTTGTGGACAAAGTGTCGAACATAAAACCCCTCATGGAACTACTCAATACAACCGCAAAAGATACCTATGAGTTAAAAGTAATTAAAAGTGAGCAAGTTAAAATACAGCCCAAAACTCCTGAAGCCTACAAAATAATCGTCAAAGAACTCGAGGCAAAACAAGCGGAATTCTTCACCTACAAACCAAAACAAGAAAGATCTTTTAAAGTAGTTCTCAAAAACCTACATCATTCAACAGATACTGAGGAAATCACAAACGCTCTTAAAGATCTAGACCACAATGTCACAAATATCTGGAATATCAAACAAAGAACATCTAAACAGCCTCAACCCATGTTCATAGTGGAAATTGAGCAAAAAAACAACAATAAACATATCTATGACATTAAAGTGTTATTAAATTGCCGAGTCAATGTTGAGCCTCCTAGACCGAAAAGAACCATTCCTCAATGTGCTAACTGCCAACAGTACGGGCATACCAGAGCCTACTGCCATCGTCAACCTAAGTGCATCAAATGCGCTGGAAATCATGCATCTGCTGATTGTACACGTAAAGGTAGATCTGACAATGTCAAATGTGTCCTTTGCGATGGAAATCATCCAGCAAACTATAAAGGATGCACAGTCTTTAAAGAACTCCAACAACTCAAGTTCCCACCCATAAGGAAAAGAGAGCCATCACCGCTTAGAATACAAACGAAACACCAATCCTATAGAGATGCAGCCAAACAAACTAATACTCAACAAGAAGATCCTATAAAGGCACCAAACCCGCAAATCCAGCCACCAAGCGACTATGCAAATTTTATGCAACAATTAATGGATATGTTTAAACAAATAATGAACCAAATGTCCAACATAACAAGCCTACTCATAAGCCTCACGTCCAATATGCATCAAAATTCGATCCATTAAAGATTTGCATATGGAATGCCAATGGGCTGTCAAACCATCCACTAGAAGTGGATTTATTTCTTAAAAACAATGACATAGACATCTTATTAATTTCTGAAACACATTTTACCAGCAAGACTTTCTTCCAAATTCCTAAATATAAACTATACCGTACTGATCATCCCGATGGGACCGCTCATGCTGGCTCGGCCTTACTTATTAAAGAAAAACTCAAACACCACGAGACAAATTCTTATGCCATGGAGCACATACAAGCCACAAATATTGTTATCGAAGATAAAACTGGACCAATAACAATATCTGCCCTTTATACTCCACCCAAACACAAAGTCAAGTGCGATGCCTATGCTGACTTTTTTTCTACTCTTGGCCCGAGATTCTTAGTCGGAGGAGATTTCAATGCCAAGCACACTGACTGGGGAGCCCGCACTTCATCCACTAAGGGTCGAGAACTGGCTAAAGCTGTACAAAAGCTGCGACTCCAAGTCGTTTCAACCGGAGAGCCAACCTACTGGCCAACCAGTCTCAAAAAACGACCAGACTTGGTGGATTTCTGCGTCATTAAAGGTCTCCCAATGAGTAGCATAAGCTGTAAATCAAGCTATGACCTATCATCTGACCACACACCGGTATTAGTGGCCCTAGATAGCAAAATCTTCGAAAAAGAAATACCTTGTAAACTTCACACCCACAAAACTGATTGGAAGCTGTTCCAAAAATTAGTGGATACAAACCTTGACAGCCAGATACCCCTAAAAACTGAGGATGACATCATACTAGCTGTTGAGAAGTTTACCAAAGTAGTCCAAGAGGCAGCGTGGAATGCAACTCCACCTTCTTGTAGTGTAAATATTGTAACAAGCTCTAAGCTCATCAACGAAATGGTCCAACAGAAGAGACAAAACCATACTTAACAAACTTACGACTAAACTTAAAAAGGTACTTGCTGCAGATAAAAACCACAGCGTCAGCCACTACCTACAGAATTTAGGAGCCACACCCGCTACAAATTACTCCCTCTGGAAGGCCACGAAAAAGTTAAAAAGACCTACAACTCACCAACATCCCTTACGCCGAGATGATAACACCTGGGCTAAGAGCGATGCAGAAAAGGCCGAAGAATTTACGAAACATCTTGGGACTGTGTTTATGCCAAACCCTGACACAGGTTCCTCGAAAAGCACTACCGTATCTGAGCTGCTAAACCAGGCAAATCAACTCGATTTACCAATTGCCAAATTATTTTAAATTGCTATCTCTCTGACGACGTTCTGACCGGCACATTTGCGGACGATACATCAATCCTGGCAGTCCATTCTGATGCTGCGGAGGCTTCTGCCATGCTCCAGAACAGCCTGAATAATATCTCCACCTGGCTCAAAGACTGGCGTATCAAAGCCAATGAATCCAAGTCAGTACATGTTACCTTCACAACGAGACGTGACACTTGTCCATCAGTGTCGCTAAATGGAATACAAATCCCCCAAGAAGACCACGTATGATATCTTGGTGTATATCTTGACCGCCGCCTAACTTGGCAGAAACATATTTTCACTAAAAGAATAGCCCTAAGTCTACAGCTCAGAACTATGCATTGGCTAATAAACCGAAAATCTCAGCTATCGCTAGAAAATAAACTCCTGATTTATAAATGTATAATGAAGCCGGTTTGGGCCTATGGTATACAGTTGTGGGGTACAGCCTCCAACTCCAACTTGGAAATACTCCAACGCTTTCAATCCAAGATGCTACGCATGATAGCTGGTGCCCCCTGGTACATCACGAATAACCAACTACACCATGATCTGGAGATGCCGACGGTCAAAGAGGAAATACAGAACTTTATGAAAGCATACAAAACTCGGATCTCAAACCATACAAATCACCTTGCGTCCGCTCTGATGACCTCAGATTCGGGGTTTAAGCGGCTAAAGAGGAAAGCTCCGCAGGATTTGCTGCCATGACCTGAAAAATCTAAACAAATGGGTGATTCAATGGAGTTACGCCATGCAAGCCACTTCTTCAACACATACATAACCTCTTAGCTAAATGTCTCAAGAAAGACAGATCGCAAGAAAAAAAAAAAAAAAAAAAAAAAAAGTTCTACCTACATCATATTTTGCTATTAAACTTATATTCACGTAAAGGTGTAAAGGGCCTTTACGTTTCGCCTTCGGCTCTCAAGTTTAAAAAAAATAAATAAAAAAAATAGTGGATTTTTTACTGTCAGTTTAATATATTTGTTTTTATCACAGTTGCTCATAAAGTGGATCTTATTCAACCGTTTTTAGGCGAATTGGTATCTTACTGCTAATTACATGTTAGGTAGATGAAACGTTCTTAATTTATCTGGGTTATACTGTTTTGATGGATAAAAAAAAAGTAGGTACCAAAAAAGACGTTTTACTCCAGCAAAACAGGTTGTCTATAAAGTCGGTTTACGAACGATAATTTTACGTGATAACGTCTTAAAAAATTATTAAAAATTTAGTTGTTTTTTTTTTGTTTTTTCTTTACTTACATATAGTTTTTTCCCTACCATTATATTCTGTTTTTAAAACCCGACAAATGGAAAAAACCCTAAAAAATATTGTATGTCAGACGAGGCTGTATAGGTTAAAAGTCTTTTGCCTGGCCTTTCGGGAGTATAGTTAACAAAAAATATTGCCTAAAACAATTGTAAACATAGACTTATCACCAAATATTTTGTTATTTATTATTTTCTTTTAAGTCTTTTCTTTTATTCACAACTGTGATAAAAACGTCGTACGATACATGTGTGGATTGATCATTTAATCTTGGCGCTCTGTAGACGCCCTCGCGTTCCGCTCGCGAGTCATAAACCGCCTCGATGAAATGATCAATTTACCACATTTGTATCGCAATGTACCTATTATTAGTCAGTGAACGATAGTAATATTTTTGAGGAAGCTTCATATTTAAGGGTGATAACGAAACGTGACTAAAACGCCACTAATCCCATGCAGACATATCCGACACGCACGAAGCAGCTCCAGTGACTTGTGCCTGTAAGTGTACTGTACTAAGCAAGCTGTACATATTTACGGCTTCTTCCTTCCAGAGGGATAGGTTTACAACCAACTCGAGCTGGACCGATGAATTCTGAACTGAACTATTGTTTTCCTTCCTTGTGACTACTTCAACGTTTGTTCAAGCAGACAGATTATAATTTCTTCTTGGTGAATTTGGATGTAAATTATACCACGACTATTCCAGATAAAAGAGCTATTCGAATGTATAAGGAAAACCAAATCTTTCTGTTGTTTTTCATTACAAAAGTAATTGAGGGAAAAACAGATAAATAGACTTTAATTTTAAAAACTTTGAATTCGTAGTGATAAAATTGAATCAAGTATACAGATTGTTTTAGGTTTTGCCCCTTCTTCCATTATAATAACTAATAAGGATAGTTAAGTTCTCCTTGAAATACGTCAAATGTGAAACTAATATACGTAACTGAGTGTAAGTGACATTCGAATTAGGACTAAAGTTCTGACAATTGAATTCGTAGAAGCTGTACAAGTGAAGTGAACCAGAAACTTAGTTTATAAATCTGACATGTCATGCGAGTAGGTTACTCGTTGACGTCACCTACTCGCAAGCTAAAGTTCACCGCACAGAGCGGCACCGGCTTTTGCGAAAAAAAAGACGAATTAAAGATTTAATTACTACAAAAACTCCAAAAAAGACTCTAGCAAAGCCAAAATTAAAACTAAATTCGATTACATTGTAGGGACACATCCACGTGAAACGTCTTATATTTCGTCAAGTCGACAGATGTAGCTAATCCGACCTAGCTACATCGTGTTTCTTTGTATATGTTACCAATTATGACGTATTCATGACGTTATATCCTACTTTACTAAACAACAAAAAGATGTATCTCTTTAAGTTAAAACGTGAAAATAGCTCGAGGAAATTATAATAAAAGTTTGAAGTGTTAGTTATAATCCTAATTCACCGATCATAATAAAATTATTTAAGTGAACCCGTAACAGTGACTGAAAATGGTGAAACTTTACTGAAAATGCTGTTGATTACGCTAAACTTTGCGAACTTATAAAACTCGTATAAAAGTTAATCCGATTCCCCACGTTGCCTGAGTTGCCTGGTTGCCTGGAACTTGCATAATTTACAGTAAATACGGCTGATGAAAAAAATGCACTAGTTTATTGAGAGTTCAAAGTTGAAGGCGTATCGTATATACGGCCGACGTTAAAAATGAGGAAAGTTGCTTCGAAACCCTTGAAACTTGTTAACAGCTACATATTTTCATGAATTTTATAAACTAAGGCGATTCTGGGAAAAAATTGTTTGTTGCATATTTTATAATTTACAGACCACCGACTAAACAGTCGGCAGATAGCTCGCCGATGAATAAAGAACCGGAATCAAACTCTTAAACCACGGGTACACAATATTATAAATTACATTACTTTTGATCCCGATTCCATACGAACTGGTGTAACCGCTTATTTCTTTTGTTGAACAAGGTTTAAGCTATAAACTTTCTTATTTCTCTCCACTGAGGTACTATGTTTCATTGGAGATGACAAGACGAAGAAGAACTACGTAGACTGTATTAGGGAAGCAGCCACCTACGATTACGGATAAAAGTCTCAGGCGTGCTAGAGAAAATGTACATAATATGACATGACAATGTAGGTAGCTGATACTTAAAATTCTTCTCATCTTTTCTTTCTTGTGCAATGCGCATGATAGCTCAAAGATTGGCATATTTATGCCGACACATCTGTTGTTTGGTTTTTGTAAGTGAACCTTTACTCTGACCGATTTTAAAAACTTTGACACGTCAAAAAAGGTTGCAGGATTTTTTACGGTCTATGGACATCAAACCATCAACATTTGACTATAATTGGACACAGTCGCACGCACCCCGCGCGATGTGTGCTGTACAAACTTTTTCCAGGTCTTGTCATCTTCAGTCTAACTCTTTGTTTAACCCTGTATTGTATACCACTTGAACACAGTGCAAATATTTTCGCATCTCCTCTGTATATTAAATAATGAAATTCGCGCAGTATAATAAAAGAATAAACGAGAGAATGGAATAAAATTGCAATTTGCACTGAAATTCATAATATTTTTAATTCCATTAGAGATACACTAGAGGTGCCTCGTCAGTTTGCGGATTAATTAAATTTTTCATCAAAGTAAAGAAATAAAATACCTATTGATTCTAATTTCAAAAGAGAGTACATTAGATCACAAACACACACTACGAACGACTTTTCTGGTAAACGTTTAGAAAATATTTGAAGATTTGATGTCACGTGTCAGTTAGCTATTTGAAATATTTGTGGCATTTGACGTAAATAATGAGAAGGAAAAAAAAACTTCTGAAAATAAACTTATCTTGATCAACGATGTTATTCCGAAACAGGTAACATCAGAAGAAAACCGATTATCTGACTAGCAAAATCATTCTTATTTTTAACATGCTTTTTATTAGCTTCACCTGTATGTGAATGGAAGAGTTTTTGGAAGTCTTGCTTGCAAGGAACTTTCGCAGGCCCAGTCAGATACCATTCTTATTTCGTCATGATTGTCATCTATCTAACTATTCGTAATAGGTACATTAAAAAAATCCTAAAATTGGTCTATAGGTGTTTTATCTCTATTTGTGTCAAGTCTGGACAACGATTAAATAATATATAGATATGACAGTACCTACGTAGCGAAGTAGCCGTAGGTAGATATAGAAATTTCTTGGTCGTAATGAAACTAAGTGCATTTGCCGAGCAAACCCGGGATAATGTGGTCGACGCGCGACGCCCGACGCCCGCCGAGACGTGCCCTCAAAACTTATTCATAGAATACATTACTATCAGACTGAACGAGTATATATATAT
The DNA here is from genome assembly GCA_951213275.1 of Idaea straminata. Classification (NCBI taxonomy): domain Eukaryota; kingdom Metazoa; phylum Arthropoda; class Insecta; order Lepidoptera; family Geometridae; genus Idaea; species Idaea straminata. The sequence continues at coordinate 15,481,628 of OX577849.1, forward strand.
TTTGCTTTATTTTTAAATGTTTATTATTTTTTATTAGATTTCCGGGAATTATAAGTAACAGTTTTATAAAAGAGAACGGAACGTTGTTTGTTAAAACTACTGAACCGATTAAGATGAAACTCGTTAGTAGCTGGACATCCGTACTTTTTTTATTCCAGGATTGGGACTTATGCGGGTAAAACCGAGTGGCACAGCTAGTAAAACATAAATTTGATCAAAATAGCGTGTCTGAGATTAAGCGACTCTTCACATCTCTATGACACGTACTCAGTGACACAGATAAGTGGAAACAAAATAAGATTAGATCAATTCCTTCATGAAACATTTTCAGTATAGATTAATGGAAAACTGCACCGTCTGTTGCCATTTCAGTAATAGGCAAACATTACGGTAATGAGCCGAGTTAGTGTCACATCTGCACCGCAATGTAATCTTCGTTTATCGCTCGAACAGCCCGAGGCAATCATTACGCCAGTAACAGGCAAACGCAAGTGATTCCGAACTATCCTACTAGTCTAACACTATGCATCCATTTTGATTGCACTGCGGTGTAACGACACAAATTACTTATAATCGACCAACAGGGTTATTGACCATTAATTAACGATCTGCCAGTTGACAGGTTAAGAAACTACTTGAGTACTATCTGTATATTTTGTACATCCTAACTACTTTTGTTCTACATTTTTGTTAATAGAATTTTTTAATGGTTACGTTAGTTTGTTAGCTAATTTTATGAAATAAAAATAATTTAGACTTTGAATAGGCGAAAAACATTAGAAATTGGTAGACATGACTTTAGTAAATAACTACTGATTTTCTGGTGCAGAAACCCTTTAATTTACAAGTAGCCCTGGTTTCTAATTTCTTAACGAAATGCCAATAACCCTGTACAGTACAGTTAATAGTAATTATTATTATAATAAGACTGTCTTGTCTGTGAATATGCAATTTGTTTTCAAGTCGGTACGTATAGACGGTGTTTGCTAAAATTGTCTTCGTTAAGTAACTAACTTTTGAATGTCACATTGTTATTAAAATTAACTTAGTTAAAATTAGTTTGAATTAACTTAGGTTTGTTGGTAATAAAGTCAAGGCTATAACTACAATGATGATTACCACATTATTTTTTAGAGTTTACTGCTTAAAATTTCTTTGTAGTTTCGAAGTCTTACCTTGGTAAAGAATATATGCCTTGGTCAAAAAATTCAATTTTAATCCTTATTTATAATATATATATTTTTGACTAAAGTTCCGAAAGATAAGAAATATTTGTGTTGTAATATTGTATCAAAATGTTGCTAAGAAAATCCTACTAATATTATAAATGTGAAAGTTTGTGTGTGTGTGTGTTTGTTACTCCTTCACGCAAAAACTACCGTACCGATTGTAACCTATAAATTGTAGAGATTTTATAAAACTTCTGCCTGCGGCTTCGCTCGCTATTTTACATAGGAGTACATAACAGTAGCCAGCGCTTTAAACTATGCGTTGATTTATCATTCAACAAGTTTTAAGTAATAAAATTAAAAATTTTAAAAATAAATAAAATAAATATTTCGATTGATAGAACTGCGGACAGTTTGATTTGCCCGTGGTTCGATGGATAGAACTCCGGCGATCGGAGCACGACCAATAAACGATGAATTCTGTTTGAAAATATTTCTAAATAAAGATACTTTTTTATTTCGGCTTGTGTCTTAAAACTATCCGCTCTCGTATTGTCCGATTTCAGTTGTATTTCGTAGGAAATACTCGTTACGGTACGTTTGCTCGAGTGCGTAACAAGTCATGGTAAGTGTTGAACACAGGTGTAGTTCACTGTTCACGGTACGTTTTGTCGAATAGAACTCGATAGCGATAGGTAGAAACGTATCGGTTTCCAAACAAAAGTCGTTCGAAGTAAGCTCCTCGCTGCTCGACGAGGACGTTCCAATGCACCGGGGAACTGTAATAAACCTACTTAAATAGGGTATTTGCTCTGAAATACTGTTTGTTCGTTAACTATTTACACTAATTTAGCATGTATACAATTTAAGTGTTATTATTGGAATGTATTGGATGTTTTTTAGCTGTACCTACAAAATACATTTCATCCATGTAGGGTAGAATAGAGTGTTTCAGTTTTAAAACTTATTATTTTCCTTCAAAGCTTAAACTAAAACAAAGAAACAAAAAAAAGTATATTTGAAAAAGGCGAGTCCACACGTTCCGTTCCGCGGTATATTTAATTAAGGCGTGCAGCGTGCTATCGACTCGAGTGTAGAGACCTCTGTGTGCAATACACTTTACTGTGAAACTTTGGTATTATGGTACCGACCACCTAGTGTTATGACTCTAGGGTTCACGCATAACTAAAATTTCAAAAATAATGAAAATCATTCGTATAAATTCAATCAGGCCTTTCAATCCCTCCAATAAAATCGACCAACTAGTTGTGCCGCATGGAACTAATGAAGGATTTTTTTTTTCCAAACGAACCAACTGTTTGGTCAGTTTATTTTGATCAATACAATGAAAAATAAATCCACATTAAATAAAACAATTAAAATACACACTAACTAACAAATATAAATGAAAAAGGCACAAATTGTACCAATTAACATTTATTAATAGTTTTAAAACAATACATTTTCAGCGTTTATTTATTTGTACAGACAGACAAAAATAAAATAAATCGATACTAATATTTTAAAGCTGAAGAGTTTGATTGTTTGTTTGAACGCGTTAATCTCAGGAACTTCTGGTTCGGATTGAAAAATTATTTCTGTGTTGGTTAGTCCATTTATCAAGGAAGGCTAAAGGCTATTTTATATTTCGATATTCCCACGGGATCGGGAGTTACGCGGGTGAAACCGCGGAGAGCTGCTAGTATAATACATATAAAAGTTAATATCGTTAAAACGTAAGAAATACTAACTTTCGATTCGTACATCCCAAAAATTGCGCTTGATTATAATTGACATAACTTGGTGAATCGTACAAGAAACTAATACATTTACGGTTGAACAATTTTTGTGGTATCATCCTCGATTTGTGTAATGCTGATATGATAGATTAGTTTTAAATTTACTTTGACATTTAATACAAAATAACAAGGATTTTTTGTGTGAAAAACCAACTAACCATAGGTACCTTATACGTTCTAAAGCTATTCAATACACTGAATCCTGGTTGTAATGGGTAAGGTGTTGGTTGCTGCCATAATATGTGAAATGCTTGTCGCCGTTTACTAAAATTGTAAATTTCTGTTGCAAATAAAAGTTAAGTCTGTTGTTTTTGTGAGTACCGTAAATGATGAATTTCCTACATTTTGGTATAATTTCAAGACGTCAATATTATTTCAAATCTAGAAAGTCAAAAAATCTATTTTAACTTAAACTTAAAGTGACTAAGATATTTGGGAGGGTGCTGGAGTCCTAAATAATCTAATGACCTTATGCATATGACAACACACATTAGTTCCCTTTTTTTTGGCAAAACAATTCGGTTGGCAAATGCAAAATAACCTTCAAAGTCCTCTCTGACTGACTGAATCAACGCACAGTTCACACTAATAAACGGATCAGGCCAAAATTTGATATAGCTGTTGTGAAGTAAGTAGGTATCCAATAATAAAATAATTAAAAAAAGTATTAGGACGAAATCGCAGGTAAAAGCTAGTTCAAAATAAAAATGAAATGTTTAACCTGTTGTTGACAACCCTGTTTGTTGATAAGCCACTGCGTCGTGCGCTGGCGTACCTACCTCCTGCCTACTCGGCTGGCTGACGGCTCATGCATTGTGATACAGTTTTAATGTAGTCGTAGGTACCTACTCGCTTCAATACAAACTAAGGCGCTTCACTTTGATCACACAATTTATAGACAAACAGTTCGTTTTGTAACTCTATTGTCCTAAGTTAATAACAGAACCACGTAAACAAAGGTGCCGTCTCGACAGGGCATGCAACTTCTTCCGGCAATAATGGGGATGGTCATATAGCGCGCTGTGCGACTGCCGTAAGGAATTCCAGACTATGGAGCACATCTTACTACGTTGCCTTACTCGTATCTGGGACCTTACAGCGACATAGATGACCTTTTGTTCTTGTACTTGTATACGGGCCGCAATTAGACTCTTTTTAATTGGGTCCATTTTACGTGAGGATGGAGTAAGCTTACCCAGCACCTACTACCCTCTCAGCTTAGTCGACCATGTCCAGAGGAGAGAACTTGTCAATACTTCTGGAGCCAACTAAACCGCGGGTTTCATCACGATGTTTTCCTTCACCGTACACGCAGAGAAATCAGATTCAACCAGAAGTACAAAACAGTGTAGTTCAATTATTTCACAACAATTTTAGTCTGAAATACTGTTTTCTTGTAATATCTACGATTTTATTTTAAACCTCACTAAATGTTTAATAAGGTACACTAGAAAAATATTTTAAATAAAAGGTACAATAATTTTGTATTTCTAACAATAATTCTTGCTTATAATAGGAAATGATTTGTAATGTTTACTAGAATAAAATGTACAGTTGACCAAGTTAAATGTTCTGATTAATGATCGTCATGTTAGTAATGCACTACGAAGTTTTCTGTATCCACAACAACATTATTTTAATCGTTACAAGAATATATAATTATCCTTACTATTTTGTTTCTCCGATGCTTCCTTATAGTATTCAGATACCTCCATCGCCACGACACTATATTTGACTGTTCAATAAGTATCTTTATTTTTGACTGACATCTCTGAAATTTAAAGCCAAGTTTGTTCAACATTCTTCTCAAGTATTCTCGACCGCAATTAATAACACCGTCTTCTTTAAGATCTGCATTCAAAGTTTTTAATGTAGGAACCTTCTAGCGAATATTATAAAATTGAGTTACCTTTCGTCTTATTACGCCTTCTGTAAAATTATCTATTTCTATTTTTTTTCTTTCGGATTTGTTTCTTTTTTATTGGGGATTTAATAATTTTTAATTTAATTTTTTAATAATTTTACTCACAGTAGAAACTGAGATTCCTGTTGCTTGCGCAACAGTTTTCTTCAAGTTTACGTCTTGTGGATACTCCGTAGAAGATGTATCTTGTTTTCTACTTTCAAAGAAAGAATAAACATTGTACACTATTTGTTTCGTTTGCCTGCCAATTTTCTTGCTGAACATCTTTTTTCGATTCATCTTCGGATTGATCGTGGGATCGGGGTCTCGTGTGCCTTTTGTTTCAAGCGTCCGCTACAAATTAATCGACTGCTCGCCGCGAGAGCTGCGAGTGAACTGTCGAACGTGCATCGAGTTCCCTGCCCCGCGCTCTCGTTTCACTACCCCGTACCACCCCTGCGTCACTCGCCCCCCGCATACCTCTTACCCCTAGGGAGGTGTATGAGTTACGTGGCCGGACTATAGTAGTCTAGTAGTGTTTACAATAATTGCTGGTTGGTTCTGAATAATAAATATTTGGTACAGACAACTAGTGAGTACTGCTGTCACGGATCCAAACAGAAGTTCTCGTTGAACTTACGAGATTTCTCGTACGTCTTACAACATTTTTATTAGCGCACATACATTTTTCTTAAGAAAAATACATCGGTGCACGGCGACATAGATGACCTAAGTTTAGTAATTGGCTCAGATACCTGAAATATACCAACCTTAAATTAAATGAATAACAGTTTGTAATCTAAACTAATAAAATAAACATATTTGAACGTGGTGTATGCGATACCTATGTAGGTATAAATGAAACAAAGCTTTTCGTAGTACTCCACCTAATTACTGTCATTTCCGAATGTCATTCCCCTAAAGTGGCGGGAGATGTAAGCTCCGAGACGCGACATCCATTTCCCCTTTAGTATTGTTATTGTATCTTTTATAGACAAACCACTTAACACACTGAAAATAACTTTAATATCGTGTTGGAAAGAAATAACTCTCATCAAATTACACAAAAGACGAACGCTGACAGACTGCAGACAAAACGCTCGACTGTGAAGATTACTCCCGTTGACCACCACTGTTGTACACTTGCACTCGGACGTTTTATTGCTTTCTGTTTCAAAGGTCATCGTTGGTGGACAACCGACGATCTGTATACACGTTTTGCCAAATAAAATCTAATTCATATACTACGATTCGTCAAAAGCAGGCATTTTAGGCTTACTAATAGCAAACAGAAAAAAACAACTAAATTTTTTTATTTCTTTTTGCTGATAGCAAACAAAAAATATAATATACGATTCGGATTGAAAACCTACTCCGTTTTATTGTTTTCGTCGGTTAAAAAAAATAGTATATTATGCAACTAGTGAATAAAGGACGGATTTAAAGCGAGGGCCTTAGATGAATCACGAGCAAGCGAAGGATTCTAACAACTGAATCACGACCGTAGGGAGTGATTCATGATGATTCAAGTGTTAGAATCCTGAGCCACGCGAGTGATTCATGACCCTCAATGTAAATCCGTACTTTATTCAAGAGTTGCATATTATACTTTATACCATGACTACGAGAAAAAGAAAACAAAACGTGTGGCGGGACCGACCGACAGACAGACAGACAGACAGATAGACAGGCAGACAAACAGACAGACAAAGAGACAGACAGACAAACAGACAGACAAGCAGACAAACAGACAGACAAACAGACAGACAAACAGACAGACAAACAGACAGACAAACAGACAGACAAACAGACAGACAAACAGACAGACAGTATTTTTTGCGCAAGGAGGTTGTATAACCATTGAGATGGAGGTCCAATATACAAACAACAAAACAGTGATTAAAAGGCCTTTTTATTCACTGTTTTCAGTGAATAAAATAAGCATTTTAGAGTGGGTATGGTATAAATATATTTTAGATGTTTTTGAATCACGAAGGAGACCAATTTCCAGTTATCCCGTTATTAGATGTCACATCTGCCGATTTAAAGTGTGTTCTTCCGAAAAGATCTCTCTGTTCAATAACTAGAGATTCTATAAATACTCGTATGGGACGCGTCTCTTATTTGAAGAATCTCCAGTTACGTTCTTACTCTACTTGCGTCTCGCTTTTATGAGAAATATCAATTTCCACCACTCTTAAATCACTCGGGAATTGGACTGTCGATTCGTAAAACGCGTTCACATTTATAAAGCAAATACAGTTCGATATACCTCAAATATTGAGTTATTAATATTCCGAAATAAGTGGAATACTTTGGGGAAATCAATGGAGTAACTGCTTCGTTAGATAAATTACCTACACAACAGCAAAAGGAAAAGATTAAAGAAATGTAACAAAATGTAATGATGTCTTTCTTGACAATGTTCTTAGTAACGATGAACAATGTCTTGTCCTTGAAGACTTATTGAATGAAATAATTGTTGAAACATAATACCATTTATTGTGCTCTTTATCTCCCCCCTATAATAATAAGCGATGAAACGAATGAAACTAAACCATTAAAAAAGTTTCATAAGTTATTATCACTAGCAAGGCAAGAAATGAAACTTAATAAGTTTATAATATACGAGTAGATATTTAGTTTGTAGCGCGAGTGTAGGTCACTCCGTCGCGTCACTGTATGACCTGGGACACCCATGTATATTTTTTATTTCTTGACTTGAACGCATTCTTGCGTGTGTCTTTCAGCATTGCTTATGTCTTCCCTCTCCAGATAGATTGGCCATGCTTGCTTGCTCCTGTAATCGGAAAACAAAACTTGTTCCTCCCACAGTATTCAGATTCGAAGCTCGTATATGGTAATATGAACATCAGCTCATGCCCGACATTATGTAAATCACCTAGATTATATACCTAGTGTCTATACAAGTACATAACACTGCTACGGTTCTGGATATCGTTGTCAATATACAATGAGCCGGTGCGGTAGCTTCGTTCCTTGTATTATTTATTATGTAACAATTCTCTCAATACTGTGCGACATATTGGGATCGTAACCGATTGGCATTTTGCACTGTTCTTTGTCAATCCTGACTATTATGAAAATAACCACAAGAAAAAAACATCTTAATTTCTAGTGGCTAAAATTATTCTCATTGGAACCCTCCATGGTAGGTGATGTGGCCTAAGATGTAGCACGCTTTCCTAGAAGCGACTTGAAAATTCCCGACCCCCAAATTGTACACATCATTAAAGACAGACGCAGGCAACCGATTCCATTCCCTTTTTTTGTGAAGTTTATCCACTAAGAATAGATTTTTCGAAATTAAATTTCCTGTAGGCCACGCGGGACAAGCTGCGGGCAGAAACTTTTCCTAAATAAAACAAATTTCTCAAATACTCAACAACCTAACTCAAGATAAAATGAAATTGTCAACTTATACTTTATTAACAACTTAATTTGTTCAAATAGTAGTCTAACTTAGTCTGTACTAAGTTAAGAAAATCTAAACTTAGCTTAAGTCGCTATGAATAGGAACCCCTAGAGCCGATCGAAATCTAATTTGATTGGCTAACTTCTATTCATAAATAAGTCTAAACGTGGTCTAAACTAATAAAACCCTATTCATTTAAAATAATTGAAGAATCCAATTGGGTTTTTAGACAAGTCCCGATTTGCTCGATGGAAAGCGTTACCTTATATAGTGTAGTGTATATTGTCTCTGGCCAAAAAACCGGTCAAAGGGCGTAGCAAAAAAAACAATTCGTAAAAAGTACAGATATTTTGATGGTCTAGCTAGATGTTCGGATTTCACATGAAATCGGATTTTTTTTATTAAGTCCCAATTCAGCCCTTAAATTCATCTCATTTTCCCAATTCATACTTATCTTTGGGTACCTACCACTATTTTGGCCCCACTGATGAGGTTAGTCTATTTTATTTGTCGAACAAGCATTTTTTATTAAGAAAGCCTTATTTGCTCGTTAACGATATGTAGGTAGGTATATTTTTAAATGAATGAAAAAGTTAGATTGGTCTCAAGTAATTCTATTCGCGTCGCCAAGTACTCGAAACTTGGCATTAGAGCTTCCCGGCCAGCAGGCCCCCAGCCAGCCAGGACAGTAATTTAGTTCTCTCGACACGTTTCTACTTATTACTTGAGACAAACATTGCGTCGTCGCTCGGTGAGAGGTACTCCTTGCGTAGTCACTACCCATTAGACTATACTTTAGCATCGGGAATTCGGTATTGGTGTTCACAAAACCAAGATTACCGATCAATTTCGTTACTAGTAAGTTGTTTGAAATCAGGTAAAATTTGAATAAAAAAATAAATATACTCATTTTTAAAGATTTAGTTTTAGGAATTTGTTGAAACGCTTGGTCACCGTTGAATATTTATTTCTACAAAAGATATATAATATTAAAATCTGAAAAAATAAAAACTGGTACTCCAGTCCCAGGAATGTATGTTTCAATTCCCGTTTAACATGTCAAAGATCCGAGAATTCCTGATATTTTTGGTTCGAGGATTTCTCGATTCTATATTCTACAGCCCATTGACAGAGCTAAATCAAGGGTTTCCTGTTGCTACGCCGGGATGTATCGATTTACTAGCGAATTAATACCTAGCTACTTGAAACTGGTTAACCAGGATTTAGGTGCCTTTAGTTAGAACAACTCAGCAGTACAAGTCATATAAAAGTAGGAATAACAACAATCACTCCATCTTCGTAATCGTAGGTATATTTTCTTGTAAAACTAGAATTAGATCGAGCTTGGAGCAACCTAGAAGATTGAGATTCCAGTCTTCGGCTCTGGTAACAAATATTTAATTATTTTGCAGCCATGTAAAAAATGTAGTAAATATTAACAAAATTTTCAATGTAAATATTATAACATTGAAAACGTTATTCAAATCGAAGTTAAGGGTGCCCAAATCGTGAAAAGTGTTACATGCCCATATTATCTATAATATTAAAGATACGAGGTCGCGAAAGGTGTCGAAAACACCGCAAGGGCCTAAAGTATCGTATAGTTCCAGAATTTCGAAAATCGGTCTGGCTTTATTTACAGAATTTTTTTCATTAAAATTTACGAAAATATCGAAAAAAAATTGAAATAACTTTTTTTCTTAAGCGACTTATTTAAAAAAAGAAAAAATACACCCAGAATGGGTGAATTCCTCTACAGTTTGAGTACCCTCAGTCCCCATTCGGGTGAAAACGGTGTGGTCGGTGAAGTGTTCTTTCATCAGCTTTTTTGATACCCGGAAAAATACGTACTAACACAAGTAGTGTGGGATTAAAAAGCTCCTATAGTCTTCCGTTTAGATATGGACGGTAGAGATCGGAAACAGAAATGACAGATGTTAAATTGACAGGTGACAGCTGTCGAACTTAGAACGGATGTATCTTAGAAACTATTGGTCTAGAGTGACGGTCCGTAGGTCTCATCGAGATCTTCTAGTTTACTAATATAATTCTTTGGATTATTTATTTTTATCGATCTCATTTTTTGAACATGTTTATGTTTTCGTGATCGAGTATCGTGCCCCGATTTATGAAATTGTGATATTTGCCTGTTTGATTGTAATAGTTACACAGTGATAAATTACTTATTCGCGTACCTCTCATCTATCTGTATATAAGAGGTACGCGAATAAGTAATTTATCAAAATGTACATTTTCCGGAAGGCTACAACGTGCTTTTTGAATTCCCAAAATCGGTCGGTAACTTTTTAAGATTTGTCAAAAGTCAAATTAAAAAAAAAACGACTTGGATTGAGGATTTCCCAATGACTTTTTGTATTATAAAAAAAATAGTTTTCGGTATTGAATTAAGCTACAGTTTGAGCAATCTTAGGAGGCAGGCGGATAAAACGGGTCACTTACCCGCGAGGTTAGTCTACGCTTTGTTCACTGTATAGTATTTTTGATAAATTTTATTATGTGCTTTAGAATTTCAAAATTTCATTTTCAATGCCTTTGATCCTTACGCTTAGAGTAAGATCTATAGGTTTTTTTCATTGCCTGATTAAGCGAATAAAAAAATGACTGTTGACTTTTTGCAGAATATGCATCTCTATAGGTATGAGAGGTAATTCAATTTAACATTTATACAATTTAAATCTGATCAATGGAAGCTAAATACCAATGATGATTGGAATCAAGCTGAAAGCTCGGTTGATTTACATTTATGAAATACTACCTACGTTAATTCATCATCATCTTGTATGTTACTTCTGAGTTTACTATGTAAAATATGTTTTGATTAAGTATATAATTATTTATTTATTTATCAAAACAGCATTGTCCGACTGCTAAAACTTTATTAGGCTTTAATCTGTTGCTGATTTGTTATTGAAAATATTTCAAACAGGAAGTACAAAAAGTTGCAAAAAAAACCTTCTTATTTCTTATATTATAAACATAAATATGACTATAAATTATAAAAAAAATTCCAAAATAGAGGCATGTATAATGTACGTCTTTACTTGAATATTAACTTCAATTAAGTACTATTGGTATTTAAGTAATATCTTAAGTAATTCTCCAATTACCTAAATTAATTTCTTGAGACCTTTCAAAGTGCACAAGTATTGAATTAGGCACAGCTTTTCTTAATCAAGTAAAATTTAAATGTAATTTCAATTTAATTTCTGCTATGCTTTGCTCATAAGCTTTTAACCCTCGAAAACAAAAGATATGTGTTATTTTGGCAAGGTTCGAGGATATAATATATATCATGATATATCGCCGATATATTTCAAATTAATTCTATGTCTGTTTGAGAAATAAAGTTTGATCTCTAATTCATGTCAAATGATGGCTAATTATTATGTATGCCTTATTTTTTAGGAAGTGGTTTTTCTACCATCGTCGGTCAAGTCTTTTGTGGTTTAAATTTACTGGCCTAGTTGCCACGAAGCCAAATATGCCAAATAATGCTCAAAAAGAATTACTCTCTATTAAGATTTTTTAATATTAATTTTAGTATGTCTATCAATCGGCTATAAAATAGCTTTAAGTATCGTCCCACCTACAAATGCCTACAATGTCATATACCTAACCGTCTCTCTAATAGAAAAGTTATTATTTTTTTACGAGTGAATAAAATAGCAATAAATCTGAACCAGATGTACACCGATAAATAGATAGATTGTATACCGGGTCTCATGGAAAGGGTGGTGTTGGTAAGGCATATAGCCAATACAATATAGCCGTTAAGGTCTCATGTTATATTATTATTTTGTCTTGATTGTATCTTTTTCATACAACCTAAAGTGTTTCAAGTACAGAATAGATACCTAATAGTCCTACGGGTTATAGGTAATCCTCCGATTGGTGCAACTTTATAGGTTAGTAATTACTAATTATTTTATGAATAGAAAGCTTCATTATCGAGAAATAATACACCTAAGCTACTATGTTCCACGACATTCCCACAGCAGCTTTTCCAAGACACTTTGTTTGTAAAAACAATCAGAATGCTCTGCTTACTAAATAATGACAGGCCGCCCGGGCCGCGCCCGCGCCGGCTCACCTACGTCGTGTTAATAGCGCCGAACGAAATATATATAATCATCATCATCATCATCATCATCATATCAGCCACAGGACGTCCACTGCTGAACATAGGCCTCCCCCAAAGACTTCCAGAGCGATCGGTCGCATGCATAATACAATACAATACAGTAAACAAAATCACACACCTACTCTGCATAGTACTAGCTAAATTTGAAGATCTACATAAATATTAAAACGTGACTTAAGCATGATTTTAAAACTTTGATAGAGAACTTAGCAAAAGATGAACAATATAAATAGAAGTATTCAAATAAGGAGAAAATGTAGGCCATATAGGTCCGTAAATTATTAGTTAAACAAAAACTAAATATAGCGCTGCCAGCGCGTGCTGTGCAGTGTGGCGCGGCGAGTCATCAAACAGTGTGCAGAGTACCTACCAACATCATATTACAAAATGATTTAACAACAAATTAGATCGCGTCTCAGGACCGTATGGAAAAATGAAATTTATTGTTTACTCATTTCATTTTAGCGTTCACTTTACGAGCTCTAGAATTTATAAGCACTTTTTTGTACGACGACATTTTATTGGGGTAAATAAAGTGTGTTGTGTTTACAAAGTGCTTAGAAATATGGAGATTGGGATGAAAATACAAAATATGAGAGGGATGGACTTAGAATGCATAAATAGTGTGAAAATATTGTTTTTAGAATAGAATAGTGTTTATTAGACAAGCGCACTACATCAAAAAAATTATATAATAGGCAAAAAAAATTGAAAGAATAAAACCTATGTTTCTCTTTTGGCGCATAAATATGAATTGTATTTCAATTAGTGAGTCATATTTCAATTACTACAAAAGCTATTAAATTAATTAAAAAAAGGCAAAGGCCTCCCTAACATCTTTCCAAGCATTTGGGTCCTGGGCTAGGTTTAACCAGTCTGTCAAATGCATCGAGATCGTCACGCCTTATATTTTACGGGGTTTGCCTCGATTCCGAAATTAATTGTATCATCAATAAAATTTCATTATATTTACACGAGAGCCATGCAAGTAGGCCAAGTCTGTTCAGGAAAAACATTGAAAACATTTAAAATACGCGCTCCTTTGGCCATTAAAGTACAGTACGAGTAAGTAATTAATATTTTTTTTATCACAGTTGCTCATAAAGTGGATCTTATTCAACGGCTTTTAGGCTCATAATCCAACATATTATGCACGCGTGCGTTTTAGATTTGTTAACTAGTGCTGTAAAGTTATCCCGAAAAGGTAGGTACCAAAGAGTTTTTTAGCTAGCAAAAATGGTTGTCTCTAAAGTCGGTTTACGAACGAAAATTTTACGTGATAATGACTTAGAAAACGATTAAAAATAGAGTTGTTTATTTTTTGTTTTTTCTTTACTTAAATATATTGTTTTTCCGTACCATTGTATTTTGTTCTTAACCCCCGACGCAAAAACAAATAGAAAAACCCTAAAAAATAATGTATGTCACACGAGGATGTATAGGTTAAAAGTCTTTAGCCTGGCCTTTCCGGAGCATAATTAACAAAAAAATATTGCCTTAAAAAAATGTAAACATAGAGTTATCACAAATATTTTGTTAATTATTATTTTGTTTTCTTTTCAAGTCTTTTCTTTTATTCGCAACTGTGATAAAAAACGTCGTACGATATACGTGTGGAATTGATATTTGCATCTTGGCTTCTATAACACGCTCGCTGCCGCTCGCGCGTCATAAACCGCCTCTATGCAAAGATCAATTTACCACACTTATATCGTAATGTACTATTAAATGTTTTCTAAATAAAGCTTTGTCATTAAAACATTTATCAAAGTAATAATTCCGCTTAAAACGTTACCTACCAGCTTATATTAAATTTAACCATAATTATCGCGTCTCCTTCATCAATAAAATTAAGGGTTCGTTCACATTCCTCGTTTAATAATAGTCATTTGGCTAATTAAAGCCATAAATTCGGTACGTTGTAAACAAACCCTTAGAGTCAGGCTTACAAGATGTCATAAAGTAGCTCATGTAATAGATTAGCAACTGTTCGACTGAGGAAGTAAACCTACTGCGACTGTGTTTTCTCGTCTTATCTCTTTTTACTCCATAAATTCGTGTCAAACCATTAAAACAATTACATGTAAAAATGTGAAATACGAACATGTATTTTTTGGTTGATTACATGTCTCCAAATTTGATCATAAAATGTGATTCTACGGTTGATTTCCTTGGCACTTTCTATTTTATGGAATATTATAAATATAATAATGAAAAATGAAATTTAACTTAATTTTAAACAGATATATCGAATAGGCATCAGTTTAGGTCCATTCGTTTCGGAGATATAGCATATTTAAAATTTTGGTAGGCAGGGGCATCCAAAATGGTGACAGGGAAACCAAAATTTATTTTAAACTGGTGTTTGCTTAATACGTATAAACTAAAATTGAGCTCATTTACTGTATTATAGTAATGTTTTGTACCATACTCATAGAATATAAAAAAAAAACAATATAATTAATCAACATTCACTACATAGTATAAAACAAAGTCGCTTTCCGCTGTCTGTCCCTATTTATGCTTAGGTCTTTAAAACTACGCAAAAGATTTTGATGCGGTATTTTTTAATTGATAGAGTTTTAGATATTTTGCAGAAATATTTTTTTAAAACCATACAAAGATAATGTAAACATTATTTATTATAAAAAAATGTAACATTATTATTATTTGTATTATAAGTACAATATATTTACAAAAGAAAAGTATATAAGTAGTATATCCGTTGTCTAGCACCCGTAACACAAGTCTAGTTACTTAGCTTGGGGCTAGATCCTGCAATATTTATTATTTATACAATATTATTTATTTTATTTATTTGATTTTGAAAAAATATATTCTAATGGTTTTATTTTAAGTTTTATAAATCTAAGACTCTGCTTGGTGTAGGGGTATAAAAGGTCCACTATTGAAGTCTGACATACAATATTTTAGAGTTTGTTTTGCATTTGTTTTTGCGTCGGATGCTAAAAACAGAACATAATGGTACAGAACGACTCTGACTTGGCCAGTTTTATTTTATTTATCATCTGTGCCGAAAGGCAAACGCATTTTATATTTTGCATACAGCCACGTGATCGCAATTTGTACTAAGCAAAGAGACTTACATTAGATAAAAAAAAAAGAAAAAAAGAGATCCAATCAAAGAGTATTCAATAACCCCAGCACGCAGTTTCATACACTATATGGTCGAAGTTCATACAACATTGTTGGAGCGTTTGTTCAGTCACAGAGCAAACCGGATAAAAGAAAAAAAAATTCTTGATCTACCTGCAATGGATTTTATTTTCTTTGTCCGTAAATTCGATATTTCGCGTGTTCTTTTAACCTAAATAAGGACAATATTTCCATGCATGTTTGAGAAAAATATTTTTCTTGCGCACCTTTTTGCTCACTACCCTCACAATTCTAACGCGATCTAACCAACCTGTCTGTCTCGAGCCGTCGTGGAGGACAGTCGAGTTTTCGTCGCACTCCTACAGATGGAACTCCCTGAGAGGTTCGTGTCTCTCAGAGGTGGCTCCCTAAGAGTACGGTGTCTCCCAACTGTGCCTCTTGTTGGGAGCCGTGTCGGTTGGTCGAGTTTTCGTCGCGAGTTTAGTGTCTCCCTAAGGGAACGGAACGTATTGTGTTGCAGTGTGGTGTGGTGCTGTGGGTGCCCCCAGTGGGGGGTCATCGTGTCGTAGATGGTGTCTCACCATCGAGGATCGCTGAGGCTGGGGTGAGGAGCAATTAAGTTTGTGAGTTCTCCCCCGGAGACCCGAGCGGTCCTCCTCCGGCTCCTCATCCTCTAACGTAGCGATGAGGAGGGAACCCCCAGGAGGTAGCAGTCAGTCGGTGAGTCGTATACAGAACAGCTCTGCACCAGCACAATCTCATATATTTCCTGTATATTTCATGGAAGTGGGTAGTGCGCTAGTGCGCGGTCGTGACAAGTTAGAACTTGTTTGATCTTGTCTCGTACATTCGTCATCGAATGCATCGTATTATTTAATAGTTATATAGGTGGGTATGTATGGATAGATAGGTATAGATATATGTTGGTGTAGGCAGGCATATAGGTAGGTGGGTGTAGGTATATATATGTATATATATCATATTATTTATATTGGTAGGTAGGTATAGGTAGGTACTATATAGATAGGTAGGTATAGATACTTATATATATTGGTATAGGTAGGTATATTAATGATGTATTCTACTTTGCCCCTCTTACCTTTTGTATCTGTAAAATGCGCTGTCGAACCAGGGAGGGGTTCGAACTAGGGAGTCGGGAGTTGGACTCCACTGCGGCTGCGCTTTATACACCTGCACTTCGTTTTAGATGTTTTATTAATTATATTTTATTTGTTTAACTTATTTATTTGTTTTATCTATTTTATTTGTTTTATTTATTTATTTTATGGCCCATTACTAGAGCCATCGCTAGTTACTACGTCTGCTGCATCCAGCCCGCCGGATTTATTTGCCTGACCTCTTTTTGTGTATTGTTGTGTCGTATTTTCCAAATATCGACCTCCCACAGAGGGAACAGTGTCTCCCACGTGTGCCCTGGAGGCCTCCTTGTGTGTATTAGCGTAGTGCTTCGGGCTTAATGAGGATCGCTGAGGCTGGGGTGAGGAGCAATTAATTTTGTGAGTTCTCCCCCGGAGACGGAGCGGTCCTCCTCCGGCTCCTCATCCTCTAACGTAGTGATGAGGAGGGAACTCCGAACAGTAGCCGTCGGTAAGTCGTAATTGAACAGCTTTACACCAAAATAATGGGCTGTCATCATGGGAGGAGCGCTACCCGCTTTACTTACGTTTTGATATAATTTGTTGTGCATTCTTGTGTTTTATGTATTACTGTGTTTCGTGTATTATTATGTCTTGTGTATTATTCTGTCCCATGTATTATCATGTCCCGTGTATTATTATGTCTCCCGTTCTCTCTGGGCAGACCCACGACTCAGCCTTCCACTTTAGAACCCTCAAATTTATTGAAATCAAATAAAACAAAGTAAGGAGTAGGTATCTACTTAGTACTAAGAACTCCATACTAGTCACGTAAGTACTTTCATACATAAACTTATCAAAACTAAACCTGACGTTGTAATCAGAACTTGTAAGTAGGTACTTAACTATGTATATACAATAATAATAATGAATGTTGTAAGTACGTAAACACGGTGACATAAATGAGTCGAGTCGGGCGTGAGAGCGAGTATGACTTTATACTGAACCTCTGTATCAGCGGTGTCGGTCGTTTGATGTGGCGCGACAGCTAACGTGCGAAGTGAACCAAGCGATATCGGTGTTGATTTTTCACTCATTGATACATTGACATGCTACATTTCATCCGGACTACTCTCTGATAATGTCAGCATGGTGAATGGTGGGTACATAATTTGATTCTCTTAGTATTTGGTTTGGGAGCGCTTTGGGAGGCAACAAACCAATACACAAGAGCTACTTCCTTATTAGTTGAAAAAGCATCCTTCAAGCAAAAAGAAAGAAGATTCAAGGAAGAAGACCAAGAAGATAGAAAAGTCAAGAAAGAAGAGCCTTTGCGAGGGAAGCTATCCATATATACACACACAGCTGTACCAACACTCAGGGAGGGAGTCAGGGGTCGTGCTATGTGTGACACATACACACATAGCACGACCTCTAGGAAGTCAAGAAAGAAGAAAAGAACCTTTGAGCACAACCTTACCACATATTAAATACCAGCTTGTAACCGCGACTTCGTCCACGTTTTTTCAAAATGCTTACTTATCGAATGCCTACGTCATACAAAGGACACACCCTCAAAGTTTCAGGTCTCTACGATCAGCGGTTTAGGCTGTGCGTTGATCCTCTAGTCAGTCAGTAATTCTGGACAAAGCATTTTATATGTATAGAAGATATAGAATAAGTTGGATTGGTAAGTAGTGGGCAGGCACTACATAAATATAGCTTTAAACTTGATCCATAACAATACCATTTAAAATCCTCACGGTAACAACAGATGATACAGAAGGTACCATAAAGGTCAACAAACTCTGGTAACATCAGACCGATCCTCCGACATTATATGGAGACCTGTAAATTGTTTTATGATAATGTCCTTCAATAATATGTAGTACCTACGTAACGTACGAGGCGAGACGCTATTTAGGCGTAACGTTCGATTGTGTGAAGTTTAGTGTTTATGAACCCTTCCAAAGTTATTTAAAGTGGTCGTGTTAACTCGTCCTTCTGTTTCACTGTTAAGGGACGCCTATTGTACCGTTCCGAACGTTCATAGAACACCGTATACCTACCAGGTTACATAGATATTTGAACATTTATTATGGAATAGTCACAAATAAAACATCAAAAATATGCATAGCTTAATAATTACAATTACTGTAGACATGGTCAATTATATTTAAGATGATAAAATAATTACTCATTATTTTAAATAAAAGTAAAACACGGTAAGTGATTTATATTTATATTTTTTTGTAAAACCAGTATACCTAAATAAAGCGCCACGTCACGTTGTAACTTCAGTTATGTAAAACATATTATATCCTTCGTGGTATTTTTCCTCGTACATTATTACGAGGACAAAAAACACGAAGTATATTTATTTGGTAGCTGAACGAGTCACTGAACACGAATCAGTAACGTTTTGTCATCATGAAACGTGACCACATTACCCTGGTTGCTATGGGCGACAGACAACAAGGATGGTACGTCACATTTTTGCCGCACTTTTCGCAATCGAGGAGGGTTTTTTGCTTACAATACTTACCTTTACTAGCTGCGCCCCGCGGTTTCACCCGCGTAAGTCCCGATCCCGTGGGCATATTGGGATAAAAAGTATCCTATGTCCGTCTCCTGGCTCTAAGCTACCTCCCTACCAATTTTCACCCAAATCTGTTCTGCCGTTCTTGAGTTATAAGTGGTGTAACTAACACGACTTTCTTTTATATATATAGATAAAGAAAGACAACAATAATTAGGATTGTCCAAATTTCCTAACCTATGGTTTTTATTTTTTTTCCGTAAATGGAGACTTAATATACCATATTGAATATTTTTATACTTTAAACGTGGTGACGTCACCATGTAGTATTCATAATACTACGCCCTAAAAATATCATTATTTTCATTTTCTTACCTAACTTTATTTTCCTATCCAAGTACAAGGATTTTAAACACAATTGCAAGGTTTCATAATTTTATTTCCTTTTCACTTTTTGGTTTAGTCAACACTCTCAATAATTATTTTACACTTTTATTTGATTTCTTGCTGACTATTCTTGTGCGCCTTTTTATCTGTGAAATATTAATAAAGAAATTAATCCTTGCTCTTTCAGAAAAGCCGGGACTTTCTGCTTGTTGCGTTTTCTTTTGATTTACTTTACAATACTCGAAAGTAAAAATAAAACAACAAGTAAGTGTATAACAATCAATTTGTTTTACATACCTGTGGTTTTCTTCTAAGTATTTTATTTGCTCCTTTTTAAACATTATGTTATTTTTTCAATTTGGTGTGTTTACAAATGTAATGTAAATTTTAATCTTTTGTTTTGTTGTCATATTTTTTTTTTTTTAATAAATTGACTTATTTTATTTTGCAAAACATGGGTTATTCCACAAATCCTCCCCAAAATCTCCCCCCTCAGGGGGAAAAGTATAATAGTTTTTGTATGTTTTACCTCCATGATAAGGTAAATAAGTTTCCTTATAATGAGGTCATTACATAAGTCATCATTTAACCTCTAATATTTACATTATTATAGGTCATAAACCATGGCCATGCCCCTATGGGCATTGTCATGGCAGTTATAGGTTTTATGCAACAAAACTATATGTGCTAGTGTCATTATCCAGGGAGGAAACAGTCGACTACGTTTGTAGGGAGAGAGCGCCGGTACCCTTTCTTCTTAAGGGACCGGTGTGGCCTCATCCAAGTGGTTCTTTTATCACTGTGGTGTGCGTCATCACAGTCACAGCACAGCCACTACGAGACCACCCATAATCATATTGTGGTGTATCTATCCATGTGGTGAACGTTACCACAGCACGGCCACTCTAAGACCAACTCTATTAGGAACTGGTGGCCCCACGTTGGGCGTCAAAAACTGTCACGAAACGGAAGGTTCCGTTATCAGTTTAAGAAGAAATTTAGAAAGAGCTGTCAGTCAGTCCGTCAGTCCTATAATGTCATTTGTTTTTTTTTATTATTATTACGTCGCATGTCGACTTCATCGGAATGCAAGTGAAGGTAAAATATATTTAATCGAAAATATGCTACATCAACGTATATTTTAATGTAGAAGATAGAATTCTTCTACATTAAACTTTCACTAAATGGTTTTGTAATTTCAATAAAAAAATCCGTCCCAATTAACAAAAAAATTAAATTGAAGTTGTAGCTTTGACATTATTTAAATCTGGATTTGATTTTTATTAAGGTTCCGTACCTCAATAAGAATTACTGGACACATTTCATTTCACTGTCTGTCTGTCTCTATTAAATAACATTAAACACTTTACGTTAAGTGAAGTGGGTATAATTTTAGTTTAGGATAACTCGCTTGTTAAAAGGTGACCTACTATTGCTCATGTTAGCTAAGTTATAGAATAGTTTTAAAATATTACATTTTGAAAATAAGTTTCTTAGTACTTTCAAGTGAAGGAGCTAAAGAGTTACTACTAAGGAGATGATTTTGAATAATCTCCTGGTAAAAAGCACGGGATATACCTACCTTGCTATACACAAGCTATTATTGCTATTGCTTTACACATAATTTGAGGGTATTTGTTAAAATAATTTGCTCTACCAGCAGTCTATTAGCAATGAAAGGATCGTAGTAATATGTTGAAGGCATCTTCTATTAAATGTAATGGACGCGGCCGCGGGATACCACTCTAACTAATTAAATTAGAAAAAAGTTCCAGCTATATTCACTCCGGCGTACTTGCGATCATTTCATCTATATCGGACAAAATATTGTATTTAAACAAACGTTGATAACTTAAACATTTATATAAGGTTTGGGAAATTGTGGTATTTTAATGAAAACTTTGATGACGCGAACAAAAAACAAACGATTTAAATATCGTAAAATGGTGTAAATTACCTTTTAACAAAATGATATACCTCCATTCATATTTTAATGTTACGCAGGAGACAAATGACATTTCAGTAATCTAAAATAGTTTGGTACAAAGATGTTGTTAATATTAAAAAAAACCGGTCAAGTGCCAGTCGTACTCGCGCGCTGAGGGTTGCGTACATCAGTTTCAACTCTCTTTATCTGTACCCTTGCCGTGGTGTGGTAAGTACCAATTTAACTTGACCCCTATTTCGTTTGGGCGCCCATACAATGTAAGGGTAAGTTAAATTGGTTTGAATATGTGTGTATGGGGACAACCATTAATTTTCAACTTTTTAATTTTTTGGAATTTTTCTTTTATTTGTGCTGTGTTTTGTGGGTGAACTTTATTTTTGGCAAATTTCGTGATTCTAGGTCAACGGGAACTACCATTTTTACCAGTACAATACAGGTTTTCAACCCAAAACCTATATTGTACTTCCGGTTGACCCAGAATTGTCAATTTTGGTTAAAAGCAAGGTATTATAGCACAAGTGAAGGAAAAAATCCGAAATATAAAAAAAGTTAAGAATTAAGGTAAATCAAAAATCAAGGTAAACTCACAAGTTTTCACAAAAATGTAATTTTTTTCCTATATTTTTTATCGTGTTGACCCAGGACTTTGATTTATACACCTAATAGGGACTATATAAACCTTATCATCTGGTATAAATTTCAACTTGCTAGGTCCACCCGTAGTGACACACGGACAGACAGACAGACAAGAAAGTAATCTTATAAGGGTTCCTTTTTTACCGTTTGGGGTACGGAACCCTAAAAAAATAAAATATTGCCAGAATAGTACATTGCGATACAAGTGTGGTAAATTGATCATTTCAACGAGGTTTATGACGTGCGAGCGGAATGCGAGTGCGTCTATAGAGCCGAGAATGGAATGATTAAGACACGTGTATCGTACGACGTTTTTTATCACAGTTGCGAATAAAAGAAAAGACTTGAAAAGAAAATAAATAACAAAATATTTGTGATAAGTCTATGTTTACAATTTTTTTTGGCAATATTTTTTGTTAATTATACTCCCGAAAGGCCTGGCAAAAGACTTTTAACTGATACAGCCTCGTCTGAACACAATATTTTTTAAGGTCTTTTCCATTTGCAGGGGGTTAAAAACCGAATATAATGGTACGGGAAAACTATGTTTAAGTAAAGAAAAAACAAAAAAAGCAACACTATATTTGATATCATTTTTTAAGACGTTATCACGTAAAAATATCGTTCGTAAACCGACTTTATAGACAACCTTTATTGCTGGAGTAAAACCTCTTTTTTGGTACCGACTTTATTTTATCCATCAAAACAGTATAACCCAGATAAATTAAGAATGTTTCATCTACCTAACATGTAATTAGCAGTAAGATACCAATTTAACTTATCAGGATAACTTATTATCACACACTAGTGGCGTCGAGGTAATAACGCACGTGCGTAATACGTTGGATTATGAGCCTAAAAGCGGTTGAATAAGATCCACTTTATAAGCAACTGTGATAAAAAATTGATTATCAACTCTTTCTATAAAATCAGAATAATCGACTAGAATGAGAATACTACTACTTGTATAAAGTTGGGTATTTTTTGTAACTTCCAAACCGAACTAAATTTATTGCTCGCTTGAGTAATCCTAAGTAAATTCTTTATAAAATCGATTAGATTTCTTTGTCGGGATTATGACGAGGTTGGGTGGTTTCAAGGGCTTTTTGGACTTAAGCACATTTATATTAAGTAGGAGCGGCGCCCCGCGGTGTCACTCGCAAGATAAAATATACGCTAAGCGTGTTATTACTGAAGATAATCTATATAAATCCTAGAGTGTTACACTCAATATATATAATTGATTGAATCCGGCGTTACTTTTCGGAACTCCATGTCTGTAATGGAAGTATTAATATTTAGTTTTTAGTTCCGAGCCTAGTGCCAAAACACAAAATGCAATGTGCACCGCCCTCCCGCCCACTTGAAGAGGCATGCAATACCAATGCCAATGACAAGCAAAAATTAGTATTAGTGACACCATTCATAAACCACGACACGTGTTTTGCGTCTACACGACGCATCATCAGGATTAGACCCCGACCGCGCTATATGGGCTACAAACGTTAGATACGACGTCGCTCTCCGAGATGTTGCCTCGCTCAACGCTGGAACAAGAGTGTCTTGTTCCAGCGTTCAGGGTGTATATACATGTATTACTATATAACAAGAGACATCTAGGAAAAAGCAAATAAAATAAAAAATAGTTTGTAAAAAACCCACAAGTCACCTATACACATATATCTGTTTACGTCACGCGAGTGTCTGTCAAACGACACCACAAAAAAATATTATCCGCAAAAGCGAAGCCTCACCCAATATATCAATATGTTTTATGTGACAGGTCTCTAAACATATAACTTCCCATAACGTAGAAAGATGTAATTGAAAAGGAAAATACATTTTCCTTCGCCGAAAATGATTTTCTTTGTCTATCATTTGAAATTATCTGAGAAGATGAAATAATTCGAATTTTATTTGAGTTTTTTCCAGCTTAGTTTAAAGTTAAATTTCTCGAAGTATTACAAATCGAATCTTTATCTAAAAGTAATATTGTTTACTAAAAACACACCTATCTACCTTAATATAATTTGATATTCGTAGCGTAGGCTAGCTACGGGTTACGGGCTACGAGCCACGATACACTGCTACGAGCCATTCATTTTCTAAAAATCTCGTAGAGCGACGACTCGGGTGAGTCAGTCTGTGCGCCGCGCTCACGGTGAATGGTTGCGTCCTCTGCGTTCCTTTATGCTGGAAACTTTATTCGATCGCGAACTACAACTCGCCAATTGCGATGCCAATCAATGTTTGATCTAGTGCTACACAAAGTTGCAGTTTCTTCCTGAAACACGGGTCAATACAACACTGGTTGCAGCGTAAGTACACATAATAATCATATTCACAGCGCTATAACTCCGTAAGGTGATATCAAAGTACAAATTCATTATAATACTTTTCAGTTTTTCGTAGTTTCGAAATTAGCCATTATTTTACAATCTGCACATTTGGAACATAATTTTCCAACTACTAAATTCTATATTAGATTTCAAACTATCCCAAATTAAAATAAAAGCGTCGTTCATGAATTAACCATCAATTACTATTAATTGCACTGTTAATTAAAATAGGTTAGAGTTTTAAAGTATTATTAAGGATTTAGTAAATGTAGAATTATATTCTAGATTATTTACAATATTATGTTACTTTTCTATTTCCAACTGGATAAAAATGACAAAGATTGAAATTTTTACGTAGTTTTTCTTAAAAATTACAAAAAATGCTTTTTTTTTAATTTGGCGGGCATCCGGTACGAGATAACCTTAAACAAACAAACATGTATTAAAGCACAGTTATCGTTGTAGATAATGTTATCTCAAGTGTTGTAATTAAAAACTAGGAGATGTAACTGCGAGGTAGGATTTAGGGCTTTATCTCGTTACTTTAAAGTAGGTAATCGAATGTGGGATCGAAGTAACTATGCCAACAATGTTATTGACGAAAATGTGCTTACATTAGGGCAACAGTTAACGTGGCGGCGGGGTCAACACGCCTGAAGGAAAGTTGTCCGGGAACAAAAGGCGCGCATTTCGCGGGCCATTGTGCTGGCTCATGCCGGGTGGGGACTGAGGGACCATTCCTATTGCCCATTCACTCGGCAAGGGATGTTTCTACGTCGTTTGAGGTCGCTACTTGATTGTTTTTCACCTGACGAGGGTCTCAAAAGATAAATAACACCTTCATTTGTTGGTTTTAGGGAAAACTTTGTTTAAACGTCTTTCGTAATTGTTCTGTTTAATTTCGTTGAACATTCGTTTATTTAAGGAATATTTTTTTAAATATTTTATTATATCGATGGATGGACAGTAGAAAGATAAAATTAACAATAAATGAAATACACGGAGAACCGTTAACAATTTTATCTGTAATTTATTTCTGTACGAATGTTCGTACAGAAATAAATTACAGATATCCAAGCCTATCGGTCCAGGGCACCTGGGCTATGTAGCCCAGGTGCCCTGGACCGATAGGCTTGGATACAGATAAGGAAGATCTTTGCTCTGGGGGACAACATGCGGTTGTTCAAAACATACAGGTATAATAGTACCTCTTTCTGATATATTTCTTTAAAAAAATAAAGGAAAGTGTTTCACTTCGAAAATACACAAAAAGTTATAAATGAAGTAAAAAAAGGGTCTCGGTTTGGTTACAGTACCTACCAAGTAGGTACCTACTCTTACTTGAAATACCTTATTCAATTACGAACTAAGTAGGTAGGTATATAAATTTTCCATTAGAGGTGCCGCGATTTACCGGAAAATTCTTAATTCAGATACTTTTGAACTCCGCATTTTGTTCGTAACCTTAATTTATGGGCGAGTTAATACAATCACGAGCAATGGATCCAGTTATTGAAGCTTTCGAGTAAGATAATCCTGTTATTCGCTTCCTTCTGTTGTTGAAAGTGGGCTTCACAATTTGTATTGCTATTAGTAACTACCAAAATACTTAGATGATACTTGAGTTCATTCGGGAGATAATGGAATAACTAAAGTTTAAAAAAAAAGTTTGAGTCGGTAAGATACAACTTGGCTCGATATTAACAAATTCTTCGTAATTGAAAATTGGTTTTGATACCATTGTTGTAGGTTTTATAACCGATTTTACGTTTTTACATTGTTAGCCTCTCTTTGACTTTTGACACTTTCTGACAATTCATGTGTAAATACTTGAAGTAGATTGTTAGCACGTGAGTGTAAACACCTCTCACCTACACTCAAGAACTGCCTTAACCTGAGTTACTGAGGAAATCCCCGAAATTTGCCTAAAAGGAAGTTTCTACCGTCATTGAGTTATTCAAGTTATTAACTTAGTTAAACAATACCTTAACTTAATGCGAACTTTGAATCTGAATTTATAGTCGTTTGGCACGATCATACCAAAACCCATTTAGGTTTACAATTGTTAAAATATACTTACTCTTATGTAATTGTGATATTATGTCCTTTTATTAAAGGTGTATTATATTTCGTTTTATTACCTTTAGCCGATTATTTGTCGGCAACTAATGCAATAACTTGTCAGCGATTAAAATATTTTAGCATAAATATAATTGTTAAAAATGGCAGTAAATTTATTGCATTTTTAATTTTGCTTAAAATTTGGTAGGTATAGTGCCATTTTTCGCAAAAAATAATTACCTACATAAATCAACGTGGTTTGCAATAAAGAACAAATCACTCGTATAGACCAACACAGGTTAGAAAGTATCAGAAAATCCGCAAATCGCGAAAAGCGTTCCCCATACATTTTGTACTGAAATCACATGAAACCATCCTAATAGCAACGCGACGATGCAACGGCTAGTCAACTAGGTACATCCAATTTTAAAATTACCTAATTTCTCGGCCAATATATTTTTGTTAAACTGCAAGGCTTTTGCTGATATTCGGAATTAATTTAACTCAATTTAAGAGTAATAATACTAATATATCGTAATTAAAAGTCAGAGCACTTCATACTTTCTTTGAATACCTACCAGCCTAACCTGTAAATGTAATGTGAAATGTATTTGATGTAAATTGAATAGATAAGACAATGAAACGATTGTAGTGGTAACGATGTCCATCAATTCGAACTGTTATCGAGGTAATACTCCGAGGGATGTGAAACCGCAATCAATATTCTGGAATTTAGTAAACAGGAGGAGAGTACAGTCCTCGACAAAAGTACCTTTTGGATCGTTATATCCGCGGGTAAAACCATTTGTTTTTGCAAGAGACCTCTCGACTCTCGTTCTTCCGACCTATTCCTATATAAGAACTTACTCTCGAATGTATTTATTTATTTAGACCAACAAAAAAGATACAGGGAAATATTGGGTAGTTGATTGTGTATCACATTTTATGCGTTTTTATACCGCAAAGTACCCATTACTGCTCGGACAATGAATGCGTCGCAAAGTACAACTTTGTTCGCACTTATCGAGGAATAACATCGGTTTTCGAAAAGATGGGATGAAAATAAGTAAGAATTCTCTTTGAAAGTTTTAGTTCCGACTGTAGGAAGGTAAGGTACCTTCGTTCCGTTCGTTAGCTGTTTCCGACCAATCAGGAGCGCTGTATCAATAATTTGTATCGGAATTATTTTCGTGAGCGGAATACGTTCGGGTAGAATAATAGGCAAGTTGTAACACAATACTAACATTATATCGTTCTCTTTTGTTACTTTATTTACGATTTCTACTTATTAAACTCTGGTTCCTTTCGGTCTTATATTAGTTCTCTTCAGATTCGAAATGGTTGTATTATCTAAAGATTAAATGAAATCTGTCTGTCTATGACTACTAAAGTTATTAAAAACGGGATATACCCCATGTTTTGTGTCGGAATCTCAAGCTCCACAAAATAAAAAACGAAAAACATGGTATCTACATATTTAGTTTTCATACCTTTTGGATTGTAAACGACCATGTTAGTTAAATATCCTACATCTGTCTATATGACTGGGACTAATCTAACTTTAGCACTTTATAATGTTACTAGCTACATACATAGGTTCTGATCCATTGGCAATATCGAAATAGAAAGTAGACTATATGTTAATCCACGTTTTTAGCTATCTACATATCGAGTTTCATCGTAATCCGTTTGGAAATTTTTCGCGTAATTATTTGACAAACATTTATAAACATTCACGCCTATAATGATAAACTACCGCGTGTTTTGGTGAGTTTATCCCCTACGCGGTCCGCGTAGGGGATAAACTCACCAAAACACTTTCATAACAGCTATCTGTGTGTTAAATTTGAGTGTGACCTGTGCGTATCAGTCAGACAGTATCGGCTACTCGTTACGCAGGTGTATTCGCGAGCCGCAGTTACTAACACTATTATCCGATATTTCATAAGTTTTCATCTGTGTAAACAATGTTTGGCCTCCTGGCCGGATGGGAGCCATTAGCGCGGCGCACGCGCAGCTCGAGCGCGAGCTATTGCTTCACAAATAGACTGGCCATCATTACCTGTACTATCGTCATAGCTATCATAGCTAAGCTGTTTGTTATGAAACTTTATCTTCAACATCTACGTTTTTCTTATGATGTTTGTATTCAGTGATAGGTACAATTGGTAGACGATAATAGTTGATGATCTGCAAATAATACGTTTATTATTCATTGATATACTAGCTGCGCTCCGTGGTTTCTAACGTTTAAGGTTCCTCCCTCGATCCCTTGAAACATATGGGATAATAAATAGTCAATATCTTCATCAGTTTCTACATAATATACCTACATACCGAGTGTCAACGCAATTTTTAGGTTTAGTAGTGTTTGCGTAGAAGATTAACAAACATACACACATTCAACACACAAATAATAATAGTAAGATAGAATAGGATTTATCCGTTTTTGTTTGAATATCTATTTCTTGACGAATACTTTTTAAGTTTCGATTGTGCTGACTTGGATCTTGGAGGGGCTTTTGGAGATGCATTTTACCTTAAAACAAGGTAAAATGCAGCCAGCAGAAGCCCCTGCGGCGAGATTTGTACTGGCGACTTCATGCTTATAGTGCAGGTGCGATAATCACTACACTTCCTACGCAGCCAAGTAACTGTACTATGTATATTAGAATAATAAGCTTTTTACTCATAGATCACATACCAAAAAGTTAAATAGTAAAAGTAATATACCGGCAAGTGTAGAGGGTGTACATGAGCCGAAACTTATAGCTGACTTATTCTCGCATCACTTCAAAGCTAAGCCTCTCTCCGCTAAGCTGAATGCTGATCTTAACATAGACAGACAGACTGCCTCAAATACCGCTCCAGGTAGTAACCGTAACATATCTCCACACGAAATAGCTTTAGTGATAAGAAAAATGAAGCGCAACAAAGCTCCAGGGTATGACGAACTAAGTGTTGAACATCTTATACATGCAGGTGATTAATATATAGGGCTCTAGCTCGGCTGTACTCTGTATGTATAAATTCAGGTTACTTGCCAAATAATCTCATGAAGACGGTGGTGGTTCCAGTCCCGAAGAACAGAACTGGTGATCTTTCTAGCGTAAAAAACTACAGGCAAATTTCTCTCGGTACAATACTGGGTAAGACGGAATCTCTAATCTACCCGGATGTAAAGTTCCAGATAAAACTGGACGATGCGCAATTCGGTTTTCGTCCTGAACTTTCGACAGACTTAGCCGTTTTTAGTCTCAAATCAACCGTAGGGCATTACATCAATAGAGACACTTCTGTATATGCCTGTTTCTTAGACTTAAGTCGGGCTTTTGACCTGGTAAATTATAATTTACTATGGCAAAAACTCGTTACGTCAGGGGTCGCGGATGACACGGTTCGACTGTTGAGGTTTTGGTACGAAAACCAAATAAATTTTGTGAAATGGGGCGTCTCCATATCTAGTGAATACATGCTAGAATGCGGAGTACGCCAAGGTGGACTGACCTCTCCGGACCTTTTCAACCTTTACATTAACGAACTTATCGAGGAGCTCAGGAGCACTAAAGTTGGCTGTCACATTGGTGGAACTAGTCTAAACCACTTGAGCTACGCTGACGATATAGTGCTCCTGAGCCCCTCAATCAACAGATTAAGAAAACTGCTTAAGATCTGTGAACAGTATGCACATAAACACGGTCTAAAATATAATGGTTCTAAGACACAGATGATGGTATTTAGGTCGGGGAAGGGTCCGGAGAGGGTTCCCCCGGTGTTTATTGATGGGGTCCGGGTGGAGAGAGTTCCGCGCTTTAGATACCTAGGGCACATTGTGACCGAAAACCTCAATGATGACGAGGATGTGGAACGGGAACGCCGGGCCCTGGCAGTTCGCTGCAACATGCTTTCGCGCCGTTTCTATCGCTGTAGTGACCAAGTGAAGCTGACATTAATCAAAGCATACTGCCAATGTTTTTACACATGTCAGCTTTGGGTCAACTGTACCAGGAAGGCTCGTAGTAGCATCAGGGTGCAGTATAATGATGCATACCGCATTCTGATGAAACATCTGAGGTACTGCAGCGCGTCCAACATGTTTGCAGCAGCTAGGGTTCCGGATTACTTCGCTGTAATTAGAGCTCGCGTCGCTGCTTTTTGGTCCAGGCTGCGGAGATCAACAAACAATATCTTGTCTACCCTATCCGAACAGCTAGATAATTATATTTATAGATATTGGCTATCTGTGCACCACGACCAGAACCGTAAGTAGCATGTACCTACATATAAAAAAAAATGTGACACAATACTTATGTATAACGTGGTAGTATGTAAGTATCTACGATACAGTGGTAATCTTGATTTTATTTTATCTTAGTCCTTAGTTATGATGTTACAATATTTTAACACGATGATGTTCCTTCCTTCAGCAATGTTTAATTATTACTTTCACATATATTTACCTATCTTATATTTACTCTTCATTATCTTGTCTCTTGTTATTTCACCAAATACAAAGACTTTCAATATTATTACCAGAACTAGACCGGACAATAGTATCAAATTTTTGTCTCATAAATTTTGTATTCAGTAGTAAAAATCGCTCAGTATTATGTGACGTTTGTGTTCTACCCGGGCGGAAGTCGGACGGTAACGTTTCAACCTCTTTCTTGAGGAGGTCCCTACTACAATGATGTTAAATTAGTTACATTCTTTCTAACGTGACCACGTTATATCGCCGTTAGGTATAACGTTAGGTATATTTCGTTTTGAAAGTGACTGTAATTTTAAACACAAAAGTTCAAAGTTTTAGTTTAGTACCTATGTGTCGTAATGACCACTCTAAGCCACTCTATGACTAAGTTTAATCTCTTTGAGCAAATACAATTCAATCGTCATGTAGGGCTAATATGCCGGCGGCGGCGACGCGGGCGGCGGCGGGAGGCGCCATGTCGCCCAACGTAATTCTGTCCATATAATGACATAGTATCCAGTTCTGTCCGACTTCTCTTGATTAAATCCTAAGCCAAATACATCAGGACACGTCAAGTAACAAATCAAACTCGTCCCAATAACCAACCAACTACGTGTCACTAGTATCTGCCGTCTCTCTCTATCTCTCTCTGTCTCTCCAACAACATGACGACATAATGTATCAAATGTAGCGTCCACATCGGGCCGGCCATCTGACACTTCATTTCTTTCACTCAAACTAACCCGGCTAATGAACAAAACACGGTCTTACTTAGTCGACGTAAGGTCTATGTTACATCGACACAAGTTGTCATGACATTAGGACAGCTTCTATCAAAAACTTAGCTTACCGTTGGAAATTGGTCTTTATCTCGGTTTATAACATTGCCACGTGTCTGCGCGATTGTACCTACGCAACGCGTGGTAGAATATACTTTGTCACTTGGTGTTAAAGTCGATGGTAACAGTGTTGGTACTGTCGCGTTCAAATATCGGTCCGACGTTGGAGGTGATCGGGTGCCCCTAATTGGGACGTACGGAACAGATTACGTGTCCTATAAGTTTCCATTTCAGTTGGCTATCACACGCAGTCTAAATAATATCGCCTACGTAACGTAGTCACAAATATTCAGTGTTGCTGCTTAATAAAAAATAAATCCCTCAAAATCTTACCAAAAAGTCGCCATGTTTTAAGAAAAAGGAACTTTATTTAGAAATTGCTTAAATATCTGGTTTCAGAAATAAGTGGATTTTTTGTCTGTTTTAGTATTCATTTTCATTAACTTTATATCGGTTTTTGTAGTTTTGGCAAGAATATCTGTGGGTGGCAGTTTCGTTTTAAAATTTTCATTTAATCTATATAAAATAATTAAGAAACAAATAGTCTGTACATACTTGGACGCAAAATAAAAAAAATTGAGTGAGCCTTAGTCTATTGATATAAAATTCGAAGTTCTGAAGTCCGATACATCAATCAATACACAGCTGGTCAAAAATGTAATTTAAAATTTGGTACACAGATAACAGATGGAAGAATGATTTTTGAAAATAAAATAGAATAGAATACAATTTCTATACGGACCAAGTCACGGGTGATAACTAGTTTCTTATACAAGATGCTCAAAAATTGACCAAATTTTAAAAAAAATATATATAAGGGCGAAGAATTTCGCTAGTTTTCTAACTCGTTGAAAAAATGCTCCAAAATACCTCAAAAATCCGCTAAATCTAATGACAGAGTCGGTAAGACGACAACACTAAATATTGTGTGTAGTTAGATAACATATCGACGTAAATCTGTTCGGAGTTCCTTCAGATAATTGAGCGAAGTTTGTCTGTTAGTTGTAATTGAAATACTTGAATATGTTACTTGAATATATTATGTAACGTACAAATACAACAACAACTTACATTACGGTACATTTACATAGAATTACTAACATTCCTAGATGAATAACTAAATAATTTGCTTTGTGGAGTTTATATTTCTTTTATTCATTTTAATATACCTTACCTTACTTACTTAATTGAAAAAATACATCATTATTTTCTTTGATAATATCTATTGTTGCACGAAAACAGTCGGTCGCTCGACCTTTTGGTATGTGACATCATATATTAGGTCCTTAAATATGAAATTGGCGTTTTGTCGTACTAGCCACTTTGATCTCAAATATCTCTTCTTTGGTTAGGGATTCCAATTTCAAATTTATACAGCTATTTATTCATACATTTGTATTTCGAAAACCGTAATTCATTTGTTTTGTCCTCGTTTGGTTTTTTCTTTGCGTCACGCAGTTTACAAAATGGAAAACCTGCCACGTTTCGTTTTTTTTGTAACCGACATATTATTAATACCTTTAAGTATTTAAATAATAAATTCTAATTAAATAATAATCTCAATTCTTTTTGTTTTTAATCATTATTAACCTATACTTAATGCAATTTTATTTCATTAAGTATGTTTCATATTTAATTATTAGAACTGTCATGGTACTGAATTACCATTGAAGAAGTTGTTTGCATATCGTATAGTTGCATAGTTGTATATGCATAGTATATGCATAGTTGTCGATCTTCTAGGTACTGGTATCTGTGTCGGTCGATCGTAACTTTGTAGTAGGTATAGTCGATGTAGACCTTTAAATCTGCCTCTCGTGCAATTGCTTACAGAGTCAAACTCGAAACGAACGCTTATTCGAGGATAAATCGGAAGAACGTTTCATAAATCTACCCTCATTTCGAACGCCATATTGTATTGTATTCACGATCAATCAATTAGAGTCAGTTATACCATACAAATTGCTTATAACTAAATACCCAGAATTGTAATCAAAGAAAACAATTAAATTAATTAACTAATCAATAAAACTTGATTTTATTGCCACGAGTTAAAACGCAAGTTTACTTTTCTTTGATTACTTATACCTACAAATGAACAGACTTGTTTTTCAATTCAGGTCGATATTAATTTTGGAACTAATTTTAAAATCCTTAACGGCGCGTTAGGCGAACACCTGCTGCTGGGTTTGATTTCTGCCGTTGGACAAATACTCGTTGTGATCTGTATTATTCTGTTTTGAATTATTTTGCTCGCAAGTGTATAACAGAATGTTTGCCAAACATTGCCCTGTGAATGTGCTTGGCTCAGTCAGTTTTATAGTACCTAACAAAAGTTTGTAGGGAAATGTTACCCTCATTTGTACAGTTATTTGCCATCGGCCATTGGTTGCTTTTTTTCTCTTCTAGAATTAGGCAAGTTGACGAGCCTCTGGTATTATGTCAATAACCTGAAAAAAAAAACATATTCCATTGATAGGTATATCTAACATTATTTTTAAAAGTAAATAAATTATTTTCACTGGCATAAACCAAATGCAATTGTAACGTATTAAATACGTCAGCTAATCTTCTTATATATTTGTCAATAGGTAAGTTAAATTAGCTAGATCCTTTAGGATTCTGTCGACTTGATATAAAGATCTTAGAGAGTTGAGACGTTATTTTGACGAAAAATGGCTGAGCAAAAGGCTCGAAAACTACTGGACAGATTTTGATAAAACAAAAATATTTGGAGGAGTAACTCAGACTAATAATTATCCCAGTATTTCACTGGATCGGAACCGCGGAGCGCTGGTAGTACGTAATAAAATATAAAATAAAGTAGGTAGATACGAATAAAACGTGACATAAATATTTTTTTATCACAGTTGCTCATAAATTGGATCTTATTCAACGGCTTTTAGGCTCATAATCCAACATATTATGCACGCGTGCGTTTTACATTGCCAACTAGTGCTATAAAGTTATCCCGATAAGTTAAATACGTATCTTACTGCTAATTACATGTTAGGTAGGTGAAACATTCTTAATTTATCTGGGTTATACTGTTTTGATGTATAAAAAAGGTAGGTACTAAAGAGTTTTTTAGCTGGCAAAAATGGTTGTCTCTAAAGTCGGTTTACGAACGAAAATTTTACGTGATAATGACTTAGAAAACGATTAAAAATTGAGGTATGTTTGTTTTTTGTTTTTTCTTTACTTAAATATATTGTTTTTCCGTACCATTGTATTTTGTTCTTAACCCCCGACGCAAAAACAAATAGAAAAACCCTAAAAAATATTGTATGTCAGACGAGGCTGTATAGGTTAAAAGCCTTTAGCCTGGCCTTTCCGGAGCATAATTAACAAAAAAATATTGCCCAGAAAAATGTAAACAGACTTATCACAAATATTTTGTTAATTATTATTTTGTTTTCTTTTCAAGTCTTTTCTTTTATTCGCAACTGTGATAAAAAACGTCGTACGATATACGTGTGGAATTGATCTTTTCATCTTGGCTTCTTTACACACTCGCTGCCGCTCGCGCGTCATAAACCGCCTCTATGCAAAGATCAATTTACCACACTTATATCGTAATGTACTATACGGAAACAAGTAAAGTTACTCACAAAGCCTTGTTTACTTATAATATTTTGTTTAATACTCATCGAGATATTATGTTTTTATCAAGAAGAATAACGTACAGCTGGCAACACAGCAACACACAAGTGGTAAAATATTATGATTCAGTAAAATAAATAAACAAGACACGCGGGGAACGTGATACAAAAGTAAGCCTCTCGCAAATTGAAGAAGAAAGTATAAACGAACATTACATTTACAGCACTTTGGATTTTATTGTATTACTAGATTTTATTCATGATTTCCACTGGTTGAATACTCCAAAATCCGTTTTTAGCGGGCTATAATAAATATTAACATAAATGATACGAAAAGATCATATCCCTATGTAATATTTAAAATTCTCGTGTCGTGGTGTTAGTTGCCAAACTCTACTTAAACGGCTGACCCGATTTGTATTCAAATTTTTTGTGTAGGTATATTCGTTTGGTCTGAGAATCGAAAACTATCCTATTTTTTCCCCTATATTTTTTTATTATTATTTTTTGTATAAGCAAAACAACGTTTGCCGGGACAGCTAGTAATATTATAAGATAACACTAGAATCCGATGTATGTGTCTTTCAGTAAATAAATAAAATATTACGACTGAATTATACCTCTATATAAAATGTTATGTGAGTATAAGCACATATATTTATAGTTAGGTTGGGTAGGTTAGGTAGGGTAGGTTAGGTAGGGTAAGTTAGGTAGGGTAGGTTAGGTAGGGTAGGTAGGGTAGGTTGGGTAGGTTAGGTAGGGTAGGTTAGGTAGGGTAGGTTAGGTAGGTTAGGTAGGGTAGGTTAGGTAGGGTAGGTTAGGTAGGTTAGGTAGGGTAGGTTAGGTAGGGTAGGTTAGGTAGGTTAGGTAGGTTAGGTAGGTTAGGTAGGTTAGGTAGGTTAGGTAGGTTAGGTAGGTTAGGTTAGGTTAATTAGGTAGTTACATCCCCTTACTGGCAGTCGACATGACATATTTTCTACAACGATCTCAACTTACTGCTTGCTACACCCATTGAACAATGAATATTTTCTTTTTCATGAATCTTTGTGTATTTAAATTGTTTGTTTTTTTATTTACAAAACCGGCCAAGTGCAAGTCGCACTTGGTCTGTTTTTCCGGGTTCCGGTTTTTATGAAAGCTCACTAAATTTTGTTTTCTTCTGTTTTTAGATTTGTTGATATAGGCAAAAGAAATATATGTACGGAACCTTTAAAAAATGGTAAATACGCGTATCCTGCTTTTGTACACCAAAGTATTATAAAATGAACGCTTTAAATTCCTGTATAAATATTTTTATGATGATTTCAAATCGCGTAAACCAAATAAAACTGTTCCTCATGCAGTTAAAATATAATAAATAGAAAAATTAAAATCATAATTCCACCAAAGCTTTAACTTGTAACGGCTACATTAAAGCGTTACTTTTCTTTCTACTTTTATTGAATTATATTTTATCGTTTTTCAAGTCACGTCGTTTGACAAAAAAAAAAATTATAATTTTGAAACATTCAGATCACGTTTTCAACGAAATAAAGCGGTCAACTAATTGTTAAGAGTTTTATAAGTATGAATTTTTATTTTAATAAAGCTTGTTTAATAATGGCCTATTGTGAAGATTTTAAGGAAACCATACGTAAAAATATATATTCATAAATTACATTTACACTTAGTCATTTCTATCAAAGAAGGATGGCTAAAGGCAGGCCACATTATGGCGATTACATACACTATATAAAACACAATTGTTTGTCTATAGAATAAAGGTAAAACAATATTGATATAATCAGAGACCTCGAAGGTCTACTTGAGGTAACTTTTTGATGCACATCCTTCATCTTAGACCGTATCGTCACTTAGCTGACCCATCAATTATGTATAATAAAACTCTAAAAGAAAACTGTTTTTTTAGGTCAATTTCAGCGTTTGTCCAGTGTCATACCTGGGCATGCTCTTTTTATGATAATTCCTCAAGTTGTTTATAAATGAAAGAGTCAGAAACAGTGGCTCAGAACAACCAGTGAAACAATGTTGCGACAACAATCTCTAAACTAAACTGTAGACAACCATCGTGCGACTATAACAAGACAATAAATAACTATTGTTTGTTCGTAACAATGTTACAAAACATTTAATTCACAGTGCGAGTTATCAATGGCGTTCATTATCATTGTACTCGGCACGTATTACCGCTATGTAATAATTGACTTTCTGACATAATCACAGACTGGATATAGGATTAGTCATATTCATAAAGTAACCCTTTTGATAATTACAAACAAAAATTTTGCTCTCGATAGAGCTATTTTGTAAGTAAGTTCGTTTTTTAATAAGGACAAAAGTTTGTTTGACTAATTGTCTGCTTTGTTTAATGAAAGTCTTCGGAAACAAAAGATGATCAATTCGTATGAAAAAGTCGTATTCTAAGTCCAAAGTGCGATAGAGCTAATCATTGACTTCTGATTGTCATAGTAGTGTCGGTCGTAGTGTGTCTACCCTATTGTTAGGGTTTTCATTTCCACCATAGTTTTAGAATAACGCTACTTCCCACTTTACACTTATCGTGACTTAAGCTGTTATTATTCTATTTTCTTAGTGTGCTATAAAATAAATTCATGCAAATTATTATTTATGTCATTAAAAATATGTATATCATAACTACATTGAAAACAAACTACTCTACCATGTAGTTATTTCATTTCAGACCAAAAAGTTCATACTATTTTATTGAAATGAAATGCTAACGAGCGCTCAAATCGTGACTGAAAATGTTTGCAATTGTAACGTTTTACACACGAAGCGTTCGTATGTGAACCGCGTACGTATATCTGTTATGAACGAGCAATGTATGAGGAGATTTTTTTATAATTGTGTAATTATTCGGTCGCGTGATGTCTGGCCGTGTGTCGTAGGTTGCGCGGTATGTTTCCGGAGCACACCGTGCACCGTCCGCCTCGTGGGACAACCTCGGCAATGTAATGCTAAACAGTCGCACTGCAGCGATAGTACTGTTTCTGTTTGTTTTCGTGTACCGTTTGAGAAATTAGTTCATTTACTTACTGCATCGGCATTATTATAAAGTAATTTCATGCATGACGTTGTTATTCAAGTTACATTTTTAAACGAAAGTAAAGTTATTTTTGTAGTTCGGTACCTCTCACTTTAGACTTTGCCGAGCGTAATTTTGGTGGAAACAAATCGTTTTTAGATTTTGGTAAAAAAATAACCGACCGAAATGTAAAATTTCCACACTGTCCATCAGCCTAATTGTCCTTTAAATCTATCCTAAATTGGCCAAATTAAATATTTAAATCTAATTATTGGCTAAAACAAAACTCTCCTTTGAGCTTCACCGTAGTTGCCGTATTCGAAGAAAACGTACTGTTACAAACATTGAAAACGTACTGTTCCCAGTAACAATTCGCAGACGACGCGACTGAGTACTGGCAAGCATTTGGTTAATTTCAGTCCACCTGTCTGTGTCCGCGTCCACTTCTCAGCGGTGTTCAGCGCTCAAAGTTACTAATCATATAACAATAAGCATGGACTGAACGCGTTCCTTTGTTGATTTAGCTGTAGGTACGTATTATTATAACCGAGAAATCACGCAAATTCCCGGTTCTGTGAACGTAAAAAGTTTTTAGACGGTTTTTGAAGGGTAAAATTTTAGGATTATAACACGATCAACAAATATGTACAATTGACACAATGATATTCTGTGGCAATATTTTTCACAGAAAGACTTGTCATTGTTGTATCGAAAATTCCCGATAATTCCGGTTATCATGAACGTTATCATGAGGTACGGAATTCCCGATACTAAAGAAATCGGTAACGTTTGCATTCGTAGGTACCAACTGTTTGCGTTGTGTGATTCAAAGTTAAACAATGTTATACAAACATTTGTTGACGTTTGATATCTTTATCTTTGAATCGTTATGTTTGTGAAGTTATTTTCTTCGGTTAACTTTTTTTCAGTAAGATTTTATGGGCTTGTCTTTAGGTTACTAAAATGCATGAAAAAGTTTAAGCAGGCGGACGGGACCGACTTGGCTGGCAGTGCAGCAGTACTGAACCAATTTACGAATCCTTCCCAACTGATTTAATCTTTTTCAGTTACGACATGTGATTTATCAAATTGTTTAAACTGTTCAGTCAATACATAAACTTAATACTCGATGATAATAAAGTGCTAAGTATAATGTCGTGAGAGGTTTTAAAGTGATATTATGTAAATAATTTAAACTGAATAATAAAAACGACTTAAACAATTTTTTACTTTGACTTTGTGACAAACCATGCAAAAAACATGGGTGGGTGGCTTCACAACAAACACATTAAATTTAAAAAAATCGGAAACGTTTCGCATTTTCAAAACACCGTATAGCGTGAAAGTAGGTACTCCATATTAAAAACTTTATAAATATTCAAAGTATAATATAAAACATGGAACAGGAGTCGTCTGCTGAACACTTCCTGCAACCTGTGGGACCTCTTCATGCATATTTATCACATCACAACGCTGATTTTATCACAAAAACTCCACCAAAAAACTTTCGACGACCGCTAGAAGGCGATTTGCTAAATTGTTTTCGTTACAACTTTGTTTTTATAACGAACAGAGCTTTAAAAGTTAAAACATATTTTTTATACTTCGGCTTGTTTATTCTACCTTAACACTTGCCTCAATTACCGCGTCTGACATCCTAAAATGTCAGAAATCTTATACGAAAAATAGAATATAAAAAAAACATCAAAATAGGTAAAAATAATAACTGCAACTACTTTAGTCTGGCAGCTATTGATTGGTACAGTTTGTACTTTGGTTGCCAGATTTCAGATTGTATTTGCAGTAATTGTTCCTTTTATTTTAAAGTCGGTTTTAAAATTTTATAACAGTAATTTTTGGTGCATATTAAAATTCCATATCAATTTCCAATTCGATATCAGGCGAAAGTAATCCTACCTCGTATTGAATGTTCTATGATGATGAGTGAATGATTAGTTTGTTTTCATGATGAGAAGAGAGTTCCAGATGCTTCAGAAATCGGATAAAACATTTGACATAAAATTAATAAATATTTCCTGAATTTTTTTGGACATAACCAGCTATTGAGTTCATTCACCTAGAACAAACAGTTTAAGTACACTTACAAACTCAAACCAAAGCAAACCTTTTCTTGATTGTATAAATGAGCAAAGTAAGCAACATTTTAGCTTAAGATAAATATTTAAATTTCGCCGTTGTCATTTTTCGGTAGGATATGGGCGTCGGCGGCATAGCAAAAAAATATGCTGAAAGCTATAAATAAGGCCGTGCAAAATATCATTTTTCGGAATTCGGAAACGATATAAAAGCTAGTTTTTTTTGCAAAAAAATACTTTTTAGTTAAGTGTTCTTTTTGCAAAATGTAGTTTTAGTTTGTAAAATTTCCGCCAAATAATTTTTATGGGGTCTGACATGTATGGAGAACGATTATCATCGTTTCGTTTGACGCCGGCGTGGGCGGCGGCGGCGTAGGTAACTTATTCAATGACCTATTTCTCAGTAGTGTTAGAATATACTGTAAAAGTATATCGCAATTCCTACAAATAGTTAGCTTATTTCTGTATGGTGCAGGTGTAACACGTCCATTTGCTATTCGCTTTCGTATAATTTAAATCCCGACATGAATGTGCTCGCTCACTGCACGAGCTGTAGATACGTAGTAGGTACAACGTACGAGACTCGGAGCGATAGCGATCGTTAATGGCGATAAGGTAACAATATTCTATCGTTTACGTTATAATACAGACCTTCTCCATCCTAAGGTTGCCTGGAAGAAATCGGTTTAAGCGATAAGGTCGCCTGTTTGTACAATTTCGTAGTCATAAGCTTTCTCATCCTTTTTGTTATTTTCAATGTTTTGTGTGTTGTACAAATAAAGTGTTTATCTATCTATCTATCTATCTTATAACCATGCCAGTTCAACCTTATTGTACCTATTTACAGAATATACAGCAGAGCTGCCGTCGGCCAACCGTCTAGTATGCATATAAATGATTGCATTGAAAGATTGTTGTATTGACCAGGTGTAAATATGAAATTGTTAGTCCTGACTGACTGATAAATCAACGCACAGTTTAAGCCAAGCAATAGATGGATCGGGCTGCAATTTGGCATAGGTAGGTATAGATAGCTATAATAAGAAAGAATTTAACTTCAAATCCGACGTGAAAGAAAATAAGTGAAATCATTTTGATAAATTTGTAGGGCGAATACCTATTTCTAGTCGTAATTTATTTTTTTTCTTCTTGATTAACATGTTTAGTTACTGTTGATAGATATGGGTGTCTGTTGTAAATACGAAACGAAAAGCGAGCTATCGATCTCAAATACAGTCCAATTAATTCATTTCAATCAAATTGATTTATCGTGATAAGGTGCAATGGGAGCCAAAAGCAAAATGCCTTATAACTAAAATTGTAAATATCATCCCACGACGAGACAAGAAGGCTCGCAAAGTATCTAACTCTACATGCCCTAACTTCACAAACTCTACAATCTACACCTTAGTCAAAATATGACCCTAAGAATTTTGATGCTCATCAGTGAGTGAGTCAGTGACGAAATCGGGTTTTTTTTTAGTTCTAGATATCTAATGAAATCGAAAGTAAAAGATCTATGTAATTGAAACTTTTTATGTTTAATAAGTTTACTGTTGACATCATATCTTGAGAATTTTGTTTATCTAGTATAATCCAAACTCAAGGTATGAGCGTTCAAAAAAAGACGAAGCGCTTCACTTGGGTCGTCTTATCGTCAGATTTAAAATTGTTGTTAGGCTTGTAAATAAATAAATAAATATTGCAGGACATTCCACACATCGCCAGCCCCAAGCTAAGTAACTAGGCTTGTGCTAGACAACGGATATACTACCTACTTTTCTTTTGTAAATATATACTTATAATACATAGAAACAACCAGACCACCGACAAATATCTAAGTATAAATACTTGTCTGAGGCGCGAATCGAACCCGCAACCCTGTGTTTGGCAGTCTGGCTTGGTCACCATTGTGCCAATTGGGTCGTCAAATAATCGTAATAAAATGAAATAATTAGCTTTTGCTATAGTTTAACACCAAAATGTGAGATGTGTACACCTTGTGATTTCTAACATAAAAAAGTAGACGTGTTTTGACTTTAGAAACGACAAGGAATTTTTGTCATGTTATTAATCCAAAATATATTTTAAAAGTAAAAACCCTTACCTATTACGTCTTAGAGTTAACTGTAACAATGGGAAAACTAATAGGTTTATAAGTACATAGGTTGTAAGCCTTTCCGCTGTTACATATTTCAGTTTCCGTTTTCAATTCCTGTACAAAAACTTTGATCAATGTAACATTTGACATTTGCTTTTGGCTCTTAACCTGAACTATAGTATTTAGAATAGGTCAAGTAAACGCGATACGATCTAGTTTCGTTGGCATTAAGTTGTACAGATACATATAGATTATTCAATAAACAGGGCAAGTTTACTATCGGTTGCTGATAAACTATGTAACCTATAGTAACTGGTGGCTATCTTGACCGGCCAATCGATAGCTACCCTCGTAAACCTGGCTTTACTTAGAGTAGGTACCTACCTCTAGTAAGTAGTTAATAGTTTACGTTATCTTAACTAAACTTCTCCTTTAATTGGTAAAGTTATTGCTATCACGCCTTCAAACTTCATTTTCTAGTTATGAAACGCGCGTGTGTGTGTCTCTATGTGGCATCGTAGCTCCCGAACGGATAAACCGATTTCAATTTAGTTTTTTTGCTTGAAAGGTGAATTAGTCCGGAGTG
Organism: Idaea straminata; assembly: GCA_951213275.1. Classification (NCBI taxonomy): domain Eukaryota; kingdom Metazoa; phylum Arthropoda; class Insecta; order Lepidoptera; family Geometridae; genus Idaea; species Idaea straminata. The sequence continues at coordinate 15,524,962 of OX577849.1, forward strand.
TTCTTAGCTATGTTTGATCGAAATCGGTTCAGTCGTTTGAAAGTTATGAGGGATAAAAGTCAGGATTAAAAACCGAATGTAAGTAGATATGCTCGAGTGGGGTATCAAATAAAAGAGCATAACATTACAAATAGATAATTAAAAAGTCCCTCCCTACAAAAAAATGAAATAAAAAATTAAATTTAAAATTTAAAAAACCCCCTTAAAATTTAAGAAAAGAAAAAAAAAGTATAAACTTAAAAACCTAAAATAAGCAAAAAAACTATGAAAAAAACGTACACAAAGAAAAAAATAACCCCGAAATTATGAGGGGTTATTTTTTTCTCTTTACCTAAAAAAACACCTTCATAAAATGATAATACATATTACAATGTCAACGAAAATGTTAAAATAAGTATTAAGAATTACAAGGGAAACTACTAAAAAACTAAATACTTACACAACTGGACTATCCAAATAAATGCTAAAACAAATATTGAAACGACTACTCTTACATTAAATTAAATTGACTTGAAAAAAAGAGCGGTCCCTCGACGCGACAATATTTAATCAAAACATTCAGATACGTAGGGTCATAATTTCGGGGTTATTTTTTTTCTATTTGTAGTGTTTTTTTTTTCATATTTTTTTTGCTTATTTTAGGCTTTTTACGTACATGCTTTTTTATTCTTTTGTATCGGGGGTTTTTTAATTTTTAATCGTTTTCCTATGACGTTAACACGTAAAATTATCGTTCGTAAACCGACTTTACAGACAACCATTTTTGCTGGCTTATAAACTTTTTGTTGGTACCTACCTTTTTTTATAAATCAAAACAGTATAAATCACTGAAATTAAAAATGTTTCGTCTACATAACATGTAATTAGCAGTAAGATACGAATTTAACTTATCAGTATAACTTATTTACAGCACTAGTGCGCTCATGGTAAAGTAAAACTCACGCGTGCGCAATGAGTTGGATTATGACCCTAAAGGTGGTTTTATAAGATCCACTTGATGAGCAACTGTGATGTGATAAAAAATATAATTCAAAGTATAATTAAGTTCTTGGAAATCAAGATAACTGTGAAAATGATCGCTGAATTAAAGTCGAAGATTCTCATCAAGTAATTTGAGTCCCGCACCTCAAGCGCGAGCGCCTCGCTCGGCTTCCAAACTCGATTTCATTAGAGGAAACAATTTACTAATTTTGTTAAAGAAGTATCCTGTTTTCGAGTACCTACCTACTCACTTCATTTAATTGTTATTACGAAATACTTTCCCCTTTAATTATAAACCAGTATTAATTAACCGTTGTAGTACACTCTTATTTGATTGGATACAAAATCAAAGGTAAATCCAATACCATCATATCCCTCTATAATACCATCATATAGACCACCACACAGAGGTATCATAGACTAGAGTAGCGAATACGTGCGTCTCTCGCTGAAAAAGGTACGAGTACGGAAATCATTCTACTTAAATAAAACTATTTTTGCCGCGCTTTTGTCACTGTCAACTATAGCTGTTGCGTATGAAGCAGCTCCCGCAAATATGACGACTTGCAGTGTTTTTTAGGTGCAAAAAAATATTGTGGACATCGAATTTAATAAAGGACGATATTACCATTTATTTGTGAGTGTTATTTTCAATCGTAATAAATAACGAAAATATGCTAAATATGGAGTGTTGATAATGGGGAGTTTTACATTATTATAATAATAGGTAATAAGTACATCACGATATAAGTGTGGTAAATTGATCTTTGCATAGAGGCGGTTTATGACGCGCGAGCGGTAGCGAGCGTGTTAAAGACGCCAAGATGCAAAGATCAATTCCACACGTATATCGTATGGAAAAACAATATATTTAAGTAAAGAAAAAACAAAAAATAAACAACTCAATTTTTTATCGTTTTCTAAGTCATTATCGCGTAAAATTTTCGTTCGTAAACCGACTTTAGAGACAACCATTTTTGCTAGCTAAAAAACTCTTTGGTACCTACCTTTTTATACATCAAAACAGTATAACCCAGATAAATTAAGAATGTTTCACCTACCTAACATGTAAATAGCAGTAAGATACGTATTTAACTTATCGGGATAACTTTATAGCACTAGGTTGGCAATGTAAAACGCACGCGTGCATAATATGTTGGATTATGAGCCTAAAAGCCGTTGAATAAGATCCACTTTATGAGCAACTGTGATAAAAAACCTATTATTAGGTACCTCTACCTACACAATGGGGTGTCTAAGAACTGCGTAATATCGAATCACTATTAAACACGATAGTGTATCTAAAGAACTAAGTACCTACATAAAATTGCAACACTAAAATCGGTCGATCGGAACCAATGTCTACGCGGAACTAAACCGCGAATGGAGCTGCGCGGGCGACGGGACGCATGCGCAGTATACGTTCCGTTTGTTTCATCAAAGGATACCGCCACGCGGGTCCTTTGACAAATGCCGAAACTAGTAATAAAAATTGTAATTGTTGTTGGAAAAAATTCCCGAACTTTAGGGTTAAATATTTTTTTATTTAAAACTAAAAAAAATCATTACTATCGTATTTCGTGATATCGTTTTTTTATTATATGTTTCACGGTATCTATAATGAGGTAGAATTACGCCCACGCCATTTCTTTACATATTGTATATGACATATTGTCCCTAAAGGCGTACTGTGGATGTCCATAGTCCGCAATAAAGCAAATTCATGTGACTTTACATCGCTACATTTCAAATATATTGTCAGCATGATCACAACAACAGAACTCAATGAGTTTCTTGTTTCTTCTCCTCATTAGATGACCCGAAGACACACACCCTAAGTCCAGTGTTGCGAACTCTACGTATTTTTACGTAGATCTACGTACTTTAGGTCTCTCCTGCAAACCTACGAACTTCAGTCCTAGATCTACGTATTTTCTATCAAGTTTCTAAACGTGTATAATTTCTTTTTCTTTCGCGAAAAAAAGGTTATAAACATTTCGTTTTATACTAAACGCACACTCACTTCGCCATTATTTTTAAATAAAAGTGAAACAAACTTGTCATTCCATAGAGCTGTGACTATTAAAACGAAACGTCAGCTCGTCTCATCAGCTCGCTTTATAAAAAAACTTAACCTAAAAATATTTCGATTGACGGAGTTACTGTTGTTTTGTTCTTTTGATATCTATTAAATTTCGATTCTTAAACACAACTGAGGAAATAAACATAAAAAAGAACTAGGTATGGTCCGTGCGCGGGTTAAATGCAGAATTAAAACACTCATTTTATTCCTCTTCATTTCATTCTGAAAAAAAAAACAAGGTAAAAAATCTGTCGCGTCGGGGGACCGCTTAATTAATCCTTAACAGTTTTTTTTATTAAGTATGTCCTTTTTCTAGTTCTTCCTGTAGTTATTCAACTTTAGTACAAGTAAGTATTTCATAGCTATTCAATATCAGAAGTACTTTTATCCCTCATAACTTTCAGACGGCTAAACCGATCCCAGACGCAAAAACGACGAACCACACCTCGTCGTTTTTGCGTCGGGGGTTAAAAACTACGTAAATCGTATATCAGTATAAATATAGATCGATCTCAGTATAAATATCTATATATCATCTATAGCAGAAGTTCACAAAGGTGTTCCTCAGGGAAGCATCTTGGGATACTCTTCATTATTTACATCAATGACTTCCCAGATGCTACTAAACACCCCATGGTTTTATTTGCTTACGACAGCACTGCAATATATGCATCGTACAATCTTTATTCGCAAATAAACGATTGATTGATTGATCAGTAATACGATATTCAAAAAAAAATCTACGACCATTTCTAATGGGATCTACGCATTTTTTAAAATTCGAGTTGGCAACACTGAAACCAGCCGAATAAAAAAGTTGACTAACATCGGTTAGTATTTTGTGAAAATACGATGTTGTAACAACTGGTTACGATTGGCCTAATGGAGGACAAGTGTCACGAGCACTCTATGACTACCTAGTAGGTTGGGATATTTACTCTTAAGTTTCTGAAATATGGGGTGTTATCGATAAAGTACTTAACTATACTTTCGAATGTTTGTAAAACAACATTTAGTCGAGTTTTCGTGAAATGTATCTCCTCTTCAATAACAATAGCACACGGAAACGTGTACGCCATCCGCCGTCCGTCTGTCACCGGCAGATGTCTTCTTTCCACTACGTATACTTCCATTTGATTCGGTCACGTGGACCTATCTCTACCTACGCATTACAGATTACGTTTAAAGAAAAAGACGCACCAACAACAAAACTATAACCTAACTTACACTTTGGAACTATCTCATTAAATGCTGTGTGACATTTCTGAATTAAAGAAGAAGGAAAGTTTCAAGGTCCAGATATGCTTTTATTTCAATGTATCACCCTGGCGCACATCTCTGTCGAGTTTAAAGCTTTTAGTCTTTATATGCAGACTTACACTTGCTGTAGCATTTAAAAATTAATATCCGTGCGCAAGTAGGATACTTATGAATTAAGATCGATATGGGAGCTGCATGAGTACATATTTCATCCATCTTTATAAACACATTTTACAAGTAAAAGTAAAGCGTCATTGGATAAATGATTTCGATGAGTTATCGTATGTATACTTACTGTCTCGTCATGCTGACGTTGCACTTTTAACTGAATTCATTTACCTTCATCATATTCTTGAGTTTGGATATTTTAGGATAATATTATCTCACATATTTATTGGCTTACTCATTTCACTGTAAACCTCGCGTTGGGTGTCTGGTTTTACTTCAATTTGTAATGAACCGTTATTAAAAGCGAATTAACTTTAATCTACACTAATTACACTAATCTTCTTTCTTTATACATATAGTTTTACTGTACGTGTTTACGCCACTGCAGTCCTCCTAAACGGCTGGACCGATTCGAATGCATTTTTTGTATGCGTTTTGGTGGCGCCCTGGGTCGTTTAGATTTAAAACAGCCTGGTTTTTTTTAAAATGCCAAAACGTTTGCCGGGGCAGCTAGTAATATTACAAAGATGAAATATTTTATGTTTGTTTTTAATACATAGGCTCCGGAACGACTAGGCTGATTTTGATAAACCTTGGTATGAGGATACATTGATTCATTAGGGGTAGGTATAGGTTTTTATTCTAATATTCCTGCGGGATCGTGACTGATACGGATAAAACCACGAGGTATTGTTATTGATATTAAACAATTTAATGTGAATGTCAGGAAAATTGTTTAAAAGCTTTTAATCCCGATGAAGTTTCTAAGATGTATTTTTTGCCGACTCACTAAACTTCTGTTATTTTATTTACGGGGCCTGAAATCTCACAAGTAATATAAGTAAATAAAAATAAAAAAATATTTGTTTTACTTTGCAGAGCCACAGAAATTGAAGTCTGCCAGAAAGACTTCTAAGAAAGTTCTCCTGAACTAAATGACTTTATAGGTACTATTTTACTTGCATTTTACATGAAAGTGTTTACCATGAAAGTTCATTAGCAAAATAACGGTTCAATAATTTTTAATTGAGGTAAACAGATACGGGAGGTAGAGACTGCGCTGATCGCATCGCTTGGTAAATTGTTGCCTTTTTTGGTATCGTTCAACTATCTCGTTATAGAGATCCGCCCTTCAGGAATTCCGCCCACCAGCCTTCTAGGAATATTGTTGTGTAATTTGACCACTGAAGGTTAGTTGAGGAATTGAAGTTCCAATTAAGATTGATAATTTGGCGGTCAGTTGACCGGAAGCGTGGTACGCTCAAATGTACTTATAAATATTAAATATATCTTAAATTATTGAAATTTTTGCAAAAGAAAGTTATCGGTATCGATAGTAAACTTATCGGCATAGAGATAGTATGTAGTAGATAGATGAGTATACGACTGAAGTCGTACCCATCCGTAACCCTAGCCCCGTAGCGTAGAGTGCGGGGAGGTGGTGTACGGGTCCGCGAGGGATATGGATATTCTTATCGATAAAACAATGATTTCTTTCACATTGTAAGGGTATTTCATGACCCCCTTAGATTGGTTCAGGTAGAGTCGTAGGTATGTCACATTTAAGGGCGCGTAGGATCAGAAAAGACCCCTTTTCAAATAGACGATTAAGTAACTTCCGCTACAGCTACAACACTATTTTTTTATTTAGAATGTATCTTTAAATATTTGAGTACTATGTCTTCCGAAAGGAAACATGATAGCATAAATTTTTCTCGATAGATTTCTTTTTTTAAACTGGGCTTATAAACATTATTTTAGGACATATCGTCAAAATTATAATGACTAGCAACACGAAACTCTCTTGGATAGATAGTCTTTACAGTAATCTAGTATCTGCTTCGCTATTTTGACAATCACTAAAGCTTTTTATTCATAAATAACAAAAACAGCAATCGCGCTGCTCGCCGCTATGCCGCTGCCCTAGCGCGCGCATAGTTAGTTCCACCTTGACCGTTGTTAACGTCGGAGATATATTTTATACAGGGTGGTTAGAGAAGTGACGTCCAAAAGTAAATTAGGTAACCGAGGGGTATCTGATTCGGGTTAGGGTACATCTCGCCCACGGAAAAACTAAAATTCTGTTCACTTCTCCGCCCACTCTGTATAAAAGTTAAATCCTATTTCCCTATGTGATATCACTTTTATCTCTACTATGTTATACAGGAATCTACCCCTTCGGTCGCATAAGAAACCGGAGAACCAATATAACGGAAACAAAAACGATCGAAACAGCGACATAATGGCAGGTAACTGTCAAAATGACAGAAGTCAGAGTGACAGCTGTCAAACTTAAAGCGGCTACTATCTCAGAAACTATTGATCCTAGGGTCATGGTCTCCTTACAAAAATGATAGATCTCATCGAGATCTTTGTTTCAGGTGACAGCTGTCAAACTTAAAACGGCTATATCTCAGAAACTATTGATCCTTGGTTGATGGTCTCTTTACAAGTGACAGCTGTCAAACTTAAAACGGCTATATCTCAGAAACTATTGATCCTAGGTTGATGGTCTCTTTACAGAAATGATAGATCTCATTGAGATCTTCATTTCAGGTGACAGCTGTCAAACTTGAAATGAACACCTGAAATGAAGATCTCGATGAGATCATCACAGATCGTACGAAGGGGATTTGGTAACTGGTTACGAAACTTCGGTTTCTTATGCGGCCGAAGGGGATGGTAATTTTCATACAACTATCCCTGAATAAAATGCAGTAATGAGGGATGGCCAATGACGTAACAAACTGCGGCACTAAAAATATGTATTATTTTTACAAATTTTATGTACTGTACTTTATTTAGAACATTTTCATAATATTTATAATAATTACACTTGCTCTCTTTGCCTCATACACAATTGTTTTGCCAGAGATAGATAGGTGGAAATTGCAGAAAACTACAAAATTGAGCTATTTTCTTAGATTTGCCATAATATTATGTTTGTTTCCATAATATACGTGTTTTTTTTTTGCTAAATCAACAGGTTCGATTCCTGGGTAGGGTAATGACTTTTCCAAAAATCTAATTATGCAGTTTCAGTTTTTGTCAAAATCAGTCTCGCAACTACTTCCAGCATATTTCGCCATCTCTTATAGTTTAGAATGTAGTCCAGAGGGCCCATGCAATAAATTCATCCTGTAGTATATATTGCATCTATAATCAAAATAAAAGATAGGGGGAAATGAGCGCCTGACACGTTAATGATTAATTATGCCAACCCTGGCATACGAAAGGAACTTCGTTCCAAACGTTCGATCGTTCGAAATGTGTCCCACAACACATTTCGTTTTTTTATTTAATTTTATTCATCTGAGCCAACCCTACGCGGTGCCTACGCCATCGGCCACCGCTCTTCGGGCATCGTCGGGTCAGCACAGCGACGGGCGGGGGCGGAAAGGGGAAAGGGGTGACCAAAATACCTACTGAGCTCGGGATATCGAGCCTTAATCGTTATTTTTTTGTTAATTGGTGATACAAAACTAGCGACCGCTGCAGGTGTTGTAAATAATCATGTTGTGTTATGTTATTTAAATATTCAAGACCAACTGAATAACTTTTAAGTTGACAAATAGACAAACTTTTAAGTCAGAGTTTTGAAATAATGAAAATGCATGTGACTTTAGTATCTGGCTCGCGGCCAAGATGCGGTTGTTTCAGACCCGTCCCGAGAGTTAAACGATTATAGGTCGATCGCAGACGCACTTTAAATTGGCCGATGAACAGCTGAAGCTGCCTTTCGCCGATGGCTAAAATTATTACTCAATTCATCAGAAATTTCGTTTTGTTTGTAGGTGAAATCTTTTACTACATTCTAGAATAATTTAACAACGAAAATTTCTTGATATTTATAAGTTAATTATAATTCCAGTAATTTGCGTCTTGAAATGACATGACAAAATGTTGGTGAAGATCTCACATACAAACTGTATAGCCAATTTGGTTAAAAACTACAATTTATCATACAAGAAATAGCAATATCAAATATAGTTGACAGGCATTTGGTGGTTGTTGGTAACCCACGACCTTAACACCGAGCTTCATTTGGCAGGAGCAAAATAAAAGCCAGATTATTGTAAAAAGTTAAAGATAAAAATGTAAAATTTCCTCTCGTACTATTTGTGACCCACTGTAACCTTTTTCTTAATATTTAATTCTGCCTAATCAATAAAATTTAATACTTTTTGGGGTAATTTGAAAGCATAACTATTAGGCCTTTAAAAATGATTTGGCCAAATAGGTATTTATAATCTACCTAAATTTTAGGTAAAATTATCACAATCAAGCATTTAGGACGTTGTCAATCACGTAAATTATTTTAAGAGAATATTTTTTGCTGAAAAATAGCTTTTATTTTGTTCAGGCCAGATTGTAGTCTGCGCAGCGTGTTTTACTTAAGCAGTATTTCAGTATTTTTCGTGTATTTGGATTTTCGTGTATTTCAAAAGAAGTGATGAAGATTATTTTACCTTCGCTTACTTTAACAAAAAATTTCAGTTAAAATGATTTCAAGGGTGACGATGAAAGATCATTTTAATAGTATAATTCCTTGAATTCATAAAAATAATCCATCCACGCACACCCTATGTATGTAAGTACTCAACACAAGTCACAACCGTGACAAGGACCGTTGCAAGTAAATCCAACATTGTCGACATTAAAAAGGTTAAGCCTCGAGGGATAAGGCTTACTTCTCTATTTGAGGAGGTAAGTCTAAACAGGAAAAAAGAAAAAGGGAGTTTACTATATCTGGTTATTATCTAGTCTTGTGTGGTGACAGAATAGTTTAAATTAATTTACAGCTTCCGCAACTTTACTATTTTAACGTACCTACCTTCGTGCCTAAGTAAACAACACAAGGAATACGAAAATGTGGAAAATAAAACAGTTGTTGCAAAATTTATTACTTAAAGTAACTAACCTAACCTAACCTTTTTTAAAAACGATATGAAAAAGCTAAAGTTTATTCAAGGGGTCATTGCTGCATCCTAAACTGAATATTTATTTTCTGACTGTACTAGATTTTTTTCTTATTGATAATCATACCTGTCCAGTGTTCACTACCTGCTCACCTATAGAAGGACGAATACAATGGCTTACGTCAGAGATCAGGTGATTTCAGAATGTTTGTCAATAAATTCCCTGGTGGCACTCAAAAAGAAAAGGGCAGGGAATTCCTGTTCAAAATTTCCAGTTTCAGAATCCCCTTATTCATTTATTAACATTGAATATTTTAAACGCTGGGAATAAACCTAGTTTCCAAACATTCACCTATTATTTCCACAACAGTGAGTGAGAACGGTAAAATTTTACACAGCATAATTCATTTTTATATCTTTTTCATTTCATTTATGATTTATAGCCGACTATAACTTTTCAAAAGAGCGGTTTACGTTTAAATGTCCATACGTAAATAATATATCTTCTATACTCATAATCAAGGAAGAAGTTTGTGCTTAAATGCCAATATAAAAGGGGCCTGACAATAAGCAGTTAAACACTGTCTGATTGTTCGCTTTTCCCTGTGTAACCTTTGCAATTTAAAACTGCTAAACCAATTGTAATTAGATTTTCACTATTTGATAGCTCTATTTTCAGTAATTGCCGTGGTATATTTTTCATCAAAATCCATCAAGTAGTACTTGAGTGACCGCATGTGTTACTGAAGTATTACTCGATACTTGATGCTATGTGCACAAGCTAATGTGGTATGACAGAGCCGATACTAACTAGGATAAAGCCGTGGGGCTCAGTTAGTAATTTATAGATAGGTATGTCTGACGTCATCGTACATATAAACAGTACAGATTGAAACCATCGTAAAGAAACTATGTTTTGGTTGTAAGATAGACGTGTAAACAAATACATACATGTTTCAGGTAAATGACATGGCAATTAAGATAACATAAATAGCTTCAATGTTTGTATTCGGTCTAGACTCGTGGTTCCAAATGTGTACCTATCATACCTATCAAGACTGAATTTAAACTCGCGTACCAAAAAACCCACAATTTTTTTAGAGTGGCTTAAGGCTTGAGTAGGTACTTACGTAAAGAATTAGGGAGATATTAATTTTTGGCCGGATAGTTAACGACATTTTAAGAAACTGATATAAATATTTTTTCACTTGAATTAGATTTATAAACGGACGGACGGAGCTAGTGTCCAAAAAAAACCTTGTAGAAAAAGTTTTAGTCAAAATTCAGTTGTTTTGTCCTAAGAATACAAAAGTGAACTTAATATTCTTAGATTTAGACAGCGTTGTAATATTTCCAAATACAAGTTAATTGCTTTACTTGTAGAAATAAATCTCTTACTATAAATAATCCTTATAAATTGTCAATTTGAAGAGTCGAGCGTCTCCCGACGACGAGCGACGAGCGTATATCACCGCGGGCTAACAAGTCGCGGTCCCGTGAGGCTGCCGGCGCAGCTGCCTGGAGGCAATCATCACAACCACCACCACCACCACCTCCGTCTCGAACAATCCAGTTAACATACATACGTACTTACACTTATATTTGTGGTAAATGTGCTCATATATAAAATACTTATACATCTACAGTAGAATGGCATCATACTCCGAATGGGGGAGCATCGAAATTTTAGTACATCTTCCCACAAACTCGTAATCGGGGGAAGAAGTTAAAGTTTCAGATAGTTCGTTAGTGCAAAATGTTGGTCCTTATTCTAAGTATTAACTCAAAACACTGTCACATTTTATATTTGATGGCTTTTGCCCGCGACTTCGTCCGCGAATAAGTCGAAAATAGTTCTAATGGGAGTTTTAATTGGTTTTAACTCTAATATATTTCTGTGGTTTTTAATATTACCAAAATCGGTAGGTTGGTTTAATTAAATATTCTTTTATATTTGTGTTTATTCAGTTTTTTTTCTATACTTATAATAAAGTTAAAGAGGACAAAAAGTCTGTACTAGGAAGCAAATTTCAAAAATGGGTCTAGGGGACCTTAATATGTATGCTTAGTTTTTAAATTTCATGTCTGTCTGTCAGATCGTTTGTTATACAATTACAAACACCTAAACCAATTGAAATCTGGTTTTCACTATTAGATAGCTCTTTTTTCGAGGAAGGTCGTGTTATACATTACATCGAAATTTAACTAGTAGAACCTGAGTAATCAACGAAAAACTACAACCGCTCGAGAAACCCCGGCCGCCCGCCCGTGACAACACGAACGCGTCCCAGACCAGCAAACACGAACGTCACAGATAACATAATAGTATAGCATACTTTTTATCCCGATATTCCCACGCGATCACGACTTATGCGGGTTAAACCGCGGTGCGCAGTTTGTTTTGAATATGAAATAATTCGTATATTTTATAACCAAAATGTTCTTGTTCCTTCTAGTCAGAGAGGAACTTCTAGTCCTTACCATTTCAAATTTCTAATTCTACGTCCCTATGAGGCCGTGTCCTAAAAGTGCAACCTTTTTTAAATAAAATCGGATTGAGCAACCTTAGAATACGAGTAAAATAGTTTATTTGAGACGATAAAAAATAAATTAAAATTTAAAAAACCGACTTCAAAACTACTTTTTGAGAGGTATATACATACATGGTGACCCGAAATGTATTATTTTTCACTTTTTAGTTTTTATTTCCAGGTTTTTTTTTAGTTTTTTTTTCAAGTTATTTTGAAGTCTGTTTTTTTATTTTAATTAATTATTTTATTTAACCATTTTTAGTGCTGCTGTCACTGAAAATTCTACTCCATGAGGCGAAAGTGACTATTTTTTCAAATTGCAACCTGTACTTAATCGTACCCCTCGTACTGCACTAAACGCGTCGACTCCAGCTACGAGTATAAGACAAAGTCTAGCATTATTCAGTCACCTTATAACTAATATAATATTATCTATTTTCTATGAAAGTCAAATATAAGTATTTATCTCTATGGGTAATAATTAATTTGTTTCTATTGAATTTCTAAGAAAATCTGTGAAATACAATATAAGAAGATAGGCCTGTCAAATTAACTTGAAATTGAAACGTGTCCTTCATTTATGCTTAAATCGTACCTACAAATCTTTATTTCCAGTGCTGTCTTTATTTAAATGGATTTAAATTTTCAAAGATATTTTGATTAAATTCTCTTTGACCCGAAAATTGTGTTCATATTCCTGTATTTGTCATTGAAATAGAACGATTCGTCTTCGAGATCAGAGAACAAATAGAAGACGTTTCTAACTGGATTTGTCTCTACTATTTTTAATATTTAAACAAAATCATTTTAGGAAGATTATGACTTAACTGATTTCGATCAAACCTGACTGAAACGACGTATGAGACTAAATTTCGAAGAGTAGGTTATTTCATTTTAATAAGATAGAACCGATCGATAGGGGTCAAACTTAGGGCGAAAGCAGCAGACTTGAAACCAGGCGATAATAGCTAAAGTATAATAAGAAATTGTTAAACAAATGTTGCTTTTTGTTTACCTTCAGATGATAGTCGTCAAGCTATCGATCGACCGTTTAGTCTGCTTTCTACCTTCACCCTTAAAGTCAGTAATTATATTATTATGATTCCTGTTTGCTCTCTGAGACATGGGAACAGGAAAAGGGAACAGACCGGAATGACCCTCTTTTGCATTGAAGAAAAACATTGTTATTATTATTGCTAATTGCTATAATAATTTAAAGTTACATAACATAACTAGGTAATTCTTATTCAAGTTGGTTACCGTCCTACTGAAATAAACTTTCTAATTTTCCTCGTTTAAATTACCTAAGTAAAGCAAATAAACGTTATCTTCAGTGAAATATGCGAGCAGGGAACATAACAGGCAATTCCGTGACACATCATATTTACTCGTACCTGCTTACTACAACATTACATATGCTAAGTAATGTGTTATTCTTGCTAATTACCTACTCCTTATCTTGAACTGAATTCTGTTAATATTATTTTTCATTACTCATACTCTGAAAGTAGGTCTAAAGATGCTTGAAGAGCGTGTAGAAAGAAAAACTTTCAGCCCTAGGGAAAATCGCTTTCACTGACAGCTGTCATGTCAAATTATGGCTTCGTGCGTCTTGTGCAATGTGCTTGTAGCCAGTATCAGTATCATTACGCATTAGGAACTTCAAAAACCTAACCTCCTTACTGTAGGTAACACCAAAGAATAAACATTATGGCTTTACACGGCTCATGCATACTGCCAGAGGTAGTATGGAGTCTCTCATTCACTCTCGTTATTATGAAGTTTTTTATGTATTATTCGTAATGAAAAGCACAGTGTTTACCTCGGGTAAAAGACTCATTAAGTCCCTCGAACTATTAGCGCCCTCGCTACGCTCGGGCGCCAAACTCCGTCTCGGGGCTCGATGAGTGACTTTCACACCTAGGGTAACAATGTACTATTCTTTACGCTATTGAAAAAATGGCTCTAGGTTTGTGTTGTAATTTGCTTAAATGCTATTTTCAGTTTTTGAATATTCATTTATTATTTTTTATAATTTCAAACGTGGACTTATCTTTTTAACTTGTGTTTTTACAGTTTCAATTGTCTTTTATTTCTGTTGTTTTGGTTTTGACATTATTAAGAAACGCATCCTTTTTACCACAGAAAAGACTTTTTCCTATACATAAAGTTGTTTCAATTGTTTATTGGACTAATTGGAGACCTCAGAAAATATCAATTAAGTTAGGCTGCCTGTCCGGATAGAAGCGGACCGGCGTTTCCAAGTACATTGTGCAATATGCGGACCCTGCACACGGAGTTTTTAAAAAGCACAATGTATGTGGAAATGAGGTGTATGACGGAAACGATAACGAATGTTTATAACACGATGTTTATACGTCACACGATGACAGATGAAGAAAATTAATATTGTATTTTACACAAATCAAAACAATAACAAACTATGTAATTCCTAGATAAGGTAATACTATAAAAACCCTGTTTCCTATCAATAAACAATGGATTAAGAACCGACAGTGAAAGTGTTATTTACTCCGCGACATCCTAATATTACAAAACGCTTCCGCTGCACCGCTGTTAAATTGTGAGAAGCTCTCGCTAAGAACCTTTATTGGTAATTTGGTAAAACAATACTAATCAATTGTTATCACAGTTTCCACTCGACAGTATGCAACCGTCCCATTAGAGAACACATTGAGTGCAGTCCACTTGGCGCTCCGCACTGCCACTTGCTAGCCGGTTGCCGCTTGCCACTGGCCATCTGCCAACTAAAGCGTTCACTTCATTATTGCACTTCCGGAAAACTAGGCTCAGATTCAACTACTAATTTAACCTAAACTTAGTTGAGGTTGTTACTTTTTGTTGAAATGATTAAATTTTTTCGTGTTCGTGCAAAACACCTAATTGTAAATATATTTTATTTAGTAAAAGGAATAAATGTTATAAATATTTTTTTGATGACTACTTAATATTATTGTGTGAGAAGTTTATCTTTTATATAGGTAAGGTTATACCTACAGGGTAAACAACTTTTCTTACACAGGTTTTTATAAATATATAAAAGAGGAACTTCCCACACAATAATATTAAATAGTCAGTCATCCAATCTCATTTTTTTTCTATAAAAAACTGATGGATTTGGATGTAAGGTAGGTACCACTTACCTAAATCTTAAGGCACTATTCAGTATTAAATTCAGAAAGGTAAACTGAAGATTTCAAGAGAAAAGAATGTAAAGTAGCACAAAGTCGTAACTTTGATACTAACTTCAACAATAAAAACACATTATCCAACAAATTATCACGTTATTTTCGTCTGTGATAATAAAAACTCCACAAAACAGACCCTTATGAATCCTAAAGCTATTTATTCAAGCAATAAAGCGCTGAAGTCGGGCATTCAGCATTTTGGAAAGAACTATATCTCATTTCACGGTGATTAAGCGGTGGCACGGCTTAAAGTGTTAAAACTACAAGCCATTGAAGCAGGGCGGAGCACGGCGGAGCGCCCAGTGCGAGTGGGGCGGTGAGAGAGGTTTAATTTACACAGTTTTATGCGATACAAAGGCTATAAAGAGGCATGGTTCCCGAACCGACACTGATTGCGATTGCTATTTTAATTAAAATCTAACAATCTGGTCATTTTCACAACATTAGTGTAAGGCCCACCGCTCTCTGATACGAATTCGTTTTTGATCGGCTATTGTTTTGTATTGATTTGAACGTAGGACTCCCGCACCGAATCACCGCGCCCCATAGAACTATGGAAGGTTTAGCAATCCTGTTTCTTCACATCGTGACGTTATAACGTTACATTTGATTTTTGTAAGTGACCCCTACTCTTACTCTAAAAATTAACGAAATTATACACAATTCATCGGTTGACTGTATTCTACATCTACAATTACAGCTATTTCCCTCAGTAAGCTTGCAGTGCGATGCTGTGACGCGATGCAATGCAACGGCCAACAAAGCCTTTTGAATTTTAAATTGAGAGCTGTACGTTCAAGTCGTATTTATTTGTCTGCACTTTCAGAATAATTAAAGCAAATATTTTATTGTATTTTTTTCTTTCTGATAGGTACATTTTTTTACACTTATTGAATTAAATTAATTTCATACAGTTTTCGAATAAAAGAATTCAACGGGATACTTTAAAATATTTTTTTATAAAATACCTTGTAGTAACCCTTACTTAAAGTTACCCTCACATTAACGCCCTCATAATCCGTTTTAAGTCTACGGTAGTTTTAATACGCTTTCTTACAATCTATCATATTCACTAAAATAAATTCTTGTTGTATTTGGTTTGAATATCGTGTTTTGTCTGTCTGTCGGTTGATTGGTTGGTTGGTTGTCCTTTCATCGTCAATTGTCTCGTTTACCTCATTGATTAGTGTCAGTGTTCTGTCGATCCATGTGTCACTCAGTTAAATCAACAAGCTGTCGTGAAATAGGGAGGAAAATCCTCACTCGCTAGCCGACATTTTAGTTTGACAGGCGATCGATAGTTTGATATAGGTGTATCGTGCTGCAATTAGAATAATAATTACAATATTGTTCAACCTAAGCAACTATGATTGGGTTGTGGTGGCCAAATAACGGATAGAATACTAACAATGACATTCCTTGTCGGAAATTGGGGTCAAATTGTATTTTACAGTAGGTACATATCAAGGCTGAAATTATCCATGCCAATTTTTTAATTATTATTATTGTATATGAATTAAAGAATTTGGCGATTTATTCTGAAATTAATAGGTATAATGACTAAACATAAAATGCCATTATGTTAAAATGACTCAATATAAATTAAATAGTAAACATGACAATATTTTTTTTTTAATTGTATACTGTCAAAAGTAGTTCTACCGAAAATTAATTTAGGAAATCGACTCATAAAAATATAGACTATGATATTGTAATGTTTACCGAAATCAGATATAATCGCGTTTTAGCAACCACTCGACTCGAACGAAGTGTAATTCAATCGATTATATAATCTTATCACAATCAGCGCGCCACCTCGCGCCACCACCGCGCGGGTCGCACCGCCCGCTATCAAAGCATCAGGGCCTACATGTTAATGTTAATGTGAAAATACCTTAATTTTCAATGGTTCGCGTATACTAACCATGCCTAAAATAAGTTAACTTAAGTAATTCAATGTCTAGACAAAATAAGCCTGAACAGAGCTAGGTATACTCCTGAACATCTCAACCTCAAGGGCAAATAAAATTACTTTGTTTAATTACAATTTGGAAGCGACTTCACTTTCATTATTTTAGGCATAAAATCGTTTGTAATTTTCGAGCTTTTTGAGTTGGATCAAAAGTTTGTAAATTGAGATCTCACTTCAAGGTTGTTTGTTGGATATGTGAAGAAAATAATAATCAAGTACTTATTCATTTAAATTTAACTTTGATATTTCTAGAAAAATGTACCTATATTTTCACGAATAGCAAGACGGGTTGTTTTTATTCCGCGACTTAAAACAATTTTTTTTTTTACTATTATGTAGTAATTTTTTAATCTCTATTTCACATGACAAAAGTTACGATATTTTCTGAAAAAGTCTAAAATTAATAATAAAATGTTCAACTGTCAAATATCAAGTGAAATATTAGTTGAATAAAGCATAGTTTTGTATGAAAATGTTAGTTTAGCTGAAGACAATGCGTAGTATAACCACACTTTGGTATAACGTAGTATACTCGTCTCCATACGATATATTCGGTGATAGATACAACATTTTACAACTCTCATAGGTTTTTATTACGTGGTGTTCGAGTAATATAATATCATTTGAGTGCGGCGATGGCTTTGCGCTGATTACCATAATCGTAAAGCTGTGTCCTACTTCTTATATCATATAGAAAACTGTCTATGTTGGGGTTTTTTTACGAATATTGGTTTTTTGTTAGTCCGAAGCACTTCCGAGGTTTAAGTCGGTAAAAATACATATAAGTACGCTTCCGAAGAAATTATATTTCGATGTAAAGACATTCGATTAGACTTATGTAACCCGTGCTACAACTGCGATCAGAGGCGTTCCTAAGGTTGAGCCTATATCAGCTAAAATATTATTATTATAATCTAAGGGAAGTATCTAAATGTTCTGTAATGTTTCAGTTATTAGTTTAGGTCGATAAACGTAAAATGACATTAATTTTTAAACTTTCGCTTTCGTCTGAGTGAAATGGTGTTTTAACTTATTAAATGACGTGTCATATAAAATGGTGTAACTCAACGGAAGCAAACGAAAGAAACACCCAGTCTAATAACCGCGCACCGATTCCATGATGTTTTGCAGTTTTGTAAAATATTATCCGGATAATATTTTAATAAATAATAAGAAAATATTTTTAAAAACAAATAAAAACGTTGAAAAAAGTTGATAATGTTTTTATTTCGTTTAAAAACCATTCGATATTCTGATTCATGATGTTTTTCTTAATTGTAAGACTATGTTAATACCGCACAATAGTTTTACGTAAGAAAAATTAAGTGGTACACGGCTGCTCAGGATTCGAAACTCGAAGCCACTACGCCAACATAGCCATTAATAGGCCAACATGGCAAACAATGTACCCAAATACACATCAACAAACAAATCAATCGTCCGTAACATCGGAGATCTCCCGTTGATTCTCAATCACATTTTATGACTTCTCTCGAGCGACTCTCTTTAATCGCGAACCTAATTTCCTCTCGTTGCTGTGGCTTCAAATGACCGAGTTATTTTTCCGAATGCAAAGTAGGTAAATACGTTTAATATTTGGGGTAAAATCTACAGTAGATACCTAATACCTATCTAAACATAGGTGTAATGAATCGAGGACATTGTTGGAAACACAAAACAATTGAATACTTACAATATAAGTTGATACTGCTACTGCTAGTCGCCATAACAACTAGTTTAAAGCTGCACGATAATCGCGAGTTTAAATTACACCGTCGCGTGGATATCCTTTTTCCTTGAATCTATTTCCTAAAATGCTGGCTACTAGTGCTGGTTTACGCATTATGATGTACCTAATCAACTAGACTTTGTTATAGCTGAAGACACTCAAAACTTTGTGTCTGATTAGAAATAACAACACATACAAATAAAGCTTAATTTAAGTTTTTTCTTCATTTTGTAAACTAAATAATTAAGAAATGAGACTTAAGAAAAGAAAAGCAACAACCGCCTTATTTATCTCCAATCACCCAAAAAGCCCTCGGGATTAGTTTTTTAATAAGTGTAGTTATAAAACTAGAGAAATGTAAATGTCCGATCGAAATCCGACGCTCGCGAGTGTAAATGCAAAGCGTCCGGTAAACTTATGACACGCAATTTGTCCGAACAGAGTGTACTCTCGAAGTTTGTATGTTGTTCGTATTTGCTTTGTAATTTTATAGTTTAAATTCTACACGATATGCTGTCTGAACTTATGTGAGTTATATTGTATTAGAGTCCGCTTGTTAGGTATAACAACAACAAAGTGTTTATTATCCTTTATCTGGTTATCATACCTCGTATTCAGCAAACCTTGTTTTAAAACTTGGACTATATGGCGCTGTGTTGAATTTCCCGTTGTATCTATTTGCTAACACCCTCCTAGCGATTTTATATGGGTAAGCGTTTTTTTAATGATAGGTTCTCATGTGACCTCTATCATACCTACCTGATGGTTAGTGTCGATGCGGTCCAAGATGTAACATGCGCCCCTAGAAGATGTTTACTTGCGAATGGAAGAGTGAACATTTCCAAAATGTACACATAAGGAACAGGAGAGACGCAGGCACCTGATTCCACTGTTTTGATTGAAGCGTTTCGGAATAATTTAAAATGTATATAAAATCAGTTCAGATTCCGAATATTAATTGCCCTTTTCAAGCTTCAACGTCACAGGTCCACACTTCACGTCCATCCAACCAAGCTGAATTACAAATATTTAAAAAGAGCGTTTCATCTGTCGCTTCCATGTCAGTCTTTATATGTTTTCCTCTTTCCTTTAACATAAGTAGTTCAGAAGCCAACAGAAGGTAATAAAGCTGGAACGGTTTCAGAGACTCATAAACTTAGTCTTCGTTACGAAACGGACAAATCATACTTCGAACTTTATTTCTTTAATACTTGTCTTGGAATATTAATTGTTGGCACAATAGTCACTATGCCGGACTGCTAATCACAGTTCGATTCCCGCCTCAGACAAGTATTTATGCTTAGATATTTGTCTGTGGTCTGGTTGTTTCTATGTATTATAAGTATTTATTTACAAAAGAAAAGTATATAAGTATCTAGCACACATAACACAAGTCTAGTCACTTAGTTTGGGGCTAGATGGCGATGTGTGGAATGTCCTTCAATATTTATTATTAATAAAAAGCAAGTGGCGCGAACGTTGCGCGGACGTGTCTAAGGCAAACAATTAAGTTGTTTCAATCATTGTAACAACTTGTCTTAAAAAAGTTTACCTTAATAGACACTTGAATTGCTATTAAATTTTGTTAAGGAAAATCTTCTAGTGTTTTGTACACTGTCCAATATTTTTGAAGTTATACTTCTCAGGCGCGTTATGAAAATATGATGAGAGTGAAATTTTAGGTTGCGCGCGCATCTGTAACTCAAAAGTTACATGTAGAAGCTGCTTAACGCAAAAGTAAAACTGGTTGAAGCTGCGAGAATGAAATTTTACGATGCGCACGCATCACTGTAACTCTAAAGTAACGTGTTTGAAACTGCTCGCAAAAAAATATTAGACGGACAGATGGAAAGACAGACGGACGTATAAATTCTAGAAGTATAACTTCTCACGCGTGTACGTAAGTACACGCACCCATTTTTGTTTGTAGGAACCGCTGTGATCTTTGTTCCTTTTCCTATCTCATTTTTGAAGGGTGGCTAGTACGTTTTCTATCTGCAAAATGATTTGATAAACAGTCCACTTTGCGGATATTCCGGTGGGACAATCAGGTTTCCGAATCTCTTAAGTCAACTTCTACGATATCCACTGGAGGAGATGGCGTAGCCCTATCCGATACCCAATAATTAGGCTAGTTGCAGAGCAATAGAAACTCCCGAGCCACCTCCGCTCCCACCACCCTAAAACTAAATCTAGTCATGCTCTTCATTGCTAGCGGATACCCCACGGAGGACTGCTAAGGTCACCCTGAGGCTCACTTCACATAAGCCTGCCCGTGAAATGGCTTGTGTAAACACCTTTACATCTGCGCTCGGCTACGAAGCTCCTAGGGTAATAAACTGTGACATTAATTGTGATTATGTAGATTTTACAAGACCCTTTTAGAGCCCGACACCTTAGTGTTATGAGTTTAAGAGCTCAGAGTAAGACGATTAATTGCTAATCATTGTTACGTACACTTCACATTCGAAAGTTGGAGTTTGACTCAATGAGGGTAACAACTAATAGATCCGTCCATTTCATATATTTTAACAATATATGCCACGGTCGATTGGCTATTTTATTTACACGAGTTTTGGTGCAGTCAATGGCTGTCAAACGCTAAAACTATAGGCGCCACACTATTAAAGCCGCTATTTTATTGATCCAAATTTCTTGAAAGTCTGCTCGCTATATCTGTTTATAGAACCGATCCTTAAGGAGTTTATAAGGTATGAGTGTTTGAGTGTTGAAGTATTTCTTAACTCCGAGTTCACTTGTCACAACTTAGTAACTTAGGGAAAGTTTACAGTTGTATTTTACATCTCAGTGTCAAAAATGATAAATCGTTTCTCAAATAGTTAAATGAGTTTTGACGTGTAAAAGTCTTTGGAAACGCTCACAAGGTGAAGAATCCATTTATTAAGGAGAAGCGTGGGATCTTGCAGAAATCAAATTTAATGGATGCAAAAGACAATGTACCTAATCTTATAAAGGTTTGCTGCGGCTGCGGCCCTGATACTCGACAATTTGACATTTTCGATCTCATTTGGGCTACAATTTGAATCAAATAATTTGACTTGACACGGGTTGTATGTACACAAGTCTTGCAAATCTATATCTATCTGTCGAAGTGACTGGTAGGTACTTGGAACCAAAATCAAATGAATTCAATCTCACACGATAAGATCACTCTTATCGTGTGAGATTAAGTTCATCGTGAGATAATATATCTTACAATAACAAACTTTGGTAGGTAGGTACTGTCAGACATTTAATCATTGACATTTTATCATTTTTTTATAAATAGATATTGTAGAAATAAAGATACCTAAATATACTCCAATAGAGATATCATATCCTCTATCCGTCTCGATCCCCGACCCGATCTCCATGTCCAGTCAAAGGGGTTATAAGTTATGTCGTTTTGGCATTGTAAACGATAAGCAATTTTTTTTTTCAGATTTAGTATTTGTTTTGTTTGTATTAAATTGAGGTGACTTCTATTCCGAACTATCCATTTCTTTATTCAGCTGGCATCATTCGCATGAGATCACAATTAATCGTCTTATAGAAAACCGTTACGGTGCCGTTTTAATGTGATTTTAAAGCAAACCCAAGTTTTGACTACTTTGTCATATACTCTGATTTACTCTCTATATTTATAGATAGCTTTTGATATTTTAAGCAGTGAATAGGTTAAAATAGAGAGTCTTGGTGTCTTCGTGGCCGGTACATTTGAGAACTAGTTACACGTAATGCATGGTTTCCTCGCTACCGCTACCACGAGACGCTTCGAGCACGAGCTGGCTTTGTTCGCACATTTTAGCCTTTAACTATATTTATTTTCCAAAAATTCCGCCCACGCCTACCCGACGTTAAAACAATCGGGCGTATTCTACAATTTCTGAATCTATCTTTATATTATTTGTGAGTTGTGTAGGCGTTACTGAATTATAACTGATGTTAACTTTGAAAATAAGTTATTTTGTGGAGGCGTATGCTCTACTCCCACTCGAATTGTGGTTTGGATAGATTTAATTTAATTGATCTATTTAATTTACCGGTATACATTTTTGTTTCAATATTATTTGGGGAGATAGTTACAACGTTTTTAAGTCAATTACAGATAATCAATCATTTTCACTAATCTGTGGAACAATTAAATTCCGTTCGAATTATAAAATATGCATTTGATACCGATAGTAGGATACTATCGGTATCAAATGCATATTTTGTTGTCATTAGGGTTTTTCACAGTTAAAACCACGGGGAGCAGTTAGTCATTGCGTAGATATAAAACAAAAACAGGCATCAATTACCGAAGTGAGATGCGTAAGTATTTAAAACATAATGAAATCGTAAAGAGAATCACCAGATTATAATCGCGGGCGGAAACACTCGTTTTGCTACTTTAATTAAGAAATTCTTTGAGTCGAGGTACTGTTTATTTTAGTAAATATATACCGAGAGAGGAAACGTTGTTTGTTATGAAAAAAACGTTCGATAAACACGACGACGGACATTTTATATACATTTTAGTTAAAAACAGTAGAAATACTTATTCCAACTTGAAACTTTGTTTGTTTACTTAAACTTAAGTATCTAACCTGGTTTACAAAATGTTTGAATATCAAGTGAGATAACTACGAACACTAAGTTTTAAAAGAATTGTTTACAGAAAAACTTCGTTTAAAAATATAACGGTTTGTAGAACACAAAACAAACAACGTATCGACCAACAACGCCGCGTAACTTATGATTTTATGGGAATGTCGAGTTAAGAAGTGACCTTTGTTACTCCTGATGAATCAATCTATCAATTGTTGCAAAACTTTTTAATTGGCTTAAAACTTTCCCAGCGCAGCGCGAATTTCAAGCAAGCTCAAGTGTGGAGTTGAGGTTACAATAATAAACTATGTAGCTTTAACGCATCAAACGCATAACGGCAGACAGGAACAAATACAAATATTTAAACAAACCAAATATAATGCTCAAATCATTATACGATTTCATTTGAATAAAATCACAAAAACGCAGCCGTAAAGTTTACTACAATTTTGAAATTAATGCAATCATTCTACCGAAATCCCTACTGTTCTATTATTTGACATTAATGTTTAGGTATATTACGCAAAAATACGGTTCACGATTGACCGCCGCGCCCCCCCCCTCCCTCTATCGGTCCCCCTACGATAATAGCTCCTTTCTATGCAATCCGAAACAGTGACCGACTAATAGCTAGTTAGTTCTTAAATGATAGATACCTGGAAGTACAGTTTACTACACACTCGTCTCGTACCACAGTTAGGTAGGTAGTAGATACTAGGTACTAATCACTTCGTAATCGTGTTGCCTCTGTTTTTAATATGAAAGATAAGATAGAGAGACATTAGTTGCGCTTCGCCGCCTACTCGTCGATATACGTTATCCAACCATTTTGCCGGTTTAACTATGATATTATGTCACTTAATGTAAAATATCATTTCCAAGGAATTTTTACACAAGTATCATTGAATAACTTTCTACGTAAAATGTATGAAATTTTATTGAGGTGGTGAAACATGGCCTCTCGGCCTGCTTTCTCAAACAAAAAAATTCGTAGTACTGCTACGTCGTAGCGTATTTAGTAACAGCTACGAGCTACGAATGGAAAGTGGACCTCTACGAATGCTCAGATCAGATCAAAATTAATTGTAAAGGAAACAGTTTTTAAAATCCGACATATAAGCGTGTTCAAACAAGGCACACTTACGCTTTATAACACGCTTTTATTAGTTTCACCTGTATGTAACCGACTCCCATGGGCACTATTTTTTTATATATACATACATTACAAGATATTTATATAAAGAGATAAGATAACAGGTATTAAATAAATAAATATATCATTCCAAATGAATAAAGATTTTTGACTTTGACTATGAGATAGTTCACATCATTTTATTTAAACAGCTAATAAAATAGAAAAAGGGAGTTATTTATTGATAGGTATTTTGTTTTGGTTATAGTCTGAATAAATTAATAAAAGTTTAAATATAATGATGTACAATTTGTAATTGAAAAAAAAAATTGTAAATAATACTATCATCATCTGGCTACCTGTAACATAAAGGAGATGAGAGACATTACGGAAGAAGACTACGGTAACCTTTATTGATCCAAAATTCCAAACCCTTCAATTCGGGATTCTACAGATAAACGTGCGCCACTGCGTAAGCACTACACAGAGGATATACCCGAATTTAGCTCTTACGAGATACGTCAGGCTCTGAAAAGGCTCAAAAAGAATACAGCTCCAGGAGAAGATGGCATATCTGTTGAGTTATTAAAAGCCGGTGGCTCTGCGGTCATTAAAGAACTGAGGCTGCTGTTCAATGAGGTCCTTTTCACAGAAACAGTTCTCTCGGAGTGGACACGACGCTTAGTAGTACTTTTTCACAAAAAAGGGGACAACACTCTGCTGAAAACCTATATCACTACTAAGTTAAGTGTACAAAGTTTTCTCTAGGGTCATTACCACCAAACTTAGTCAAAGGCTCGACGAGTATCAACCCAGGGAACAAGCCGGTTTCCGGAAGGGGTTTGGAACGACTGACCACATTTTTACGCTGAGGCAAGTCATACAAAAAGCCGGAGAGTATAATAAACCACTGTATATGGGTTTCGTGGTCTACGAGAAGGCGTTCGACTCTGTGGAACACTGGGCAGTTACAGACTCTCTAAAAAGATGCCACATAAACGAGAGATACATCCAAATTCTTAGGAATTTGTTCAGGTACGCAACAATGACTATACAACTAAGAGAAAACACCAACCCAATCCCTATTCAGAAGGGTGTACGTCAAGGAGATATTATTTCACCAAAACTGTTTAACAATGCGTTGGAAGACATCTTTAAGACACTTGACTGGAACGGGAAAGGAGTGAATATGAACGGTGCGTTTCTGAATCATCTCCGATACGCAGACGATATAGTGATCGTATCTGAATCAGCGTCAGATCTACAGACAATGATAACGCAACTATATCACGCGTCGCTCAAAATAGGTCTGAAAATGAATATGGACAAGACGAAGGTCATGGCAACTGCTGATTCAGCCCCCATCCCCATTTTATTGGACGGCCACGAACTTGAGAAGGTGAAGGAGTATATGTACCTGGGACAACGGATTACTCTTGATAGAAACTCCATAGAGGCAGAAATCAGTCGTCGGATACAGTTGGCATGAGCAGCTTTTGGAAAGTTAAATATGGTATTTAAATCCAAAAAACTACCACAGTCTTTGAAAACAAAAGTGTTCAAGCTATGTGTCCTTCCGACAATGACGTACGCTTGCGAAACCTGGCCGCTGACCATAAAGCTGGTCCGCAGACTGAAAGTCACACAGAGAGCCATGGAACGCATTATGCTCGGAATATCTCGACGAGACAAAGTGCGCAACACCATCATTCGACAACGCACCAAAGTAATAGACGTAGGGTACCACGTCGCAAAAATAAAATGGGCGTGGGCTGGACATGTGTGTCGAAGGGGAGACGGAAGGTGGATCAAAGCTGTTCTCGAATGGAGACCAAGAATCGGGAAGAGAAGTGTGGGCAGACCACCAGCCAGATGGTCCGACGACATAAAAAGCTCATGCTGGGGCAGCGTGGTCCAGAAGGACCGGTGACAGAACGTTGTGGAGAGGCGTTGGAGAGGCATATGCCCTGCAGTGGGCTAGTACATGCTGCTGAAGAAGAAGAAGAAGAAGAAGAAATAATTTTAATAAAAATCATAGGTTAATAATAACAATTTTGTCAGTATTTAAACGTTATTTAATTTAAAAAAACTCATTACACGCTTTCATCGTTATAAGGTCGAGCCTCGAACCGCGCATTTCGCACTCATTTGATTACAAACAGTCCGTTATATTTTCGCTTGTTCATTTAACTTGTAGGTATACAGTTAATTTACTGGAAAATCTATCCATTTTATTGTTGTGTAGTTATTCATAAATACATGAAAAGTTTTGTTATTTAACCGTGAAAACGCTGTAAACAAACAATAGTAGAGATTACGTTGAAATGATTTCGCTGAAAGAGAATTCTTTTCAAAATATTTTATTTAATTTTTTGGTGGAATCTCTTTGATGTGTATGTAACATATAGAACATTTGAAAGAACAGATAGGTATCGGAGGTAGGTACTCGGTGCCTCCCTCCACTAATTGTTACATACACACAAATAGTATTTATATAAAGGTTTATCCCCACTTCTAATCCGAACCTATCCACTTGTTAAATTGCGATTTGCTTCCAGTTAACTTAGTAAGGCCTTCGTATACGATAAACTTTCTGTTTGTCGATAGGGTCATAAAGTGAGGCTCACAGGCCAGGGTTTGGACACTGACTGACTGCATAGAAATTAGCTAGATGTGAGTTTGTATGTGAATAAGTATTTTGAATCATCCTGCGATCACCGTCTACCGTCTTCGTCTGCTGCGTGCTCATGCGTGCGATACCTACTACATTGCTTGATTGAAATTATTGCATTTTATCCCACTAGCCACACAACCTCTCTTTCACAGTCACATACAACCCTATATGTAATTAGTTTCTCTCTTCGACACTTGTTCAATCTGATTAATACTTAATTTAGTACCGACATTGTTATGAATTGCCTATAACTGCACCGTGCGTGACATGGTTATATAAATGAGATATCAATTTAATGTTGTTCGCCACCGTTGGGATTCCATTCTCTTTTAGATTTGGTCTTTTAATTTTCTTTTAAATGAAAACCTGTTTTACTATTTTGCTATGAATATTTTTTTCCTTTGTCACTAATAAAAATAATAATTGTTATAAGTAGTTAAATGTATAAATTGTTCAATGATTTTACATCTCTCTTATTAATTACTAGCTGTGCCCCGCGGTTACATCCTCGTAAGTCCCGATTCCGTGGGAATATCGAAAAAAAATCCTATGTCCGTCTCCAGCTACCTCCCCACAAATTTTCAGTCAAATCGGTTCAGCCGTTCTCGAGTTATAAATAGTGTAACTAACAAGACTTACTTCTATATATTATGAATAGAGCTCAAAACATAGCTCGACATGGGAAGAACGCGCCCGGATAACTTCTAAACGAAATATCCGATTCGAATGAATTTAAAAATAATTTACTGAGAAATAAATAGTCTTGATGATGAAACTATTTTCGGATAAGGGTTAATACCGTGATGCTAATGCAACCAACCTAAGTTCTTACCTGCATTGTAATTGAATTTTAAACGCGGACTTTTTTGTAGACAATAATAAGGCCTACGAACTTGTAATACATTATTTTGCTTTATCATCAATAGTTTTCACAGTGCACGCTAAAACTGTTGTGGATTTTCTACCTTTGGTTACAATATTGCAATTATCTTACGGATCCCTAATTTTTTTTAAATAAGTTATAGCCTATGTTATTCCCTAAAAATGTACCTATCAATTAGTGAAAGAATTTTTGAAATCGGATGGAATGGTAGTCGATTGACTACTGGGAAACTATAGATACTAGGGCACCTGCCATAACAATATCCAACAAACAAGTAAAAATAGCAGGCGGAGACTTGCCAACTCTCAGACTGGACCACCCTAATTAGCTGAGTAAATTACAGCAAGGGAACGTAAGCGGCTAAAGGATGGAGAGGTCTCACTGGATTTTAAACCATCACTGGTAGGCCAAGCGAGCGTTTCTACTCTCGCGACTCTACTCTGGACGGGGGGTGAAAGCTAGCCAGAGGCGGGGGACCGCTTCCTCGTCAAAGTTCACTCCGACTAGCCAACTAAGACAAGCCGGAGATGAGGAACGGTGGCTTTCCCCTGGACCACTAGGGACCGCGGGGTCGCTACTCCCCGAGAACTCTCCTCAAGGCTTATTATTACAATTGCATTTAATAGATTGCTAATGGTAGTTTCCTAATTAAGTTTAAATTAGAATTACCATTTATTCTGATGTCTGAAGTCGTTTAGTAAAATCGACTTTAATCACGTTCATTTAATTGACAGAAATCTGAAACGAAACTAATCGAGAGCTTTCACCATTCATTTAGTTTTCACTCACCTGCGTCACTGAAAGCTGAAAAGCTTTCTAGAAGTCCGGTTTTATTTAGTCGAATAAAGTGCGCGGGTTTGAGGTGAAAACTCAGCGGATACTATCGCTGGTTTCTATCCATTCCGGAGTCGTGTTTAATTAATTACTTATACTAATTGGACTCTACCCACATTTTGTGCGAATATATTTAAAAAAACCTTAAAATATTGCCTCATTTAAAAAGTGATTTATTGTTAAAGTTTATTGGTGGATCTTAAAAATCATTTCAAACTCCAACTCAATTTTTTTATTCAATAGGTGCCATGCAGTGTATTACATCACTTTGAAACGTCTTAAAAATTAAGTTAGGATGTGTGCCTTCGGAACGCGCCCACCAATGAGAAGAAGGCACAAGAAACTCATTTTGGTTTTGGAACCACTGTGCGTGCACTGGCTGTTTAATTCGCCCAAATAGGTAGTTGTTATATTATTTTACTATTTACATGCATATTCGTATTCTGTTTAATATCTGGATATTGTTAGCCATAGTTTGGAATTAAATAAAAATCCCTACATATTTTGTAAACTTATTTTTCCTGTTAACTTGAACTATAAATCACAATTAATCAAGACAGTGACAAATCTGCTCTAATTGTTTCGGACGTTGAGTTTGCTTCGTAACAACGAAATAAAGGGATCTCTTCGTTAAAAATATTTTTTTTGTTTGTCGTCAAACCCTTTCTCAACAAAGGGCAGTTTTCTTTTTTTACGGTTTTTATTTGAGGCCGGAAGCGTTTTGTAATAACGAGTTTAGTTTGTAAAAGTCAAGGAAGGTCGTGGAATGTAAGCTTTTGCTAGTAGATATACGTATTTCAATTAAATAGATGCCTTCATTATATTGTACGATTCATTCTATTAAGGCGGATGTAGCTGTCAAACACAGACAACCTGTCGGCATTAGCAAAAATCGTTAACGATTGCATGAAAAATTGTTATTTTCATCAAAATGTTGTTTACAAATTGTAAGTGACATTTTTACCGACACTTTGGTAGGTATATTAGCGTTGTCGACTCTAGGGTGTCGTTTAATTACCTGATTGTAATCACCTAGGTCAAAATAGGTGTCTCCATTCAAACTAATATTTTGATATCCCCAAATTACCTGCAGATAAATTATTATATCAAACTCGAAATAAGTTAAGTTCCAAAAAAAGGTTTTGATACATCGGTTGCCAGTTATATATTAAAAGATAATAAAAGTATCTTTTCAAAGCTGTTAAAGAGCATTGAATGCAATAGGTTCATTTGCATGATATTTTATACAATATTGTAAGTGTAACTATTTGTTATAAATGTTTTACAGATGGACGCGCGTCTGTAAAATATGACAAAAAGCGAGATATAATAATAGCAACAGAGAGTTTCATAAATCTAGCAACATTATCTTTTGAAGATATAATAGATGGACAGAGTATAATGGAATGAAAGGTCTTCTTTACAAAATGACTGACCTTTGATCTTTTTAAATTCCGATCACATTGTTGTGACATTTCCGTGCTCGATCGTTACTTATTGCCTCATGTCTGAATATATCTTCTCTTAGCTGTCGTATATTGTATAGCGTTCTAGAGCTGATTGTGATCAACTATCGATCTGTGTAGATCCTATAAAACTTGCGACTCTACTAGGTTCCACTAAGTGGATCCATCTGAATCCACTAAGTGGATTGGAGGTCACTGTGATCAAGTACTGGTCTCATTGAAGCATGTACCACTTCAAGTTCATTAAAATACTTGAATTATTAGTTAGATAGTAGTATATAATAATAAATTCCAGTAAAATGATAAGGTATTCCAATCCGATTACTACCATCTTCGATCCAGGCATTAGTTGAAGTCTGCGTTAGATAATCTGTGGCAATACAGTAGTAACTAGCGAGGTAGCGAGCTGGATGTAGGTAGTAGCACTCCTCATTCAATTACAAGGCTCCTTTGAGATGTAACTCCTGTCTTGTCTGTCCTTTCATAATACAATTTGTTTAGTTAAGAGTTAAGGTAACTGTAGAGGTAGTGGTAGGTACCCACATGTAATTCCGTTGATATTATTACAGTTATTCTTATTGAATCACGTACTGGACCATGATTCGAACAACTAAGTAAATACTTCCAAGTGTTATTTCTCTTTTATTTCCACTTGTAAGTAAATTGGAGAGTAAACCTTAAACTCGTCCTATACATACCTATAGCTCACGAAGGCAATAAATAATATTATTTTTAACCTTTAGTCGTCCCATTATTTTTTTTGTATAGAGTTAATTGTGTTCTTAAATTAGAAGTAGAAAAGTGAGATAAGTTAAGAATGAAAATAATCCCGGTTGCCGGGTTACATTTTGGAGTCAGGTTTCGAATAATCCATTAATACGATAAGTTTCGTCAGCAAGAAAGCGTTTAATGTTTATTAAAGGATTTATTTATACTTATGCTTTAAACTTTAATACTTATGCTTCAAAACGACAAGGAATTATGTCTTTGAATCGACTTACTTATTTTTATTATACCTACTAGTCATCCAAAGAAAAAATATAACGCACAACAAATTACTTAGTGATAAAAGTGATTGTGCCTCTCAATTGAATGATTTTGTTTTCAGTCTTGCTTGACTAAAATATAAACTATAACAAGGATATAATGGTAAAATATTCCTTATAATTATAATGGACTTAATTATTTAGCCGTCGGTAGTCGCGTCGTACGTTTGACCGCAAAATTAGATTAAGTTATGAAAGCAAACCAGAAACTTATTAAAACAAAGTTAATTAACTAAGTAAATATAAAAGGAACCGTCGTAACAATAACAGAAGACGTTCTGAATTTCTTTTTTAAATACAAATTATGTATCTTAAACGTATTCTATTTTATTTATATTTGTTACAGGTTTATCGACGAGAGCACTCACACTGAATGATTCATCTACCAACTACAGGTAAATGTTTTTATTAAAAAACCATTCTGACAATGACTGACCATTAACTCCTGTACTTAATAGTGATTTCACAAACCGGAAGACAACACCGATAATCCGATAACTAGCTATATTTATAGAGTTGTTTCCTGTCATTGCGTTGTCATTCAGTGTCATGTTATTTCTAACAATAGTACAAGGTATTTCATCTATAGGTATTTCATTATGTACAATTATATTCCAATGTTTACTTATACGTTTTATTAAGGTTTTTAATCTTACGCTTTATCTAAAAATCGATGAGCGAATCGGGCTTAGTCCAAGTAGTCTCTGTATGTTTTTTGGGCTTGAATCCATTTATTCCCTATTTGTTCATCTATCATTACATAGTATAAAACAAAGTCACTTTCCGCTATCTGTCCCTGTATGCTTAGATCTTTAAAACGGATAAGTGATAAAGTGATTCAAGTGGAAGGTTTATATGTATAATACATGCATAATATAGCCGTGCAAAGACTAGAAATTTGAAAATGAATAGTGAATAATTGAAAACATCTACGAAAGAAAGAGCAACGAGGAAAAGAGTTGAGTATCATAAAAACATGTTGAAACATTGCACTAAAACAAATGTACTTTACAAAACTTTTAGTTAACTTTATATTATGTAAATAGTTTTTAAAACTCCAGTAGCTCTGAGCTTTGTACGATGATCCGCTGTACGACCGAAATAGTATGACGTCATACATCCTGCATCACCTGGGATCGCCCCGTTATTGCACAATATTCTTGTTAGAAACTAGGGCGCGCCTATAATGGATCTAATTATAGAAGAAAAAATGTGACGTGACACTTAAGGGGTTCCTGAAGCTAATGACCTACGGTTACCATAGAACTAAGTAGACATTCGTAATAATCAATCACAATAAGTTAAAGATCCTTTAAATAATAATAATTGTTGTTTCTAGGTTTTGAGCAAGTTTTTCGGTATTGTACAACAATATCGTAAAGCATATGTGTTGATTGTTAACGGTTAATGAAGTAAAATTAAATTATTTAGTTTATAATACTCGCGGTTAGATCTTGTAGTTGTCATTCAACGTGCGAAAATATATTAGATAGTAGATAGATAGATAGAAGGAAATACGTCTTTATTGACATCACACAATGATAGGCTGCGATCGAATCTGTAGCTTTAGGGTGAACTAAATACTCCCGGGTTTACTCTTCATAATATATTATATATTTGCAAATGTCTCTGGAGAATTCGTGAGTAAATGCTTGTTAACATGCAAATTGTGAACAACTCGTAGGTAGGAGTATATCGACAGGTCGAGAGAGGTCAAGCGTCGGTGAATCGAGGGTGATGACTTGGAGTTATAATGATTACATTTTAATTAACATCTACCTACAACTACATGTAGTATGTTGAGTAGTAGGTTAGTGTATTCACTAGCTGAGGAGGTTGAGTACCGACTCTAGGCTGAAGGGGCGCGCGCGCGGGCGGCGGAATCGAACATGGAATTCAGTGATCAGGAAATACTGCACTATACTTCACTTGGAAATTATCTGATATCAGTTTTTTTTATTTAGTTTGTTTCCAGACCTAAATGGATTTTTAGGGCCGCATCCAATCTCTAGAAAACTATATTTATGCGCGTATAGGCACCTCTGATATAAGTATTAAGAAAATAATAATTTTGCTTTCTTACCTTCGTTTATGCTTTAAATTATAAGCTGGTTTGCTCTAAAACCTACGAAATTTAAATTTTAAATTAAAAAAGAAGTGAAGATTATACATGTAAAATCCTACTATCACCCCGCAGCATTGCAATAATACCAACGTTGTATGTATTTGTATAAATTAACACTCAAATGATATGCAGGAGCATGTTGTTATCTGTGTTTATGTCAGAATGTACATTATTTTGATTGTCCACTCCTATATGAATGTGTGAATGTGAGTTTCACGATAAACCTGATTTAATTATATTACTCACCTAGAATATGTTTACCTACGTATCTATTAATTTTAGTTAATTACTTCTACTTACCTACCCGCCGCGCCGCCGCCGTGCCAATATATTTTATTTCGGTAAATATTTTTCACGATTTTACACGAATTGTATCTTGTAATGTAGTTAAAAATATAAAAGAAAGTGCATTATTCACGGTAAATACCACTTGTGTTGCATGCATGTGCATGCACCTGGCTTCGCTCGCATTTACTCGTAAAAACAGCAGCATCGTATATTTTTTACGACCAAGACTCAACATTATATCGCATGCGGAATTGTTGAGGTTGCGGACGTTGGTTTAAAAATAAACAAGTAGTTTTTTGTGAGACAGAACGAAGACAGCATTTTTATTCCTCTATCAAAGAAGGAAATTGTTTTTTTTTTCACGTTTATATATATTTCTTTTAATTAATTAATTTTATTTAAGCAACGGGCGATACCCAGCGATCGATATGGAGACTCACTTTAATTACGGAATCGTAAATCAACGAGTTTACTTTTTTTGACATATCATCTAAATAGTAACAATAAACAAATGTATCTTGTTACACAGAGGAAAGGTTAATCAGTCTTCTAACTAAGTAAGTAATACATTTCAATGAAGTTTTGGTTGATTATTATATTAAATAAAATTAATGACCAAATGAATTAGCGCCAATATATTTCGTGTGATACACGGTTACCACGGGACACGTACCTAAATACATCTATAATATTATAAAGCTTATTAGTTTGTTTGTTTGTTTGAACGCGCTAATCTCAGAAACTACTGGTTCGAATTGAAAAATCTTTATTGAGGAAGGCTATAGGCTACTTTTTGTCCCGATATTCCCACGGGATCGGGAGTTGCGCGTGTGAAACTGCGAAGCGCTGCTAGTTTTATATAAAACTACGAT
This sequence comes from Idaea straminata, assembly GCA_951213275.1. Classification (NCBI taxonomy): domain Eukaryota; kingdom Metazoa; phylum Arthropoda; class Insecta; order Lepidoptera; family Geometridae; genus Idaea; species Idaea straminata. Next base: position 15,559,724 of record OX577849.1, read on the forward strand.
TTTATAATAGCGATAAATGCAGATTTGTGCGTTTTGCAGTTCAAACCATTCGGTGGGTAACACCCAGCGATAGCATAGCTGCCCGACCGACGACCGACCGCTGTTGTTTACGATAACGTCAGATTGAATTCGTGAATTTATTGCTATTAATTAGTAAAACGAATGATGTTAATTGTATTTATTCATTATAAATCATTGATATTATTTATCTTGATCGATTCCATGTTAGGGTCAATTATCATTGTAATATGTATAAATATTTAACACATTTGTTATTTCGAGCTCGAGAGCCGCCCGGTTCACGAGATGTTAAAAAATGTTTTAAAATACAAATGAGAAACCTGGCCAATATTCCTTTCTAAATAACATAAACAGTGAAAATAACAATGTTATACTTATCAAAATGGAATATTTACGAGTAGGTAGCTAGCTAGCTATAGATAGGTGTAATTGTTCTAATTCGAAGCTCGTAATGTGCCTTCAGTTATTATAATCCACGTAGATAATATAAATAATTCCGTTTCGATGATCAGTATGATAAGTAAACCTGACAGACAGACGGACGGGTATGAAGAATACGTCTACTGGAATCTCGAGATTACATTCACGTCATGATTTTACTTATAGACTTAGGTAGTACCTACCTATTACATAATCTTAATATATCAAACATGTAAACATAGATAATATTACAACTCGCAATAAGTATTATATTTATGTTAGATGTACTTCTTCTTAGATTAAGTTTTTAATTTTTAATATATTTTGTGTTGCACAAATAAAGTGTTTATCTATCTATCTTAGACCAACTAGTCTGATATCTTTGGGTTCTGTCACATCTGCGGAGAAATAAATTACAATATCCTTTAGTGTAGAAATTGTTATAATCTTTTACTTTTTTTTTGTTTATTTAACTTTTTGATTTATCTCAATTTTTTTTTGAACATGCTTTTTAACAACTGGACCGATTTCGATAAAACTTGCTTAGTATAAGAATACATTAAAATTTGCGGAATGATATAGGCTACTTTGAATCCCAATATTCCCACAATTTTGGGAGCATAAAATACCGTCAAATGGATCGGTAGGTACAAGTAGGTACCTACGCATACCTACTGAAACTTATATCTGAGTTGACCCTCCGCCCTCCATACTCCACACTGTGTACTGCGGTTTGTTCAAATATTTAAACAATACCAACTCTAACATGGACGGCCTGGACCGATTGACATCTGTCTTCAGTTTGTACGTTTGTGTTAATACTATCCATACGATACGTTTAGTTCGGCTACAGACGAAACATTACTTATTGTGTGTAATTGTACAGGTACTATCAGGGAATAAAATTGCATAATCGATTATGCTTTTAGGTACTACTGACCTAGATGGACTGAGGAGATGGACCACGACTCACGTCCGGATCCAACACTTACGCTAGTTAAACCGCAAAACCCAGCTAGTAACGAATTAAAACGTCTATGTTTAAAAATCTTATGGGAAAATTAATTAATAATTGGCGGAAACAGCTGCTGTGCTGTTGTTTTGCTCTTTGTTCATTAAGAATTTATTTGGGATCACAGGGAGGCCGAAGCCAAACGATCGGGTAACTTGTATTGTAGAGCCACGCCTGACGCCACCCGGTCTTAACAAGTTATAAACAAATAATTTGCACCTCTTAACAGACCTTTGTAAGGAAATTAGAGATGACTTAAAAGGAATTAACCATTACATTTTTACCTTGATGTTAGAGAACAATTGTTTTACAAAGGACTTGTTGTCCGCAGACTTGAGACTTACAATCGGACTATATTTATTGATTGTTAGAGTAGGTACTAGTACGAGTATAACAAGAAAGTAAACGATTGTTTTATTTCAAATGTAACAGTTTATGAACTGTCGGTCGATCGTTCGTTGCAAAGCACTTGAAAACTCCTTACGGAAAGAACCGGTTATATGTACAGGAAGAGCGAGGAAACTTTCAAACATTTTGGTAAATGGCAGCATTTGATAGTGTTGCGCCTATATTTTTAACGTTTGGCAAAAACTTACGGCAATAAAATAGCGATTCAAAGCCTGTCAAAGTGTGAGACTTCCGCCCGAATACTGACACGCTACTTATCTTAAGTTTATGCTTCAATGGGATAGGAGCGTCTTAAAATTTAGAGGACCCCTAAATATTTAAGAGCTGTTTGAGTACTCGGGCATGAGTGTCCAAGTGTTTTTCCTCATTGGACTGTGCTATGTGCGGTGGAACGCAACGGAAACGTGACTGATACCGTTGCTACAGCCCAATCGCCGTAATTTGAACGACAATGTTTCGTTTACGATCTGGTTGCGTTTCACATTCGTTTCACATTGGGTTACGACTCGGTTGTCAAGAAATTCGTATCGCGCTAACTTTAAAACGCCAACCAAAGGTGAATCGAAACCATTTCGAAACCATTAGTGACGTTCCCTTAATATAATATAATAGGAAAACAACGTGAGGAAACCGACATGTCCTAGAACTCACCACGGTTCGAAGGCATGGGACATTCGCCAATAGTAGTATATGTAATAGTAGGCCACCCGTGAAGTCCCTGGAGGAGAGGAAGGAGCCCCTTGGCCAACCGTGAAGTCCCTGGAGGAGAGGAAGGAGCCCCTTGGCCAACCGTGAAGTCCCTGGAGGAGAGAAAGGAGCCCCTTGGCCAACTGTGAAGTCCCTGGAGGAGAGGAAGGAGCCCCTTGCCCTGCAATGGGCCAACTTTAAGTGTACTATGTTAATGAATAAAAAACAAATATAAAAGTAAATTATTACTTTATTTCTTCACATTAGTTTACTCGTATTTTAGATAAAAAGTAGAGGATATAATAAAAAATGGCAGGTGGACCGATGTTCCAGCCGTTATTTACATTATATTTTTTCAATATTCAACGGAGCCACTAGTTGTTTTATCTATACTAATATAATAAATCTGAAGTGTTTGTTAGTTTGTTTGAACGCGCTAATCTCAGGAACTACTGGTTCGAATTTTAGATATTTTGCAAGGCCCTATCGTACTACAAACGGCGTATGAGCGCCTGTCCAGCACGCGCGTGTCCCAGCTGCAGCTCAATGAGGGCGCTCTGCCCCCGGGCTGCACGAGGTGCTCTTCCGCTCGCGCCCTCGATCATGCTGCGCTCACGAGCTACCTCTTCTGCTGTCAGAGGCTTGTAGATGATGTTGACCCTGTGTGTTTAGTTTAGTTTTACGGGGCTGTTTCCGCACTTAGCCTCATTATTTGGGCCATTGTGCGTGTGAGAATATCCTACTTGTCACTCCAACCATCCCAGGTCCTTCCAGAAGGCTAGCAGCCTTTTCAGGTTGCTACAGGCCTCCGGAAGAGATGCCGGCAATTGAAGAGACCGAGCCCGTTGATCTGCCACGCTACTGCACTCCATTTTCCATTCTTTTTTATGCGCATCTTCAGTTGTGTGTGCAAGGTTATGCAGCACACAGCAAGCATTTGTAATGTTGGCATTTACTGGAGGGTAGTGCAACTTCCCGGTCAATCAACAGGCACCTGTGAAATTATGATATTAATGTAGATAAAAATGTTCTCACATAGTACCAAAAACAGATTTCATTCATGCAAATAAATACCTTGGTTTCGACATTTAAAGCATCGGAACGCAGAGTAGGAAGCATGTGAGGAGCCAGCTCCTCAATCAAGGCCTTCGGGAGAGTTTTGGAAAGCCTGAAGCGCTTCACGAATAGCCTTTCCGAGAGACCAAACGCATCGTTAGTTAGCTTGCACAGGCATTATTTTGCTTGGGTTGGGCCCGAGCTATGACCACATCGAGCTCGTGAGCCCTCTCCAGGAGATCCAGGTACATCATTTTAATAAAATAATTCATGAACACACAAACACATCCAAAAAACAACCTCAGAAAATATGCAAAAAGTACGTTTGTTTGAACTTTTCGTTTGACAGCAATTACGTTTCGTTTTCGTTTTGAGTTCGTCTCAACTTGCTGTCAAACGTTTAGCGCGATACCAAATGTGGAAAAAGTTTCACATTGGCTGCGGAATGGTTACGGAATGGTTTCGGATCGGTAGTGCGATTGCCCTGCTAATTATGTTAGGTCTCACGATACAATATATTATTTATTATATTAAGTTTTACTTATCAAAATAGTGCCGAAGATTGTCCACAACAAACTTCTTACATAACGTCGTCGTCCGCAATAGATAGCTAAAACAGAAACCCATACCTATATACCTGACTGCCTGCCATAACCATAACTATTTCATACTATAACCTATACGAAAAATATTACAGGTTCCCTAGAGATCGTCCATACTTACACAAGATTCCTTGCCGAACCTTTCTCATTACTGCATTGAAGGCGCTAACCTTCATATCTATATTCAGAACAAAATTACATAATCTTTTTACTACAAAATATGACCTTTACATTTTCTAGATGATTAAAAGTACAGCAACTTGAATCCTTGCTATTTAGGACGCTGTGTTAAAAGGAGTAGACATATTGATAAAGTCGTCACGCTGGACATGTTCGACTAAGCTGAGAGGGCGTTGGTAAAATAACCTGTAGGTACCTAATACCAGGCAGTAGATAATTTTAGAATAGAGATTGATATCGAAACCGACTCTTCATAGGTCTATAGAAGTATAATTGGAGGCGTGACAATAGGTTATTGTGTAGACACAATAGCTCTCGATGCCGAGATAGTGGCGAGCATAGTTCACACAGTGACCTGATTGATTCGACCTTAAAAAACTACTTAACTTTGCTGTGTATATTGTTATCTGAAGAGGTTTATTTTTGAAGGTTTTAAACTGTTGCTTTTAATTGTCTCACGCGAGTTTACACCGTTAGGGAGAGGCTAATATCTTAAAGATGTTGCAACAGTAGGTCTGTGACGTTTAGTACGCTTCACTCCTTTCATAGTAACTCCGCAAACATACATTAATTTTTTTGTGAAAATATATGAAGAAATGTGCAGTTCCAACATGCAAACACTTTACATTCTATATGGAAGTGGTTACGATCGGCCAGCAAGAGGACGACGAGTGATTTCAACTCTCACCGATACTACTTACTAGGAATATCTACTCAGAGTTTACCTTTACTAATTACAACCATTTAAAGTTTCCGTCCACTGACCGACATTTAAGTAAGAACTTATTTCATTATTGACTCGAGATGTTTATACAAAGTCGTATGCCGGTGCCGGTGTATCGGTAATAGTTGGCGTAGACCTTTACCCGTATTTGGGTGTAATTTAAAGTTTAAACTTTAAATTACTGATCAATATTCTCGAGTAATCGACTGAACCTAGCACGAAGCCTTATTTACTAAGTAGTTCCGGAACTTTAAGCCGCAACTATGAAAACTAGCTATCTACCTACTATATAAAGTAAGTACTTAGATACCTAACCTGCTCGGTCAATGTACAACATTGGCTATCCGTTCCCGTAAGACGGGTTAGTTCCTACAACCGTTAAACTGTACACGTACGTACGTGTCCCTGACTGAATAAACAGAGCGTTGTTAAACCGTAGGGGCCATTCTCCTGTGCAAATAACTTCGCATTTACACAGGTCCGTCGACGGAACCGTGCACAATGGGTGCGGTATTATGCGCTTTAATGCCAACATTGTTAAGGTAAATTGAAGTCTGGAAGCCACACTAATACGGGCTGGATATGAGGACTAGTTCGGAGCTGTATTATTCGAGGTCAAGCGAAATTGGTCAGGAGTATTCGTACAATTAAGTCCGGTTCCACCTCTTTCCCGTCGTCAGTCTAATTGCTGAGTACGTTGATGGGGTATAGAGTAGAGCTGTACGTGTGTTCCACGAGCTGGAATCATGTGGTCGCGCGTCGAAGCCATTTGGGAGAAGCAGCGCCGCCCGCCGGCGCCCGACGCCGCGGCCGCCGGGGAGAAACGGTCCGAAATAGTCCGAATTGCTTTCATGTTAACTGGGATAACACTAAATGGAGAACGTTTGAGTGTGCCCGCTCGAGTGCTGGATTGTTTCTAATTAGGGTTGTGGGCGTGGGATGGCGCATGTTAGGGCGACAACGGTAAACTGTCATGGCTATTTCTAAACTAATATCATAAAGAGGATATATTTGATTCTTTGTTTGTTTGTATTTTATAGGTTCCGAAACTACTTGACTGATTTTTATAAAACGAGGTTAGAAAATACATTGATTAATTGGAAGTGTTATAGACTACTTTTTATCTCTATATTCCCACGGGATCGGGAGTTATTCTAAAATAAAAATCGATGTTTATATCCTACCTCCGGATACATAATTTAGGTCTATGTTCCACACTATGTTAACCTCAAGCTTCATATAGTGTGTAACATAAACCCACCTACTAGTGTTTAAGAAGGTTACAGATCATTCTAAAACACTAGTGGCCCCACCCACTAGTGTTTTACCCTTACGACTTTAGGGCATTATCAAAACATAATATTTAACATTAAAACATATACATAAAAATAATATTTAGAATTATGTACTTATTTTAAACTTTATTTTATTTTTTACAGCTTGTTGGTAAGACTGTAGTTTCGACCACATGCGTAAGGAATAGAACCAGAGACTAAGGTTATTCGGAGCTGTCAAAATTAATTACGTAATCATGTAGGGTTGGCACAGGTGGATTATATTATTTTAAAAAATGTGTATCAGTGTCTTTTATTGTGAGATATTATTGTGACGCGGTGACAATGTAAATTGAATTTTGTTGAATAATCTTTAGTAATATTATAAAGCAGAAGAGTTTGTTTGTTTGTATACATGTATGTTTTTTTGAACTCAGGAGCTACGGGTTCGAATTGAAAAATTCTTTTTGTGTTGGATAGTCCATTTTTCGAGGAGGCTATAAGATATTTTATATTCCGATATTCCCACGGGATCGGGAGTTATCTATACTAATATTTCAAAGGTGAACAATTTGTTTGAACGCGCGAATCTCGGGAACTGCTGGTTCGAATTGAAAAAAATATTTATTGTTGGATAGTCCATTTTTCTAGAAAGGCTACTTTTTATTTTGATATTTCCACGGGATCGAGACTAACGCGGCTGAAACCGCGGGGCGCAGCTTGTAGGTGAATGATGAATGATGAACATAATACCTAAATCAAAAATTTTATGGCTTTCCGGGAAGCTTTACTGTCGAACCGAACGTTAAATAGATAAACGTTGACATACTAGAATTCACAAGTAGTATATTATACATATAAACTATGCTTTCCGTCGCGTCCAGTCACTATAACACAAGCCTAGTTGTTTGGACTGAAACACTCGCTCACTCACTCAATCGTTTCCACCCTTCCTTCGAAAGAAAGAAAATTATTTAAGTCTTCTATTCGTCACTCGTCATCATAACACAAGAATTGTCCACACTCACTCCCTCCCTACCTAAGATCAAACTATTATCACTATATTTAATTAAACATTAAAAAAACAAACACGCGACGCGTGACGTTTACCAGACGCATGCGAGTGTGACAGTGCTGAACTCGGGCACTGGCCGAGCCAGTATAGACCGGTTTCTCTCCGTACGTGACGGGCCGCCAGTGCTCACGCACGCACGCGCGTCACGCTTGTAGTAGTGTACTTATCACAGAGGCTTGTATGACACCTTAGTCTCTGATTCTAGTCTCTACTCATGTGGTTTCGACTATTATATTACAATCGCCCCCCCCCCCGCACCACTCTCCACCGCGGCCGCGTAGGTACTATATTTTATACGTAACATTACGTCCCGCCATTATTCATATAATTTTCTACTCGCTCAGGGGTCGGGACTCCATTATAGCGCATATAAACATTTTGTCTTTCACTTTACTATTGTGATTCAATCAACCGATGCGACCGACGATTTCTTCTAATGTTTCACGTCTAACGTTTAGTATTCATAAAAATATTCTTTGGTAAAGATAATAAACACTAGATATAGTTGGAAACAAAGTCAAAGTCGATCAAACTTCATTATTAGATTCATTAATAACAATTTCAAAACTCTACAGTGATCTTCCACTTTTATTGCCTGATTGTAGCGTATCTTTTAAATGGAACGGAATGGAATGGAACGAAAATGTTTCTTCTTGCAGGGTCGAAACAAAAACAAAATTAAAAATAAATAAAAATTACATTGAAAGTCCTAACTCACTGATATTACATCAAAGCACAGCTCAAACCGCCCGCTCCAGTCTTAGAGATATGAACTTTGGAGTGTGTGTTCTTTGTGAAGTGTAAGTATCCAATAAGAAAGGGTCTTTCGAAATTCAACCCCTTAGAGAAGGTGAAATGGCCGGTGAAGTTGCGGGCAGAAGGTATAATTAGAACCTACTACATACTACATAATGTCATTAATTAAAAATATGCGACATATTATTAAAAAAAGCTAAGGAGAGTATAATTGGCGTGTCAGACGAGGTCAGCGGTCGACGGTCAGTGGTCACCAACTCTCTGGCACCAGACTGTAAATGAGGGGTACATGTGCGCCGCGCCTTTATAACACTAATTTGTGCTGTTACTGTTTTTAATGGAGAATATTAAAATACTATAAATATAAATAAAATACTCATACACTAATACAATAATATACTGAAAAATATCTGTGACAAGTATGTCACAGATATTTTTCAGTTTTTTATCCAGAAGCTGATGCTTTTTGAAAGCCTTTTTTTATGTTATTTGCTACGAACAACGAACAAATTAAATAAAATGCACATTTTGCGAAATTATTATCCCAAAAAAATGTTAAAGTAAGATTTGTCTCATAATAGACTCGCTGAGTTAGAGATTTTCTTAGTAATATTGTGTGTTTACAACTTGTATACCCGGCAGACATACCTGCCAGGTAGCCCGGTACCTGGCAAAGAAAACGTCCGTACTGCAAGTGCGCTTGCGCGATTCTGAAGGAGACTGGAAGAAGGAACACTTTGAAAGAAAATATGAGCGCAAGATTTGATGTTGAAACTTTGTACGCACAGGAAATATATTTTCTCTCTACGCTCCTAGATCCGCGCTACAAAAAAACACTTTTCTACAATTCATTCCAAATTGAACAAGTTTGTCAGGAAATTTTGAGACAAGCTCTAAGAACATTTTTGGACGACGCTGATGACACCGACGACGATGAAACTGCTCCAAAAATCACGGCGTCCTTGACCTGACCTTACTGAAACTCATGATTTATTTTGGTCCTGTTTTGATGAAAAAGTTGAAAATAAAGAATTTTCCAAAAATCAGGCACCATCAAACGCACCCAAAAATTCCGCTGCAGCTGAGTTGGAGCACTATATAAATTCCGCCAGATCCAGAAGAGATACCAATCCCTTTAAGTGGTGGGCGGAAAATAAAGGACAATATCCTATTCTTCATACTCTAGCAGCCCACTACCTATCTTCGCCTAGCAGCTCAGTATACAGTGAACGACTTTTCTCAGAGGTTGGCAATATTTACTACGAAACAAAAAGAAGCCGATTAGATCCACACAGAGCCGAAAAACTGGCGTTTCTACAATGGTGTAGAAACGCCAGTTTTTCGGCTCTGTGTGGATCTAATCTCAAAGTTTATAAGGGGTAAATTATGGAATTTACCCCTTATAAACTTTGATTATTAATGATTGGTTGATTTATTTTTGATTATTGTTTCTTTAATAACAAATTCTTGTTCTGTTTTTGTCGATCATTAAACAACATATTTGATTTAAAAAAGTGTTATATTTTTATTCCCAACAAATTACCCGGCATGACCGGATACCCGGTGCTATTACCCGGTACCCGGCCGGATCCTAAAAAAGTGCCGGGTCCACCGGGTACCGGGCCCAAACCGGGTACCCGGTACATGTCTAGTTCGCAACCTTTTTAATTGTTTTATGATAATTGATAATTAAAAAACAATCAGGACAAGCGAGGTCGAGAGACCTCACGTCAGCCCTCGACGTGAACGGCGTGCGCGTCCAGCACCGTCCGGTGCCCGCTCGTGCCGCGGTAGCTACGGATACTGAGACGGTAATTGCCTTTTCTCACAGTTGCTCATAAAGTGGATCTTATTCAACGGCATTTAGGCTCATAATCCAACGTATTACCCACGCGTGCGTTTTACATCACCTTGACGCCACTAGTGTGTATAAAGTTATCCTGATAAATTGGTATCTTACTGCTAATTACATGTTAGGCAGATGAAACATTCTTAATTTATCTGGGCTATACTGTTTTGATGGATAAAAATAGGTAGGTTTACTCCAGCAAAAAATATTTGTTGTCATAAATTTTACTTAATTTTTTACCCGTAATATTCTGTTTTTAACCCCCGACTCAAAAACAATGGAAAATACCCTAAAAATATTGTATGTCAGACTAGGCTGTATAGGTTAAAAGTCTTTTGCCTGCCCTTTCGGAAGTATAATTAACAAAAAAATATTGCCTAAAAAAATTACACAAATATTTTGTTAACTTTTTATTATTTCAAGTTTTTTCTTTTATTCGCAACTGTGATAAAAAACGTCGTACGATACACGTGTGGTTTGATTATTCCATCTCGGCTTGATTAACGCAATAAACTGCCTCTATGCAATGATCAATTTCCCACACTTGTATCGCAATGTACTATTAGCTATCCATCGTTTAAGCAAATAACAAATCAATTATTTAAAATTATTCGTTACTATAATGAAGTAGTTTGTCTTGCAATGCCTGTAAGTTCTGTACGACCGACCTAGGTTCACTTAGTCAGCTAATGGCTTCAGGGCTTCAGGCCTCGGGCACACAAACACAAATTGATGTGTATTTCGGTAACAATACCTCTAGGATACATGATTGCCTATAAATGACTAACAATACAAGTATTTGGGATAGTTTAGATTGTTAACTAACAGAGTTGTGTTTGTACATCACAGTATAGTCAATGTTCATAATTGTACAGTTAATATAACCGCTAGTGGACGACATGACTCCGACCTCAACCGAAACTAATAGAAGCATAGACGATTCCAACAAAGCACTCTTACAATTGACTATGCGTTTTTTTAAGTGCTTTTTCATTTCGCACCTTCATTATGGTAAAATTCTGTGTATATTTATTTTGTTTAGAATGTACCTAGTGGTCTTTGTTTGATGCCGTAACAAACAGGTGCAAAAACTAACATTCGACGAAAATAAAATAAAATGTTATTAGTTCGGACACATTTCAATGTGTTCCACATATAGAACGTCTAGGTTTGATCGCTTGGTCGCGATCTTAATTTACTGCAAATAGATCCATTCTATATAGTAATTTAATAAATGGTTTGTTACGTACACTTACCAAATGTCTAGTTTAGTTAGACGTTCAATAAATGAGGTGTTGATCGCGTAATGTGCGTTATGCTCGAGTCATGGTTCATCTGCTGCGTCTTGTCGGTGATCTGTTAGGTACTCATATATCATATTTGGCTTGCTTTACTTACATCTATCTACCTATAACGTTACATTCTATTTATATCGACTCGACCATCATTATTAATACAACTAGAACTGATTTTCTTTCTGTGTTTTAATATTTTTGCTTCTAACAGAAATCCCTCACCGCAAAATAGTCAAAGATGTACACCAGTTAATTTTTACTTGGTTTCATCGGTTAATACAGTTCGCGGCTCTGAATACCGCTTACGAATAAAAACCTCATAAACCTGTAACACGCCGTATTTCACGTGAGAGTCACGGTGCGTACAATGCCACGCTGCACGCAGAACAGATGTATTCCACTTCATACCGGTTTTTTAAGTAAAAACCCTTATTATTCACTCGTAAGAAAACCGTAAAAGAATAGATGTTTCAGTAGAACGAAACCGAATCGAATGGGTTTTTATGCACTCAGATGCCTTTTCGCTCCTATTTTGTGAACTTCTTCTCTTCTATACTCTTCCAGCGAAGAATATAGAAATATATTGTTAATAATGATAACACTTAGCAACGGCAAATGTGTCCTTATTGAAACTGTATATAATTAAAACACAGACTTTGATATTGTAACGACTACAACAAGATTATACCGTTCTTCCGTCAAACAACAAGTGGTTAATATCGCAGTGTTTGTCAAATATATGTACGTGTACTGTACATACTAGGTAGGTATGGTATGTGTATGTATCTATGTTACACGCTCTATTGTCGTCGTCTACTCTCCTTTCATATTGCGAACGATGGTTCACATTTTTACATTGTCATCATATGTTGGATCTCTGTTCTTGCAGATTAATTAAAACAAAAAAATAATAATTTGGGGAAACGTAGGAGGTAAACGTTGCATTTGCCAGAAGAAGAAATAAATAATAATGAATTTATAGTCTTTAAAATTGAAAATGTTTTTCAAATCCAGGAAAAGCGTGCCCAAATCGTGAGAAATGCAACAGACCTATATTTTCTAAAATCTTAAAGATACGAGGACACGAGAGGTGTCGAAATGGCCGCATGGACCTACAGTATGGTATGATTTAAGAATTTTGAAAATTGGACTAGAACTTTTTGAAGAATTTAAAGATTTACGAAAATATCGAAAAAAAATGTACTTAAATAACTTTTTTCATAAGCGACTAATTTGAAAAAAGAAAAATACACCCAGAGGAGGTGAATTCCTTTATAGTTTGAGTACCCTCGGTCCCCAGTCGGGTGAACGGTGTGGTCGGTGGGGTGTATCAGCTTTTTTTTAAGGACATTTTTTTTAAATTATTGCTTCGCACGGCTTGTGCATTTAGCCAGTGTCAAGTTATATTTTGCATCAAATTATGACCCGATTTCTCATAAATCGGGCCTAAAGTGTTTCAAAACAGTCAAAGTCGTCATAGTCCGTCAAGTCAGGGGCTATAGTAAAGCAGTGGCAAGTTTACCATAACCTTAATAGCAATAGGCAACGAGAAAACTTCATGTATGACACTGATTTTTACTTTCACTAAACTTGTGCATTTGCACAGAACTAAATTGAATAACATTCCACCAGAATTATACAATTCAACTCGGGTTACAACTAAGTTTCATGACAATAAAACTGCAGCACGACATGTTGTTAACTCATTCCCGCCAAAACTCCCGATAAGGATATTTATGATCGGAAACGACAGCATGACATCAAACAGCAAATATCAAATTGACAGCAGTGAAATGACAGCAGATCTCAAATTGACAGGTTACAGTAGTAAAATTTAGAACGGCTGTATCTCAGAAACTATTGATCCTAGATTGATAATCTCTACAGAAGTGATAAACTGAAATAGCGATCTAGAAACGAAAAAAGACCTGAACCGCGACGTCAACATGTCAACATTATTAACTCCTTTTTACAGGACTAGAACATTTGAGGGCAGTTTTCGTTACCAGTCTACTTTGTGCTGGAACAATCTTCCACCACCACTGAGAAACCCAATGGCGAAAGCTACTTTCAAATTAAAATTGAAACAGATTTTATTAAATAGACAATCACTACACACTAAATAGGTAACAATACTGTTATAAAGACTTCGGACACTCAATTCAATTTCAATTTTTAAAATTTACACACACACACACATACCTACTTTACTTCTTGGGATAAGATTGGTTTTATATTAATCATAGATCTCTTTGTTGCATACCTACCTACTTTGGCTGAGGCGACTGCATATAATTAGATTGTTATACATACGTATTTTTTGTAAAATCATGGAAAGAGGTGCAACAGAATACTAGCGCTGTCCTTGTGCTGCAAGGACAGCATAAAGCTGAGTTGCATCTCGTTCAACAACCTTAAGTTAAAGTTTATAGTTTAATTTAGCTGTTATTATTTTAAATATTTAGTTTTAATTTTAATAATGTACTTAGTTTTGTTATTTTTATTATTTACAAACTTATTATATAGAAACTTGTTATTATTCTTAAGGGTTGTTGAATAAATCAGTTTTCTTTCTTTCTTTCTTTCATAAATCTCATCGAGATCTTCATTTCGGGTAACAGCTGTCAAACTTAAAACGGGTATTTCACAGAAACTTTTTATCCTAGACTAGCTGTTGCCCGCGACTTCGATCGCGATGTGGTTTTGGGTTATTTAGAATACCTAGCATTTTTCTGCATAGATACAATTTATCATTCGGTGTAAGTTATAAAAACAAAATAGGTAGTTACATTGTTTTTAAACTATATTATTAATTGATTTGGCAAAGGTAATTCTTATTCTAGGCTTACTCATACTACGAAAGTAGGTCTAAAGATGCCTGAAGAGCGTGTAGAAAGAAAAACTTTCGGCCCTAGGGAAAATCGGTTTCACTGACAGCTGTCATGTTAAATTATGGCTTCGCGCGGCTTGTGCAATGTGTTTGTAGCCAGTATCAGTATCATTACGCATTAGGGACTTCAAAAACCTAACCTCCTTGATTTAGGTAACACCGAAGAATAACAATTATGGCTTCGCACGGCTCATCCATACTGCCAGAGTTTAGTACATAATAGGTTTTTTCTTAGTAATCGAATTCAGGTAGATATATTTAGTTCAAGATATCTTATTTAATAAAATAAATGTAAAGATGAAAATGGTCAAAGCGACGTATGACCATGCTGCGCCTCTACCGGCGCCCTGTCAAGATGTTGCAGATGTGGCTTTATGTGACCGTGCGGTCAGTGTCGTTTCTTGAGTAAAAAATACTGGCGGGAAATGCTTGCATTTTGAATGATTTTAATTAGTATTATCTTTTGTTATTTTATTATGTTTTTGTGTTAAGTTTAATCTGGTTTTTCATTTATGATTGTGTATTTTGTGTAAATAACATTTTCTAGACAAACCGTGTTACAAAAACTGTAATTTAAATCTACGGACTTCCCGTCATCACTCAGTGTTGGATAAACTAATTTATAAAAATCTCTTCGGTTAGTACCGACGTATTTGAGTATTGAAAACATGTTGAAAACAAATAGCAAAAGCAAAAAATCTACATAAGGTCCCAACCTTGTAAGAGGATCAGGTAGTATGGAGTCTCTCATTCACTCTCGTTATTAGGAAGAATTTTATGTTTATTCGTAATGAAAAGCACAGTGTTTACCTCGGGTTTGTTTTGTTTGCCCAAGGTGTGAAAGTCACTCATTTAGTCCCTCGAAGTATTAGCGCCCTCGCTAGGCTCGGGCGCCAAACTCCGTCTCGGGACTCAATGAGTGACTTTCACACCTTGGGTAACAATGTACTATTTATGTTAATTTTTCACAAATAAAACATAATAAACAACAATATGATAAGCTAAAACTAAGTCCAATTTCTATTAGCACAAAATGTCCTATGAATCCCATTTTCTGAATTCTTGACCAAAATAACCAGTTTTTTTATTAGGTAGCTGGCAGGGCTACGTAATTTTGGGAAAAAAAATGATTTTTACAAATGACTATTACCTGTATATTTTTTAACCGACATCAAAAAAGGTGGACGTTCTCAATTCGTCACGTAAATATATATTTTTTTATGTATGTTCGCTGATTACTCGTAAACTCTTGGAGCGATTTGGATAATTCTTTTTTGTTTTTACTATCTAAGGTTTCCGCTACTTGAACTCATAATTCAAACTATAGCAGGAGAAAAGCGCGATAGAAGTGTAACATCGGAGGTCTTCGGTAAAGGAGATCGGTAATGTTATGTAGTAGTACCTCTTTGTATTAACCTCATTTTCAGTTTCACGTAGGTAGTATTAAATGCAAACTATTTGGTTTTATGTCAGCTGTCATCTTGAACGGAGGCATGTACTGCACCCCTACCATGACTTTTTGAAGAACTCGAAATAAAAGAAACCCTTTTTCGATCACTCTTTTGTCCGTTTGTCTGTCGGTGTGTCACTACCGATATTCTCAGAGACGGGTGGACCTAGTAAGTTGATTTTTAGGAAGTTTAATAGTGAATACTCAATATAGTATGTTTAATCGAATACGTAAAAAACCCGTGGTAAGGGTACTGTTCCCTTCTGACGTTCGATTACGTTTTACCAAGGAAAAATATTTCGATTTCTTATTTTTTAAATGTTTTTTTTATCAAATATCTTAATTATTGTATTAAAGTTAAATTAAAACATACCCTAAATGTTATTCTGATATATTCTGAACATATTCGTGTGGACCTTTTTAAAATCTGTTCTGTAGTTTATGAGATTACCTGGTTCAAACAAACAAACAGACAGACAAACAGACAAAAAGACAAACAGACAAAAATTGTAAAAAGTACCCTATCGTGTTCAGCTAACGATTTTAAGGCGACCTGTGTATTTTTTTTCTGGATATCTTACAATTACAGATTTTTTGATGTCTACAGATTTATTATATGTATAGATAGATGGTATCTTTACAGAAATGATACGTTTCATCGAGATCTTCTTCTAGTTTAATAATATAATTCTTTGGATAATTTATTTATAGAAGTTCCTGATATCGTCTATAAAAATGAGATCTACCTAGGTATGCCTTGGCAGACCCAGGCCGACCTCATTTTTTGAACATGTTTGTTTATGTTTTCATGATCGATTATAGTCACATGAGTACGAATACAACGTATAGTACCCCGATTTATTAAATTGTGATATTTACCTGTAGTTTCGCAGATATGCAACTTTTTAAGATTTGTCAAAAGTCAAAATTTCGTCGAATTTCAAAATAGTTTTACTTTTATTTTGAAAAAAAAAATGTTTACAGTATTGAATTAAGCTACAGTTTAAGCATTTTTACGAGGCAGGCGGATAAAAACTGTAGGCTGTCGGGGGTACCTTCCTTTCAATGCCTTGATACTTGCGCTTAGTGTAAGATCTGTAGATTTTTTTTAATTTATGTTTGATTGCTGATTGCTGTAGATGAACCTCTTAGAATTCATCAAATTAAACAGGAAATATGATATTACAAACAGATAGTATTCCAATACATCAATTACTAGCCAATTATACACAAAATAATAATATATTCAAATCACAATCTTGGCAACTCGTACTCTAAAAGTAGACAGACGGTACAGCCGTCAAATAAAAATACATAATCGAATTGAGGATTTACATTTAAGATTTATTTACATTTTAAGGTTCTGTAACAATAGGTACTTAAAATTATAAAGCTGAAGAGTTTGTTTGTTTGAACGCATCTCAGGAACTACTGGTTCAAATTGAATAAATATTTTTGTGTTGGATAGTCTATTTGTCGACTAGGGCTATAGGCTATTTTCGATATTCCTACGGGATCGGGAGTTACGCGGGTGAAACTGCGGAGCACTGCTAGTGCAATATAAAAACTGCTAAACAAAATTGAAATAGAAATGGTTTTTCCTCATTATCTGTTAGTTAATTTTCTTCTCTATACTAATTACTATATTATTGAGGAAAATTTGTAGGTTGGATGGGAAAATGCATTATTGCATCCTCCCGCCACCCTGAGGGGGAGGGGGCGACGGAGGTATGTGGGGCTGCCTTCGGCCTGAGGATGGTAGGCGGCCGGAGGCTTAGCCACTAAAAACCCATCAGTGTTTTGCCAACAGTCGAGGTCCGACGGAGTACAGGTATGCTTGCGCAGGACTTCTGTGACTCCATCGGCGACTTGTCCGGTGGGACCCAACTTCGAGCCAGTCGTTCCTTGCTCTTCCTACAGATAAACCGGGAAAAAATCCATTGAGAGGCGACGCGGAACACACGCCGCCGCCATCTCCGACTCATTGCTATGAGTGACGGTCTCCCCGAAGATCGCCACTCATTGTTCTTTACGGAGGAAGGCGATCATTGCGGATCCTCCTGCTCCTGTTACGCCTCCTGCGAGTTGGGAGGGATGATGTTGTTTCCCTCTCTCTTTCCGCTGTCTCCTTCTGCAACACAATTGATTCGCAGAAGGTTCTGACCGCCATCCACTTTCATGGCGCCAACAATAGCAGGCAGAGTGTAGGTATATACCTAGACTAGTATTGTAGATCCAGCTACAATGTATTAGGTATTGATTTAGTTCCAATGTATGTCATTAACAAATTATACTTAAATGTAATTTTGAAAACAGCAGGCTTCAGGAATCGTTAATTACATATTGTAAAGGAATAGGTATTCAGTAAATTTACTAATAGTGTTATTGAACAAAAGGAACCCGATACTAGATCATTAGCAGAATAAAGGGGACTTGTCGGAGTACATGCTGAAGGGAATCAAGTTTCGTCGTCTTTACATCCAAACAGTCGTTTTGAACCCGTACGAGTATCACGCTACGTAAAGTAGTAGATTCTTTCCCACCCACGGACGGATAGAAATTAATACATTTCTCCCATGCCCGGTATAGTCGTGCTTGAAGGAAGGGAATCAGTTATGTTTTCGTCATCTTTCCATCTAAGCAGTCGCATTCGTGCCGACGTAATATTTTATGATAATTTATTATTCGGAAAACATTTTATAATCAAGTTCTTAGAAGATCATGATAAACTCTGAGGGAATATTTTAAACAATAGTATAAGTGTGGTAAATTGATCATTTCATCGAGGCGGTTTATGACGCGAGCGGAACGCGAGCGCGTTTGAGAAGCCGAGATTAAATGATCAATCCACACGTGTATCGTACGACGATTTTTATCACAATTGTGAATAAAAGAAAAGACTTGAAAATAAAAGAAAATAATAATTATAATAATAATATAATAATAATAAATTTTATTTACCAAAAAGATTACAGCTTGTATTAGGTTACAATATTTTTGATTAGTAAATTTAAACTATCTTTAAAGTTAACTTTAAACTATATAAAAATAAATATTAAACTTAAGAGCGATCTTTAAACAATGTAATGATAAGTGCAACAAGCAAGAAGTAACAGCGGGTTCTGCACTAAGCAGAATGCTTGAATCGCATGAACCCAGAGTGAAATACTATTTAAAAATAAAATTATCATGTCTCGTTGAGTAAGAAAAAATAAACGGCCTTTTGTTGAGGAAGACAATAAAAAAATAAAATAAAAATAAACTAACAAATAAATAAACATAAATTCAATTTTATTACTAGGTATTCACTGGTTTGCAACAGGTATGTGAGAATGTGAGTGGGTGTGTGTGTGTGTATGTGTGTGTGTGTGTGTGTATGTGGGGTGTGTGTGTGTGTGGTATGTGTGTATTTGTTTGGGTGTTATACTGTCTAGTAATTACCATAGTCTAGAACTGAAAATCCTTACTGTCAATTTAGAGAAGTTGGTAAAAGGGATTCAGTCTGCGTGTAATTGAGGGAAAGAAGCCAATTTTCTACAATTTCTTTGACTTGCCTGGTTGTGCAAAATCTAATTTGTTTCAGTTTGTTGCAAGCAATATTATATAAATAAGGGGATAAGTACAGCGGTAGACGCTTTGAGAAAGTCTTTCGAACCCAAGGTATTTGTATTTTGAAAAGTCTACGTTTCACAAGACATTTATAGTCCTGAGAACAAAGAGTGGCTTTATGGGTGGCAGTTACAGTCCTTAGCACAAAGAGCTGCCGAACACTTAAAACACCACATTCCTTGTAAAGGCTCTCTGTTGGATAGCGGTATGGCTTCCTAAGCATCACCTTCAAAACTGCCCTTTGGGCTCGCTCAAGTACAATAATATTGGTTTTTGCTGAACCACCCCAAGCTTTAATGCAGTACATAATCAGAGATTGACAAAGAGTTTTGTACACCAATAGCAGTGTCTCTATATCAGCACACTGGCGTAAAGATTTCATTATGAAAATCGTTTTTCTTATTCGACTTGATAGAGTTACGATATGATTGGCGAATGAGAGTCTCTGATCAATTGTAACGCCCAGATATTTGATAGAGCCTACTCGGCTAATGCAGTGACAGTCACAGATTAATGGTGTAGATGAGTTAGAGGCCCTTTCTAAACAAGCCAAGGAATGCAATCTAAGACTCAATTGCTGAGGAGGGCTGGAAGCCTGGGTAACAAAAAATGTTAGATATTTAGTCTTTTCAATGTTTAGGGATAGCAGATTCTTATCAAGCCAGTTTGAAACCAGAGCTAGACCTTTCTCAGCAGCCCGGAAAACACCTTTCCAGCTGTTATCAGTGAACAGCAAAACGGTGTCATCTGCGTAGCAAATAACCTCCGCATTACTGAGTGGGACGTCGAACAGATCGCTTATGTACAAAAGAAATAGTGTTGGCCCGAGGACGCTACCTTGGGGGACTCCGAATTTAATGGGTAGCAAATCGCTCTTGACCTGGCCAACCTTTATACACTGTTCGCGGTCATTAAGGTAGCTTAGGAACCAATTGTAACAAAGACCCCTAATGCCCAAACTCTCCATTTTCCGAAGTAGGATTGGAACTGAAACGGTGTCGAATGCTTTGGCCAAATCAAGAAAAACGCCAATACAGCGGCTGTTTTGGTCCAAAGCAGTCGACACAACGTTGGTCAAATGCAGTACGGCATCTTCGGTGGATTTTCCCCGTTGAAAACCGTACTGACTCTTCGGAATAACAGCGTGCTTTTCTAGAAATTGTACCAATCTCATGTTAACTAGCTTTTCAAGTAGTTTAGCAAAAATTGAAAGCAATGAGATTGGACGATAATTTCCGGGATTAGACCTATCACCATCTTTGTGAAGTAATGTCACTGAAGCAGATTTCCAGCATTGTGGGAAAATGCCACACGACAAAACTTAAGTTAAAAATGTGAGTCAGGGGACCTACAATTTCATTTTTAATAGCCTTAATAAGTGACGAACTATAGGCATCAAGCCCCGGTGCGCTATTTGGTTTCAATTTACATATTAGCTCATTAACTTCTTTAGCATCTGTTGGAGCCATGAACATGGAGTCTGGTATAAGTTTAGCTGGCCTGTAGAATGCAGCGAGTTGTGACTCTGTGAATGACAATTTATTCAAAATTTTGTTTGCTAAATTGTGCCCAACCTGGGTAAAGTAATTATTACAAATATTCAAAGACGATTTAGGATCGCTAGCAAGTTTACAGAGTTCGTTTGGGTCTGAGTGATTTTTATTTAAGTGACATATCTGTTTAATGGTTTTCCAGAGATTCTTGGAGTTACCTTTGCTTTCTAAAAGTTGACTATTTTCGTATTGATATTTTAGTTTTTGCTGGAGGCTGGTAAGGAAATTCCTATACCGTCGATAAGTTATATTTATTGTTTTATTTAGAGGATTGCGTTTTGCGTCTAAGTGGAGCTTATCTCTGATTTTTTGACATTTAACTAATCCAGGAGTTATCCAGGGACAGATGGTGTAGCGGTTGCGGCTTATGCGTATATTTTCAGTATTATTAATAATTACTTGTTTCAGTACATTGTCAAATCGCGTCGAAGCCTCTTCAACGTCATAGCAGGATAGTATATTCGACCAATCGAAAGATCGAATCTCTGCAAGGAGAGCGTCTGTGTCAATTTTGGTACGAATTCTGTTTTTTGGCCGTGAAACTGCTTCCGACATCAGTCCCAAAAAGCAAATGTTATGGTCTGTTATAAATGACTTACAAACTACACCAATCGCGGGATCATATTTGCTTACGAAGAAGTGATCTAAGCAAGTTTGAGATTCTTCTCTAGTGGGACCTGTGATCGCTGGCAAAAGGTTGTGACTGGATAAGACGCACAAATAATCATTGCAGTCGCCACTTGGTTGATCCGCACATATGTCGATATTAATATCTCCTGTGAGTATAATTTTGTCGCTATTATTGAAACCAAGTAACAAAACATCTAACGACGATATAAAACGAGACGCATCTGAAAAACTTGGAGAACGATAGATACCCAATAAAAACATATTCCCATACAAATTGATTTTCAAACAATTACAGTCTTCGAGTTCCACTTCATTTACTATGGCGGACCATTTGTCTTTGATATAAGCGACCACACCTCCGTTTTGATTTATAAATTTTCTAGTCCGAAAAGTGTTATAGCCAGGTATAGTTTTAATAATAGTTTGCTCAGATAGCCAACATTCACTGAAAATTATGACATCAAAATCCAAATTTAAACGTCTGAAAGTAATCATGAACGAATCAAAGTTTTTAGTAAGGCTTCTTATATTCATAGAGAGGAACTTGAGAGTGTACTCAGAGGACAGAATGTCACCACAACTGTCGACACTATCGAGTGAAACACAATTAATTGCAATGGTTTCATCAATATCGTCTGCTATATCAACCATTTACATAAGAAAGTTAACCAATAAATAAATAAATAAAAACAGAGAAATGAAGTAATTGTGTTTCAATCTCGAATGACGATTTGATTCAGTTGCGGGGACCCTGTTTTTATAGCATAGTAATAATAATAATTGACATGGATGTGTGTTAGTATATTTAGTGAAAAATGTGTGTTGCAGTGTGTATTGAGTGTGTCGCAGTGTAGATGTGTGGAAATTATGTTTCCAGTGATATACCTCCATTTTAAAAGAAAAACAAACTAAGATAGATGTAATATTACTTCTTTGGAGCAACATTATTCTCAGTCGTATCCGGTCCAATTTTCTGATCAAGGTCAAACATTGATGAGATGGGTATAGCCGGTGCACCATCGGAGCGTCGGATGAGTATGAGACCGTTTTTTGCCCAGCAATAGCGAAAACTGTGTTCCTTAGCTCGAATCCGGGCAGCTTGAAATAACTGCCGATTAGACTTCGTTAGTCTCTCATTGCAGTATATCCTGTGCGGTTCACCATCAATAATTCCCTCAGATGTTAGGTTGCGCCTAGATTTTGCTGCGCCTACTATTTCATCCCGCTTGCGTCGCCTTAGGAGCTTCAATACGATGGGGCGTGGGAGTTTATTATGTGTATCAGCCTTGCCGCGCTGTTTGGGTCCCACACGGGTAACGTTGTCAATATCATCTTCGCTAAGGGTTACACCGAGTTTCTTAGTTGCGAGCATAACGACGTGACAAAGGTTTTCATTAGGGCCTTCTGGTAAGCCTATAATTTCAACTTCACTTCGAAGGCTGTCTTGCTCGTATTTGTTTACCAATTGGCAAAGGCTGTTTACAGTACTCCGTAGATCAGACACTTCACGATCCACTATTTCTAATTTCGTAGAGTGATCTTTTAAAGTGTTATTTAGCACCTGGTGATACGCCTTAACTTCGTCTTTTAATTCGATATTTTCTTGTTTTAAGTCCTTAACCTCTTTTCGCAACTGACGGACCTCCCCAATTAGTAACTCCAAATCACTCCTTGGCAAGCTCGTCTTTGTGTTACATTGTGGTCTGCTGCCCCTTTTTGTATTAACATTACAGTCTATTCTCGGTGGAGCCGCTCCTGCTCGTACAGGAGTAGAAGAGTTATCCCCCCTGGGTCGCGTGGAGGTACATGATGGGCACAGCCATGATGCTCGGTACTCGTTGTTGGTTTCATTAAACTGCTCCCTAGACATAGTAAGGCAAATTATGTCATAATGTTCCGAGCATTCCGAGCACTTCATATACAACTCGTCCTGAATCAAGCCCCCGCATGCGTTGCAGTTCAGATCCATCTTTCGCTTACTAGTAAGATACTAGCTCAGCAGGCCAGAAAGTGTAGCGTAAATTCGACTAGGGTTGTAACTGGACAGCTGGCTCAGCGGTAACTCCGTCGACTTCCAATCCGCCGACCGTGGTTCGAGTCACGCAAAGTACAGGTCTTTTTGTAAGCAAATTTTTCAGCTCTCACTCATTCCAAGTGGCCACCACCCAAAAACACAGTGTTTCTCGCTTCCGCCGCCCACCGGGAGGAGTCCACTCGTATAAAACTCACAAGAAGAAACGAGAATTGAAAATCAGAAAACCAGCCAATGAGAAACGCGGAATAAAATATCAGAAAAAATAAAGCTCAACAAAGGCCGACACGACCAACCGGGCCGGTGTCCGAGACGCATCAATAAGCATTATAAGAAAATATTTGGTGATAAGTCTATGTTTACAATTTTAAGGCAATATTTTGTTGTTAATTATACTCCCGAAAGGCCAGGCAAAAGACTTTTTACCTATACAGCTTCGTCTGACATACAATATTTTTCAGGATTTTTTCTATTTGTCGGGGGTTACAAACAGAATATAATGGTACGGAAAAAACTATATTTATGTAAAGAAAAAACAAAAAAAAAACAACTTTAAATTAAATTAAGACGTTATCACGTAAAATTATCGTTCGTAAACCGACTTGATAGACAACCTTTTTTGCTGGGGAAAACAATAAATTTTTTGGTACCTACATTTTTTTATCCATCAAAACAGTTACCCAGGTAAATTAAGAATGTTTCATCTACCTAACATGTAATTAGCAGTAAGATACCAATTTAACTTATTAGGATAATTTATTACACACTAGTGGCGTCGAGGTAATGCATAACGCACGCGTGTGTAATACGTTGGATTATGAGCCTAAAAGCGGTTGAATAAATCCACTTTATGAGCAACTGTGATAAAAAATAATGATTGTCGTTAGAACACGGGAAACATGAGTAATTGTTAGTTAGTAACGCATTCCTCTTGTAATGTGTTTACTGGCGGAAAACTTTTATATACTCAATATTCTGCCCTTGAGGTTAGCCCTTATTGGTTTTCTGAAAAAATAAAGATAGCATGGAGAAAGCACTGTTAGGATACCGTATTAAAAGGTGAAAGTAGACTTCCGGTCGGCCGATCGATAGCTGATAATATAAAGCTAGCCACACGACCCAATTTTGCACGGACGTTCTGTCATATATCAGCCGATTTATACGAAACCTTAATTAATTATACACTTAAATCATTATCATAAATCACTCCATGCATTCGTGAAAACTATTTGAAATTGCGTTAATTAGTTATTCGAGTTGATCGCGTTCTGAGAGACAGACCGAAATTGTGCGGCGCGGGGACTTGTTCTTACCACATGTCTAGAAGGAACGGAGTAAGCATCTACCTAGTTGAAAGCCGCAAGGACGGCACGAAGTTGCTCCTTTTTGCGTAAATTGTCTGAAGTAGGTATAAGCCCGCCCGAGCGACCTCTCGACCCCTCTGAAGTTAGCCACGGGTTGTGATTTACGTAGAGCCTGCGGTTTGTTTATTGCGGTACTTCACCAACTATTACTCTTCCTAAATCATTGTATAATTACATCATCATCAGCTTAATACAGATTGTTTATGTACTCGCTGCGTCCTTTGATTTTACTAATCCAATGAGACGATTCATATAAAATTGCCTTTTAGGGATCTTCTTCAACAAATAATAGTGTTCTTGAAGAGCTCTCGTCTCTTGTATCTCTCGTATGAGCGATTAAATCTTGCTTTATTGAACTAATTATAAACTATAAATGTGTTACCAAACATGCGGACACTGATGGATTGTTCGATGGGTATGCGAGTGTAGAGACCACGCTCACACCACACTGTGACCGTAACGTTGCACAAACAACACATCGATCTATAACTGCTGCCTATCTATAGCCGTAGCTTAGTCGATATATGGATCAATCAATCTTCGGAGCCACATTGTGTAAATGTCTCAACGAATTTTATTTATAAATCAATCTTTTTTATTTGATCACATTGTTTGTTACATAGATATCCAGGCAGATTTTAGTAGCTGTAATTATGGTGTAATTTAGTTTTTATAATACTAAATAATAATAAGCGAATAAAACAGTATAAACTTATGTCGCGCGTCGGAGCTGACACGCACCATTTATATTTATTTGTGACTAGCTGTCAAGGCAAACGGTGTTTTGCCATTTAACAAATGTATGTTTTTTTTAATCTGCTCTAGTAAATTTATTGGCCGTGTGTAACTGTAGACAGGCTTTTGTATAAGTTTACTATCCTAGAACTTCCCCGTAAACAATGTTTGATGTCTTATTATTTTGTGGTAACAAAATAATTTGGTATTTAATTAATTTGGTTTCCAGGGTATCCGACCCGAGATCGGCTGTTGCCGATATTACAACAAATACTAAAGAAAGAATAAAACAAATACATAACAACAGTTACAACAAAATACAAACAGTTTTTGATTTCTCTAACAGTTACGGATCGATACACCTGTGTAGAGCCATACTAACTATTATCTATTCTGTGACCATTCAAGACATCGTGAGACGCGATAATGCTGAAGGCTGAGAAAGCTCGAATATTTTATACTCGGCATAACTTTTAAACGAAATCTTCGATTCGAATGAATTAAAAAGGAATTTAGAAATAAATTCTCTTGATATGAAATATTATTTTCGGATAAGGGTTAATACCATGATGCTAATGCAACCAACCTTAGTTCTTACCTGTACTATAATTGTATTTTAAAACTAAAACCCTTTTATTGTGACTTAACTATAATAGATACGTATATTGCCTCGTTTTTTGTGGACAATAATAAGGCCTACAAACTTGTAATACATTATTTGGTTTTATCATCAATAGTTTTCACAGTGCACGCTAAAAAGTGTTGTGTGTTTTCTACCTTGGGTTACAATATTGCAATTATCTTACGGATCCCTAATTTTTAAATAATTTATTGCCTATGTTATTCCCTTATAATTTACATTTCTATTGGTGAAATATTTTTTTGAAATTGGTTATGTGGTTGCGGATATTACCCCCAACATACATACATACAAACTTGTTACTAACGTTACCTCTTTATAATATTAATAATATAAATATATAGATATAGATTATTATATCAGTATAGATCATTCCAGATATTTATCGGTAGTGTGTGAGATCTATTCAAATATTTGTAATATTGACCTTTGTGAGCGTGATCACTTAAAAAAAAACCTCCATGAGTTTCTTGTGCCTTCTTCTCATTGGTGGGCGCGTTCCGAAGGCACACATCCTAACTTAGTTTTTAAGACGATTTCAAGTGGTCTATATACAATTGTATTAAGCATCCCAAGAAATAAAAAAAATTGATTTGATTTGATTTGAGAGTTAATTGCATAACCATGTACCTAGTTTGTATTGTCTATTGTGGAAACACAGACGCCCCCCCTCGCGCCTATCGCCGCTCCCGCGCTCGTCAAATAGCCCGAATCATGCGCATCGTGAGAGGAAGAACCTTCACGCGTTTACTTCTGTAATGTATGTTTGACGTGGATCCATCTTCTCTAGTTACTTTGTTTCCACTTGATATTGGTACATCTTTATGTTCCTTATTTCATTAACTATCGTTTTACAAAAATAATCTATAATAATTTAGTACCGACTACAACCAAAGCAACGTGAAATAAGAATTTCATTGTGCCAGAAGAAGAAACTATTTCCTATAGCAATAGAACGGCGGAATGTCTTTATGATGTTGTCATTCACAAGATGGTGGTTTTGCTATAAGCACGTGTTGTTGTTGCTGGAAATGGCTGTTTAAAGCTCATTTGCCCTCGGATCTTATAGTTACTTATTGTCGTTAACCTCCAGTCGCAGATAGAATAATTAGTTCAACTGCATCGGCTACAATTAAATAATGTACGCTACGTAATGTTATTCATTGTTGTTGACATACATGAACGTTGAACGTCCAACGTCCATTTACAAACGTAGTTGATGGTACTGTCGAACAATACTAGATCATAATTATAAATACATGTAATGTGAATGGTGTGAGTGTAAGTTTAACGAGTTTAAGTAAGTAATGATTGTGCATTGGTGTGCCGCAGAACGGCCGTACTCCGCGCGGCACTACACACCGCCACACACCGCACCGTGGTGGTGGCGTGCTTCGCAATACGCAACCACGATTAACTACTAACTTCCTCGAGACTCGATAATCCCTTCAACACACAATCCACCCTCTGACTAAGTGATGTACTCCTCTACTCTAGCGATAGGTATTGTAGGTACCTATACTGTACAGTACCGAACGGAAACTTTGGTAGGTACTATGTTCCA
Organism: Idaea straminata; assembly: GCA_951213275.1. NCBI lineage: Eukaryota > Metazoa > Arthropoda > Insecta > Lepidoptera > Geometridae > Idaea > Idaea straminata. The sequence goes on from OX577849.1 coordinate 15,587,550, forward strand.
AGAACGAAGTCTCAGTGCAGTTCATGAAACGTCTCATTTAGCACCTCTTTGTTAAATTGGCTACATATTCTGTCGTTACATGCGTTACACGTTTTTTGCTAGTGACCCCCCCCTATACTGACCGATTTAAAAGAAGTTCTACGCCAAAAGCTTGCAACCCGCGCAGCAAGCGAAGTGCAACTTTTTTCGTCGTCTCGTCATCTCCAGTGGGATAGAGACCTATCCGATTTAAGGTACAGGAATGCTGAAATAAAATATGATGGCACGCGGCTGCTGCAATCGAGATCATAGCGAGTCAGCACTTTTGGCCGGTCTTCATTGCAACATGCTAGGTGCTTGTTCCTACAGCGACGTGACGTAACACGCATATTTTACCTTCTTTGTTCATCAACCGATTTTGATGAATCTTTTTCTGTTGGGAAGGGTCTACCTCAAGGGTGGTCCCATAAAAATGTCGTGAAGATCTGACGAGGATCTTAAAAGCATTTTAATTTCTATCAGCCGAAACGTCTTTTAGACGTCTTCCAAGAAAATTATTCACTAAAAGGCAAATAAAAACAATATAAAATTAAAAGAAAAACAACCTAAAAAAGTGAAAACATCGTCATTTCGGAGGTAAAACAAAGTTTCAGTTCGTCGTACGTGTGCTTTACCTCCGAAACGACGATGTTTTCATTAATAAAGCTCTATTTGACTTGGTAGTATTTTTGTGATAATCCGTAGTATTTAAGATTTTTATTTTTAACTTTTTAGTTTATTTTTGTTGATTTTTTACTTCATTTTTTAACTATGGACTTTTGCCCTTGCTTCCTTTATTATATAGGTAACAAATATTGTATCTGTTGTAAAACTAAGAGAACTTCTAAGAAAGTTGTCGGCAACAAACCTGTACCTAGTATTAAATAACGAATTTTCATGAAACGTTGAGTTATTGACGGAGTTCTGTTTTAGATAAAACATATCTAATTAAAAGAAACCACAACCTTTGACGAAATATTACCACATGAGTAAAATATTACATCACAATTTATAGTGAGATAATTTATTTACCATTACGCAAATAATTACATTCTATTTTTGATACATTCTAATTACCTGGAAACCGTTAATTTTAAATATAATCAGCTAATTTTAAAATATAATTTTCTTGTCGAAGTTAATTTATGTACAATCGACACTCAAAAGTCCACTAGTAGCATAACGATTACAATCCTGTACAGTTCTATTTTAAAGACATACAGACGCACTCCGTACTCAGTACAGTGCATCAATGCAATAGACACGTTGGTTGGTGCAGCGGGCGGCGCGGGCGGCGCGGGCGGCTTATGTTTGTGTGTAACGTCTATTAGAAGTAGGTCGTAAGTCGAATACTTGTTTATAGTATTACAGCTGTCCCGGCAAACGTTGTTTTGCCATATCTTCTTCATGTATACAGATATATATACCTACATCATGTACGCAGACATACGTCCGTATGTCTGTCTGTCCGTCCGTCCGTTAGATATAACCTTCTACACAATCCGTCAGAATTGTGTTAAAGATTCTAAAAGATGGGTTGGATTGGCTACTTTCGTCAGAATTGTGTAGAAGGTTCTAACAGAGAGGTAGAATTAGCTACATCTGTCAGTATTTGGCTAAGGCTTTGCCAAACAGAGCGCGCTATAGCGTAATAACGCGTTCTGTTTTTTAACAGATAGGTTGAATTAGTTACATCCGTCAGAATCTTACCTTCGTAAAGGAAAGTTTCTAGGTAATGTTTAACTCTAAATTGTTTCAACCTCAGAAAGCCAATTTTTCAATAAATAAAATTAAGTATAAAACTGTGATGCGCGCGCATCTTGAAATTTCACTCTCAAAGCTTCGACCTGTTTTATTTTAAAGCTGCAACATGTGGTTTTTGCTTTACAGATGCGAATGCGCGCGCATCTCAAAATTTCACTCTCATCATTTTATCACAACGCGCCTAACGAAGTATAACTATAACCACATGAGTTTTAATCATGTGGTATAACTTCAAAAATACATTAATATGTTAGGAATGCTGTAAATGACAATATAGTAGTCTATAAAAAGTAACTTTAGAAACACGCTAGAATTACTAAAATATAAATAAAAAGTAGCCTAGTCCCGATCCCGTGGGAATATCGGGATAAAAAGTAGCCTATGTGTTTATTCAAGTCTCCAGCTATCTACTTACATAGTTTCATCACAATCGGGTAGTTTTTGCGTAAAGGAGTCATCCCGTAAGTCCCGATCCCGTGGGAATATAGTAGCCTATACGTTAATCTAGGTATCCAGCTATCTACATACCGAGTTTCAACGCAATCGGTCCAGTAGTTTTTGCGTGAAGGAGTAACAAACATACACACACACACACACACAAACTTTCACATTTATAATATTAGTAGGAATTAAAATAGGAAAATTGGAAATCCCTGAAACACGTCATCATTTATTTACGATAAGAAGATGTAATTCTAATTTTCAAGTTTCTACCTTTAAAAAAAAACCTTCATACAAACTTTCACCCCCCATTTCCCCTCCTTAAAATAGGAATATTGAAAATTCCTGAAACACGTCATCATTTATTTACGATAAAAAGATATAATTCTAATTTTCAAGGTTCTCCCTTTAAAAAAAATCAAACCTTCATACAAACTTCCACCCCCCATTTGCCCCCCTTAGGGGTTGAATTTCGCAAAATCCCGTCTTAGTGAGCACCTACGTCATAAAAGAAACCCCCTTGCAAAATTTGAGACTTCTAGCACTTGTAGTTTCTGAGATTTCGTGATGAGTGAGTGAGTCAGTGATTTTCCCTTTTATATATATAGATAAAAGATTACCCATAAATAAATTATTGTAATAATACAAATATTCTCACTTCATAATAAAAAAAATCAAATAAGATTTGATCTTGTCTCTCAAAACGTAATACAATATTAATATTCTCAGAAAAAGCGCTCACATAATATAAATAAGTAGGTTATATATGAAACAAATACTGTCTTTGCTCTCAGCGCCATCTCAGCGAAGAGAACCGCGACTAATCAAATATTAGATACTACCAGCGCTCCGCAGTTTCACCCGCGTAGCTCCCGATCCCGTGGGAATATCAGGATAAAAAGTAGCCTATAGCCTTCCTCGATAAATGGACTATCCAACACAAAAATAATTTTTCAATTCGAACCAGTAGTTCCTGAGATTAGCGCGTTCAAACAAACAAACAAACTCTTCAGCTTTATAATATAAGTATAGAAGTATAGATGAACTTAACTTATTCTACTTAAAGCTTCACTCCTTGAAACTTAATAAAATACTAGAATAATCTAACTATAAGTTCGTGTAGAGCCTTGTTATACACCAAGTCGACACGATTTCGACGGGTACCTAATCTAACCCCTTTTATAGGTTAAAAAGGAGCTAGGCTTTTCTCAACTACTTCGGTAAGACCTGAGTAACTACACAGCTAAAAGCTCTCGTATTGCTTGCGTCACAATAAAAGCAGCTTACTTTTGAGAGAGCAATCGTTGTGTCAGAAACATATTATTTTAATTTGTGTTACACAAAAAAGATTTTCATAGTACATCTTCAATTATCCGAGTCCGATGTTCGCCTTCGGGAACCGCCCTAGTCATATTTCAGGTTAAATCCACCCGCCCACTACTCGTACGGCTAATTTGCTTAGACCCTGAATTTTACTAGAATCGACCCCACGAGGCCTGCCGTCGTTATTTTTAACATTCGACTCCAGTTGTCTGCAAATCGAATAGAATTTTTTGTAATTTTTTCGTGGTAACATAGTAATAACCTCCTGGAAGTCATAATATAATATTTCGGCTGTTTTCAAGAGGTTTTATTTTTAACCGACTTCAAAAAAATTAGGAGGTTCTCAATTTTGTGAGCGATACAGAGCGGCGTGCGTTATGGAGCGCGACACTGACAGTGGATGCTGGAACCGTTATTAGTCACTGCCAGGATATATAACTGAAACTACAAAACTCGCCTTTTGATAGCTTCGATTTATGCGATACTGAAAGGCAGAGAACAGACGAAATACTCGTAGCTTCAACACTGTGAAATTTAACACTAGATTGTTCTAAATTAGTAACATTCGGTATTGTAATTGTAACATACGGGCAGTCGGACATGGGTAATATGGCCATATTAACTTGACGTCCTGAACAATGCCATTGGACAGTGTAAGGCTTTTGTTTCCATTTTGATCTATGTATATCGGAATGGAAATAAAATACGATCATTTATTCTGAAATGGGTCAATTATCATTACTGGTGGATGGTTATAGGAATACCATTGTTTTATATTTGATAACAGGTAGTCAGTTGAGAAATTGACTTGTTAACTGGTCACCACTGCTGGTCAGATGTGTTTTAAGATTCAAAATGTTTTCAGAGGGCACCCCTTAACCTTAATTTCATGTGGTTTCAAAGGAACATTTTATTGTATGACCAATTTTTCAAAATAATTGTGAGATCGGAGTTATAGGTCATTAATGATAGGTGGTCGATTCACTTGCAAGATTTCTCCGTACACCACTAGGGAGTATTAACGCCTTAATAGAATCAGATATAGCCATTGTATAGCAATGAGTCATATATCAAATGATAGGTTATTTCAAAAGGGTATAATTAAATATATAACCTATACCTCGGTTTATGTATCATGCTTTTTATCAACCTGCTGTGTCACTAAATAGTATTAGGTAGTGATGACTAAATCACGACAACTATTTCTGATACAACTGAATACTTACTTAAGTACATTTATCGATCTCTAACTACGAAACCACTACTATTTCGAAAATATAGTCATACAATAAAATGTTTCTCTTAATACCGCCTTTTATTTTATATACGACTTGTTTTATGAGGAGGGCAACATCTGCTTCTAACCGAGTAACTGCATTGCACAAGGGAAGACATTAGTCTACCGAATCTAATAAGTAACATAAATGGCCCATAACTCAAAAATAAAAAATAAAATTAAAAGTCATCATACATTAAATCCTACTAATATTATAAATGTGAGAGTTTGTGTGTGTGTATGTTTGTTACTCCTTCACGCAAAAACTACTGGACCGATTGCGATGAAACTCGGTATGTATATAGCTGGAGACCTGGATTAACACATAGGCAACTTTTTATTTCGATATTCTTATGGAATCGGGAAATACGCAGGTGAAACTGCGGGGCGCAGCTAGTTATTTGATATATGGCTCATTGCTATACGATGGGTACATCTGATTCTATTCAGGCGTTAATACTCCCTAGTGGTGTACGGGAAACTTGCAAGTGAAACGACCACCTACCATTAATGACCTATAACTCCGAACTAATAACTATTTTGAAAAAGAGGTCATATAATAAAATATTCCTCTTGAAACCACCTTCCATTTGATATATGACTCGTTTCATAAGGAGAGCAACATCTGGTTCTAATAAAGCTTTTGCTTTGCACAAGGGAAGACCTCAGTCACCTATACCTACTACTAAGCATAAATGGCCTATAACTCTAAAAATAAAAATAATTTTTAAAAGTCTAATAATTTTTAATTTTTAAAAATATTTAATTATTTCTTTTGAAATAACCTATCATTTGATATATGACTCATTGCTTTACAATGGCTATATCTAATTATATTAAGGCGTTAATACTCCCTAGTGGTGTATGGAGAAAACTTGCATGTGAATCGACCACCTATCATTAATGACCTATAACTCCGATCTCACAACTATTTTGAAAAAGTGGTCATACAATAAAATGTTCCTCTTGAAACCACCTTTCATATATATGACTTGTTTCATAAGGCCTCCAGGCCCAAGCCTATACATTTTTTGTCATTCTCCTTTAAACAATCTCCTTTTGTCATTTTTTGACGTTGAGACTGAAATAACTTTTTTTTAAGCGAGTTTTTTTTCAAGCTTTTTTTTAAGAGGGAGGGAGTGATTCCTCCTCAGTTTGAGTACCCTCGGTCCTCATTCGGGTGAGCAGTGTGGTCGGAGAGGTGTACTTTCATCAGCTTTTTTGATACCCGGAAAAATACGTACTATCAATACAAGTCGTGTGGGATTAAAAGGCTCATACAGTCTTCCGTTCGGATAAGGACGGTTATGATCGAGGAGAAATGACAGATTTCAAATTGACAGGACACAGCTGTCGAACTTAGAATGGCTGTGTCTCAGAAAATATTTATCCTAGATAGATGGTCATTTTACAGAAGTGATACTTCTTCTTATTTAATAATTTCTGATTATTTATTTATAAAAGTTCGTAATATCGTCATAAAAAATGAGGTCGGCAATGGTGGTCGGTAACTTTTTAAGATTTCCCAAAAGTCAAAATTTTCTAAAATTTCGTCGATTTGGATTGAGAATTTCCCAAAAAGTTTTTTTATACTATAAAAAAAGGTTCTCAGTATTGAATTAAGCTACAGTTTGAGCCATATTCGGAGACAGGCGGATAAAACTATGTTGCCTGGAAGAGATCGCTTCGAGCGATAAGTCCGCCCTTTGTAATACTTAGACTTAAGCTTTGTTTTTATTTAATGTTATTTGAAATTGGTGTTTACAATAAAGAATTTATCTATCTATCTATCTATCTAGGCTGTCAGGGGTCCCTTACGCGCGAGGTCTGTCTACGCTCCGTGCACTTTGTAGTATTTTTGTCACATTTCATCGTGTGTTTTATTTCTAAATTGCATTTTCAATGCCTTTGATACTCGCACTTAGTGTAAGATCTGTAGATTTTGCAGTTAAATCCGAGCAGCAAATAAGGCTAGTTGAAGATGGCGATCGGTCCACGTATACGCATCTTCTCTGTCGACAAAGAAAGTGAAATAGGAAAATAATTGTGCCAATTTACAAATAACATCTTAAAATTGAGTACGAAACTCGGATAGAAAGCTAAATATGACATTAATAAGAACGCGCTTGTATCATCTGGCGCTAGTTGGGATGGTGGGGGGCGAGGGGGCGGCGGCCGTGGGGGGGGGGGGTGAGCCTGTGGAAATTAATATCTCATTTTAAGTTAAATTATGTTTTTTGGACAAATTGCTCGGTAATAATCGCAAATATTTAGACTAAGTTAGGGTATCACAAATTTTTTTATCAGATCTCGCATAGAGACCGTTTTGAACGCGGCATATGTAATATTTGGCAGCCAATCTCCATCGATAGACAAAATGGTGTTTGAACAGAAGGCATCATCATATTCCGCTTACGATGTAGAAAATCTAGCGATTTACTTTTTATCAATTTTCTCCAAAAGCTTAAACTAACTTTTAAGTATCAGTTTCACTTGAAATATATTCGATTCACTTATCCAAAGTGTTTCCAATAAATGTTTACATTTCCGTGCAGCCGACACACACCGAGTTGATGTCGCGTCGCGCGTCGCCTTCGGCAAGTGGGTCAATCCCCTCGTCCATCTGCAGAACAACACATCCAGCCGAGTGCTGCCCTAGTACGTACCGAGGCGCTTACACCGTCATCTTTATTATTGAACAAATTTTCACACACCTCTCGAACAAATAACATCCTTATAGCACGACCGTTCAAAGTTGATATTCGTAACAAATTAAGGTAATAGCTAAGTACATCTGAGTGTAATATCGGGAGTTTACGAGGTGCATAAACGTAGGTAATGAAGTTTCTCAGTGAAACGTGTATTCGTGTATGTGTGCAGCAGTGTAGGTACATCGCGTACTACGTACACAGACACACACACCCGTGTGTGCGCGGAGTGCTAATGCATTTATAGTCGGCGATGTAATGGAGGGTAATGTATACGTTATTGCTTCTCGCCGCCTCGCGCCGCTTGGAGCCGCGCCGTCGTCGGTTGAACTATCAGGTTTAGTATATAAGACACGTTATTAGAGATTACCGATATGCATCGGGTCACGTAACTCAATGAGCACCATCAATGAATATATCTCTTTCCAATTCTAAACTTTCAGATAACAAACTACTTCCTTGTCTTTTATCTCCTTATACAGATAAACATACATTACTGTTCATAGTACAAACACTTTATATTACCGACTGTGAGAAAAACCGATAAAACTGCAAGACGGTAGTTTCATTCTATCAAAATAAAGATAATACATAGTACAATATTAAAACTAGAAATAAAAGGGTAACATCACCGACAAAACTTTAAAGTCGATAAAAGTTTGAAGTATCGAAATAAAAGCTCTACGTGTATCATTAGTAGAGTACCTGGTGTGACCTACAAGCTAGGTGCGGGCCGAGCTCCGACGACGACCGTGCATTGTGCGCTGCTGTGAAACAAATATGTACAGTATTGTACACTCTTGAATAAAATATGAAAGGTGACATGCGGGGCGGGCGATCATGAGCGAGCGGTTTACGAGCCCGATTGTACCACGTCTCGGGGTTGCAGTTCCACGTCGAGTTACCTACTTCGATACAGTTAGAGGCTAGTTTAGGATGTAGTTTCACTTGCTTCAAAGACGTTCTTGAATCGATTATTAAATAATCAATTAATCAGAATCTCTCTTTAATTCGAAATGAAATATATTGTTTCCATTAGAGATATTGATACGCTATTCCTGAAGTCGGACATCTGTGAATGTTCAATCAATGCGTTATTTTACGGCAAGGAGTAGGTACCTACGATTCTGTCTACCTTATGGAAAGCAACTTTGCCTTAATGATCATCATTTTATTTTATAGCAAATACTTAAATTTAAATTGATAAATGAATCAACATTGGAGCGAGCTCACCCATAGCGAGCGTCGAGCGTCTCCGGCTGCGGCTGCGGTCTCTAAGCCCTGGCTTTGATTGATGGATGGTTGCCACTGATACCGCCAATTTAAACTCATTTTATTAATGGATATCGGTTTCACTTATCTTTTATTTTCTAAATAAATTCAACGTCTCAGACAATAGAAGACGTTGAATTCATCGAAAGTCAAACCCAATTCTCTTCAGAATCTCCGTCTATTGTGATTCAATATCAGGGAACTGAAAATTCATTTTCAAAAGCCCTTTTTTATTAGTATCCAATCGGATAGATGCTATTCTCACTAAAATGTATCCTCTGAGAGCTCTTTATTCTGTGTATCAAGAAGGAAATACGAGGACTACGTATTACATATAAAACTCGACAAAAGAAAGGCATTTTTGAAGTGAAATTCAATCAAAATAAGAATATCTTACTGGAATCCTGAGGAAAGAGTGCCTTTCACTCTGTTCGTACCGGAATCAAAACAATGTCGTAATAACGAGTTAAATTCATTCATGAATCTCAAAGAATATTTACTTTGTCAATAAAACAAAAGGGAGTTGTAGGTCGGTAGACAGCTATTACGATGTTGTGATTGACTCGTCAGCGTCAGTGATGAGCGCTATATTTGCTTTCAAGTCTACACTAACAATTTACAAATTAGTTACGATTAAATCACTCACTGTTACATGACATGTGTATTGCAACCGATGACGACGACGTGCAACCAATTACCGGTTTCTCACCGTCTCACACCTAGGTGTAACCGGTTACACTATATAAGTAGGTAACTGTCATTATTCGGTTGATATTGGAGCCCGCTGTTCTGTTTGTTTGAAGTTAGAATCATTTAGAATCTAACCTGACATTAGGTACTTTTCTACCGAATCACTCAACCAGAAAGGTTATGCTAGGTTATAAAGTCAACACATGCACAACACGTGCACAGAGACTCTCGTATATACTTATTTTGGAGATTTGTAACGATTTATTTTCTTTAAAATATAAAGAACAGAAGATATTCAATAAGAAACGTCGAATGAGACAAGTGTCGCCAGTAGAGGTATTATTGCTTGCCTTGCATGTGCACATTATTGAAATACATCCATCTTCGTTAACAACACAATTTACACTCTAACGCCCCAATTTAAGGTACAAAATTGCACAAATGAGTTAAGAATTCTAAAATGCCGTGTCGGTGGAAAGTAGACTCTAGGCCAACGAAAACAGAATAAAAAACTGTTTGCGTTTAAAATATTTAAAGTATTTAAAGGGTTTGGGAAGAAATGGTCCGATTTGAAACAAGATGGATTAAGTTCAGTCTGATAGCGAGTCTAGTGGTGCTAAATGATATCCAAGCTCGTGCCTCTCGCGGAGAGAGGACGGTGACCTCTCGCTCGGTCTCCCTCGGTCGAACTTACTGCCTAGGTACTACTTTTACGTTTACTTTTCTTTCACTTGTACTCAAAACGTCTAGTAAGATACTTGGTAAGTTTTTCAACTTACAACATACATTACATTTCTACATGAAAGATCGTAATCTTAATTATAGGACTTCTGTACAATTTCAATCTACCTACGAATTGGTACCGACATGAACTCAAATTGTAATGAATTTGGTTTTAGTTAAGTAATATTCTTTCGTTTTACGATATTATAATATAGGGATAATTTTTATATGGCGATTAGAACAGGCGCGGCGGCGGCCCGGGCGGCGGTGGCGGCGGCGGCGTGGCAATCAAGTCAACTACTATTGGAACAGATAGTCCCAACAATATCGCAATTAACGTACTCAATCATTCTATTTTGATGTTCATTGCACTTTTACTATTGATTTATCTCCATTATCGAACATATTGGTGTCGTAAGGGATTTGCATTTCGTGTTCTTATCCATGTACCTATAGTATACCTACCTACTATGACAGTGTTAGATCGCGATTTGTACTTTAATTTTATATCTTTTATAAATTTAATAATTCATACCAATTTCCAACAGAACATCAAGAATTCCATCGTTTTTATATTTTATGTTCATCTGTTTGTCTTTCTAATTCATACAATTAAAACTACTAAACTGATTAAAATCTGGTTTTAATTATTAGATAGCTCTTTTTTTCTGGATGGGTCGTGGTATACTTTAAATCAAAATCCAACAAGTAGAACTCGATTAATTAATGAAAGACTGCAGCCTGCAATTACGGTCGCGTCTGGCACGGTCTGTTTATCCCGATTTTCTCACAGGATGGACACTAACGCAGGTATTAGGCGCATGAGGCGCAACTACTAGACAATATTAAGAAGCATCATTTACGAGCATGAATACGGTATAAAACATTAAATGTTGACATCGATACATACTCAATTTGTGTCCAAATAGGTTAATGACGAGCAGTAACCGAATCAACGCGATGTCAATCACTGACGGACGTGGACATTGGACACGGACAGGGAGTTCGATTTGTTGGTGGTGTAATGAAGTTACGTTCATCATTGCTTCTCTATATTATTAGGATATTATTCAAGTATTAAAAAAAGGAGTTAGTGACTGAGATTTTTAATAATACACCGTTTTTGCGATCCTTACGTTTTAACATAAAAAGAGATGACTAGATAATTATTTCTTGAATAGCATGAATTGAGACAATATAATTAAATAAAATAATCGTTTTATGAACACAAACTAATGAAAAACGCGATGTGGACATTCACTACAATTGAAGAGAAGCATTATTAAAATTAATATAACAAATCCTAGAAGCACACTTGAAGATGTTTCATGACAGAAAGTAAACTTAAGGCCCTCTTCCAGTACCGTGTGTAGGTATTTTAACATTACCTCAGCCCCCGCGCACAAAGACGTAGCGTGAAAGTGAGCCGCGCGCAACGACTCGCGTACGCGATCAAGCTACGCCACAGTGTAGGTGTAAACAGTGGGCACGCCACAGTGTAGGTAGGTGTCAACAGTAGGTTTTCGTTATCTAATTGGGCTCGATATATAAAATAATAAAACTAATGTGTAGCTGTAATAATGTACCTAATATTTTTATTGGAACGAAGTTCCCTATCGCGGGTTGACGCGGGGACCTAGCCGAGAAAAACATGTTACGCATTACAAAACCGTGAAACTGGAGCAACAATACAATATACAAACTTGTTACTAACCTTACCTCTTTATAATATTAGTATAGATTATTTGCGCTCAGTCAATCGCGTCTAGTCACCATAACACAAGCCTAGCTGCTTAGACTGGAGCAATAATACAATATACAAACTTGTTACTAACCTTACCTCTTTATAATATTAGTATAGATTATTTGCGCTCAGTCAATCGCGTCTAGTCACCATAACACAAGCCTAGCTGCTTAGACTGGAGCAATAATACAATATACAAACTTGTTACTAACCTTACCTCTTTATAATATTAGTATAGATTATTTGCGCTCAGTCAATCGCGTCTAGTCACCATAACACAAGCCTAGCTGCTTAGACTGGAGCAATAATACAATATACGAACTTGTTACTAACCTTACCTCTTTATAATATTAGTATATATTATTTGCGCTCACTCAATCGCGTCTAGTCACCATAACACAAGCCTAACTGCTTGAACTGGAGCAACAATACAATATACAAACTTGTTACTAACCTTACCTCTTTATAATATTAGTATATATTATTTGCGCTCACTCAATCGCGTCTAGTCACCATAACACAAGCCTAGCTGCTTAGACTGGAGCAACAATACAATATACAAACTTGTTACTAACCTTACCTCTTTATAATATTAGTATAGATTATTTGCGCTCACTCAATCGCGTCTAGTCACCATAACACAAGCCTAGCTGCTTAAACTGGAGCAACAATACAATGTACAAACTTGTTACTAACCTTACCTCTTTATAATATTAGTATATATTATTTGCGCTCAATCAATCGCGTCTAGTCACCATAACACAAGCCTAGCTGCTTAGACTGGAGCAACAATACAATATACAAACTTGTTACTAACCTTACCTCTTTATAATATTAGTATATATTATTTGCGCTCAGTCAATCGCGTCTAGTCACCATAACACAAGCCTAGCTGCTTGGACTGGAGCATCAATACAATATACAAACTTGTTACTAACCTTACCTCTTTATAATATTAGTATAGATTATTTGCGCTCACTCATTCGCGTCTAGTCACCATAACACAAGCCTAGCTGCTTAGACTGGAGCAACAATACAATATACAAACTTGTTACTAACCTTACCTCTTTATAATATTAGTATAGATTATTTGCGCTCACTCAATCGCGTCTAGTCACCATAACACAAGCCTAGCCGCTTAGACTGGAGCAACAATACAATATACAAACTTGTTACTAACCTTACCTCTTTATAATATTAGTATAGATTATTTGCGCTCACTCAATCGCGTCTAGTCACCATAACACAAGCCTAGCTGCTTAGACTGGAGCAACAATACAATGTACAAACTTGTTACTAACCTTACCTCTTTATAATATTAGTATATATTATTTGCGGGCACATAAGTTTGTAAATTATTATTTGCGGAAAAAAGTTTGTCATCCCTGCAAATGCAAGCTTCCGCGTGGGGTTCGCTCGAACGCAGCGTGCCGGCAAAAGTGGCATAGGTCTTACCTCGACGAGGCCCGGACGCCGACTGCGAGGAACTGACGCGTGCTAACTGTTATATTTGATCGATTTGCAAAACATTTTGTACATTTTAGCATTATTATCCAAAAATATAGTTCCTAGAGGTCAAAACCTATCATTTGATTCAATTTTTAGAAACATACGTTAACTATTTTTGAATAAAAACCGATAAACGATCTAAAAATTCTCTGTTTTCTAACATTTTTTTCTAACCTTTTTTTTTTTTTTTTTTTTTTTTTGGCCTGGGGAAACCCGGTCGGGTACCACTCCGTTGTTGGGGCCAACGAAGTGGTTATGTCGGGCTCCAACCGACTAAAACCCCAGGGTGCTCCGTCTCGATGCCTATTGTCGGGGCTACCGGCATCGCTTTCGCATTCATCAGCAGCCCCGACGGCATTTGTCCGTGAGGACCCTCCTAACCTAACCTAACCTAACCTAACCTAACCCTACCCCTTTTTCTAGTAGCCATCGATAGGCACTTTTTCACGACATAGTCATCGGGCCTTCTCATTACGTGACCGTACCACCTCAGCCTTGATTGACTCCACCATTTTGTTCGTTATGGATGCGACTCTATCTTTGAGTGTTACTCCTCCGGTTCATCTCAGCATCCGCATTTCAGTAGTGTGTAACTTCTGTTCGTGTGTCTTTTCGGTAGCCCAAACTTCGCCGGTCTTACTGCCGTTCTGTACACCTTGCCTTTCGTTCTTACTGGCATTTTAGCGTCACACAATACACCTGTGACTGAAACTCAATAAATAAAGCCAAAGACCTGGAACAATACATCGGTTACTTATTATACCGATATTGGGACTTTTATGGGTGAAACCGTGGGCCGCGTGGGCCAAGTGATGTAGACTCTACGGTCATTGAATTCCAAAACCAAATAATGTCGTAAAGTATCGAGATATTGCTAACAAATGTATCTTTTGAACAACAACTCTGCACAAATATAGAACGCGCGTCACTATAGGTAGGTAGAGGTAGTAGAGTACTCGTACAAGTAAACTCGGCTAATGTACACACAGATAGCATTGTTCCTCGAGCGAGTGTTTGTTTGTAGCTAGGTGTTAACACATCGCACTACGCACACTGGTGCTGCGACCTTCCGGCACGTGATCGTCTTTGTACTCAACTACGACCTGTTGTTTCACTGATACGCACACTCATGTCTACCTCAGTCTTGTCTACCCCATACATACACCGATATGTTGACTTTTTTGCTCTGACACGAGGGTAGCCTTTTATTTTATTTAATAGTTCTTTGTGGGTTAACCAATTGCTTGCAATTTTTCACGTAACAATTGCAAAAGTTTACATTTTGGAATAAATGTAATTAATATCTCGGGCCTCGCATACATGGAGCCACTGGGCATACTAAGGTCGCTCCTTACATTAACGGCTTGGTCTCCCCTCTAGTAGTCTGTTGCTCTGAGTCTGAGACCCTATCAGCGGACTGCTGGACCCATTTGGAAATTAATAAGTAGAATAAAAACATATCATACGTATTTAATATCTACGAAATAATAGATATGTTTTGGATGGATATTATTATTGATTTTTATTGTTTCAGATAAAATTTCTTACAACATGGTGTAATATATTAAAAGCTTCACTGAAAATGAAGTAAGTATCGTATGGTTATAATAAATACAAGTACTTGTTATATTAATACAAACAAAGAAAATGACACTTTACGGGTTAGGGTACATCTCGCCCACAGAAAAACTGGTCTGCGGGCCTAACGTCCACTTTTAAAATTGTGTATGGGTAGATTCGCCCGAACCAGTTTAGAGTAGCGGGCCAGATGTCTCCTATTAAAAAAGTCAAAGCGATATTTCGGCACAATTGTTTTATTTTGAATGAAACATACAACAACAATACAAATGACAAGCTACCTATGTCAACTTAGAGTTCCATAATGATGTATGTACCTATCCATGGTCTGAAGGTATGTGACACTCGACTCTATCCGATGTCCGTGCACGATGGATATTAAAACGAAATTCTCGGTTATTCACCTTAATTTTCCAATAATTTTTAGTGCGGCCATAACCCATCGCTCGCGCTCGACCGAGCGGTGACACAAAGCTCCCGAATTTCACAATAAATTGACGGTAATAGCCTATTACACGGAAATGATGGACACTGCAACGCCTACACGGTACCTACACGGTACCTACACTGTACCTACTCGTACGTCGCGGTACACGGCCGGCTCTCGCTCGCATCGGAACTACTTTACTATTATAACATCTATTTTATGACCTACCTGAGAATAGTCCTTTTGACAATATTGTTTTAACATAATATTTGATAGCAGGACGAGTGATTACATAGAACAACGGCTTATATAGGTAGTAAAGAATAAAGAATAGGTAATATAATATGAACGGCCTTCACATGCGCTATATGAGAGCCCTGTTTTTATTTTATGATGCTTCTGTGAAAAGCGTCTACGTGGCTACGATTGAAATAAAATACGGGCTTCCTATCGGTAGAGCTTGAGTTTGAATAGTGACTTCTCAAAGCAACAATAGCAGTGTTATAAGAAATCACAATGAGAAACGAAGACACGATGCGCGACGCTCGACGGTAATCAGGTCTTTTTTGGGTTCTCTCTTCCCTCTGTTAATGAACATTCTAATGACAGGAAAAACAGAAAAATATTTCAGCAAGAATAAAGGAAGGCAAAATCTCTACTTTCATTGTACAAATTAAAAAAATAACCTTTGCAAAAATCTCGCCGAAAAGAAAGTTACCAAGTTTTTAATGCAGTTCAAAAAATGTCGCAACAATTTGAACGGAATGAAAGAAAATAAGTAAAAATAACCTTTTTGAGCGGCCTAGAGTGGACTGGAATTTTTAGAAATACCCTTTCGTTATTCAACCCCCATTACGTAGTGTTTGTGATGCTTTCATACGCTACACGGAAAAGGGTTGTAGTAGAAAAAGTTGGTAAGAAATGAACTTTCATTGTTTCATATACGTGGTGGTACCTACCTAGAATATACCTATATAGCTAGTACTAAGTATTACAAGGAGTACCCTACCCTACCGTATAAGACACATCCTTAAAGGAACCATAACCAGTTAACTCGAAGATATAACAAGATAATCTAATAACACGTAAACCAATAACCATAAACCGGAGATCACAGCTCGCGGTATTACATACGATACATCTACCTACCTAGGTATCATAGTATACCTAACCTCTGTAGGTAGGTAGGTAGGTAGGTAGGTAGAAGATAATAACAACTTCATACAAATTGCTCGTACGAATGAAACTTTAAATATTCAAAGCACTCGAATGCGCAATCTACTCTTATTGAACATTTTAATATTCGATATAAAGGAAGATTTGATTTCAACTATAACTAGAAAATTCTCTATCTTTTATAATTATAATAAAGATAATAGCAAATTTAAAAAAAGAATAAGCTGAAGAACATACCTATACATAGTTTAAAAAACATCTATGTTTGTTTATTTTCCCTCTGTTACCTATGGAATTAAAAACTATAAAACCTATTGATTTCACTATTTGATAGCTTTATTTTCAAGGAATTTCGCGGTTATTATTCACTTACATCAAAATCTATAAAGTACGAAAAACTGTGGCCGCCCATGTCGAGAACACGCGCTACGAGAATGCGATATGTGGCGAACCATTTATTTAGATTGTTTTACGAGATTGAGCCTTACGCACAGGTAAAACTGCGGGGCACAGCTAGTATTATACATCTTTAATGTAACTTTGCGACTTTTTATCTGTTTTCTTTTTAAGAAAGATTATTTACGAAGAAAAGAAACCTCGTAACTTGCTTCGTAGCGACATAATATTTCACTCACCTACAAGTACTACATTACGATCATATAGAGAGCGAGGCGACGCGAAGCAACGCGGTCGCGACTCTCTGATCTGATTAATGACTGACTGACTGACTGACTGACTAAAGGATCAACGCACAGCCTAAACCGTTGATCGTAGAGACCTGAAACTTTTAGGGTGTCTTCTTTGTGTGACTTAGGCACCTGATAAGAAAGGTTTCCCGAAATTCCACCCCTAAGGGGGTAAAAAGGGGGGCAAAGTTTGTATGGGACAACGTGATTCCTTGGTCCAATCTACTTCTGCATAAACAGAATTGAACAGAATTGATAGAAGATGTCTTTCGTATTTTTTTGAAATTCATCCCCTAACGGGGAAAAAAAGTTATTTTCGGGGTGATTGCTTCGAAGTTGATATCAATACATACTCCTTTTAAATTACCTACATTGTATTTTGACACATGTTTGAAAACTCAATCCGATTTTATTCAAAAAAGGTTGCACTTTTAGGACACTGCCTCATAAGGACGTAGAATTCGAAATTTGAAATAGTAAGGACTACAAGGAACTAGATCTTTTTGGTTATAAAATATACGAATTATTTCATATTCAAAACTAACTGCGCACCGCGGTTTGACCGCCATAAGTCTTGATCCCGTGGGAATATCGGGATAAAAAGTATGCTATACTATTATGTAATCTGTGACGTTCGTGTTTGCTGGTCTGGAACGCGTTCGTGTCGTCACGGGCGGGCGGCCGGGGATTTTTCGACATGACACGATCTTCCTCGAAAAAAGAGCTATCTAATAATGAAAACCAGATTTCAATTAGTTTAGGTGTTTTTAATTGTATGACAAACAATCTGACAGACAGACACGAAATTAAAAAACTAAGCATATATTTTTGTTCTACTACTTTTTCTAAGTCCCCTAAACCCATTTTTTAAATTTGCTTACAAGTACAGACTTTTTGTCCTCTCTAACTTTATTAAAAGGATAGAAAATAACTGAATAAACACAAAAATAAAAGAATATTTAGTTAAACCAACCTACCGATTTTAGTAATATTAAAACCCACAGAAATAAATATACATGAGTTACTACTAATTATAGATAAATAATTAGAACTATTTTCGACTTCTTCGCGGACGAAGTCGCGGGCAAAAGCTAGTTGTATAATATAGCAACAATATTTATTTATTTATTTATCAGAAAAACCAGTATGGTCGGATAACATATCCTCCTTCCTTCCTCAGCAGCATGTACTAGCCCATTGCAGGCATATGCCACAACGTTCTTTCACCGGTCCTTCTGGACCACGCTGCCCCAGCATGAGCTTTTATGTCGTCGGACCATCTGGCTGGTGGTCTGCCCACACTTCTCTTCCCGATTCTTGGTCTCCATTCGAGAACAGCTTTGATCCACCTTCCGTCTCCCCTTCGACACACATGTCCAGCCCACGCCCATTTTATTTTTGTGACGCGGTACCCTACGTCTATTACTTTGGTGCGTTGTCGAATGATGGTGTTGCGCACTTTGTCGTCGGATTACATATCCCAAGTCCCTTCTTGTTTCCAACTTGGTGTACCCAACCATGCCCAGTACGAACAGAGTTGGATACATCAAGGGATAAAAAGGGTAGACTCCATACAGACGTAAGTATAGGTACCTGGTAAACTTGTTCTGTATGCGCTCCAACATCGTAGTATACTTGGCTTCATGCGGTGACCATATACTAGCATTGCATTCGAGCTGGCTTCTTATAAGTGCATTATACAATGTTGACACTGCTTTAATGTTCGTGAAACCTTGCGCACGCCGCAGAATGAAACCTAGACTTCTAGGCGGCACTGAAAATTTCGGGAATCAAGGAAGTGACACAACATTATTATTTAAAAATGTATTTATTGCTTTTCGAAGTATTCTCCGCGAAATTTGACACATTTTCCACCCCTAAGGGGGTAAAAAGGGGGGCAAAGTTTGTATGGGACAACGTGATTGCCGCAGAATGAAACCTAGACTTCTATATGCCTTCTTACAGACATTACTAATGTGTTCTCTAAATGTCAAATCAGTGTTCAGAAGGATACCGATGTCTTTAACTTTGTTGACACGCTCTAATGCCGTATATAATAAATATATTGACATTGAATGAAGAACCTACCTCCCCCCCATATCTATTGTATTTTATTATCTTCGCTCATTATAGATGAACGATCTGAATGAAACTAGTATTTAATAATGTTGCGATTTGATAGAATTCATTTTTGCTGTTTTTTTCTCTATTTGACTGGATATTATATAAAATACAACATTTATTTAACATTACTACAGAAATGGAAAAGCGAAGAAATCTTACTTTCAACATTTTACTGAAAATTTCTAGAATATCGAACGAAAGGAATGCATTACGCTCTCCTAGGTGTGTCTTAGGCCACCACACCAACCGCCGTGCACCGGGCGGTCCTTCCGTTTTATTACATTCGAATCCACTACTCGACAATAAAATCCTATTTTGCAATACTTTTATGAGAATATGCATCGCAAATAGAAAAGGCAATAGTATTATCGTATACCTACGTCGATTTTATAGTAATTTAGGTAAGTCAAATACTCGTAAGTACATTTGATATCTTTACGCGCTCGTCGAGACGCTACGGACGACTGGTTTCAATTTTGGGTAAATATCACTTATTTTTAGAACTCAATGAGAATAGTTGTGTGAGCCAGTTATTGGTACCATAAAAAGTTATTAGCATAATTTTATTTGATCGGAACAGCTTTCATTTTTAATATTTCATATTATAGTCAAGGAGATCCAGTAAACCGACGTAAAGTTCCGATCCGGAAGGGGCATTAGGGACCGCAAGCTCGTATGCATGGTACATCGTTAAACTGTTTTTGTGTGTACATTTTGGTATTCATTTAAAGACAAAATTCCATGTCGTATCTAAGCTTATTTAAACTGAAGTCGGTTAAGGCGACAAAGGTAGTACCACTGGTTCCCGAAATAGTCTGACAGATAAACAATGACATAACGTCCCGTCGTCGTCGTCGGTAGATTTCATCGTTTACCTAAATAGTAGCATATTGGGAACAGACAGAGGTTGCGTGGCAGCGTCGCGTCGCCTCCATAACATCGCGTCCAACAGCGTTCAGCGTCCCCAGCGTCCACCAGGTGACCAATATAAACAACGCCTACATTGTGAGACGACAATGACTCCCGCTCGCGCCAGCTAGACGTATGGTGATTGATTACTTCATTTACTTCACATGAGGATTTTTTCTGAGATTTATTTTTAGACTTCGTTTCTTTTTGTAAATTGCGGCTGATTTGCCACCATTTTTAGTTTAATCTAACAAATGCTATTGTGGCAAAAAACTGAACTTGGAGCTTGCTAGTTTCCATTTTTACTGATTTGTACTTTCTATTTAAAAATCCTTGAAAGTACGTTTCGTCGAAACACTCACGTCAGTTACGTCAGTTCTATCTTACTTAGATGATGGGTGCTGAGGACCACTTGCTCCAACTGGAAATCAATTGATTCTTCAGTGCTTTCTTATCGACATATATATTATTAATTTCTTGATAAATACTAATATACTTATCTAAAGCAATACAAAAAATAATCTGTTAGTCATTAAGGTCGACAATCCTAAAGGAGGAAAACACGTACCTAAATGTAGGTATGTCTCCAAAATAGTAATTTAAATAAAATATCAAATATAATATATGGCCATTTGTATGAAATGATGTTCACTGTTAGAAATACACGTCTTCTAATTTAAAAGTTATCCAATTTGAAAGTTGTGAAATTTATTCGTTTAATATTCGAGAGGCTTAGCCTCCGCAGTTATTTACATCCTGATCTTCTTTGATCTGAGACTAAACAGTAGCAGTACCTACTATAATAGGCAGGGAGAGATATACACACATACATACATACTTGGATCATTATTATTCGACACACATGCTTCCAACGAACAATCCAAAAGTTAAAAATATTTTTGATTGCATTATATACGACGAAATATTTCTTAGTCTTATCTATCTTCTATCTATACATATAAAATGCTTTGTCCTGAACTACTGACTGACTGACTGACTGACGGATCAACGCACAGCCTAAGCCGCTGATCGTAGAGACCTAAAACTTGAAGGGTGTGTTCTTTGTATGGCGTAGGCATCGGATAAGAAAGGATTTTCCGAAATTCCACCCCTAAGGGGGTGAAAAAGGGGGGAAAGTTTGTATGGGACAACGTGATTCCTTGGTCCAATCTACTTCAAATTTTGCATAAACATTCTTTAACAGAATTGATGGAACACGTGTTTGATATTTTATTGAAATTCATCCCCTAACGGGGTTAAAAAGGGGTAGGAAGTTATTTTCGGAGTGATTTGCTTCGAAGTTGATATAAATACTCCTTTTAACTTATCTACATAGTATTTTGACACATGTTTGAAAACTCAATCCGATTTTATTCAAAAAAGGTTGCACTAATAGGACACGGCCAGAGGGTGGATAGAATTCGAAATATGAAATGGTAAGGGCTAGAAGCTAGAAGGAACTAGAACATTTTGGTTATAAAATATACGAAATTTCATATTTAAAACTAACTGCGCACCGCGCTTTGACCCGCATAAGTCGTGATCCCGTGGGAATATCGGGATAAAAGCATGCTATACTATTATGTAATCTGTGACGTTCGTGTTTGCTGGTCTGGGACACGTTCGTGTCGTCACGGGCGGGCGGCCGGGGTATCTCGAGCGGTTGTAGTTTTTCGTTTATTACTCAGGTTCTACAAATTAAATTTCGATGTAATGTATAACACGACTTTCCTCGAAAAAAGAGCTATCTAATAGTGAAAATCAGATTTCAATTGGTTTAGGTGTTTGTAATTGTATAACAAACAATCTGACAGGCAGACATGAAATTTAAAAACTAAGCATATATTTTTGTTCTACTACTTTTTTTAAGTCCCCTAGACCCATTTTTGAAATTTGCTTCCAAGTACAGACTTTTTCACCTCTCTACCTTTATCATAGGAAGTATTTATGAAAACTTGTGAAATTTAAAAATATTTAAACTTACCTACCGATTTCGGTAATTTAAAAATCCAAAGAAATATATTTATTTATTAGAGTTAAAACCAATCAAAAACTATTAGATAATAGTACATTACGATATAAGTGTGGTAAATTGATCTTTGCATAGAGGCGGTTTATGACGCGCGAGCGGCAGCGAGCGTGTTATAGAAGCCAAGATGCAAATATCAATTCCACACGTATATCGTACGACGTTTTTTATCACAGTTGCGAATAAAAGAAAAGACTTTAAAAGAAAACAAAATAATAATTAACAAAATATTTGTGATAACTCTATGTTTACATTTTTTTAAGGCAATATTTTTTTGTTAATTATGCTCCGGAAAGGCCAGGCTAAAGACTTTTAACCTATACATCCTCGTGTGACATACATTATTTTTTAGGGTTTACCTATTTGTTTTTGCGTCGGGGGCTAAGAACAAAATACAATGGTACGGAAAAACAATATATTTAAGTAAAGAAAAAACAAAAAATAAACAACTCAATTTTTAATCGTTTTCTAAGTCATTATCACGTAAAATTTTCGTTCGTAAACCGACTTTAGAGACAACCATTTTTGCTAGCTAAAAAACTCTTTGGTACCTACCTTTTCGGGATAACTTTACAGCACTAGTTAACAAATCTAAAACGCACGCGTGCATAATATGTTGGATTATGAGCCTAAAAGCCGTTGAATAAGATCCACTTTATGAGCAACTGTGATAAAAACAATATTAATTAGATAGTCACTTACAAAACAAAACATGAGAGTCGTCTTAGTCTATTAGTGGGTGTACTGAAGTGAATAGCTATTCAATGAAGTATAACAATATTTAGGTATATATTATATGAAATATACATAAGGCAACATCAATACCTACCAATATATTTGAACACGTTCGAATAGTTTGATAACTACAAGTTTAATTGCATGTTCTACTCGATGTGTTTGTCATCTATTGTGATTGAACTGCGAACAATCATACCTACAATATTATATATACATTATACATCTATTGGTACCTACATACAGACAGACATACCTAGTTCTTCTGTTTTGTTGTGCTACACTAGCTTTTACCTAGGAGAGTTCAATATTTCAAAAATCTTTCTGGTTCTGTAGTTTTAAAGTGATCACGGCCCCGATCCCGATCCCGATCCCCATCCCGAGCCGTCCACTAGCTAGAGCTGTGCGTTGACGTATCCAGTCAGTCAAGATTTTTATATTTATATAAGATTAATTTCGTATTTATATATTGAATTTCCAGTTTTCTATGTAATAAAATGCAAAAACATCATTTTGACTTAATTTAGATGTAACGTCAAAAGTTACAAGAGTCATGAAATCTATAATAAAAGAAGATAGGGACAAATAAATAAGTATATAATATAAATAATAAATAAATCATTTACTTCAGGCTACAAAGGCTTAAAGATACATACCTTATAGACTAACATACATATTTTATAATAATAATTGAATGTGTTAAAGAGATAGCTTAGAACTATGTTAGTAGCTCTTCCAAAACTCTGTAGGAAAAAAAAAACAAAAATAAACCAAGTTTTTAATATTTATGTATGTCTGTTTTTTATACACTAATGCAATTAAAAACTACTCATTCAATTAAAATCTGCTTTCCACTTTAAGGATCTCTATTTTCTGAGAAGATTGGCATCAAAATGAACCAAGAAGAAATTGAATTATCAACGAACACCGTACTAAAGCGAGGTAGCACCGCGAGGCGCAGCTAGTCAGTTTATTAATATTGACATAGACAGAGGCAGAGCGGGCGGATGCCGAGGGTGTCCATAAAATTGCTGTAATAATCCCAATCCGTGTCCATTTCCCCCTGGCTCTGTGGAGTGGAATCCAATAAGCCAGCAAGCCCAGATTGAGACATACAAAGATATAATAAGTACGGTCTCTTTGTTCCAGATGTAATCATCGGTCCTCAACACTAATTAGGAATTATCTTCCCGACGTCATACTTCACAAAATGTAAGTATACATACATACATACATACATACATACGTACCAAGACTACATGCACAGTACCTAGACCTACCCAAACAGCAATGATTTGCAATTCTCCAAAGCGATAAAAATCTGGGTAGGTCAAGTGCTTACTCAGGAACCGTAATTCAGTACGGGTCCGGCATAAAATGCCTACATTCACGATTCACATCGATATTGAACGTTGAACCGAGCTGTTTAACCAAATTGCCGGATATTATCTTCACGAGGACCTTAATTTCAACGCTCTACAATTTATCGACACTTTAATCTTCCCGAATTTTAATTATATCGAGATAACGATTTCTCTAAAGATAATAAATACGTGTTTGTTTTCGCAAATCTGTGGCTTATATTGCAATGTCGTCAGTAGGTACCTACTAGCGACTCTTTGCAAAATAAACTATAATTATTATCTTTTCGATTGCCGTTATTACGTATGGCATCTAGCCAAAGCGAATCCAGATATTTGCAAAATGTCACCGACATACCGACAATAACAATTTTTTTTATTATTTACCACTGTACAAACTCGATAATGATTCATGATACATTTTATCAGAGCACGTGGCCATCATTCTAGACGACCAGATACGAACGTTTGATACGTAATTCACATTCAAATATTGTCCCGAGTTTATTTATTGTCAATAGTAAATGATCGTGAACGGTCGATCTTCAATAACAAATATATCCGGTTCCAGGTGATTGCGTGATTGCGGGTCCGGTGTGAGGCTGCGATCGAGTGTACGCGACAGTATAAACAGACGACCGAGACGTATCGAGATGGAGCTGGAGGACGTCGAGATGTACGGCAGCGGGAACTACTCGTACGACGACAACGGCACGTACAACGGCACCTACGAGAACTGCCCCAACATCAACCTGCCGGTGGTGTACGTCGTGACGCAGGTGCTGTACGCGCTCGTCTGCATCGTTGGCCTGCTCGGCAACACCCTCGTCATCTACGTCGTGCTGCGCTACTCCAAGATGCAGACCGTCACCAATATGTACATAGTGAACCTCGCCATCGCCGACGAGTGCTTCCTCATCGGGATACCCTTCCTCATCATAACGATGTCGCTCCGCTCGTGGCCCTTCTCCCGATTCTGGTGTAAGGCGTACATGATATCGACCGGCATCAACCAGTTTACGAGCAGCATATTCCTGTGCATCATGAGCGCCGACCGGTACATCGCGGTGTGTCACCCGATAGCGGCCCCGCGACTTCGCACCCCGTTCGTATCGCGCGTCGTCTCCATAGCCGCGTGGACCGTCTCCGCGCTCGTCATGACGCCTATATTCATGTACACGACCCTCATCCCGACCGACAACGGGCCCTCCTGCAACATCGTCTGGCCCGAACACGACTTCAACAAGGGCCAGACCTCCTTCACTCTCTACTCGTTCGCGCTCGGTTTCGCCGCTCCCCTCACTCTCATATTCATATTCTACTGTCTCGTTATTAGAAAACTGAAAACGGTCGGTCCGAAGAATAAATCTAAGGAGAAGAAACGGTCGCACAGGAAAGTGACGAAACTGGTGCTGACTGTGATCGCGGTGTACGTGCTGTGCTGGTTGCCATACTGGGCGTTCCAGGTGGCCCTGATCTACTCGCCGGCTACGGAGTGCGCGAGTCGCATCACTATAACAGTGTTCCTTGTCGCGGCCTGCTTCAGTTACAGCAACTCGGCCATGAACCCGATCCTGTATGCGTTCCTCTCGGACAACTTCAAGAAGAGCTTCCTGAAGGCGTGCACGTGTGCAGCCGGCAAGGACGTGAACGCGACGCTGCACGTCGAGAACAGCGTGGTCCCTCGCAAGCGAGGCGGGGGAGGGGCTCGAGCGGCGGCGCGAGCGGCATCACGCAACGCCGCCGTCGCCGGTGGCGGTGCGCCGCCCGAGCGGTCGGACGCTTCGACGGCATTGACGTCGCGCTCCCTGGCGGGCAGCGAGGCGTTGGCGCTGGAGGCCCGCCCGGCGACTCTCGCCCCGCTGATAGCTCCCAACGGTTTAACGCACACGCGGCTCTGAGTGCGGGCCTCGCGCCGCCACTCGCCGCCCTTAGCCGACGAGGACACGCTCGTCGTCTCCATCGACTAGAGCGAGCGGTGACGACGTAGACGGACGCGGCGCGGCACGACACGGCGAGTGCAGCGCGCGCGGGGCCCGAGCCCCCCCCGCGGAGCGCTACACGCAGCCCCCTATAAGCTGTCGGATGCCATCTCTCCCGGTTCACGCTTAGGGTTGTCATCATGAATTTACTAAGTGTAATTTTATATCGCCTAGCGAACTAAGGTCCACTTACTGTTTGTATACCATTAACTAGAATTTAATGTAAAAAGATGTACATATCTTGTAAATAAGCCATAAGGTTATCTTAATGTCACTTGTAATAAAATTACGATCGATTTGTGTTCATTTGAGTTTACTTTATTTGTGAAACACTAACACGTAATAAGTAGGTAGGTATACGGAACCCCAATAGGAATACAAATTGTAAAGTTAGACTGGCATTATAAAAGTAAGTGATGTATGGTCCTGATTCAAGTTCCGTGTATCGCGACCTGATGGTCTGAAAGCGGGAACCATTCGCTCGGAACTCATCAATCTCTCTGACGTCACGCATCAACGGACATGAATATGCAAAAACTAGGCAAACTTATTTGGCAACGGAACCAGAGAAAAGTGCCTTGTATAGTGTATAGCCTGTTGTATCGATACATTACATCACTTACAGCTGTCGGATGTCGAGTTAGTTTCACCTCAGGTAACCTATGTATTCCTGTTTACCACTACACAACCTCTATATGCGAGGAACTCCGTAGCTCCTCGAGCCACTACACAACCTCTATATGCGAGGAACTCCGTAGCTCCTCGAGCCACTACACAACCTCTATATGCGAGGAACTCCGTAGCTCCTCGAGCCACTACACAACCTCTATATGCGAGGAACTCCGTAGCTCCTCGAGCCACTACACAACCTCTATATGCGAGGAACTCCGTAGCTCCTCGAGCCACTACACAACCTCTATATGCGAGGAACTCCGTAGCTCCTCGAGCCACTACACAACCTCTATATGCGAGGAACTCCGTAGCTCCTCGAGCCACTACACAACCTCTATATGCGAGGAACTCCGTAGCTCCTCGAGCCACTACACAACCTCTATATGCGAGGAACTCCGTAGCTCCTCGAGCCACTACACAACCTCTATATGCGAGGAACTCCGTAGCTCCTCGAGCCACTACACAACCTCTATATGCGAGGAACTCCGTAGCTCCTCGAGCCACTACACAACCTCTATATGTGAGGAACTCCGTAGCTCCTCGAGCCACTACACAACCTCTATATGCGAGGAACTCCGTAGCTCCTCGAGCCAACCTTAACTTAAAAAAAGATTAACTTTCTTAACGCTTACTTTCATACCGGATACTTTAAATAACTTCGGTAAATAATGTACTCTGAAACATTTAGCAGTACATACACATCGACTGAAAAAGGTGACAGTTTTAGGTGAACGCTTTCCGCTTCCCACCTTCTCCTGTACTATACTACTACTACATGACTACACTACACACGATGTAGTGCTGATGTATACGCAAGTACCTCCATTCATTTAAAGACGACTTGTAAAACTGCACACAATCTACTAGTGTACGTGTACGGTATAGTGTATTCGAAACTATAGTTCATATAAGTGAACAGTTTGTCGAGTGTAGTGTGGTGTAGGAGCACCGGCACGTCACGGCGCGGTACGTTATTTGTACGAATGTACGTTATTTGTAAAAAAGTACCACCGGTACCGTAGAGAATGAAGAGCATGTAATTTGCATATAAATCTCGAGTTCTTCGGTCACGGTGACAACACAGGGGAGGCGCGGGCGTGGCGTCTCTGGACTGACCCGTCGCGTCGTCGCGTCGCCTCGCGTCGCGTCGTCTGACCGCAGCAGATAACACACTGGCTGCTGCTGGCTACAATTTACACATCATGTCACTAACTCATTCATATTTCATGAGCTATCCTTTATACGTGGTCTACTTTAGAATAAATCGTTTTTAATAAAGTCGGTTTTATTATTTACACTGTGGGAGGAGAAGGAAGTCTGAATTTCAATTTTTAACAACAAATATCCTGCTAAATGTTATATGGACGCACTTATAGTCAGTAAGTTGAAACGACAAGCCAACAAAAAGCAGAAAATTAATTAACAATTTGAATGGAGCATAAACAATAAGGCGTTGTTCTGGAGCGGCAAGCGGCAAGTCACGGAAGACGCGCAGCGCGCGGCGCGCGGCGACACGAGACGTGATCGTGATGTGGCCACCATTAACCTCCCCCTTCACCTCCCCCCCCCACCCTCTACGTCTGTAACGGAACACGATGCTAATGACGTCGCTAAACGATCACTCTCACATCAGAAAAATCTCACCGAACCGCAAACACCCCCGGAATAATTAATGAAACACTCGACGAAATCTAATTTTCATTACATAATTTCGTTTCGAGAGGTTGTTTACGATGATTTATATCCGTCGACTGACGGGAGGAAGAATGGAGGGGCGGGTGTAGTGGGGTCAATAGTGGCCAGTCGATGCAGATGGCACGATACGGGTTAATTAGCGTAGAGTTAGCGAGCGCGACGCGAGGAGGTGATGGCGTAGTGCTCAGCAACCGGACACCGCCTCACGCTCGGGCTCGGTCTGCTTGTTATTCTGATATATACTATGGATATATAACATAATTATCGAACTTACTAGCTGGAAAACACAACGAGATACGGTTACAGTCATCTTATAGCATATAGGTAGTTATTATAGCAGACATGTGTGTCGCGTGTGACTAGGTACCGTACGTTCGCGGACCGCCGCGCCGCGCCGCTCGCCGGGACCGTTGTCCCGTTCTCTCCTCCTTAATTAAAACTTGCCGATGTTTTCCATATCGAACACCAATATTCAGTAGATAAAGGGCACGAATCAAACGCGGCCGCGGCTGACGGAAGTTTTAATAAGTTTCGCGTCAACTTCATTTACAATCAGATACGAGAACAACCTAATAATTTGGGGAAATTTGGAACAGTTTTTGTACTTCGACGTCGATGCCTCGGATGGATGACCTCGAGAGTTGCGTCAGATTTGAAAACTTGGCTTGTTAGCTTAGATAGATGTTCGATGTTTATAAGTACGTACCTATGTAGGCCTGGCTTGTGGTTCTACCCAATGACGTGGTATGGGCACGTATGGGTTCACAAAGGCGATGCTTGTTTGTTGCGGTCAATCAAGCATTGCCTGAAACTGAATACAGTTACTCACCACACCGACGTTTTTACGTTTGACCGCTGAAATGGAATGTAGGTACTATCGAGGGACTAAATTGTAGACCCACCGTCACCACGTTCAATTGGAAATTTAAAAAAAGAAATAGTTGTGTGTAGAGTTGGTTTACGAACGATAATTTTACGTGATAACGTCTTTGGTGTTTTTGACCGCGATGTATGTTTATTTCCTTTATATAAGTCAATATATAAGTATATGTAACACAAGCCTACATGAGCGATATCTAATATCTTTACAATATATATATATATATATGATGAAGGAGGTCTTCTATGAAATATTCAATCCCGTCGTCCACTTGACGACTCATCGGTTAGTAGTTTTTGTAAGTGATGACGTCAGCAGAGCCGCCGTCACCAGGTTGACCACTCTTCGATTAACAGCTTCGTCTTCAAATAGTAGCTTCGATGGTGCTGACTAGCCACTGCAAGTTGTAGGGAGGTCCGCTCGGTCCGAAGTCTAGCGCTGGATTTTTGCCCAACAGTTTTGCGGCTGTATTTATAGTAATTTTGTGTTAAGTCAATTAAGTCTTTTCAAAGCCTAGAATCTTGTTTTTAATGGTTAAATTCAATGTTAATCGATCTATCAATTATATTCTTAGCTGTTTTTTAACTGACGTATGTTACCGGAACATGACACTTTTGTGTGAATGCAGGTGTTCCATCAATTTATTAGACGTTATCACGTTAAAAATTGTAGAAGGATATTATTATCATAAAGTCAACGAAGTGTTTTTTATTAGGTATAAGCTGTTGCCCGCGACTTCGTACGCGTGGTAGTTTTGTTTTATGTACCAAAACCTTCCTCTTGAATCACTCTATCTATTAATATAAACCGCATCAAAATCCGCTGCGTAGTTTAAAAGATCTAAGCATACATAGGGACAGACAGCGGGAAGCCACTTTATTTTATATACTTTGTAATGATATACCTACTCGTAGTTCTGAAGTTCTGTTCTACAGCTAATTTACATATACATACTTATAGTTATTGACGGTTATAATATAATTGAGTCCCCTGATAATATAATACATGTAACTTATACAAAAGTTTGAAACAATTTCGTGCACAAG
The DNA here is from genome assembly GCA_951213275.1 of Idaea straminata. Lineage (NCBI taxonomy): Eukaryota > Metazoa > Arthropoda > Insecta > Lepidoptera > Geometridae > Idaea > Idaea straminata. The sequence continues at coordinate 15,618,318 of OX577849.1, forward strand.
AGTATTCATCTCTAAGGTTTTGTAACTAAATCAAGATGTATCATATCTTATCCAGAATCAGTCCTACGTCTTCCTACTTTATAATGTCTATCTACACTAATATTTTAATGAGGAAAGATTGTTTTAATTTGTAAATAAGCTTCAAAACCGATTTTAATGAAATTTGTCGTAAAATCGTAGGCGTGACTAGGCTAGAATATTTATGTCCCGATATTCCCACGGGATCACTTACGCGGATAAAATCGTAAGGCTTGTTATAGATGAGCAAGTTAATGTGAATGTTTGTAGGTAAACGACTACCCACTGGCACTTTGTGCCAATATTCAACCGGGATCGTGGCTGACTTCACCGTCCAGCATTCGAAGGAACAGCAAAGTGTTTTATGACAGAGTAATGAAACGTATAACGTTATGTAGTCGTTGGAGAGACTGCGGTCGGCGGTAGTGGGCGGTGCTCGGGGATATCGGAGGTTTTAACGAGAGGTTGTCACGTTACTTGAGGTAACGGTACGGTAACGGCCGTTAGTGATCTAACAGATTCAGAAAAAATATATAATATAATTATGCTTATTACTTTCACCATATCTATATTTGCTTCCTGAATCTCTATAGAAATATTTTATCATAAAATCTATGTTCTACTCACACGCCCCTGTTTTACATTTTTCTAACAATTATAAAAAAAACCCTAAAAAAATAAAAATAAAAATCCCAGAGGCATATATGTACCGAAGCGCGACGCGCCAAGACATGAGCTAACCATGGTATTGTAACCGTTAGCTCGTGTGAGCTCCTTGAGGCAGGCAGCGACAGGCCGAGGTGTAGGTCTCCGCCCTTCTCTCATAGATCGAAGTAAGACGGCGACACTACACATACACACAGTAGGTGACACAACTGCAACGTTCTTATAATGCAATAACACCATTTTGCTATCTTGTAAACTACGCCATGACTCCTATCCCAACTTCTTTTATTTATTTGAAAATATCTCAAAATGATACTGTTATATATCTCATTCCATTTACTTCCTGCTTCTATAATATCTATTCTATACCTACAAAACAAAGTATTGGTGAGTATGTTTATCTGTCGTTACGTGTGTCGCAAAGTCCTGCGAATACATCCATTTTACCTGAGTTATAGAAGTTCTTATTTGATAGGGAAACGGAAATAATTCCTTCTCCGTCTGTAAGTTCCTTTGAGATACAGAAACATAGGTTATAAATCATATCTTATCTATCACTAAGTTCTATCACCAGTCTGATGATCTTTCAGTATTTTAGGATAACATATTTTAGGATGTTTTAGGATTTCCGGGCCTAAGGCCCGGAAATGGCCACTCTTCGCCCCCCCCATGCCATTAACCGCTTCCACCAAGTTCTTATCAGTCGTTATCTTCTTTGAGGTTACATTTTGACACCTACCTAGATACATGTAGAACAGAGCACTTACCCCCTGGCTTTATTATCATCGGTTTCGTCTCTTTCTTACCACATTACTTTGCATTTCACTTATGCTTCTTGCAGAAGATTTTATCTGCTTCTTCACTTTTATTATTTTCCCTAAAACTGGTTTTTCTCTTACACTCTAACTTTTATTCTCACATCACCTCTACCGCCATTTTTTTACCTTGCCCACTAGCGCCCTCAACAAACCTATTTTCTCTATGCCTAAAAAATACGTTCCATTTCCTCAAATTCTAATTCTTGCCTAGTTATTATTCTTTATTTACATTTCATTCTACGTGTATAATTATTCGCAATTCGCGACAACGTGGTCAACTCATAACCTGCTGAAATGTATTTTGATACAGTTTTCACCATGACGATGATTGATAGAGATGTAGGAGCTTCACTGCCTTATATTATACCCCGGGTAAACACAACACACAACAGAACTTCCTCTGCTACCCATCCGAAGTCGGGGTGGGTCGCTAGTCATATTTTAAATGTAAAAGTTTGCCAAAACTACTCGATACAGCTGGAGCTCCGGAATAGCGCATGCGAATATTTCGTCCCGGCAAATAGGCGGGTAAAGCCGCCTGGCACAGCTAGTTGACAATAATCGGTATTCCGACAATGTAACTTGTATTTATAGAAAGAAAATCAACTAATAGAACCCCGTTCGAGGATTGTTGGAACGCCGCGCCCTCGGCTTACATAATTGGTTTATTTATTAAAATAATAGGCGGTGGCGACAGACAATCTAATTGGCCATTCCATTTCGACGAGCAAACGAAGTCGCGGGAAAACAACTAGTTTCATAGTACCTAATACCTAGAGCTCGAATAACAAGGAAGTATAAACTGTTAGCACTTACATACCAGAGCTAACCGTTTGTACTCCCTTGTTATTCGATATTAAATGAATACATTTTTTTGAGTTTGAATTAGAACTTGAAATGTGACAATATTTGAGTGCCAGTATTGGCGGTGAGTTATATACTCGTCTCACGTCGTCTTGGCTCGCGGACAGTATATCACGGCACTTCACACTGCACTGCACTGCACTGCACTGCACTGCACTGCACTGCACTGCACTGCACTGCACTGCACTGCACTGCACTGCTTACAACTAATGCCCCGATATAAACCCCTGCTTTATATAATAAAATGGCTTTTGCCCGCGACTTCGTCCGCGAACAAGTCGAAGATAGTTCTAATGGGAATTTTAATTGGTTTTAACTCTAATATATTTCTGTGGGTATTACCAAAATCGGTAGGTTGGTTTCATTAAATATCCTTATATTGTTTTTATTTTTTATTAGTTAGTTATTTGTGTTTATGCAGTTTTTTTCTATACTTATAATAAAGGTACAGAGGACAAAAAGTCTGTAGTTGGAAGCAAATTAAAAAAAAATGGGTCTAGGGGACTTAGAAAAAGTAGTAGAACAAAAAAATATGCTTAGTTTTTAAAGATTGTTTGTTATACAATAAAAACACTTAAACCAATTGAAATCTGGTTTTCACTATTAGATAGCTCTTTTTTCGAGGAAGGTCGCGTTATAAATTACATCGAAATTTAATTTGTAGAACCTGAGTAATCAACGAAAAAAACTACAACCGCTCGAGATACCCCGGCCGCCCGCCCGTGACGACACGAACGCGTCCCAGACCAGCAAACACGAACGTCACAGATAACATAATAGTAGAGCATACTTTTTAACCCGATATTCCCACGCGATCACGACTTATGCGGGTCAAACCGCGGTGCACTCCAGTTAGTTTTGAATATGAAATAATTCGTATATTTTATAACCAAAAAGTTCTAGTTCCTTGTAGTCCTTACTATTTCAAATTTCGAACTCTAGGTCCTTATGAGACCGTGTCCTAAAAGTGCAACCTTTTTTGAATAAAATCGGATTGAGTTTTCAAACATGTGTCAAAATACAATGTAGGTAAGTTAAAAGGAGTATTGATATCAATTTCGAAGCAAATCACCCCGAAAATATCTTCCTACCCCTTTTTAACCCCGTTAGGGGATGAATTTCAATAAAATACGAAACACGTGTGCCATTAATTCTGCTATAGAATGTTAATGCAAAATTTGAAGTAGATTGGACCAAGGAATCACGTTGTCCCATACAAACTTCCCCCCCCCCCCCTTTTCACCCCCTTAGGGTTGGAATTTCTGAAAATCCTTTCTTATCCGATGCCTACGTCATACAAAGAAGACACCCTAAAAGTTTCAGGTCTCTACGATCAGCGGTTTAGGCTGTGCATTGCTCCGTCAGTCAGTCAGGACAAAGCATTTTATATGTATAGATACGAAAGTTACTCTGTCTGTCTGTTCACTTTTCACCCCTAATCATTTTTCGATTCCGGATATACTTTGTTAAAATCACGGGGGGCAGCTAGTTATATTATAAATGCGAAACTTTGTCTGTCTGAAACCATTATTTCTATAATTATATTATATAATTATAGAAATAATGATTAATTATAGTGATTTTCTATAATTTCTAACCCTGAAAAGTTCGCTTAGTAGGTATACCAGTGGTATATTATCATCGAAAAGTCATTTCAAAAGCAGTTATCGTAGTAAAAGTTGGTCACGATGTGATTCAAGTAGTGGCCGAAAGTCCCCGTCGTCCAACCCGCGCGTTCGCTCCGAGTGCACTTGAATTGTCTTTGTTTATCTACCCTCGCACTCGTCTAGACTCCAGCCACTAGCCACTACCACACCCCGCTCTCAACCTAAACTAAACACTATTACAATATATTAGAGTCTGTAATTGAAAAGCTGGTTACGGTAACATTATACAAGATTAACAGCAAGTTTCCGTCGGTCTGTCCGTCCGTCTCGGTCATAGTTATATTGTGAACTCGTGAGTCGTTTTACAGGTTTCAGTGAAAATAAAATTATTTACAAAAGAAAAGTAAATAAATGTTTGCTCTGCAGATCGTAGATATATGGTATTGTAGTATCACATTTCGCTACAACACGTATCGTAGCCCGTAGATATATCGTAGCACGATAGTTGTCGAGCCATACACCGACCTATAAAACACATCGTAGCACGATAGTTGTCGAGCCATACACCGACCTATAAAACACATCGTAGCACGATAGTTGTCGAGCCATACACCGACCTATAAAACACATCGTAGCACGATAGTTGTCGAGCCATACACCGACCTATAAAACACATCGTAGCACGATAGTTGTCGAGCCATACACCGACCTATAAAACACATCGTAGCACGGTACAACTACCGTGCTACGATGTGTTTTATAGGTCTATTTATAGTAGAGCCTCACACCGCGCGGCGCTACGAGTAAATATCGTAGCTCGGAGACGCTTCGTAGCATTATAAGGTCTCACACCGCGCTACAGAGTGATTACTTACTTACGTCACCTCTTTTAAAGAAACATCTGAAATACATCATTTATTTTTTTCGAGTCTAAAGGTTCATCAAATCCATTCCATATATTATTATCCGTAGCAAGTCTAACAGACTCCAATGAAGTTGTTGTAATCAATCAAATATTCTAGTATTACCTACCTACCTACTAGGTAGTAGGTACCGTTTTATTTCATCATTGAATATTATCAAACTGTCAAAGCCAGGTCGAAGTTTGTAATTGAATCGTTGGACGCGGTCCCGTCACGCGTCACGCGTCGTCCACATTTACACCATCATTATAACTCCTTACTCCATTTACTCCAATTATACCGTTTTCACTGTCGATGGAACAGAGTCATTCATATAAATAGATTCGTCCTACAATCAACAGCCACACAGCAACCAACAGTCGACAGTCGACAGCCGACAGCCGACGAGATTAAAACCTATTACAATAAAAAAAAACTATATAAATTAATCCGTGCCTTCAAATAAATCGAACATCTTGAATGTCACAATAAAAATAGATTTCGAAAAATAGATTAAAAAACGACGCGGCACGCCACGCGAACCAGGAGGAGGGGAGGAGACATCGCCGGATATCCCGTGGGATTCTCCTACAGTCAAGACAAATTGATCGAAAAACTAAGGAAGAGAATGCCCTTTATTTTTGTTGTTTTTGTTTGTATAAAACACTAGCGTTCGTTCGCTTTTCGTTGATATTTCAATATCTACTCGATGAATTTAGATGTAAAGTATCTTCCCAGTATAGAGCTATCTGGTTAAATAAAAATCTGGTTAATTTAAAAGATTTTAGGATAAGTATTTCAAGTATCATATAGGTCAGATAGAGAAACAGACAGACATACATTTCTTCTTCTTCTCAGGGTACCTCTCCAACTAGTGAAGGTTGGCAGTCAGCTCAGAATATTTGACCCGATCCTTCGCGAGGCTAAAAAGTTGTGCGGCGCTCGCTATCCCTGTCCACTCTCTAATATTCCGCAACCAGGATTTTTTCCTACGACCGACTTTCCGTTTTCCAGCAACTTTTCCCATCATTATCAATTGCAGGAGTTCATATGACATACATTTGAAAAACTATAAATTCGTATTCTACTGCTTAAGGCCGTGTGCTAGTACCGTGTGTAGGTATTTAAACATTACCTCAGCCTCCGCGCACAAAGACGTAGCGTGAAAGTGAGCCGCGCGTGACGACACTGCGACGACTCGCGTACGCGATCAAGCTACGCCACAGTGTAGGTGTAAACAGTGGGCACGCCACAGTGTAGGTAGGTGTCAACAGTAGGTTTTCGTTATCTAATTGAGGAAAGGTACCCGGTGCTCTCTCCATACAATCTTAGTCGACTGTTTCCTTCCTGGATAATGACACTAGCACAAATATTTTTGTTGGATAAAAACTATAACTGCCATGACTATGCCCCTATGTCTTGATTTTTTTACATTTTCTAATTATCATAGAAAGTAAGAGTAAAAAAAACAAAATATATTTAAAAATAAGACATAGGGGCATAGTCATGGCAGTTATAAGTTTTATGCTGCGAAAATATTTGCTCTAGTGTCATTATCCAGGGAGAATACAGTCGACTACGTTTGTATGGAGAGAAGGCCGGTACCTTTCCTCTTAATCTAAGAGCCCTGGACCCGATTTAAATTACTTTATAGTAGTTTTTGTCCTCTCTTCTTTTGCAAAGAAAGTCAAAGACAAAGAAAGTTCGTTAGATATATGATAAACAAACTACGCTCTACGACTTCATCCACGTTACTCCAGATCCTGAGAGAATATCGGAAAAAATAAAATTAACATATCGATTTAATAGTTTTTGTGTGAAGAGATAACAAACAGACACACTAGACATACATACTAGTATAATTATTGACTCGTTACAATAATGTCATGTGACTTAGTCACAGTGAGATGTAACAGTTATAGAGTGGTGATCTCCGAACTTCACATTCCTTATTGTGACACAATAATTTGACGTGTCTTCATGCCATATTGGAAAACACCCGAGGGATTATTGTCAATTGCCTTACTTTCGTATGGCCAAGTTTATTTCGCAAAGACGTATCTACCTCTGGTTGACATATCACTGCTTAGTTATTAGATAGTATGTAGCTACAACCTTCGCGCATCCTGTACGGCAGCCTTCGACCTTCGAACCGGCTGTCAGCATGCTTCGTTTGTCTACCCTGAGGAAGTGGCACATTCTCGCTACACTCGTTTCCTATTGTTCGGTCCTCTACTACTAAAACTCTGTAATTCTGTTATTTCCTTTACAACCATTTTTTCTACAAGTATATTGTATTACCTACATTTTCTACAAGTATATTGTATTACCTACATTTTCTACAAGTATATTGTATTACCTACATTTTCTACAAGTATATTGTATTACCTACATTTTCTACAAGTATATTGTATTACCTACATTTTCTACAAGTATATTGTATTACCTACATTTTCTACAAGTATATTGTATTACCTACATTTTCTACAAGTATATTGTATTACCTACATTTTCTACAAGTATATTGTATTACCTACATTTTCTACAAGTATATTGTATTACCTACATTTTCTACAAGTATATTGTATTACCTACATTTTCTACAAGTATATTGTATTACCTACATTTTCTACAAGTATATTGTATTACCTACATTTTCTACAAGTATATTGTATTACCTACATTTTCTACAAGTATATTGTATTACCTACATTTTCTACAAGTATATTGTATTACCTACATTTTCTACAAGTATATTGTATTACCTACATTTTCTACAAGTATATTGTATTACCTACATTTTCTACAAGTATATTGTATTACCTACATTTTCTACAAGTATATTGTATTACCTACATTTTCTACAAGTATATTGTATTACCTACATTTTCTACAAGTATATTGTATTACCTACATTTTCTACAAGTATATTGTATTACCTACATTTTCTACAAGTATATTGTATTACCTACATTTTCTACAAGTATATTGTATTACCTACATTTTCTACAAGTATATTGTATTACCTACATTTTCTACAAGTATATTGTATTACCTACATTTTCTACAAGTATATTGTATTACCTACATTTTCTACAAGTATATTGTATTACCTACATTTTCTACAAGTATATTGTATTACCTACATTTTCTACAAGTATATTGTATTACCTACATTTTCTACAAGTATATTGTATTACCTACATTTTCTACAAGTATATTGTATTACCTACATTTTCTACAAGTATATTGTATTACCTACATTTTCTACAAGTATATTGTATTACCTACATTTTCTACAAGTATATTGTATTACCTACATTTTCTACAAGTATATTGTATTACCTACATTTTCGCTACGAATTTTCTTTATTACGCTAGTAACAAGTACATATTTCGTTACAATAGTATATTATTACTAACAAATCGTAACTAATTGATTTATTATAATTTATCAATGAACCACATCTATTCATTGATCGTATTCAACTATCTATAGGATATTAATCAAGTTATCTCAGGATCAACACACAATGGAGCTGCAACCACGCAAATGACTGAACTACTGACGACAGATTTTTGCAGAATTAGGCTAAAAGCAATCGTCGATAGTTCATGGTTAGACAAGTTTTAATGATTGTTCACTTAAACAAATGCAGAATATTGCATTTAATGCCGTCTATTCCCAAGCTAAGCAACTAGGCTTGCGTTATGGTGTTCAGGTAACAGATGATTTATTACTTTGCTATACGCTTTATCTTTTTGGAAATACATATAACACCCACCCACACACACTCATGCAGGAATCAAAACCGCAACCATTTGCGTCGCAAAGTGCCAAAGAGGTCTTCACTTGTTTAATTTCTCCTGCAAAATTTTGGGAGCTTAATTTATCCTAAAAAGTTTTCAGAATTCAGCCCGAATTCATTTTTATTAAAATCATTTTTAGTATTTTATCCATCATTTGATTGTAATGTGACGATTTAATAAAATGACGATCTGGCGAGCAGCAGTCGGCAGACACGCGACAGATGTATGTCGCAGTCGTCGTCGTTACTCTATCGTGTGCAGGTCCTAAATAGGCATGTGTGCGTGACAAGTACAAATGATAATCGTCCTGTAGCTGTATTCTTCAGTAGACCATTAACTGGAACAATGTGGTTGATATAACTCATTCGGTAACACACGGCGATCTATATATCTCTCGCTCTTACTATACTACACTATACACGACACGTGATACATCCCTTCCAGACTCGTGTTGTATGATTTACTAGCTGCTCCTTGACTCCCAATCCTTTGGGATTATCGGGATATATATATATAGTAGCCGCAGACCGGATTATCGTATCCCGGCCGCTGTTTTTGTTGATTATTTAGGTTTAACATAAAGTATACCACGACCCTCCCAAAAATATAGTTGTCTAATAGTTTAAACTATGAATTCATGTGCTGCTTTCCTGAGAATCCTGGACTCATTTTTTTCTTCCATATACATACTTTCCTTCTATTAAAGAATATGTAAAATAGAAGAATACCTAAACATATGTTAATCTACCATAATATAATTTGGTCTTCAATCTATTTTTTTTGTTTACGCAAACACTTGAATGAAAAACGATTACTTTTTTCCAGTACGAGCAACGCAATATGTACCTAGTAGGTACCTAATATTAGTTATAGAATCATTACATAACGTCTTCAATAATATAATCTGTTATGTACTTCCCCATGTATAGCATACCGTTATTGTACCAACTAGTGTCAATAGAAAGCTCTACAAGAACGTCACATCCACGCGTCGTCGCGTCCGTTGTCGTCACATACTGGCGGTCGTTACGGCAATAAGTTAAACTGCGAACATACAATAACGTAGAGTGACGGGACGGAATGTCGCGACCGGAACTGGGGCATTAGAACCTTTCGGTGACAAAAGGGGTTAACGAACGGGCGCCTCCCTTTCGTCCTCTTGAACTACGAAGTAATGGAACCTGACTTATATATTACAATGGCTTTAATGTTAGCACTTTTACTTTGTGTTACACGAAGCTATTCCTCTTTATTATCTCCTTCTAACAAACACGTATAAAACGATTTTATGTAGATTATAATCTAATCATCTCCTCTTAGCAAGCAATTGTCAGTTTTCTTATAGCAAACCCTACTGAACCGATTGCGATGAAACTTGGTATGTAGAAAACTGAAATCTTGGAATAAAACGCCGACTTTTTAATTCAATATTCCTATAGGGTCAGGAGTTACGCAGATGAAACCGTAGAGTTCAACTAGTGAATGTATATTACGGTAAGCGAGAGGCAACACGGTCTTCCCCCTCTGGTTATTATTGAAGAAAATTGCCGTTTTATTTAGTAATTTCCGACGCCACTGAAAAATTGTTTTTGCTGACGTTGAGCAGTAAGTAGAGGTAAGTATAGTATATTGAATACCTACTCTTGTATTATTTACATTTGAACCACGTTGTTCTGAAACATAGTGATTAGGTCGTCCATGTAGACACGACCGGTTGTAGAAGACATTGAATCTTCCCTCGTTCAAAGGTGTAAGTCGGAATAAAAGGGCAAGCGAATCCTATTTGCACATCAGAGTATGGTGGTAGGGAACACGTGTGGACTGTCATGTGGTGGGCTTTACTTATAGGTATACCTACTTCAATTGATCATTTCAAATTAAAATGTCTGAACTTTAGCAATTTGATAGACTGACTTGAGGAAAGAAATAAAAAGATAAATAAATATTGCAGGACATTCCACACATCTATCTAGCCCCGAGCTAAGTAACTAAACTTGTGTTACGGGTGCTAGACAACGGATATACTACTTATATACATTTCTATTGTAAAAATATTACCGACGATAATTTACGTGATAACGTCATAGGGACTCTTTTGTATCGTTGACATTACCATCTTGCATACTTCAATACGTTGCTATGGTTACTTGTCAAAAACGTAACGTATCGCATGATGTCACACTTTTGTGAATGCCGGTGTTCATCAAAAAGTAACGAGTTCGTGGTGACCGAGAAGGCGTGGTGCGCTGAACAATGATCTGCCTACAGACATTCGATTGAAGTATGAAGTGTTCAGTTGTCCGTGTCCGAGCATCTCGTAATAAGTTCGAGGCACAACAATGAACTTGGTAGGTATACTCGTACTTACCTACCTTATGTACATTACCTACCGAGTGTAAGTAGGTAACTCCCGTTTACGTACAGATAAACCGTTTGTTTACAAACAAACAAGCAACTGTGTTCAATCGTACCTATATTCACAGCTTCTAGCGCACTATTAGTATTGTGGTTTTCATTTATTTTTGAAAATATTTGTTACGAAATTGGTACCTTCTGACATATGAATATGGAGACTGACTGAATTATATTATAATAAAAATAGATTAAATTAATCAGACAAAATACACAGCGGTTCATTTTCTTTGCGAGTCGGCTAAACCTTTTGTTTTTATTGCGCGACCACCTTCCTTTAAAACCTATGAGAATGTAAGGTCGAAACGCACTTTATACCATGACTACGAGAAAAAGAAAACAAAACGTGTGGCGGGACCGACCGACAGACAGACAGACAGACACAGACAGACAGACTCTGGCAGACTTAGACGGACTCAGACAGACAAACAGACAGACAGACAGACAGACAGACAGACAGACAGACAGACATACAGACATACAGACATACAGACATACAGACATACAGACATACAGACATACAGACATACAGACATACAGACATACAGACATACAGACATACAGACATACAGACATACAGACATACAGACATACAGACATACAGACATACAGACATACAGACATACAGACATACAGACATACAGACATACAGACATACAGACATACAGACATACAGACATACAGACATACAGACATACAGACATACAGACATACAGACATACAGACATACAGACATACAGACATACAGACATACAGACATACAGACATACAGACATACTGAAAGACATACAGATAGACACAGACAAATAGACAGACAAATAGACAGACAGACAGACAAACAGACAGACAGACAAACAGACAGACAGACAGACAAACAGACAGACAGACAGACAAACAAACAGACAGACAGACAGACAGGCAGACAGACAGACAGACAGCAGACAGACAGACAGACAAATAGACAGGCAGACAGGCAGACTCAGACAACAAACCCAGACAGACAGTATTTTTTGCGCAAGGAGGTTGTATAACCATTGAGATGAATGTCGAATATATATACAAACACCAAAACAGTGATTAAAAGTAAAACAGTGAGTAAAAGGCCTTTTTATTCACTGTTTTCAGTGAATAAAATAAGCTTTTTAGAGTGGGTATGGTATAAACGACATTTTCCAACTACGTTGCCCACTAAAGTCTTGGGCAAAAGGGTAAAATCAAAATTGTGCCAAAACTACAAATAAAACCGAATTATTTACAATCGAATGGTAAATGAGATTGATAGATGTAGACTCGTGTTGAAGTCCCGTCTCTCTGATGAGGAATCCATTAAAGTTTTTATGAAACCATTATCGAGGGCTCTATGGGGAATTTAGTAAGTATTCGTTTTAAATAAACAAGCATACCAAGGTATCCTTACGTTCGGGTGCAACGTCCACAATAGCGATAGCGTGATCGAGTACATCGCTATTACAGATAATAAAAGAAAACAAACGAAATATCGAGGTTAGATTAACGAGAAATATAAGGATAGTTGCAGTCATGCGATCTCCCGACAAGTAGGTACCTACTCGTACTATACCGACTACCGACCATTACCCACCCGAATACACTGAAGGTACATCAACTATGCAATGCACTTCATAGAATCGAGTAGAGGTACACCAATATCACACGATACTCATTATTTAGTATTGATTTCCTTCTGAGAACTTACAATTTCGTACACGAAAATCAACTACTTAAATTAAAATAAAGCAAAATCTCCGCCGCGTCTATCACTCTGAAAGCTTTAAACTCAAAACTGCCGAACGGTTTTACATACGGTTTTCACGAATAGATGAATAAATGAAGGAAGCTTCAGGTGAATCGATAAGATTTTGCATAAATTGGTTGAAATATGACAGAAACATATGTAGTTGAAAAATAATAATATGCTCAGTTACCCGTGCGAAGTTTCTTTTGTTTCAATATATTGTGACTAATATATTTGTATCTTTACTTATCGCTGAACGATGTCTAGGTATTTTCTTATCAAAAATGTTTATTTGTATTTCGTATAATTTGTATTTGAGTGAGGTAAGGTACTACGTATAGTATACCTAGAGTAAGTTAGGTATTCAATTATATAGGTACACTTCAGTTTGTCTAACAGGTACCTACTGTAGTGCTACTCTTAACATGAAGTATCAGGTGGAGGAGTGAGCTCTCAACTTACAGATACCCCAAAACTCCTGATATTATTCAGTGCAATAATCTAATGTGACGTTAGAAGCGGTACCTGTTTTCAGTACCTACTGAACAATCGTTTAGTTATTCCATACTAACTGAATACTAACGCCAGATTTCAAATATAAAGACCGCATTCGTTTTTGTATATTTATGAAAGTCCAATGAAAGCTATTGTTCAGCTAAATATTCAGTGTTGTTCATTATTCGTTCATTGAAGAGTGAATGGATACATTACTTTTGTTCATAAAACCGAATTGCTCAGCGTAATCTACTTACCTAATCCTTGATTCATGACGTGATCGATGGACGCACTCTCTATATATTTATGATATTTATTCATGGATGAATGGGTGGTGTGACAGTGGATAACATTGCGACGGCGCAGTCCCCCGTGATAAATAGCCTCTTCTACTTCCACTATCCTATACCCCTCCCGCGCGCTCCGAGCTCGTCATCAATCATCCCGTAAAACATCAAAGTCCATACACAGCTGAATGAGAATAGTTAATGTTTGTGGTTACACTTTTAAATCAGTTTCTGCGGCCATTTTTCCCACAAGATTTATCTTTCCTCTCATATTAACATTAATCTGTAATCTGTAGTTTTCTGTTTGTACTAGTGAGATCGTTGGCATTAGACGCCCTAGACGCTAGACTCTAGCTAGACGGTAGGTAGTGGACGCGCGGGACGCGGACACTACACTACACTACACGCGGGTACGGTAGGGCACGACCTTCTGCCCTGGTTACATGAATAATTGGGTTTTGATGTAAAGCGAAGTTAACATTAATACCACTTAATGTAGGTAGGTATATTACGTTGAGCTTAACTGGAGATGAATCGAAACTTAATCCAAGTTAAGTTAATCATGTTACAGAATGTTTATGAGAGCGTTATAATACATGTTACTACATATACCTACCTACTTGTTGTTATACAATATTGTGTTATATATGTTGGATGACGTCATCGTATAATTTATTGATCAAAATAATGGGGCCAATGAGAGATAGGTAGATTATGAAGGAATTTAATTCTAATTTACACAATTATTTTAAAATATTACTTCAAAATCCAATTTAAAAGGTGTCAGAATCCGGACAGGGGACTGGGGGCAGGGGGGGGGTAGTGTCGCTCGTAGCGGTTTATTTACAATTAAGAGAATAATAAAGTGTTTCTTGTTGTTTCATATAATTACAATTTAAGTATATAGTTATATTAACAACATTTCTACAACCTAACTAACTGTGTATAGAAAAATCAAATTTATTGTTTAAATACACTTCAATCAAGCGAAACATTCTATCAATCAAGATGGCGACCCCCCGTCGCCGCGCCGTCGGGTTTCCAATTCAAATATTTTATTGCTTTTGTTAAAGTCCTTTTATTAAAAACTCGAAGGACAAATTCAGCCAGACTACAGACAGACTATTCAATCAGGCAATCAATGATTTTAAATGAATTAAAATAGTTCTCTTTAATCTTGCAACACTCACGTAACAATAGATATCAACTCACATAATGACAATTTATAAAGAATACTTTACATCCATTACAATTATTTCCACTTAACTTCACTGCGGCTGCGTTCATACAGGCAAGGCCGATGTCTTTCTTAACTCTTCGCTAATAGAAACTACAGAAAGATGACCTAGGTAATATCACCCAGGTCCTTAAAGAAGAAAATAACTTACAGCTACTGAACGTACGAAGCTTAATATCTAGGTCATCCTTATCTACAGGCGACACCTGACCCTGACACTATACACACCCAGGTCCTCGAAGGCGACCAGTAGGAAGCGACCGCCCGCGCCGGCCTACGACAGCTCCTCAATCCGTAATATCTTGGCCTTATAATACGATATGTAATAATGATATACAGAAACACTCCTCCATAATATGATGGATATGGATGGCGTGTGACGTCAGAGTACACACATTATAATATTAATATTGACAAATATATCGATACGGCTGGGATATGAGTAGAGCCTCGGTCGAACTGAACTGAACGGCGAACGCAAATATACCCCTCAATCTAGCTTATATACGTTACAATATTGGTACACACAAGCGACCGAGTTGTTCCAAGTAGGTACTACACTGCACTGACTGCACTGGGCATATCATTCAACCACATTCAAACCATACGAAATACGAGGCAGCAGATACGTTCCATTTTCTACCGCATATCGCCTGCCACCAGTTACTTAAATCCAAGCTAACAGAACGCTGCTTGTAGTGCCTGAGATATGTATAAGATGGAGTAGGCTTATCCGGAACCTACAGCTTAGTCGACAGTGTCCAGAGGAAATAACTAGTCATTACGTCTGGAGACAAGTAAACCGCTGGTTTCATGACGAGTTTCCGTCACTGTAAGAGCAATGTCAAATACATGGTTCGTAAGGCATCCATTGGTGCACGGCATGCCTGGATCCAAACCCAACCCAACTCTCGGCATGAATGTGTCGATGTATCTACCACTAGGCTCACATCGTTCCCTATATATTTTCCTACTAAACCTATTGATGAATAATTAGGTACACGAAATGACTATCTAAATGTTTGAAGCGTGCCTCAATCGTTGAAATCTTGATCATGCACCGCTCTCTACCGGTATACCTACATACATACACAACACACTACACTACACTAGAGTAGAGTCGAGTCGAAGGATACAATGGTAATAGGAACCACATTGATATGGAACCCGATAGGTACCGGATCGTTTGTCACTAGAACTACGCTCATTGTCTACTCTTTGATTTATCGTCACGTTACTGTACGCGTACAGGAGAGGAGAATTACATAACATTTTGGCATCTCGCCCCCGCGCCCAGTACCGCCCGGGCCCGCGCTCGCGCCCCTTCCTTCCATCAACACTGTAATATGGTATGAATGTAACTTGAGGTTTTTGTTCAATATAACATAGAAGGCTATTGGTTATTGGTATTACAAAGTTAGTATCTGAATCCTAATTGATTGATTTCTAAGTACAATATACCTAATATAAGGAGAAAATGAACGCTCCAAGTCCAGACATGTGCGAGTGTATGGACACCTACCACCTACCTTCTAGACTATTTGTGTTTTATATGAATGTGTATCTATCGAAGTGGTCAAGCTTTTATTATGCACTTTATTTTGAATAAATACACAAGTGTTATTTGTTTCATCATCATCATCATCAGCCGGTGTCAATCCACTGCTGGAGTAGGCCTCTCCCAAGATACGCCACTGAGCCTGATCCTCGGCCCTTCTCCTACGTTCACTGGCCACCGCTTTGCGTATGTCGTCGTTCCACCTGGTCACGGGGCGTCCTACACTATGTTTGTCAATTCGCGGTCTCCTCTCCAGGACAAGTTTACTCCAACGATGATCAGTCCTGCGGCAGATATGACCAGCCCACTGCCACTTCAGTTTGCTGATCCGTTGAGCTATGTCGATCACTTTAGTTCTCTGGCGAATTACTTCATTCCGGATTCGATCCCGCAGAGAAACTCTCTCCATAGCTAAATTTGTGGACAAGTCTAGCTGTGAGTGTCCACGTCTCGACTCCGTAAGTCATCACAGGTAGGACGCATTGATTTTGTCTTTAAGCACTGTGGTATAGGCTTTAAGCACTGCCGTAATGCTGCCCAGCCCAACTGCATTCTTCTTTGGGTTTCCTTCTCAAAGTCGTGTCTGCCTAGTTTGAGCGTCTGCCCTAAGTAACTAGGTAAACATACTGCGAAACGACTTCGAGTGGGATTCCATCTATTTATTTCGTTGTTTGTTTAGATGAATTTGATAGATTATTCTCAAAATTATGATTAAAAGATGCCAATTTACCTAATAAAAAGCATTAAAAAGATATTTGTTGTTTCCGTAGTAATTTGTGCTAAAGAAATAAGTAAATAAACGACTAATTACGAACCGGACATTTCATAGGTTTTGTACTAATAACGCTTTTATTAAAATTCATATAAGTTAAAAACATTATATTAAATACAAGTAATAGGATAAATTATGTTAAATTTATTTGGTCGTAAATAAGCTTGAATAAAGATACTGTGTTTATTGTGCTAAATTGTGAGTAAGTTATCGAATAATGATGTACTTCCGCATACTTAATATATGTACCAATAAAGCTTCTATTTAGTCATTTTTTGTTAAAAATACTATGTTTATTGCAAATAATAAGATAATAAATATTGTTAGACTTTTTAGACTGTACACCATCATTTTTGTGTTTGTTCCTTAAAACCACGTGACGTTTTTCTAAAGACGGCCCCCACTCTTGTGGACAGCCTTTATAAAAGGACTGGTACGGCAATGAGGGGGCCTCATTATGTCCTCGGAAGTGGTGGGGAAAGCATAAAAGTGCAGATTTTGGGTGATCAACATTAGTCTTAAAAAGTTAAGTACTAGTTTGAAATTTGTTGTATATAAAAGTTAATGTTTCTATAAATATATAATTTAGTGTTAAAATATAAAATATTTAAAATAAAAATTATTTATTTAATTTAATTACGTATAGTTTATAATAATTACCTTATGTAGTGTTGAATTTAAAATACAGATATTGAAGTTTAAAATGAGGCTTTATTATTTGTTGGCCTATTTAAAAATAGTTTCCTTATACCCTTAATTGTTACATTTTAATAAGTGCTCAGTTCTTAATTAAAGGTAAGTATGCTGTTTTAATAACTAGATAACTATCAGCTCGATTAAACTACCTTCTGAAATATATCAGGTACTAAATATAGGTGCCTAGGATTTATAATAAAAATAATTGGTTAAATATGGATTAAATAAAAGGGTTAGGTACATTTATTTCAATATATAAAGCTAAATCTATTTAATTAAAAAACCCATCTAAAAATGAAAAAATGGCTCATGTGACTTATAAACAACCGAATCCAGTGTTTTTCATGAAGCTACTCGTAACACGACTTTATTATTCCAATTCATTCTAAACAAAAGGGTTCCCATGTTAGCCCTTTTGCAATTGTTTTATTTATATTTTATATCATAAATATACAGAATGATTTTTTATGTGGGCATTAAGGGCTAAACCTATCTTATCTTCTATACATATAAAATGCTTTGTCCTGAATGACTGACTGACTGACTGATCAACGCACAGCCTAAACCGCTGATCGTAGAGACCTGAAACTTGGAGCGTTCTTTGTATGACGTAGACATCGGATAAGAAAGGATTTTCAGAAATTCCACCCCTGAAGGGGTGAAAAAGGAGGGGAAAGTTTGTATGGGACAACGTGATTCCTTGGTCCAATCTACTTCAAATTTTTTACATTTATAATTTTGACATTTATGTTTGAAAACTCAATTTGATTTTATTCAAAAAGGTTGCACTTTTAGGATACGGCCTCATAGGGATGTAGAATTCGAAATTTGAATTGGTAAGAACTAGAAGGAACTAGACCATTTTGGTTATAAAATATACGAATCATTCTATATTCAAAACTAACTGCATCCCGCGGTTTGACCCGCATAAGTCGTGAACATCGGAATAAAAGTATGCTACACTATAATGTATTCTGTGACGTTCATGTTTGCTGTGACGCGTTCGTGTCGTCACGGGCTGATGGCCGGGGTTTCTCGAGCGGCTGTAGATTTACGTTGATTACTCAGGTTCTACCAATTGGATTTAGATGTAAAGTATAACAAGACCTTCCTCGAAAAAAAAGCTATGTAATAGTGAAAACCAGATTTCAAGTCGCTAAGGCGTTTTTTTATGTAACAAACAAACAGACAGATAAGTAGACTTGAAACTTAAAAACTACATATTTGTGATCTACTATTTTTTCCAAGTCCCACAGACCCATTTTTATATTTGCTTCCAAGTACAGACTGTTTGTCCTCTCTACCTATAATATAAGTAGGTAAGTATTATGAAAACTTGTGAAATAATAGTACATTACGATATAAGTGTGGTAATAGTACATTGCGATAAAAGTGTGGTAAATTGATCATTTCATCGAGGCGGTTTATGACGCGCGAGCGGAACGCGAGTGCGTCTATAGATCGCCGAGATTAAATCAATCGAGCCACACGTGTATCTTACGGTGTTTTTTATCACAGTTGTGAATAAAAGAAAAGACTTGAAAAGAAAATAATAACTAACAAAATATTTGTGATAAGTCTATGTCTACTGTTTTTTTAGGCAATATATTTTTGTTAAAGACTTTTAACCCATACAGACATACACATATGACATACGATATTTATTAGGGTTTTTTTCCATTTATATTTGCGTCGGGGGTTAAAAACAATACAATGGTACAGAAAAAAATATGTTTAAGTAAAGAAAAAACAAAACTCAATTTTTAATCGTTTTGTAAGACGTTATCACGTAAAATTTTGTTCGTAAGCCGACTTTAGAGACAACCATTTTTGCTAGCTTAAAAAGTCTTTGTTGGTTTTTATTTATCCATCAAAACAGTATAACCCAGATAAATTAAGAATGTTTCATCTACCTACCATGTAGTTAGCAATTTAACTTATCTGGATAACTTTTTACACACTAGTAGCATCAAGGTAATGTAAAGCGCACACGTGCGTAATACGTTGGATTATGAACCTAAAAGCGGTGGAATAAGATCCACTTTATGAGCAACTGTGTTAAAAAAATGTAGGTACCAAAAAAGAGTTTTTACTCCAGCAAAAAAGGTTGTCTATAAAGTCGGTTTACGAACGATAATTTTATTTGATAACTTCTTAAAAATGATAAAATTTTAGTGTTGTTTTTTGTTTTTTCTTAACTTAAATATAGTTTTTTCCGTACCATTATATTCTGTTTTTAACCCCCGACAAATGGAAAAAAACCCAAAAAAAATATTTTATGTCAGACGAGGCTGTATAAGTTAAAAGTCTTTTGCCTGGCCTTTCGAGAGTATAATCAAAGAAAAAACAATATTGCCTAAAAAAATTGCAAACATAGACTTATCACTAAATATTTTGTTATTTATTATTTTATTTTCTTTTTAAGTCTTTTCTATTATATAACTGTGATAAAAAACGTCGTACGATACACGTGTGGATTGATCATTTAATCTCGGCTTCTCAAACGCACTCGCGTTCCTCTGGCGTGTCATAAACTGCCTCGATGAAATGATCAATTTACCACACTTCGTGTTACTTAACAACGCCATCTGCTGGAATAACTTTATTGCTCACAAAAAATAGTATTAGTAGTTCGCCAATAGATGTCAGGAAGAGTCATATTTTTCAGGTAAAAAAAAGTAAGTTTCAATAAAACACGAATAAAATGACATTTTCTAAAAATGATTCTTAGCTAGATCGATTTATCGCCCCCGAAACCCCCTATATACCAAATTTCATGAAAATCGTTGGAGCCGATTCCGAAATTCCAATTATATATATACAAGAATTGCTCATTTAAAGATATAAGATAAATTGCTCTTTTTTAAAGTTTTCTACAATTTTCATCTCTCCGTCTCTGGCAACATAATAGCGCTTGAGGCAAGGAAGGGAAATAATATTTTCTAACTTTTTTAAATACGTTCTTAATTCTATACATCAATTAAAATTTGTAAAAGACGACAAAAATTAGCTATTTCCTTTGAATTGCCATACTATGCTTTTTTCCAATAATTGATCTCTATCAGCGAGACTATAGAATCTATTGGTATAAAAATATAGGTTTATTGTTTTGTAAAATCAACAGGTTCGATTCCTGGCTGTAATGAATTTGTCAAAAATCGAATGTCGCAGTTTTGGTTACTGTCAAACCGGGCACGCAACTCCTTTCAGCATTTTTCGCTATCTCTTATAGTTTAGGATTAGTCCTGGAGCCTTATTCTGCTATTTTACAATAATTGATCTACCATCGTCATTATATCGAGACTCTATTGATATTATATCGAGATTCGGTCAGAGCGGTGTTGGCTTAGTGGTAGATACCTCGACTTTCATTCTGAAGGTCGTGGGTTCGAATCCCGGCCGGCCGTGCACCAATGTATTTTTCTTAAGAAAAATTTATGTGCGCTAATTGACATTGCTCTTACGGTGAAGGAAAACATCGTGATGAAACCCGCGGCTTAGTTGGCTCCAGAAGTATTGACAAGTTCTCTCCTCTGGACATGGTCGACTAAGCTGAGAGGGTAGTAGGTGCTGGGCAAGCCTACTCCATCCTCACGCAAAAAGGACCCAATTAAAAAGGGTTCAATGGCGGAAAACAGCCTGTATACAAGTACAAGTATATCGAGATTGTGACTTTATTTGGTATTCTGCTAAAGTTTTAATAACATAGCAATATAATCGCTGTGGTGTCTCAATGGTGTCTCAGCGGAATGACAATAGATACGTCGCTGGTGTTGCCTATCAAAATCTACCAAGTATTTAGTGTTGCTAATCGAAACTACCAATACTTGGATAATAACTTTTATGGCTATATTTTTCTTTAAATCTCCAAAAAAAAAATTACAAACCAAAAATATATATATATGTATTAAATCCGAAAATCAACAATTTTATGTTACGACAGTCCGTTTTTCGTAAACATTGCAAATAATCATCACTGATTGTTGGTAATAATCATCATGTAATAAGGCCATTAAAAATTTTACGGCCTATCAGTGTCATCTGTCAGCTGTCTGTCAGTAAGTTTTATAAAAACAAAAGTGAGAAAAACCAATGGAAAACACTAAATAAATTAGTTATTGTAACCAAAAGCAAGAAGAAAAAGTAAATGTAAGTATTATATCCTCTCTATGTCTAAGTTTAAGGAAAACATCGCGATGAAACCTGCGGCTTAGATAACCGCAGACGTTTGTCGAGACATGGTTGGCTAAGCGGGGCTTGGTATTTCTACTCCATCTCATACATGTTCCAGGCACTACAGCGCTCTGAATAGCAGGGGTTAAAGTTGCTAGCGCTGTATAAAGCATCTATAGTCATTATTAAAAGACAATAATATTATTATGTTTGTTTGTTTGGTCGGTCGCAGTGTAGTATAAGTAGGTTGCAGACAAAATTAAATCATAGTATTTTGTTGTAATTCGGATGGTTAGCGTCGAGGAATGAATTATACATATACTATAATATTGTGCTAGTGCTTTTATGTTGATTTCATCATGTATTTTGTGTTTTTCAGAGGCACGGAAGAGTCATTGACTCAGATGACGAATAATACCATCGATAGTATTGCTTCGCTTTGAGCTATCGATACTATCGATTATTCAGCGATAGTCAACTATACATCGCCAATACTACTCAGAACCAGCCTATGGAACCCTACAAATTAAAACAATAATAATTGTAGATACATAAATAATTATTATTTTGAGTACTTAAATAAAAATTATACATTAATAAATTATTTTTTTAAGTTCTTTCCCTCCACAGTCTTTGGACGAGAGCTCGTTGCAGTGCCCGACCTCTTTGTAGCTCTGGGCTAACGCGGCGCTGCAACTCCATACCCACATTGGCCACTTCAGACCGCAATTGCTCTTCAATCTAAATTATGAAATAGTAAAATTAATATTTTAGTGTTTATTTGATTCAAATATGTCATAGCCTGGCTTCTAACGTTACCTATATCCATTATATTTGGTGAATGCCGATGATGAATGTTGTTATTGTTGTACTTGTTGAAAATTTTTTTTTAGTAGGTATTAATATGATATTTAATGTGGAAAGTTATGATTATGTTAATTCAAATAGTATCTCATTGATTGATTGATAATATTGTGTGTTCTCTAAATTTTACCTGATTTTGCCTAAATTTCATCAGTTGTCAGTGGTGTTATGGGTACTCTGAAGCTATTTGTAATGTTATACAATATACAACATAATATAAAAATGAATTGCTGTTCGTTAGTCTCACTAAAACTCGAGAACGGCTGAACGGATTTATCTTATCTTAGTCTTGAAATGTTCGTGGAGGTCTAGGGAAGGTTTAAAAGGCGAGAAAAAATCGAATAACCGATATTCCCACGGGATCGGGACTTACGCGGGTGAAACCGCGGGGCGCAGCTAGTACAACATACATTTGTTATTTTGCCTGCCCTTATGGGATCGTAATGCAACGCACGTGCTGCTAACGAAAATCTATAACAAAAACATATAGTACTTTACCTTAGTAGTCTGCAACGAGTACCTAGTCTGTGCGTTGATATATAATTAAATTGCGCCCGCGTAACCCGGGATAAAAAGTAGCCTACGTTACTTACACCCCGTAAAACTAAAGCTGAATCTGTAGTATCCTCAAACCATGTTATATCTAAATCGGTTCAGTAGTTTCAGAGCTTATTCAATTCCAACAAACAATCAAATCTTTCCTCTTTATTATAGTATTATTATATAGTACCTATAAGTATGTACCTATACCTTTGTACCAACTATTTTTAGTAGTTTTAATTACTATTAGAAGTAAATAACCAGGCGAAAACACTTTATGAACTCGGCTTCTAGGAGATCATTAAATGCATTCGCATTGCATCTTGATTTTCGGCGTTGATCCAATAAATCTCGTCTGCGATCGGCAGCATTACCCAATGATAGAATGCGCCATCGCAATACTACTGACGGTCTCATTAAAGTTTATTTTACAAGTAAATCGAATTTTTCACAGTAAAATTTAGTGAGATGGTTGACAAATTGCTGGTAAAAGCTGTCGTTGTTCGATGGTCGTTCGATGGCTTCTCAATAGTATAAACACCATGGAACTACGATAGATATAGCTGTCAAATGGTTAGGAGAATACCGTTTTAACAACTATTGAGATTCCATTGATCCACGATTGTAGAGCAGAATACCAAATTGTGTCAGTGGTGTGTCGATAGAATAGTTAACATTAGGAGAATACCAAATGTCAAAAATATGTCTATTACGATTATATCGACACACTATTGAGACACTATTGTGTTAGTGGACTTGGGGCCCTGAAGGCCCACGTAAAAAAATCATCCTGTCTCCTACTAATATTATAAATGTGAAAGTTTGTGTGTGTGTGTGTGTATGTTTGTTTGTTTGTTACTCCTTCACGCAAAAACTACTGAAACGATTGCCATTAAACTCGGTAAGTATATAGCTAGAGACCTGGATTAACATATAGGTCGAAGTATTAGCGCCCTCGCTACGCTCGGGCGCCAAACTCCGTCTCGGGACTCAATGAGTGACTTTCACACCTTGGGTAACAATGTACTATTTTTGTTAATTTTTCACAAATAAAACATAATAAACAACAATATGATAAGCTAAAACTAAGTCCAATTTCTATTCGCACAAAACTTTCAACGTTCTTTGTCTTCCTAGTTATCTTTAGATTTTTGTAAATTAAAGAAAAAATAATTATCAACTACCTTTGTGTCTCGATTCATATTCTTAAATTAATAATATAAGAGGTTATTATAGTATTTATAACACCAACATCATGCAAATAATAATCTATTTTGGTGCAAATAATATTTTAAATTGTTTTTATTATCAAATAATAATATTAATGATTAAAAAGAAAGGCAATTGGACAGAACAAATACTAATACTTAAAATAACGCGATGCACATTGAGATCCTTACATATTGATAGCAGGCATTACGCTGAACAAAAAATGCTTTCACACAAAACATCTAAAGCGTCTCGGAAACGGGGTATTTGAAGGAACGTGATGTCCTATGAATCCAATTTTCTGAATTCTTGACCAAAATACCAGTTTTTTTTATTAGGTAGCTGGCAGGGCTACGTAATTTTGGAAAAATTTATTTTTACAAATGACTATTACCTGTATATTTTTTAACCGACATCAAAAAAGGTGGAGGTTCTCAATTCGTCACGTATATATATTTTTTTTCATGTATGTTCGCTGATTACTCGTAAACTCTTGAAGCGATTTGGATAATTCTTTTTTGTTTTTACTATCTAAGGTTTCCGCTACTTGAACTCATAATTCAAACTATAGCAGGAGAAAAGCGCGATAGAAGTGTAACATCGAAGAAGTCTTCGGTAAAGGAGATCGGTGACATTATGTAGTAGTACCTCTTTGTACTAACCTCATTTTCAGTTTGACGTAGGTAGTATTAAATGCAAACTATTTGGTTTCATGACAGCTGTCGAGTTTTGGCGGGAACGAGTTAACAACATGTCGTGCTGCAGTTTTATTTTCATGAAACTTAGATGTAACCCGAGTTGAATTGTATAATTCTGGTGGAATGTTATTCAATTTAGTTCTGTGAAAGTGCACAAGTGTAGTGAAAGTAAAAATCAGTGTCAAACATGCAGTTTTCACGTTGCCTCCAAATCTCCTATTAAGGTTATGGTAAACTTGCCACCGCTTTACTATAACCCCTGACTTGACGGACTATGACGACTTTGACTGTATTGAAACACTTTAGGCCCGATTTATGAAAAATCGGGTCATAATTTGATGCAAAATATAACTTGACACTGGCTAAATGCACACGTGCGAAGCCATAATATAAGGAAAAAAAAAAAAAAATGACAGCTGTCATCTTGAGCGGAGGCATGTACTTTACCCCTACTATGACTTTTTGAAGCACTCGAAAAATAGAAACCCTTATAAGATCACTCTTTTGTCCGTCTGTCTGTCAGTGTGTCACTCCCGATATTCTCAGAGACGGGTGGACCTAGTAAGTTGATTTTTAGGAAGTTTCATAGTAAATACTCAATATAGTATGTTACATCGAATACGTAAAAAAGTCGTAGTAAGGGTACTGTTTCCTTCTGACGTTCGATTAAGTTTTACCACGGAAAAATAATTCGATTTCACATTTTTTAAATGTTTTTTCATCAAATATCATAATTATTGTATTAAAATTAAATTGAAACATACCCTAAATGTTAATCTGATATTTTCTGAACATATTCATGTGGAGGTTGGTCAAATCTGTTATGTAGTTTATAAGATTACCTGGTTCAAACAAACAGACAAACAGACAAACAAACAGACAAAAAAACTAAAAACTACCCTATCGTGTTCAGCTAACGATTTTAAGACGACCTGTGTATTTTTTTTCTGGATATCTTACAATTACAGATTTTTTTATGTCTACAGATTTATTATATGTATAGATTATAAAGCTGAAGAGTTTGTTTGTTTGAACGCGCTAATCTCAGGAACTACTGGTTCGAATTGAAAAATTCTTTTTGTGTTGGATAGTCCATTTATCGAGGAAGGCTATAGGTTCCTCGATACTTTTTATCCTGATATTCCCACGGGATCGGGAGTTACGCGGGTGAAACTGCGGAGCGCTGCTAGTTTATTTATACTTTTCGCATTCCATTTTAAATAATACCTAATATTTACTTTTTTAAGACCACCGAAGGTTTCTACTTTCCAACTAAAATACAATCACATATGATACAGTCAACATGCAGTCGAATTGAGAACCCCCTCCTTTCTTTGAAGTCGGGTAAAAACCGATTAAACCGCTCCGTTCGTTACGATACCACAAACACAGATAAAAATACTATTATAAAATAACAAAACAATTTTATCGTTCGGGTGGTTAATTAAATATACGTACTATTTACATCGTAATATAATATGCAACTACCTATACCTACTCCATGTACCAGCCAGCTGATTGCTGAACGATTTGAGGCAGCTCAAGTATGATCTTTTAATAAGGTTAAATAATTACAATAAAACTACTCAATCACTTTCATTTTTCGCAATTATAATATTATAAAAACAAACAGTAACAAATTCTAACTTTGGTGACAGTAATTACATTTAGTAACAACTAACGCCATCTAGTTAACAACACCAACACTAGAGATGTGAAAACCTCGCGCGTTCTATCCACCGCGCCCGACCGCGCGGCCGGTATGCGCGCGTCAACGTTCAACAACCAGGTTCCCGCGGTACTGAGACGTTGTGTCTTCACTATACACGGCTAGATGGCACCACTTGTATCAAATGTATCTCCCCTTGCTTCAGACTTAACAAAACTACTGTTCTTATTACAACTTTACATTTTATAAATTTGAAGACACATATTAAGAACATTCGCTGTATTCAATCTGCTTATGCTATATAGATATTTAGGCGTCCTGTTGGGAAAGGAACATTCTGAGAAAGGAACATTTAGCAACTGAGCCCCTTCAAGAGGGGTTTAATTTTCTCAATCGATGGCCCCTTTCCCTTACCGTTCAAGGGTTGAAATCACTTTTTGTCCCCACTTCCCTCACCGGACTATCCCCACAGGAGGACAAATAGGAATCAAATGAGACAGGCATAGCGTGTAGTGTACCTGCTGCTAACCTTCATTAGTAAGAAAACGCAATGGCATCCGATTTCTACCGTCGCGCGTCGTCTTCTACTTGTGCAAGGGTTAAGTATATTAAGTAGGTAGGTCTTGAGTATGTACCTATGTATGTTTGTAGGTAACCGATATGATATCGGTATGTGTTCGAATCTAGTGCGAGTTATCGCCAGAGTCAGAGGGTGCCCTGATGACCTGCGCCTGCGCCGCCCGCCGCTCTCCTATCTATTGTCGCTATCTCGCTCACACACACACTATCATACAGCTACCTACACTTACATAACACTCCAACAGAACAAAAAAATAGTTTCTCGAAAAAAGTAAGTAAATGGTAAAGTAATAAATGTACTTAGTTAGTTACAATAAATGTAAGTTTGTGAACGCGATAGGAGTAGGTAGGTCACATACGTTTGATATAGATCCCGATGGTAGTGTTGTCGACATATCGTCACATGATCACATTGTGTGTCTACAAGGCAGCTAGGCACCTAGTAGTACCATAATAATATACTACATACGTTCTCATTCACTAGGTATAATATGTATACTTATTATATTCGATGCGCGCTTCACCCCGCTACCACCGCGCACCGCGCACCGCGCACCGAGCATCGAGCACCGCGCGGCACCGGTTCAGTCAGAGATCCTTAACTAACTCATTCTTAATAATAAACAAGTATGTCGCTTTGGGGGATACATGAGCTTAAAATGGTTCGTCTGTCCCCATCATCGATTCCGCTATTTGATGAAGGAAACTATATTACAAAGGATACTCTAAAACATTCAAAGTTTCTTCTGTCATCTTATTAGTGACGTAACGAGGGGACGGAGTAGGACTACTTTTGTATAAATTTATTAAATGACGACACTTTTGTATGATTTACTCCTAATCCTGACCTAAAATTCATCTCACTGTCTCAATTCATCCCAATTAAAATGAGTTCTCATTTCATACCAAACGAAAAAGATACTGCTAAGAGTATCAAATTAACGTACAGTCAGCAAAGGACTGAGGGTAGCAGGTTTTAACGTACAGTCAGCAAAGGACTGAGGGTAGCAGGTTTTAATGTACAGGCAGCAAAGGAGTGATCGTTTGCTGAGTGTACATTAAAACCTACGTGTAAAGTAATATATGAATATTGTCGTCGTCATCACCTTGCCCCTTCTCCCACTATGGAACCAGTTACCTGAGTCTGTCTTTCCTGACGTGTACAATGTTGTAATCTTATATATAAAAATCAATTGCTGTTCGTTAGTCTCACTAAAACTCGAGAACGGCTGAACGGATTTATCTTATCTTAGTCTTGAAATGTTCGTAGAGGTCTAGGGAAGGTTTAAAAGGCGAGAAAAAATCGAATAACCGCTATTCCCACGGGATCGGGACTTACGCGGGTGAAACCGCGGGGCGCAGCTAGTCTTATATATAAAAATGAATTGCTGTTCGTTAGTCTCACTAAAACTCGAGAACGGCTGAACGGATTTATCTTATCTTAGTCTTGAAATGTTCGTGGAGGTCTAGGGAAGGTTTAAAAGGCGAGAAAAAAATTGAATAATTTCCGGGAAAACCCTATCAATTCCTACGGGATCGGGACTTACGCGGGTGAAACCGCGGGGCGCAGCTAGTCTATATATATAAAAATGAATTGCTGTTCGTTAGTCTCACTAAAACTCGAGAACGGCTGAACGGATTTATCTTATCTTAGTCTTGAAATGTTCGTGGAGGTCTAGGGAAGGTTTAAAAGGCGAGAAAAAATCGAATAATTTCCGGGAAAACCCTAAAAACAGCCCTTTTCTATTTCCCATACAAACGTTTTCTAGAGTCAATTCCTACGGGCTCGGGACTTACGCGGGTGAAACCGCGGGGCGCAGCTAGTCTATCTATATATATAAAAATCAATTGCTGTTCGTTAGTCTCGCTAAAACTCGAGAACGGCTGAACGGATTTATCTTATCTTGGTCTTGAATTATTCGTGGAGGTCTAGGGAAGGTTTAAAAGGTGAGAAAAAATCGAATAACCGAAATTCCCACGGGATCGGGACTTACGCGGGTGAAACCGCGGGGCGCAGCTAGTCTATATATATATATGTATAAATTTGCATCCCCCCTGGGAGATTGGGTGTCGTCTAGGCGAGAACGCTTTGACGAAGCATGCCCTTTTCCTTCAGGCTGTGCCTTTTCTGGAACAGTAGGAGCCAACGCTGCGGGCCGCTTACCCCGAGAACCTCTCGATTTTCCGTTCCTCATTGGCTGATTATTTTGAGGTGGTGGTGTTGAGGGGGGTGGTGCTGGTGACGTTGCCTTCGCGCTGCGTTTCCGCTGCTGCGTCGGCTGTCACGTTTTTAGGTTTCTTATACTGTTATATGCTATACGTTCACAAAAATAAAAATAGCGATATTCATAATTTCAACTATATATTCATAATTGGCATGGTTGTTGAGCTGAGGATAAATGTGTGTGTGGTGCTTCTTTTTGGGGGGACTTAGTGCTCCAAGGTCGTGCAGACCTGGTGTCGTTTTGCGCCGCCACGGTTCGGCTATGCAGGATGCTATTGGTCGTAGGATTTAACGCCTGGAGATTTTTGTTTAGTCTATTTCTAAGGGGATTAGACCAAAAACAGGTGGCACCACGTGAAGGAGGATAATCTCTCTGACTTGTCTTAGGGATCAACGTGACCGTAGCACTCTCCCCTAAGACCATTCTGCTTCCTAGGATATCGGAAAATCTCCAAGGAAAGGATTAAATTACAAGCTACACCTACAGCTAAGCAGTGAAAGGATGCACAGCGTGTAAGCGAGGGGATCAGCACATTGAAGTAGATATAGTGCGTGCCAGATATGACTTACTGTTGTTGTACTCAGTTAACATATAAGTAACCACCACCACCTACCTGTACACTGTACGTACAGTGTACCTGTAAGACAATGTGTGTAAGCTATCCGACCCATGTGATATATACGTCACTTATCAGGCGATAGTTAACCTATAATAAGTAGGTATTTACGTATCGGCTCCACATTGATAACTCCCACGGCTAATTCCCCACTAATCGCCATTCGCCACCTACTAACCAAGTTTTGATATTCGGTATTTGATAACTATTTAATACTTCTTTACTATCTGTAGTTCCTGCGTGGTTACGGCTTAACTCCCGTGGAGATATCGGCATTAAAGTACCTACTGTATGTTCTTTGCCTTCCTATCGTTGTACAAGTTTTTATTCAAATCGGTTGAGCCGTTTGAGAGTAAAGAACGGAAAACTATTTATAATACGTTGAAATTGAGTGCAATAATCGTTTACAATTCAAATAAAATAGTTTTTGACCTAGACCTATATTGACCTAAGTCCAAACAATAAACCTAGTCTTGTTATAATCTACAAACTAAAAATCTAAAATCAACAGCTGGCTCTTTGTTGAACTCATCGTACTTGTACTTGAATCGGTGATTGTTAAAACCCCACAAGTAACACTTTTTTTGAAATTATTTTTTTTGCATTTTTGTAACCCTTGTCTATGGTCAAATTTAGAATGAGTATTATAACAACACAACTGCAGTCAAATCAGTACAAAAAAACGATCGTCAAAATGCCGTTGATTGTTAAAACAACATAACTTTTTCAAATATGTTGTTTTGACACTCAAGTTGGCAACACCGTCACTTCGCGCCTTTACTCTCTTTGCTTTGGTTTGTTTGTCAGTGTCACTGTCAGTTGTGGTTTTTTCGGTCGTGGTAGATAAAATCTGTAAACGGAAATAAAACTTTAATATTATGGACTCTGATTATGAGGAAATAATTACGGCAGCACCCAAAAAGCGAAATAAAAATGAACATTCATATAAACGCAATATTATTAAAAAGGCCCGAGTATCTGGTGAGGCTTCCCATCAACCTTGCTTATTCAACAAAAAAGCCAATAAACTTTAAAAAAATTGGGGATATAAGAAAATTAATACCCTATGTTCCTATAAAGTACAAAGAATTTTATGAAGATCTCCTACAATGGCCCACTACTAATTTAGAATGTACAAATGACATGGAAAGTGATTGCGAGTAACTGTTAGTGTGTTTATGTGCAAAACTTAAAGGTATTTTAATAAAATTGTTAAGTAATCTGCTGTGTTTCATTAACTTTTCTTGCTTTAACTGCCTTGATTTATTCCAGTTGTGTGTTAAAACAACACATGTAACACGTTGATTGTAAAAACAACACAAGTGAAAAAAAAAACTGTTTAAAATAGTATACTAAACAAATTTAAAATTTAAAAAAAAGTAAGCTATGGCTAGGTATATAAAAGAACTATAACATATAGCAATTATAAACATTTATATACAGTATATATTTAAATAAATAGATTTTACTCTCTCCTGAAAAATTTACTCAAAGTTACTTGTGGGGTTTTAACAATCACCGATTCACTTATTCTACGGGATCAGTTCACCAAATACTTGCCGAATACTTACTTTGTTGAACTCATCCTACTTGTACTTATTCTACGGGATCAGTTCACCAAATACTTGCCGAATACTTACTTTGTTGAACTCATCCTACTTGTACTTATTCTACGGGATCAGTTCACCAAATACCTGCCGAATACTTATTTTGGAACAGCCGATTAAATTTTGTTAAACGAAATTAATTGTTTCTCACACATACACGTGTGAAATCTAAACAATCCAAGTGAAGATTTTTGGTTTAATAAAAAATTTCACTCATTCATTGTTTGAATTTTCGACTTTAAAGAAAGAACTTGTTTATTTGCTATTTTTAATAACTTCAAAATGTATTATATACTTAAATTAATTTGTACCTACCTAATAAACAAATTATAAGTATAACAATTAGAATAATAATGGAAAAGGGTAAGTAGGTACCTATTATCCTTGACATAGTACCTATACCTACTTACCTAACGTAATATAATCAATAAACATAGCAATAAATAAGGAGCAGTAGTAAAGTCGGTTCCAAGAAGAGATAACGAGTCGAGCGCGAGCGGGACGGGAACCACTACCGCTACCGTTCTACTCGTACTCGTACCACTGATAGCTGATAGATAACCGACTAATCATGTTATAACTAAGTTCGTTAACAAGGGTCACAATATCAACTCAATCTTAAATAAATTACTCTGTTTACTTACTATTTAGAATATTTACTTGGTACCTACCAACCACAAGTACTTATCTATAAAAACTTTCCACTCTGTTCAAAGCTGGATAACTTCTCTGGTATAGTATAGGCTGTACCTACTGTAGATAGGTACCGTAGAGCCGCGGGAGCCGCGGGAGCTGCGGGGACGCAATCCTCCAACCTTATTGTTAGAAATGGTCAACCAAAGGCGAAACGGAGCTCCTTGCATAACCTTACTTACATTCATTATTTTAGTTAAGCTAGATTAGGTTAGATTAACTACAGTTAACTACTAGAGTTTGTGTGTTTGAATGCGCTAATCTCAGGACTACTGGTTCGAATTGAAAAAT
This sequence comes from Idaea straminata, assembly GCA_951213275.1. Lineage (NCBI taxonomy): Eukaryota > Metazoa > Arthropoda > Insecta > Lepidoptera > Geometridae > Idaea > Idaea straminata. Next base: position 15,651,377 of record OX577849.1, read on the forward strand.
CTTTTTGTGTTGGATAGTCCATTTATCGAGGAAGGCGATAGGCTACTTCTAATTTTGATATTCCCACGGGATCGAGACTTACGCGAGTGAAACAGCGGAGCGCAGCTAGTAAAGTATATTTATCTCACAAAAGACTTAAAATTTGCCACATATGAATGATACACATATTATCAGAAGAATATGTTCAATAACACAGTTATTTTTGTAAGAAATCAGTGCAGATGTCACATTGGGGACATAGAGACGACGACGATGATGATAACCTCTCTCGCCTCTCTCAACATATACGTACATACATTGATACATGTACTTATATCGACACAAGTGATAACACTCGTTATACCTACCTACCTACTGTGTGTTACTGTGTGCTACACAATTGTTCCAACTTTATACCAACCTAAATACATAAGAGAGAGATCCATTGAAACTAAAAGTAAACTATTTTAAGCAATTCTGAATTTTTAAATAATTTTGGGTACTTAAATTATTCTAAAAATTCTCTAGTCGGTATATTGTAATATTAAATTATATTGATTAAAAATATCAAAATTAAATGATTGCATAATTTGCATAAATTACATAGATTGCGCATTGCAATACAAGTGTGGTAAATTGATCATTTCATCGAGGCGGTTTATGACGCGCGAGCGGAACGCGAGTGCGTTTGAGAAGCCGAGATTAAATCGATCAATTCACACGTGTATCGTACGACGGTTTTTATCACAGTTGTGAATAAAAGAAAAGAAAAGACTTGAAAAGAAAAGAAAATAATAAATAACAATATAATATTTAGTGATAAGTCTATGTTTACAATTTTTTTAAGCAATATTTTTTTGTTAATTGTACTCCCGAAAGGCCAGGCAAAAGACTTTTAACGTATACAGCCTCATCGAGTTTTTTCCATTTGTCGGAGGTTAACAACACAATATAATGGTAAGGAATAAACTATATTTAAGTAAATAAATAACAAAAAAAACAACACTAAATTTTTAATCATTTTTTAAGAAGTTATCATTATCACGTAAAATTATCGTTCGTAAACCGACTTTATAGACAACCTTTATTGCCGGAGTAAAAACTCTTTTTGGTACCTACTTTATTTTATCCATCAAAACAGTATAACCCAGAGAAATTAAGAATGTTTCATCTACCTAACATTTAATAAGCAGTAAGTTACCAATTTAACTTATCTGGATAACTTATTCATTACACACTAGTGGCGTCGAGGTAATGCATAACGCACGCGTGCGTAATACGTTGGATTATGAGCCTAAAAGCGGTTGAATAAGATCCACTTTATGAGCAACTGTGATAAAAAAACATTTTAGACTTTTCAGAGCCCTGATTTATTTTCTATTGAATCATAATTTGTAGCTATGTTTTTGTACAATGTATTTAAATTACAATTTATTTCCAATATTTTACAAAACGCATATACCTAGGTATGTATATCATCGTAAATAATACATTTTACTTTGGGTCACGGTTCCAAATAATATTCCGACTGTTACAGTTATAATGTATACCTACATTTGTTGAGATAGATTCCGCGAGCAACATGTGTCTATCAGTTGGAGGAGCACATATCACTGGAATATCATAGATACCGGTGATATACAAATACATACACCTAATGGCGAAATGGGCATATCGCATCCATTTCTTTTGGATGGTCCAGCTAGTGCACGGGCGGCGGTGTACACTGCGTTGCAACGTCATACGTCGAGTGTCATAGCTAGGCGCGTGTCGAGTCATTCATAGGTCGTCGTTCGGGGATCCTGTGCGGGAGTGGTGTAGGTCCCCAGTGGCACAGTGGTGCGGTGGATGTAGGAGCAGCAGGAGGTGTGGGCTCACGACGCGACGGTCTCGCTACAGGCAGGCACTAGGCAGGCACAGGCAGTCGGGCAGGTGTAGACCGGGCGGTGGGGCGTGCGGCGGAGCGGCGCCGCCTCCGTCGCACCCAGCGCCGCCAGTCCGCGTCCAGCGGCCGCGCTAGCCGCACGCGCGCAACGTCGCGCTCTAGCCGGGCCCACCGCCGCCACACCACCACGACCGGACCGCCGCCGCCGACACCACGACGGAGTGCCGGTTCGCATCTTACCGGGCAGCATTAGAGTTACATACGAATTTTCTAATACTGTCAGGTAAAGATGTCGTCCGCGCTCCACGTTCTACTGTCATCGTCATCACCGCGTTGCGTTGCGGGGCTGCGACCTGCGCGGGAACCGGTCCGGACGGCGCGGCGCGGCGCGGCGACCTAGAACATCGACACGTATGGAGCTCGGAAAGGTCTAGACGACGACGACGACGTTGGGAGGCGAGGGTCGACACTGGATGATCAGGTAAGCGGGATCACGAGCCGCGTGGCTCCGAGCGAACGTTGCGCCACATGTCCGACTGGTGGTACCTACCTATAGGCCGCTTTCATAACGTCTTTCCAGAATGTCTGTTCTCTGGCTCCATCGGCATCGTGCATCGTGCTAATGTTCCAAATAAATACTACCTACGAAGTCTGGTCGACTAATGTTTTAACAATTGAAAAACTTTCCTTAGCTATTCATTAGTATGCAGCTATTTGTAAACAGAACTATTTTCGTATTATTTGCCTCTGAGGAAACTTTACTTATGTCGTCTAGTATCAGTGTGTTTGCAGAAGGTAGGTATTGGTTGCCCTTTTGCGGTTCATCTTCGTTCACGTAACCCACTTAATTAATTCAAATTCATCGTGGCGGGCAGGCGCGGGCAATGAGCACGCGTTTTCCAACTCTCATTAAGTGTGCACACGCGGCTCCCCTCACACCCGAGCCGACACCCGCCCGCGCTGTTGCCACTACATACACACTACACACATCGTCACCCGACGCCCGGCGCCCGGCGCCCGCGCCGCTTCACTGACCCTTCGCCGTCACTGTCACCTCCTCGCTGCCCATTTCTTCCTCCTCCCCTTTATCCATAAACTTACATAGCCAACGATTTTTCGTTCTTCAACATCTAAACATTGTAAACAATAACATTTGCACTTCAAATCTTATCGAGAATGGAAGAATCCAGTTTCCTGACTCGTATCTTTTTGGACGAGTACAATTTGTGGGTCCTCGTAAATTAACGAGTGATCTTCTAGGTTCCTAGACGCGCGTGCCGCACCGTAGACCGCATCCTCACTTACCATCAGGCATCAGGTGACCATAGTGGTAGGTAATACCGCGTCATATACCGAAACTTCTTGGACTTTAGACTCGTCCATTGTCTTACACACATTTTCTGCAATAGTCTTTCAAAACTTGTTCATTACATACACGTAGGCAATAGATGTGAGTAACAATATTTTAAAAAATTACCTAATTTACTAACTACACTTAAACGAATCTTTAAAGTGTGCCACGCTGAAAATACAATTTTTCAATTTTAAGTATCGTTTTTCTTGTTGTGTGTTCTATCTAATTTAATAGCAGTAATACAGTTGTTAGCGGTCCGGTTAACGAACAACTGTTGCTTTTCAGTATTATAAGTCAGTCCGATTTGGATAAAAGACTAAACAATAATTCAGCGTTGCTTAACCCCTCTGATTGTGGACCATTTCACCACCGCGATCGCGACCGGTGGTCTGTTCACACATCAATCTCCTTATCACAACCGTCCTTCGAGGCTTTTCGTAGTAGAACTATAACGGTACCTATCTAGAGCCATCGATACTATGATACAAAACGACGTTAATCGACGAGAAAGCGATAATTAATATGTGGAAAACGATAGTTATCGTTTTATCCGGTGTTACATAGTACCTTTGAGATCGGTGATCAGTTCCCAATGGTTTTGGAATATAAGCATTTAGCTTCCGAAAGAGAAAAAGTTATCCACGAGACGGTGAGAGCTGACCGCGACGGCGGCAGCGGCAGCTTGTGCCTGCTTCTTGTTTGGGACAACTTTAATGTATAATTCACGAACATTGTTGATTATTCTTCTCAAGAAGCGGTGCATTATTTATTAGTGGGTGGAAAGTTTTGGCTTTCAGAATAATAAAATGTAGGTCAAGGCTGAGTGGAGGGGCCACTCGACCAGGTACCTACCTACTGGTGTGACATGGTGCGACATCATCCACTTCCACTTCTCAGACAATATACTAACATACATATAACATACATACAATAACACCATCTCCATCACCTACTTCATTTATATTATAATTATTATCATTTCAACGATCATCGGCCATTTTAAACCGACAAATTAGTAAAACTTGTTTTAGAGAGTTGAAACACAAAATATTCTGGTATTTTATAGATTAACTAAACCAGTGTACTAAATAGTTTCCTTTTCGCCATTTCATCAGTCATTTACCTCAATAGTCGACTTGAAATATGCTTAAACATTTGAAACTATAATATAATTGTGTTAAGTTGTTGTCTGTTTTCAGTATAGTTGAGTAATAGTAATGAATACAATGGGGAGGGAGGGGCCGCCACCGCTACCGCCGTCGTCGTCGTCGTCGTCGTCGGTCGGTGGTAATTAGGTTAATTTACGATAATTAAGTTTGGCCAATGAATTAATTGTTGTTTTGTAATGTCATGATGACGTTACGTTCGAGTTGCTCCCTCGCCCTCGCTGCGGACACTTGCGACTACTTGTGATACTTATTTAATTCATTGTTCGAGTTCATTCCGATGACTGTATGTATATACCTATGTACCTATGTATACACGATATCCTTGTATCGGGGGATAGAATATCACGTGAGGCACACAGCGCAGATACCTCCTCCTCTACAATACAGCTGCAGCTAGATGTAGAAACATTTCTGCGAACATAAAGTAACTTAAATGAATTGTATTTATTGATATCTATATCTGTGTGTGGAGATTGTGTTCTAGTGGAGTGCCAGCCTATAGCTAACGTGGTCGCAGGCGCAAGAGACGGTCCCGGAGCCCGCCTCCGCCTCCGCCTCGGCCCGCACTCGCCTACATTTATGAGAGAGTCGATAAGATGCAATCGCCAGGTGAAAGCAGCAGTAAATTAATCACTCGGGTGGATACTGCTTTCGAATTGAATTTTTATTGATACGGGGAGAGTGTCGTCGGGCGCGGAGCGGCCGGGCCGGTGTCCAGTCGAGTCGTTAGGGGACCGGTTGTATAGGTGCGCGCGGTGTGCATCTATTTCGGGAGTCGTTGACCGCGCCGCGGGTTTGGCACTGAGACCGCGGCGCGGCACGCGGCGGGCGCACCTCGCTCTCTCCTATATAACAACACCACTCCTGCGTATTTCAGGCGATGACGTAACGCGGGAGTGCGTCGTCCCTGGCCGCCACCGCACACCACCGCGAGGGACATTCCTAATCGAGGATAATGTTATTAATAAGCGGGGGCGTGAGCCGGGGCGAGCCCTCGCATAAACAATGTTTATTGCCCATCGAACGCATGCGATCCGCTCACAAATATGACAGGTAGCTGCATTGTTGTCCACCGCACACCACACACCACACCGCGCTGGCTATTTATATCAACGCTACTCCTACCCGAACGGACCGACTTCTGTCGTACGACGACGTCTGGTAGTATTATGTATTACCGTACTATCGTATATTCTCTCAGCACTAACGCCACCACCACTACCACCAGTCCACGCGGCACTCAAAGACGAACAAGTTTCATAATAACAGGTTGATATTGAGAACGTTGCCGTTGGATCGACGACGTTGCCTTGTGGTGCGTTCCTACCGCTACCGTGCTCGATCGAACACACGAATTTCTCTTCGACCTCAATTATAATCTTTGGAAATTGCACTTCCTTCTCTTTATGTCATCGCATATAATCCACTCCATTCCATTCCATACCATATTGTGACCCTTGCCTTCGGCCGACTGCGAAACTGTGACTAAATACATTTTATTTAGAACATTATATTTATTTGTAATGTATTTGACTGCACTTATATTTGGAGCTCTATATATCGACATAGTTGCAAGCGCCATGATCAGGAGGATATCGAACGGCACTAGTGCAACATCTCGCAACAGTGTCCAGACCATTACAGGTGTAAACTATCCATCATCGTTACGACATAAGGTCAGATGAAATAAGGATCGAAACACTGGGATTACGATACTGTGGGTATGAGTTGAACATATGCGTGGTGAATGATGATAAGTGGTCGGCGTCGGCTTCGGCCGGCGCGAGCGATAGGAGGTCGGTCGGTTCCGGCCGCTACCGCCCGTCGCCACCACTGCCACCACTGCCACCACTGCCGCGCTGGGACTCGTTATCGCAGTTTCCGACTCTCGTATCGTATTTGTATTATACTTCGATCACTTCTATTTCAATATTTTTACAAATGTTTCATACAAACACTACACTATGTAACTAATACTATTACATGTCAAACCTGGTCTGCTGCAAACAGACTAAAAACCAGACAAGTTAATTAAAAAATTGCAGAAAGAAATTTAATCGGTCGGTTGGTAGTACCTAATGCGGTAGATTTATTTGCGACCGTGCAACTACTGAGAGACGATTGGTAATAAATACGGACAATACACGGTTCGAAGTATACCTACCTAGTACCTATTCGGTTAGATTTGAAATTGACAATATCCGGATATATGTAGCGGTTCGGTTGCGAGGTGTGTCACGGTCCACGTGTACAGCAGGCAGCAGGCAGCAGCGAGCAGGAGGCTGCCGGAGGGCACTTCTGCCTGTAAAAGACATCAACGGCCGTTCGTCAATAGTAAGATCGTTTCTAGAACATTATGGTAAAAGCTGTAAGAAACAACGTGGCGAATTATATTCGTTATTGTGACTTTTACATTACAATTGATTAGTGCACGTATAACACGACTTGAGTGTCGAATGGCGGGCTGGCGGTGTGCCGCGTGGCGCGTGGTGTCTGTGGTGGTGGGAGCTCCTCTGGTAGTGTTTGAACAGGTGTTACTGCAAGGTCGTACCGTACATTGTACGCCTGCTGCTGTCACGATCACATGTAACCGACTATAGCCCAGAGAGAGGTTACAGTCATCACTGACATACATCACATGTCTAACTCGATGTTCTCGTTTCGTGAACCGTTTACTTCGGCCAGATATTGAATATTGCCACAAACTACATGTATAGTACGTTCATTTGTCAGTTGGCTGCTCCTCTAGCGCCGATAAATACTCCGGGCCGCGCAGCTCGCGCTCGAACCGACGTTACAACTTGACATTTTCTATAGAGGTATCTACTACGCATCAGTAAGAAGATTATTAGCGTATTATTTTTAGAGAACATTGTTATTCTAGTGTGTGTTATTGTGTCGTGTTTATAGATGCGACGCGCGTTTGTGTGTGTGTGTGTGTGGGCACTATAAATACGGCGCTTGTTGTCGCAGCGGACTGCCCTATTCGGCCAGTCAGCTGCGTTTCACTTGTATTCTTCAGTTTTTCTGCTGCAATCACTCCATTCGAGTAGATAACAGGGAGTTTAATGAACGTGACCGAAGTTGTCGTGTTCAATGTCCGTTTCAATTCGGTTGAATTTTGTGATTTGTCAGCCCCTTGTTGCAGGGTATGGGGCTTGGGGCAACTCTCGTTACTACGCTAGCTAGGCTGTACTCAGTCAGTACCTACTCTCTCAGCCAGCCATGTCAGTCAGCAGTTCCATGAAGGTAATATTATAATTTTCTACCCGGATTTAATCATTAGAATAATATTATACTTGGACCTAATGCGTTCATAATAGTACATTACGATATAAGTGTGGTAAATTGATCTTTGCATAGAGGCGGTTTATGACGCGCGAGCGGCAGCGAGCGTGTTATAGAAGCCAAGATGCAAATATCAATTCCACACGTATATCGTACGACGTTTTTTATCACAGTTGCGAATAAAAGAAAAGACTTGAAAAGAAAACAAAATAATAATTAACAAAATATTTGTGCTAACTCTATGTTTACATTTTTTTAAGGCAATATTTTTTTGTTAATTATGCTCCGGAAAGGCCAGGCTAAAGACTTTTAACCTATACATCCTCGTGTGACATACATTATTTTTTAGGGTTTTTCTATTTGTTTTTGCGTCGGGGGTTAAGAACAAAATACAATGGTACGGAAAAACAATATATTTAAGTAAAGAAAAAACAAAAAATAAACAACTCAATTTTTAATCGTTTTCTAAGTCATTATCACGTAAAATTTTCGTTCGTAAACCGACTTTAGAGACAACCATTTTTGCTAGCTAAAAAACTCTTTGGTACCTACCTTTTCGGGATAACTTTACAGCACTAGTTAACAAATCTAAAACGCACGCGTGCATAATATGTTGGATTATGAGCCTAAAAGCCGTTGAATAAGATCCACTTTATGAGCAACTGTGATAAAAATTAATTTAAGAAATAACTATTCCGTTATAAATTGAGTAAAACAAAAAAAAGGTAAAATAATAAATGACAGGTACTGTCGTTCGTGTGTGTACCTATGTGGTGTGGTGTGGTGTGGGGTGAGGAGGGGAGGGGAGGGTAAAGGTCGCCCGCACGTTGCACCTGCGGACACACCGACACACACCACCTACCTACACCTACCTTAGCCTGCACCATAAACGTTTTAGGATTACGCGGCTATCGCCGAATTTAAAGATAACGTTTACTTTGTGTTACTTGGTAACGGAGCCGCTCCGAGCCGAGCTCACATGTAGTTGCAGGCACTAGACAGACGGACGGTATACAGTGACATTTGTTGTTGACGGTCGCTTAGTCGCTTAGTCGCAAGCCATACATTATGCGAATACAAGTCAACAACTTGACAAATTATCTTTGAATATTACTAATCGAACGATTCAACCTTCGAACCTCACGCAATATGGCAACACGTCACTTAAGAAACTTCTTCTCGGATCAGTTCCGTGTGTTTGTGGTTGCCGATGCTAGGCAACTTGGCCAGCTACTGCATGCCGCAACCATGTAAACTTACCTTAACGCAGCATCGATCGGTTCGGTACCTACCTACTACGTACATACATACATATAGAAGACACACACACACACCCGACCACCAATACTGATAGCACAAGGAGTATATTTCATAGCCGTAATATTATTGAGTAATCGGAGCAAATAAAGGCTACCGATTTATTATCGGTGGAGAGGGAATCAGCCAACGGCAGGAATGTAATAGAGGTGAATTAAGTATGCTTCGTAGTGAGTGAAGCCACCTTAGAGGTTAGTAAGTAATGAAGCTGGATATTGTCTCCCGTGTAGCGTCTGGTGTGGTGTGATCGCGGGCTCGTGTGGGTTAGGTAACACCACGGTAACACTGTGGTAGCGGGGAGTTATGATGAACTGAAAGTGTAACACTTCCAAATTGGATAACGAATTGCGTAAAGCTTACCGTGTCGATGTAGGTTGGTGAGGTGAGCGCAGGCGCAGCGGTCTCGGGCTTCACGACAATCGTAACGAATCGAGCTGATACCTTCTTTACCAAATATATACATACATACATACTCGGTTTACACTCGTAGGAAGTTGACGTACCTTCAGCTCCTCTCCATTCGTTCACCGCTATTGGTATGTCAGCAACTGTCCCAGAGCCGAGTGGAAGCGGTATGATGTAGTCCAGGTGGGTGACATATGCCGGTCAGTGACCCGGTCCCGGCCTCGCCCACGGTCCACACGGTCCCTCTAGCTAGATATATGTACAACACATGTACGCTCCATCGGCGAACGATCCGGTATCGACCTCCCCTCCCCCTCGCACCGCACCGCACCGCACCGCACACCCGCCGCGGCCGGTTCCTACCGTTACTTTATTAATTTCAGATGTGGTCCGTTGTGTCGTCTCACCGGTCACCACCCGCCTGCCGCCTGGAACCGGACGAGAGGATGACTATTGCTAAATGTTCAGCGCAAGGAATTATTTACATCGATAAACTGTCAGAAGTGCCTCTTCCGTTGCTTCTTATTATGGAAATCCTGAAAAATGATTATTATGAAAAAAACTGAATACAAATTACATAAATTGATATTTTTTCATTAAAGAAAGTAAATAATGCTAAGAATACATAATATAACATTCAGCCGAACATTCAGCCGAACATAATCCACAAGGAGCTGGTAGTAAACTTGATGTTACACCTGTATACCTAATATTATCAAATTAAACGATACAAAACACAATAATGGCGTTCAATGAAGCAGGTTTAATTGTTATTAGCGAATATGAATTATCCGAGTCGATACGCTTCGTTTCTCTACTCTGATGCAATTAACCATATAATGGAACGTAAACAATACGCAGCGCGGCGCGGCGTGGCATGGCGTGGCATGTGGCTTGGCGTGGCGTGGCATGTGGCGTGGCTGACTCGGCATGTGGCATGGCGTGGCGTGACGTGACGAGGGTTTCTTCCTATCGTATCAGTAGTTTAACTAATTAGGTACCCACTTTCCAATTGTAACAATAAAATATGTTGGAAACGGCGTATATTTTTTCGTAAATATTAAAAAATGTGTCGTCACGGATCAAACATGCATCAGACATAGCTATAATTTATATAAATATACTGAACTATAAATATATCTTATAGCAAGACATCACACACAAAGCGATACTAAAATATATCGACGGTAAAAAAATTAAATGTCGTAAGGGACATTTCGTTTAAAATTTATGTCGTATGATCTTAAAATTTTGGATTGTAAGTACTTAAACCATTCGACTATTTTAGTTAAAATTATGTTATAAGAACATCATATATTGTAAGTATTTACTGCTACTTACGACAAAGTACATCGAAAATTTCAATAAAATTTCTGTATTGAATGTCGTAAATGAATTAATATATAATAAAATGTTGCTACTTACGCCAATGTTTATTCAATATGAAAGAAAAAATATGTAATGTCAAATGGGACTTTTTATTTTTGTACGGGAGTTACAACACCTAAATATAACAGTCGTAAAGTCTTACGTCTCAAAATTAAATATGAAAAAAAACCACAATCAAAATAATAACCCATATGACATAAACATTTAAGTCTTTGTCAGTTACAACAAAATTTTTTACGTCATCTATATATATAAAAATTTCGTGTCACGTGTTTGTCCGCGATGGACTCCTAAACTACCGAACCGATTGCGATAAAACTCGGTATCTAGATAGCTGGAGACCTAGATTAACACATAGGCTACTTTTTATCCCGATATTCTCACGGGATCGGGACTTACGCGGGTGAAACCGCGGGGCGCAGCTAGTATCTTATATATCTGGAGGTATCGAAATTTTTAATGCACAGATCGATAGAGCATGAAATATGATATCCCACGCAAAAAGAAGTGTACTTTCGGAAAAATGTCCCTTACGTCATTTTAAATTTCCACGATCGATATAAAATATGTCGAGCTATGTCTATCGACATATTTTGGTGACGTCATAAAGATATAAGTACCTAAAATTGTGCCTAAAATATACCAAAAAATATACCTAAACTATATCAAAAGATATCTTTTAAGACGAGGTGGTTAGACCAGAAGCGCGATAGAGGTGTCTTAGAAATCGTTTTTGGGTATCAACCACTAAAACCCATCGAATCATATTCCTACCGTCGCCGCGTCGTCGTAAAGGTGAAGAAATGCTTTGTATTGTCATACACTTCGAAACACGATTAGAGTGATTTGCTTCGAAGGAAAATATCGTGGCAATCTTAAAAAATCATTTTAATTTTTTAATTTTCGTCGTAAAATTGGCGATTGTAAAAGAAAAACAAATAAGTACAAAATTTATATTTTCATAACCTTAACATCAAATCTCATAAAGTAGTACAGATGGTTTTAGTCTTTTAATTACGTAAAACAGTTAAAATGGTCATTTCGCGGCGCGCGGGGGAAAGGGATAGAGGTTTTCAGGTCCTACTTCACCTTAAGAAAGATACATAGATTAGGTATATTTTAACATATTTTTATTAACAAGTAGAATAAAAGAAAAGACTTAAAATAAAAAAAATAACCAAATATTTGTGTAATTTTTTCGGGGAATAGTTTTGTTGTTAATTATACTTCCGAAAGAGCTGGCAAAATACTTTTAAGCTATACAGCCTCGTCTGACATAAAATATTTTTTTTCATTTGTTTTTGCGTCGGGGGTTAAAAACGGAATACGGAATGGTACGAAAAAAAAATATTTAAGTAAAGAAAAAACAAAACTTAATTTTTAATCGTTTTCTAAGACGTTATCACGTAAAATTTTCGTTCGTAAACCGAATTTAGAGACTACCGTTTTTGTTAGCTTAAAAACTCTTTGTTGGTACCTACCTTTTTTACCAGTACTTCGTTTATAACACTTGGTTAATGCAATGGAGAGCCGCTTGACACACTCAGCATCTTCTACAGTATTTCTACAAGTTGACGCCTGCTTTGTTAACATAACACGTAGGTATGCATGCAGTGATAGATAGATAAGACAAAAGTTATAAAATTATACCTTGATTTTTATTTATTTCGTTTACATATTTAATTTAAAAGTAAGTAAATGAAGATGAACATGATTGTGTTACCTACACACAAATGATATAATGATGTTTGTCAAACAAATACAAGTGCATTGTAGTTGTAGTTGCACCTTGCCGTGCCGGTTACCGTGAAGCGAGTGTGGTAGGCGTAGAAGAAATACGACAGCTTTTCACTCACTTAGTTTATTAGAAGGAGAAAATATAGCCAGGAGAAGAAAGTCACAGTTCGTAGAATTAAGAGTAGAACGAAACAGGAAGGCACAGATCACAGGTAAAAGTATAGGCGAAGATAACAGATAGAAAAACAGTACAGTTAGCAATGCGCGCGTCGTAATATCTAGCTAGGATTTTTGATCAAAGCGACGTGCATCAGAGGTCGAGATAGATTATCGACTAGCGACCGGTTCAAGCGAGGCTAGCGAAGGGCGCCGCGGTAGATGCGCGGGCGCGCGGTGGGATGCGCTGCAGTATGCACCGCGCGTCATTGCTAACTATATACAAGAAAGTAAGGTCTGTCCGTGGACAAACAGTATTATTAAATTAATAAGATATTTATGACTGATTAGATGTATAGTTATTTAGGTAGGGTTAATACATTGTTTTTTTAGACACAATATTTTATACACTAGGGTTAAACGAGTAGATCAATACCTATTCTAGTAAACATTAAATATCTTTAAATATTATCTAGGTATATAATATAATGTAAATATATTTTTAGGTTAATTTCTAGTTTTTAAGCGATTAATAGTTATAGCTTAGGTAGTAGGTAATTAGGTAACAGTAAATATCAGGAAGTTCCCTACATCACCCCCCTCCAGAGACCGGGTTACGGGCGATAATAGTCTGGGAATTTAACCTTACGCCCTGATCTAGTCCGTCGGATGTGGTCCTCCGGTTCCGGTAACTTCCGATCATCTGTGTGTTGAGTATGTGTGTGTGTGTCTTGTGTGAGTGTTGTGGTACCTGGGTCGCACAGTATGTAGGCCGGTTTGATGCGGTCTACCGATACCGTGACCTTTTTACCATTAACTTTTAATGCGAAGACCTTATCCCCACGCTGAACCACTTCGAAAGGTCCCGTATACGCCGGCTTCAAAGATCCGCCGACAGTACAGTCACGCAAGAATACGTGACTGCAAGTGGCTAAGTCTTTGAAGACGAACGTGTTATTTTTCTTACTGCTATGGCGAGCTGCAGGTGAAGGCCGTAAATGTTGGACAATACTACGCAGCTTTGACGCAAATTCCGTCAAATCTGGAGTACTGCCAAAATTTGGCTCATTGCTGAAAAATTCGCCTGGTAAACGAAGTGGCTCGCCATAGAGTAGCTCAGCGGAGGTGGTCTGTAGATCTTCTTTAAAAGCGCTGCGGATGCCCAGCAGGACCAATGGAAGAGAGTCGACCCAATTCGCGCTCTCGTGGCAGATTATGGCAGCCTTTAGTTGCCTGTGGAATCTTTCCACGAGTCCATTGCACGACGGGTGGTATGCAGTAGTCCTTCGGTGCTGGAAACCTACAAATTGCGCAAGACTTTTAAATAGGGCTGATTCAAACTGGGCTCCACGGTCGGTAACTATGTCAGCTGGACACCCAAATCGCGAAATCCAGCCACTAACTAAAGATTTTGCTACGGCTTCCGCGGTAATGTCAGTCAAGGGGATAGCCTCTGGCCACCGGGTGAATCGGTCTATCGCTGTAAGGCAATATCGGTAGCCCTGAGAGACAGGCAGTGGGCCAACCAGGTCAATGTGGATAAACTTGAACCTGGCTGCTGGTAGTTTGAATGCTCCCGTAGGAGGGTTCACATGCCTCGTTACTTTAGAACGTTGACACGCCAAGCATGTACGGACCCACTCTCGGCAGTCGCGTCGAACACCTGGCCACACATACCTCTCCGAGACCAGTTTCGCCGTTGCATTAGCGCCTGGGTGGCTTAGGCAGTGTAAGCTCTCAAAAGCTCTTCGTCGTAGCATTTTGGGCACGAACGGTCTCAGGGTCTCAGTAGTGTCATCGCACAAAAGTTCATATCGCGACCCAGGCGGTTTAACTTTCTTTATGCGCAGTGAGTTGGTACCCTCTTCACTCAGTTGTTGTAGTTCTGAATCGGACTGCTGGGCCATAGCCAGCTGGTCCAGGTTCAAAGGCTGAACAATTTCGTCGATACGTGAGAGGGTGTCAGCCACCACATTATCCTTGCCGGAAATATGGCGGATATCGGTAGTAAACTGCGCAATCAGGTCTAGGTGCCTAAATTGCCTGGGGGAGCAGTTCTCTTTTCGGTTGTGAAAGGCAAACGTTAGCGGCTTGTGATCCGTATAGATCACGAAGTCGCGAGCCTCGATCATATGCCGGAAGTACTTCACGCTTTCGTAAATCGCGAGTAGCTCTCGATCGTACGGTGAGTACTTCTGCTGGGTGGGACTAAGTTTGTGGGAGTAGAAGGCAAGAGGCTGCCACGCCTCTCCGTCATGCTGCTGGAGGACAGAACCGATAGCGCTGTCCGACGCGTCAGTCACTAACGCCAGTTTGGCGTCACATTTCGGATGAGCCAGCAAGGCGGCCTGACATAGACCTTCTTTGCAGGCTTCGAATGCTTTTGACGCCTCACCTGATATGTCGACTGGGTAAGAGCCTTTCACCGATCCAGTGAGCAACGCATTGAGGGGAGCTTGATGTTGTGCAGCGTTAGGTATAAAACGTCTATAAAAGTTTATCATCCCCAAAAACCTACGTAGCTCCTTGACTGTTTTGGGTTTGGGAAAGTTCTTAATTGCCTCGACCTTTTCTGGAAGAGGAGTGGTTCCTGCAGCCGAGATGCGGTATCCTAAGAACTTTACCTCCGAGGCACCGAACACACACTTGGAAGTATTAATGACCATGCCATACTTACGTAACCTGGTAAACAGCTGATCAAGGTGGTCTTCATGGGTCTCCCGGTCTTTTGAGAAGACCAGAAAGTCGTCAAGATATGCGTATGCAAAATCTAGGCCCCGTAGCATCTCATCGACGAAGCGCTGAAACGTCTGTCCGGCATTACGAAGTCCGAACGTCATGTACGGAAATTCGTAAAGGCCGAACGGCGTTGTGATCGCAGTCTTCGCGATATCATCAGGATGCACAGGAATTTGGTTATAAGCCTTCACCAGGTCGATAGTGGAGAATATGCTGCTACCAGAAAGGCTGTGGGCAAAGTCGTGTATGTGTTTAATTGGGTACCGGTCGGGGATAGTACGAAAATTCAGCATACGATAATCGCCGCAGGGACGCCATCCGTTGTCCTTTTTAGGGGCGAGATGAAGCGGTGATGCCCATGCTGATTCCGATGGACGACAGGTACCTATCTGTAACATCGCATCAAACTCGGCTTTGGCAATTTTTAGTTTATCTGGCGCCAACCGGCGCGGTGTACATGATACAGGCGGCCCAGGTGTGGTGCGTATGTGGTGTACAGTGTTGTGTTGGGAAGTAGTGTGTAACCCTTGTGGACGGGTAATTTCGGGGTATTTAGCTAGTATGCTATGATATACCGAATTACCGGAAATTACCTTTACCGAAGAAACATCTTCCTTCGTGCGAGCGAGCAAACCCGGGGACGCGAGCATAGTGCTACCATCAATTAGGCGTTGATTTCTGATATCAACAACAAGATTGTAAAAAGAAAGAAAATCCACGCCTATTATCGCCTTCGTAACGTCGGCTACAATAAACCGCCAAGCGAAGTCGCGGCGCAAGCCTAGGTTAAGTACAAAATGAGCGTACCCATACGTATTTATTATTGTACCGTTCGCTGCACAGAGTTCATAATCGGTTTTTATACGTCTATCTCTAAGTAAAGTTTTAGGAAAAACACACAGGTCGCTTCCCGTGTCCACTAAAAACTGTATTTTTGTCCGACGGTCTACCACAAATAATCGGCCGGTACCGGGGCAGTCGTCGGCCGCCATTACCGACTGCCCGCACCTTTTCCCGCGTAGTCACAGGGTTTCACACATCTATTCGCCTTCGGTCCAAATTTTGCATGGTACCAGCAGGTGGGGTGCTTCCTGTAGCTGGACTGCGATCTAGTAGACGATGAACGACCACGATTGCGAGACATCGATCTATTTCTCGAACGTGACATTCGTTCTATTTTGTCAGTCAGTACTTGTACCTGCCTTGTAAGCGCTGCGATCTGCTGGTTTTCTGTTGTACTTGGACCAGTGGAGGCTGCTGCAACCTGCAAACTGGGTGCCGCTACGTCGAGGATCTGGTCCGCTAGCTCGGAAATCTCCTCAAGTTGCAATTTTTTCTGCGACGCGATGATAGTTTGTACACTGCTAGGTAGGCGGCTTGTCCATATTGTCCTGATGAAGTCATCTGGAACACCTGGTCCTGCAAGCTGCCTCAAGTGTCGTAGAAAGTTCGACGGTTTCCTGTCTCCCAGCTCCTCATGGTTTAACAGCTGCATGACTTGGCGTTCACGTGATGCTGTAAGTCGTTTTATCAGCTCTGTCTTCAAACGGTCGTACTTCCCAGCTGCCGGAGGTGCTGTGATTATATCTTCCACTAGCTCCGCATAAGTTGCTTCCAGCTGTGAAATGGCATAGTGGTACTTGGTCTCGTCCTGCGTCACCTTTGACAAAGCAAACTGGCTTTCCAACGCAGCAAACCATATTGCCGGTTTTGTAGGGTAGAAAGCGGGTACACGCACGCTGACGCGGCTAACGTACGTATCTTCACCTTGGTTTCCTGAACCTTCTTTGGTATCTTCTTCCTCTGCCATCGTGCTCAATAGGGGTCACCAGTGAAGCGAGTGTGGTAGGCGTAGAAGAAATACGACAGCTTTTCACTCACTTAGTTTATTAGAAGGAGAAAATATAGCCAGGAGAAGAAAGTCACAGTTCGTAGAATTAAGAGTAGAACGAAACAGGAAGGCACAGATCACAGGTAAAAGTATAGGCGAAGATAACAGATAGAAAAACAGTACAGTTAGCAATGCGCGCGTCGTAATATCTAGCTAGGATTTTTGATCAAAGCGACGTGCATCAGAGGTCGAGATAGATTATCGACTAGCGACCGGTTCAAGCGAGGCTAGCGAAGGGCGCCGCGGTAGATGCGCGGGCGCGCGGTGGGATGCGCTGCAGTACGCACCGCGCGTCATTGCTAACTATATACAAGAAAGTAAGGTCTGTCCGTGGACAAACAGTATTATTAAATTAATAAGATATTTATGACTGATTAGATGTATAGTTATTTAGGTAGGGTTAATACATTGTTTTTTTAGACACAATATTTTATACACTAGGGTTAAACGAGTAGATCAATACCTATTCTAGTAAACATTAAATATCTTTAAATATTATCTAGGTATATAATATAATGTAAATATATTTTTAGGTTAATTTCTAGTTTTTAAGCGATTAATAGTTATAGCTTAGGTAGTAGGTAATTAGGTAACAGTAAATATCAGGAAGTTCCCTACAACCGCACCTCATCGTATGTATCTGGATCTAGATCCCTTGTGCATGTGTGTACCTTGACGTGTCCCTACTGCCCTAGCCCTAGCCCTAGCCCTAACCATACGGTTCGAACAATATATAAATATAAAGTACGGGATTGTCTGTCACCAGGCGACCTGGGGTGACGGAGGGACGGACGGTGGGTAGGAAAGGTGGTGTGTGGACGTCGTGCAATGTACACGGGATGGATTTTCTCACTGCTGGTCAAGCGGACTCACGAGACCAATCGACTGACGGTTAAGGGTTTCCTAGCCGCAGTGAGACCATGGGAGTATGACGCGGTTGCTAGGCATAGCTCGTTTCTTCCAGCTGCAATAGCTCTTCTAGCGGTTGCTTGGCACATCTCAATCTTCTTGGGAAGAGGAGTGTTACTCGACTCACTTCTTGATTTTAATTGATTAATTCACAAACTTGGATTATATACATTTCAGTTTTGATGACTTATCAATAATTATTATAATAGTGTGGTGTCGGTGTACAGTTGTGTGTTACCTACCTTTTTCCAAATTATTTATTCATCAAAAATTGTATTTGCTTTGTGACCTACATTCAATTTTAAACATTTAGTTTATCATGCGACTTGGCTTATTTACATTTATTATTTTAATATCCCTAAGTATTTAGTTAATAAATTATTATTATTACATATTACAATTATAATTAGTCTTTAAATGATTCTAATGTATATTGTATAGTTTATTTTTATAGTAAAATGATTGTTCAATGAGTTGAACACTATTGTTGATAAACAGGTGAAGAGCTAGAGAGTCTCTCCGTACCCCCTTTAGTTTTACAATGTATGTCGGCATATATTTCTGGTTTCAGAAGCAAACTTTAAGTTGTGGCCATGTTGACTAACTAGAACATGGCACTCTGGTCTTCAGAAGTAAATTGTGGCTATTGTGGCTCGGTGTAGAGGC
Source organism: Idaea straminata (assembly GCA_951213275.1). Classification (NCBI taxonomy): domain Eukaryota; kingdom Metazoa; phylum Arthropoda; class Insecta; order Lepidoptera; family Geometridae; genus Idaea; species Idaea straminata. The sequence goes on from OX577849.1 coordinate 15,670,261, forward strand.
GCGTCGAGGCGCGAGTGCGTCTCGCGAGTCGCGAGCAGGATGCGTTCAGTTCATACCGTACCGTAGCAATCTATAGGGTGAGTAGGAGCGTAAACATTATGTTATTGGTCCGCCACCGAAATTAGTACCTATTCATATCATTTTGATATTATTATTTAGTAGCAAATAATTGGATAAATTGGTACTTAAGCTTATTTCTGGATGGCTCAGCTAAATTATTCCTTGCTCGGCAATATTATATTGTGTTTAATGAATACCATCTTATAATACATGAAACTGTTAGTTTTGACATCTTGTTACTCTATTTAATGTGAAAAAATGATTGATTTGTTTTGTTATACGATCTACAGGGTGAATTTTTTATGTGGTCATTCGACAGGGCTATATTCTAAATTATAAGAGTTAGCGAAAAATTGTGAATGGAGTTGCTTGCCCTATTTTGACCAAAATTAAAACTGCATCATTAGATTTTTGGAAAAGTCATTACACTAGCCAGGAATCGAACCTGTTGATTTTGAAAAAAGAAAAATTCATCCTTTATTTTATACCGATGGATAGTCTTGCTGTTATAGATCAATTTCTGTAAACAAACATAGTTAAGTCAAATCAACGGAAATAGCAATTTTGTAGTTTTCTACAATTTTCATCATTCCGTTTCTGGCAAAATAATAGCGTGAGTCATAGAGGAGAATTCATAATTTTTTTTAAACTTTTTTAAAAAACGTTCTAAATTCTCTACGTCACTTAAAACTTGTAAAAAAAGGTTTTGTTTTTTGAGCAGCAGTTTATTACGTCATCAGCCATACCACCTCACTGCAGTTTTTCAGGGACAGTCGTATGACAATTACAGAAGACTACAAAATTAGCTATTTCTTTTGATATAAATATAAATAAATAAAAGAAATATTGCACAACATTCCACACATCGCGATCTAGCCCCAAGCTAAGTAACTAGACTTGTATTATGGGTGCTAGACAACGGATATACTTTTCTTTTGTAATTACATAGAAACAACCAGACCACAGACAATATCTAAGCATAAATAATTGTCTGAGGCGGTAATTGAACCCGCAACCCTGTGCTTGGCAGTCCGGCGTGGTGACCAAAGTGCCAACTGGGTCGTCTATGCCTCAACTATGTTTGTTCACTAGAATAATAATTGATCTATATCAGCAAGACTATCCATTGGTAAAAATATAGGATATTTTTTTGGCAAAATCAACAGGTTTGATTCCTGGCCAGGATTATTACATTTTTGAAAATCGAATGATGTGGTTTTTGTCAAAATCGGGCACGCAACTCCTTTCATCAATGTTCGCTATCTCTTATAGTTTAGGATATAGCCCTGAAGGCCCACGTAAAAAATTCAGCCTGTATACATTCCAATAATCAAAATGACATAAAAACCAGTCGATTACTCGTACCAAATGTATCGAGTTGTGCCGGAGGCGAAAGCGACAAACTACATATTATATGTATATTTGTTGAGCAGTTATAATCAAGCAGTGAACAAATAACGCAGAAAGCAGATGTTATCGTTAGTATGATTTGTACCGTCTAGTGTGTCCGTCCGTCCGTCCGTAGAAGGAAATGTACCGGTTACCGGATCCTACTGCTACCTGCTGGCTGATTGCTGAGATCTAACCTATCTGAGGTAGAGCTAGGTATTTACTCCTCGATCCGGTCGTTATTACACTGTATCAACATTATTTATACTTATAATGAAGGAAGTAGGCTCTGTATGTACAAGCGACATTAAACTTTAATAAAATTATAAATAAATCTCAGGGGTATTAGAATAAGCAAGGGTATACGAATTCATGAATGACTCTATTATCTGGGAAGGTCATGGTATAGGCACTTAGACGATATTAAAGACCCTTTGATAGTAGTTTTAGGACTCTGTGGTTGGATGTTGTTGATGTCAGCTTGAACGCCAATTCGAACTCGTCCCAGTATAATTCGGGTTGAAGTAAGTACGAACAATTTAAGAGATCAATTGAAATTTTGAGATTTTTGAAAGAATTGCGATTAAATTGATAATTAGTTTTCTAACACAATATTATTGTGAGCTTGCATATATACCTTACTAGCTGCGCTCAACTCGAACCAGTAGTTCCTAAGATTAGCGCGTTCAAACACACAAACAAACTCTTCAGCTATATAATATTAAGTATAGATTAAAGTTGTTATTGTATACAATGCATAGTATAATGGATGCTAGTTAAGTACTATCTCATCTTATTGTAGTGTGGTTGTATAAGTACCAATGTGTGTGTGTGTGTGTGTATTGTATACTACGATATAGACGTAATATAGCATCGATTAAACTATATAAAACTATAACAACCTCATCTACTTTCAAGTTAGCTATCAAATTACCATCAACGGTTTTTGCATATTAAGTGGATGTCCAAGAACTCGTATTTAAATAATTCATGGTATGGTCGTATGTTCATCGTGCGGTGCGGTCCGGCGGCGGGCGGCGGCGGGCGGCGGCGCGGGCGCAGTGATGGTCGCGCCGCGCCCGTCCGCTGCCGTGCGCCCGCGCAGCCCGCGCCGCAAGCTGCCGGTCTCCCTCCGCACCTCCAGACAGTACCTACATATAGGTATTAACAATAATGAGGACAACATACCGACTAACATATTATTTCCCCATTTAACGCAAACAAGTTGACATCTCGTTAATAATGCAAAACTAAATGATTATTTATATTTAAATATCAAGAAATGTGTGTCGACCTTGACATCGTAGACACGTAGCTATGTACTACTCTACTAGCTAGTAGATAGCTCGTGCTCGGCACACTCACACCTCACTATCAACACACCGCATCATGGAGAGGTGTTATGTATTACAATATACAGGATGATGTGGGCTATATCCTAAACTATAAGAGATAGCGAAAAATACTGAAAGGAAACTCCTTTCAGTCTTTTGACAAAAACTAAAACGGTATCATTCGATTTTTGAAAAAAATATTATCCAAGACAGGAATCGAACCTGTTGGTTTTGCAAAAAAATAATCATCCTATATTTTTACCAATGGATAGTCTTGCTGATATATTATAGATCAATTATTATTCTAGTGAACAAACATAGTTAAGGCAAATCAAAAGAAATAGCTAATTTTTGTAGTCTTCTGTAATTGTCATACGACTGTCCCTGAAAAACTGCAGTGAGGTGGTATGGCTGATGACGTAACATACTGCTGCTCAAACAACAAAAACTTGTTTTTACAATTTAAGTAATTCCTTTAAAACATTGTTAAAAAGTTAGAAAAATATTAATTCCCTTCTATGTGTCACGCTATTATTTTGCCAGCAACGAAAAGATGAAAATTGTAGAAAACTACAAAAATTAGCTATTTCCTTTGATTTTACTTAACTATGTTTGTTCACTAGAATAATAATTGATCTATATCAGCAAGACTATCCATTGGTAAAAATATAGGATGATTATTTTTTTGCAAAATCAACAGGTTCGATTCCTGGCCAGGGTAATGACTTTTTCAAAAATCTAAAGATGCAGTTTTAAAGTTTAAGATATAGCACTGAAGGCCCACGTAAAAAAATCACCTTGTATACATAGGTAGGTACCTACAGACAGACGCGCAGTCAGTCGTACACCCGATGATCAGGTGTCTATAATATATACGATTTTACACAAGTGATATATTAGAGATGTAGATATACGACTATATATAGTCGCCACTCGCCGACTCCCCACTCCCTAGTTATATTATATTCCTATAGCTAGTAGTCGACGACGTTTGATCGAAAACACCGTCTATTCGCCTCTTTACTTTATCCATATTTCTAAACTTAGTCATCCTCCAATTCTTCAACTAAAATATATAGTAAGTGAATGCATCATTGTAAAAACCCACCACAGACCACTTTTTATGATGATGTTTTTTCTCTGTGGCAAGAGACATCGATTGAGTATAATAACACACCTCGATCATACATGCATCCCACAGAAATAAGGGCACGAAAGTTTCAATGAAAATTAAAACCCACCTTATCCATGGATGAGGTGTTTTTCACAACCAAACTTATGGTAACACTTGAAAATGTCAGATGTCAAAATTAACATTTTTTTATTACTTTCTGTTGAATCCATAGAATTTGACGTTCGCACCTCACAACTAGAAAGCTCATCGGACATTTTACATCATTACAAAATGAACTTTAATTGCTAAAAAATTAGGTTTATTTTAGAGAATCACAAACTCGGAGAGAATTTCGGTCCGAGAAGGATGGAGATAAGAGTGTAAGTGTATCCCTTTCTAACTGTATTGCCAGTCCGAAGACATTTAATTATAAAAGAAGTGGTAGAAAATTGATATGCATATAGCCGAATTAAATATCACTTTTTTAGTAGAAATCACAATATTTATAATATTAAGATTACACCATTTGTCGAAACTAGCCATTTCAAAGAAAATAAAAAAGATCTAAAACTTCACATTATAGCCTCTGTAGTTATGTAGCTGTGCGTGAATTTCATCTGCGGAAATTTTGAACGTTTGGTCACCCTAATGACAGAGACAAATATACCATCTCAAATCTATCTTTCTCGGCTCGCTTATGGGCCTTTCGTGAGCATTCCAGTTCTTTTCTCGTAAGTTTCTTGGTTGAATCTCTGATGAAGACGAACGTTTTAGAGGGAATAGTTCGGTCCACAGCCGAAAACATTGAGGATGAAGATCCTGACTAAAATTGCCAATTTAATGTAAACAAAAATTGGACTTTGATTGTAAAAAATACACCTATGTATGAGATTTTAAATATCTATACTTACAAAGTCATTTAGGAATATATTTGATTTTATGTTTTACAAATCCTTAAATTTAATGTTTTTAATATATTTAGTAAATTTAACGTTAATGGAACGTTAATTACTTTGCTTCGCTTGAGAGTCTCCTTGAAGAGCTCACCCCATCCTATAATCACGCTATTTTAACGGGCGACTTTAATACTTGTCTTCTTAAACAAGATCTCCGTGCGAACAAACTCAAACAGCTTGCTAATTCTTCAAATCTCTTTATTTTACCTCTCAATGCCACTCACTTTTTTCCCAACTGTACTCCGTCCCTATTAGATCTTATACTTGTTTCTTCTTATAATAACGTTGCGAAACATGGTCAGTGTACTGCAGACGCATTCTCCTATCATGATCTTATCTTTCTCTCTTATAAAGTTCGCCCTCCTAAACCCAAGCCGCAAATACTTCTGCGTCGTAATTTTGGTGGGATGGATATAGATTCTCTCCGTAGTGATGCCCGGAACATTGATTGGTCTGGGGTAAGTAGTGCGGATAATGTTGACGACATGGTACAATCGTTTAATAAAACCATTCTTCAACTATATGACAAACATGCCCCAATTCATAAAGTGAAAATGAAACAAATGCCTGCCCCCTGGCTCTCCGATGAAATACGCTTGCTAATGCACATGAAAGCGTCTGCGAAGGGCAAATATAAGCGCAAACCTACTGTGGAGAATGAAAACAAGTACCACAAGATACGTAATCGCTGCAACAGAGTGTGTAGGGATGCACTACGCCGGCACATCCATGAATCTGTAGAACATGAAGATTCTTCCAAAGTCTGGAAATTTCTTAGGTCTATGGGGGTTGGTAAATCTCGTTCAAGTAATAATTTACCTAAAGATCTGAATATTGATCTTCTCAACCAGCACTTCTCAAATACTTCTAATCTTGATAACTCCACTAAATCCAAAACTCTTTCATACCTCTCTTCTATACAACCACCCGACATTTCTCCTTTTTCTTTTTTGCAATTCACTGACGTTGACGTTAAGAGGAGCATTAAATCCATCTCCTCCAATGCAATAGGCAACGACAATATCAGTCGAAATATGATCATGCCTATTCTCGATGAGATAGTGCAGGTCATAACTCTAATGCTTAATACGTCAATCTCCGAAAGATCTTTTCCTGTGGCTTGGAAGGAAGCTCAAATTATTCCACTTCCTAAAAAACCAAATCCTTCTGCCTTTTCTGAATTCCGTCCTATTTCTATCTTACCATTCCTCTCCAAAGTACTTGAGCGTCTTGTCCACCAACAGCTAAGTACTTTCCTCACCAAAAATTCCCTGATGAATCCTTTCCAATCTGGGTTCCGCCCAGGTCACAGCACCACTACGGCCTTGGTTAAGATTACGGACGATATACGGTTTGGTATGGATAGCCGACAGCTCACTGTACTCACTCTCCTCGACTTTAGCAACGCCTTTAATAATGTCGACTTCGACTTGCTTCTTGGAATACTCGAGTCCCTTAACATATGTCCGTCAGTGATTGCTTGGTTTCATAGTTACCTGTATGGGCGCCGGCAACGTATTTGTATTGAACAGAACTGTTCCACCTGGAACGATATATCTGCCGGTGTCCCTCAGGGCGGCGTGCTCTCTCCTCTCCTATTTGCTGTGTTTATTAACGCGATCTCTCATAATCTGTCTTGTTCCTACCATCTGTATGCAGACGATTTACAAATCTACATGCAAGCTCCACTCGAGCAATTAAACTTTGCGATAAATTCGGTCAACACTGATTTAAATAAAATTTGTGAATGGAGTGGAGCTTATGGGCTTAAAGTAAATCCATCCAAAACTCAGGCGATCATAATTGGTAGTTCTAGGTTGACCTATAAAATAAATTATACGCTGTTACCGCACATCGTTTTTGATGGAACTGTGGTGCCGTACAGCGGGGAGGTCAAGAATCTGGGCGTCACTTTGGATTGTAATCTTACATGGGATCCGCAGCTGACTGGACTGAGTCAGAGGATGTTCGTATCCAATGCCTCGCTCAGGAGGCTGCGGAATTTCCTTCCAACTGCCACCAAAATTATGCTAGCACAAACTCTCATGCTTCCTGTTCTTGACTACGCAGACGAATGCTTCCTTGATCTCACTGAGGTACAGTTAAATAAGCTTGAGCGGCTTCAAAATCTTGCAATCCGTTTTATTTTTGGTCTCCGGAAATTTGATCATGTTTCGGAGTTCCGCACTAGGCTCAAATGGCTGCCCATTCGTCTGCGTAGAATCACTTCTTTATAGAATTCTGTTTCTACCGACCTCTCCTTCTAATCTTAAATCTTGCTTTCAATTTCGACATCCTCCATCTCAACCTGTTCGTTCTTCTAAAGCACTTCTTCTTGACGTTCCTGTCCGATCTTCCACTTTCTATGGAAGCTCTTTTACTGCCAGGGCTGTGGAACTGTGGAATGATTTGCCTGCCATCATCAGACAATCAAAATCTTTGGCGGTATTTAAAAATAGCGTCTATAATTACTTTTTGACTATTGCCGAAAAAGATCAAAAGGACAGCTGTCGTTAATTCGTTGATATATTGTAAAATATGTATTTTTAATTATGGTTTTGTATATAATTTTATTTTTTATTTGTTTATTTGTACATTCTTATGTAATTATATTAATATATTTATGTAAAGATATGTATGTATGTATATATATATATATATATATACTATAAGTATAATGTGCATTAATTAATTATTATTAGTATGTAGTTAAGTTTGTTTTTATTATTATGTTTTTGTTGTTATTTGCATCTTATTTATTTTCCTAAGTTTAAACACCCTACCCTTCACCTTCCTCAACTTCTTGTCCATCCAAAGGTTGCCTGGAAGAGATCGCTTTGAGCGATAAGGCCGCCCTTTGTAACACTTAGACTTAAGCTTTGATTTTTATTATTAATGTTATTTGAAATTGGTGTTTACAATAAAGAATTTATCTATCTATCTATCTAAATTATTGATTTTCTGAAACATTTGTATTTGGTCTGAGGTGGGTTGCAACAATCATGCATTCAAGTTTTCTTTCAATTCAAATTAAATGAAATGAACTGGTTTTATTCTAATAAAACGCCAGCAACGCCCCTCACCACACACGTAAACAACACTGTAATAATACAAAGTAAGTGAGTTGGCTAGAATATTTGTTTTAGGCATAGGACACCTAATCGCAGGTAATTTCCTTTGGTATAACGCTATAACGCAGCGCGAGGCGTTCGACATTCAATATTCATAAAGTTTGTTCCCGATTTTACAGATTAATAATACCGAATAATTTGGTCTCGTATATTCTTTAAACCGAATATAATAAAAAGGGACAGCAAGGAATAGGTTTCATTAATGGAAGAAAATCATGTGAAAATAAAAAAAACTGTAAAAATGGGATCACTATAGTGAAGGATACTAGATAGTAAAGACACACACATGACAGAGAGAGCTACATGTTGTCGGCGGCGCGGGCGCGGGCGCGGGCGCGGGCGCGGGCGCGGGCGCGGGCGGTTGCGCGGGCGCAGCAACCGATCACATTGTGTACTGTTCAATATAAATGCGCGGGCGCGAGGACCGAGGAGGAAGCGATACGTGCCGAAGGTCAACCAACACCGAAACCGACCCGAATGTTGCGTGCTTACTTCATTCTCATTATAATTATATATACTAATGTAAATAAGGTTTACCTATACACGGTGTAACAAGGGGGGTGGATCATCGGTTGCTGGGGGGTGGGGAACCCCAACACCTATCGATTTAAACCCCCTGTATGCTCTGCAATAATTAGTTGTTCAAAAGTTATTTGGACTTTAGTGAAATTTTAGTCAAAATCAGATTTCACCCTGAATTTTGCAATTACAGCCAAACTATCAGGTCTGCGATTCTGTGAATTAAGTTTAATAACGGACAATAACGGACTGAAAATAACATCGATTATTTTCACTTTTTGGATTTCTAATATTTTTTAATATGTTCTAAATTCTCTATATCACATAAAAAAATTGTGAAGCAGTTACATCAGCCATACTTCCTTCCTACATTTATTCGGGGACAGTAGTAGGTATGAAAATTACAAAAGACTACAAAAATTCGTTATTTCCTTTGATTTACTATACTATGTTTGTTTCTAAGAATTGAATTGATAGTCTTGCTGATGGAGTCATTGGTATTAAAATAAAGGATTATTGTTTTTTGCAAAATCATCAGGTTCGATTTCTGGCCAGGGTAATGACTTTTTCAAAAATCTAATGATGCAGTTTCAGTTTTAATTTAAATCGGGCACGCAACTCCTTTCACCATTTTTCGTTATCTCTTATAGTTTAGGATATCTATAGCCCTGAAGGACCACGTACAAAATTTAACCTGGATATACCTTTGTCCAATCAGCTCAGTGACAGAACTCTTGGTCCCGGAATAAAAAAAGCTACATTAGTTACCTTCAATAGCTAGACGTGCTGTTTATACAGGGTGTAACAAGGGGGTGGATCATCGGTTGTTCAGGAGTAGGGGACCTCAGTACCTATCCATTTGACCCCCATGTATGTTCTGCAATATTCATTGGTACAAAAGTTATTTGAACTTAAGTAAAATTTTAATCAAAATCAGATTTTACCCTGAACATCGCAATTACAGCCTAACTATCAGGTCTGCGATTCTGGTTTTTTGTTAAAACAAGTTCAGTAGTGGACCTTTTGTACCCCTACACTAATCAAAGTCTTAGATTTATAAAACTCCAAATAAAACCACCCAAGTTTTGTTTTTTTTTTTTTCAAAATCTAATTATAACATTTTCTTCGTATGGTTCTAAAAAAATATTTCACAGATTATTTTTTTATGCAACTTATCTTTAAAACTACAGGCTTTCATGAAGAATAAACCATTTCACGTTTCATTCGGCTTAAACTAGGGCATCATGTTGAAAAATGTATTTGATAGTCCAAAAAGTGCCAATGATGGATATCGTAGATCTGATATATGTAGTTTGGCTGTAATTGCGAAGTTAAAATCAGATTTTAGTCTGAAAAGTCCAAATAAATGAACCAGTGAATATTGCAGAACATACATGGGGGTTAAATTGATAGGTAGTAAGGTCCCCTACCCCCACGACAACGAGTGACAAGTGCAACTTAGTGTAATACTTACCTCACACGTTTGTCTGTTAGATTCCGATGTAGATACGATGTAGGATACGATATACGAGTCATTACGAGTATATCCTTCAACTCTGGCTTCAATCATAACTTGGTAGAGATTATGCCATAATAGTACGGGATCTCTTTAAGGACGACCTCGACACGATCGAACTGTTTAATGTATGAAAAGTATTTTATATCGAATTAAATAGATCAATAAATATATTGCAAATGGGTTGACTAAAAAATTACAGTTCACAGTGATTAATAGTATATTATGCAACTAGTGAATAAAAGACGGATTTAAAGCGAGGGCCATAGATGAATCACGAGCAAGCGAAGGATTCTAACAACTGAATCACGACCGTAGGGAGTGATTCACGTGTTAGAATCCTGAGCCACGCGAGTGATTCATGGCCCTCAATGTAAATCCGTACTTTATTCAAGAGTTGCATACTATACTTTATACCATGACTACGAGAAAAAGAAAACAAAACGTGTGGCGGGACCGACCGACAGACATACAAACAGACTCAGACAGACTCAGGCAGACTCAGACAGACTCAGACAGACAGACAGACAGACAGACCGGCAGACAGACAGACAGACAAACCGACAGACAAACAAACAGACAGACAGACAAATAGACAGACAAACCGACAGACAAACAGACAGACAGACAAACAGACAGACAGACAAACAGACAGACAGACAGACAGACACATACAGACAGACAGACAGATAGACAGACAGACAGACACACAGACAAACAGACAGACAAATACACAGACAAATAGACAGACAAACAGACAGACAGACAGCCAGACATACAGACAGACACAGACAAACAGACAGACAGACAGACAGACAGACAGACAGACAGACAGACAGACAAACAGACAGACAGACAAACAGACAGACAGACAGACAGACAGACACATACAGACAGACAGACAGACAGACAAACAGACAGACAGACACATACAGACAGACAGACAGATAGACAGACAAACACACAGACAAACAGACAGACAAATAGACAGACAAACAGACAGACAGACAGCCAGACATACAGACAGACACAGACAAACAGACACATACAGACAGACAGACTCAGACAACAGACACAGACAGACAAGGAGGTTGTATAACCATTGAGATGGAGGTCCAATATACAAACAACAAAACAGTGATTAAAAGGCCTTTTATTCACTGTTTTCAGTGAATAAAATAAGCTTTTTAGAGTGGGTATGGTATAAATTATATTTTTTTTTGTTTTCAGTCTTTTCGCTGGTTTGGTTAATAGACTTTCATACTAATAAATACATAGTCTTTATTTTAACATAACTAGACTAGTGCAAATGACTAGTATCGATTGATCTGCCTACCCAAGAGTTGTGACGGGAAAAAATACTCAAACTAACGTTTGCACATTCCATAGGCTTCATACTTAGAAAGGTTTAAAAAACAAAACAAATAAAAATATTTTTTTATCACAGTTGCTCATAAAGTGGATCTTATTCAACCGCTTTTAGGCTCATAATCCAACGTATTACGTACGCTTGCGTTATGCATTACCTCGACGCCACTAGTGTGTTATAAGTTATCCAGATAAGTTAAATTGGTATCTTACTGCTAATTACATGTTAGGTAGATGAAACATTCTTAATTTATCTGGGTTATACTGTGCAGTGCGGTACAGTGTTGTTTTTTTTGTTTTTTCTTTACTTAAATGTAGTTTTTCCGTTTTTAACCCCTTGTATTGTATGTCAGACAAGGCTGTATAGGTTAAAATGTATAGGTTAAACAAAATAATAAAGAGGTTGCCTGGCCTTTCGGGAGTATAATTAACAAATAAATATTGCCTAATAAATTGTAAACATAGACTTATCACCAAATTTTTTGTTATTTGTTATTTTCTTTTCTTTTCAAGTCGTTTCTTTTATTCACAACTGTGATAAAAAACGTCGTACGATACACGTGTGGATTGATCATTTAATTTAGGCTTCTCAAACGTCATAAACCGCCTCGATGAAATGTTCAATTTACCACACTTGTATCGTAATGTACTATTAATTAATCATATTCTAGACTGAATTTTTTAGGCAACCCATTTGCAATATATTTGTTGACCTTTCATCCAATAAACAGTTCGATGAAGGTCGTGCCATGGTCGTGTTTAAAGGGATCTTAGATTATAAATATAAAAGACTTTTCTTTAAAAGCACGGGAATCTTGAAATAAAGGGTCGAAGGTATATCTACAATAAGTAATCAGTACAAGATACCGACCCCGAGGCGTGAACCTGTTGCTTCTAGCTAATATGTCGCAGGCAGCGCGGCGCGTCTAGGGGAAATTGGATCGCGCGAGGCGATGAACTTAGTTCAGCTATAAAACTACGAAACTAGCTACTTTAGTGGGAATTGAGGTTTCATATTGAATTAATGAGTTTAATACATAATATATTTACACGTTATAATTGAATTACACACACACACACACCCTAGTGTGATCGACCCACACATCTACAGCGTGTATTATGCATTATAAACATTTATTTATAACTAGCTACGTCCGCGTAACAGTCGAAAATGGTTCTAATAGAATTGGACCAAGGAATCACGTTGTCCCATACAAACTTCCCCCCCTTTTCATCCCCTTAGGGGTGAAATTTCGGAAAATCCTATCTTATCCGATACCTACGTCATACAAAGAACACACCCTTCAAGTTTCAGGTCTCTACGATCAGCGGTTTAGGCTGTGCGTTGATCCGTCAGTCAGTTAGTCAGTCATTCAAGACAAACTATTTTATATGTATAGATAAGTCTGTGATGTATATAAACATACCACAGATTTGAGTTAGATACCTATACAGGGGAAAAAAATTACGTGGTCCTTCGGGGTTAAATCCTAAACTATAAGAGATATAGAGATAATAGAAAATAATCTGTTTTTACAAATTTTATGTAATGTAGAGAATTTAGAACATGTTTAAAATATTTAGAAAAATATTTCATCCTCTCTATGCTTCATACGCTGTTATTTTGCCAGAGACGGAAACATGAAAATTGTAGAAAATACAAAAATGGCTATTTCTTTCAGTTTGCTATACCTACTATGTTTGTTTCCAGGAATTAATTTTTATCAGTAACTCTATCGATTGGTGTAAAAATATAGGTATATAAAAAAAACAAAAATGATTATTTTTTTTGCAAAATCAACAGGTTCAATTCCTGGCTAGGGTAATGATTTTTAAAAACATCTAATGGTGGAGTTTTAGTTTTTGTGAAAATCGGGCACGCAACTCCTTTCAGCATGTTTCGCTATCTCTTATAGTTCAGGATATAGCCCTGAAGGCCCACGTAAAAAAAATTCACCCTGTATTAAATATGTCAGTTGGGTTGCCGTGTGTCGCCGGCCGCGCCACGCCGCCCGCGTCACGCCACGTCACGCCGTGTGGCCCCATCTGATCTGTCTAGTACTGTTACATGGTGGTAGTCTAGGTAGCTATCTAGTGCTAGTTCACTACCGTTTCAAATATTTGACGTTTTAATTGTTACACTCGATTATTTTAGATAATAACAATCTATGTACACATAATATGTTATGAAGCTTGCTTATGGTCAATGAGTTCGCGTCTCTTGGCTTCGAGGCCAGGAGATATCTGGGATGAGCTCGCAGCCGCAGCGTCCCTAGCCCTACCTACCACGTGTAGAGGGAGGATGTTGTACGACTTATGTGGACATATGACAACTGCCAGATCGACATATTATGGCGCCATCTGTCTGCCAGTTGATGAAATAATTAGTCAGGTAAAATGTTATAGTTTTACGTAAACCGTGTATACCTACTTATCATCGCTACGATCGACGATCGATGTCGATCCTGTTTTAGGAAGGCAACTAAGTCATACGTAGGTACCATTGTATATTCTGTGGTCATACGAGGTCGTGGGAGCGCGGGCGCGGTCCGACCTGCGCATGCGCTGCTATTAGTATTCAAATGTAAACGGCCGCATTAGAATACTTTCTTGGCTTTTTCCATTTCGCGGCGAACAACGTCGTAAAATATAATATAAAAATGTTATAATATAAAACTGTCAAATGCAAAACACACTTAGCATAAATGTGAGAGGAGGAGCCCCGGGTGAGACGGGTGGAGGCGGGCGGCGGAACTAGTATGTGGTCACGCAAGTGTTCGTGCTATTCATAGACCGGCGAAGTGTCACAGAAAGCACCGGCGCGGGCGCGGGCGCGGGCGCGGGTGGTGCGCGGTGCGCGGTGCCGGCGCCGCTAGCCTCACTCTCTAACACCGCTATATTAGGCTCATTTGTTTATTTATACTTCAAACACAAAAATTTGCAAATTCTCTCATAGTGTTGAATTTGAATGACATTTTAAGAAACTAACTTTTTAAAGGTCAACATTTGAGGAATCCAAGTTTCTGGAGCTAAAGGAGCATCCTCTTACCTACATATACATGTACTGTATACATAGTGTTCCCTAATCACAATGACTGCTTATAACTGAAATATAATCTGGAATCGGTTCAGTACTTGGCTCAAACATACACACAAACTTTCACGTTTATAATATTAGTAGGATTAAGTGGAACAAACTGTCCGAGTGCCAGTCAGACCGCTCGCCGTGCATACATATTTACGACAGAGAACATCCCCTACGATATTGCATTTAGGATGGTTTTAATTAATCAATGCTACTGTTTTGGGTTTTAACAAAGTAAAACCTATAAAAGTATTTTTTATGTATACTTGAGTTTGGATAGTTGTTCTCTGTCGTAAATATGTATGCACGGAACCTGCTTCGGTGAGCGGTCTGACTCGCACTCGGACAGTTTGTTCCACCTATTCGTATAGAAGACATCAACGCACATCTCTCACACCGCCCTCTACATGTACCCACTGCTGATATATCGACATACACCGGTACTAGTATTATATTGTATGTATATGTTTGTGTGTTCATTTTACGCGAAAACTAGTGAACCGATTGTGATGAAACACTAAGTGTACGTATATAGATTGCTGAAGACTGTTCTGTTCGAACAATGTTCTGTTCCAGTGTTGCCTCGGCGAGACGGCGGTTGAGTTGTTTGTTTTTTGAAAGTTATTAGTTTTTTTTTTTATTATACTGTTACTTATTGTACTTGTGCGATGGTGACTTTTGAGTGTGTTGTTTGTTTTCTCACACTGTTTTTCTTTTGTGTTATGTTTTTTTATGCGTGGGAACCTCTAATTGGCTCTCTGTTTCTATTATTTTATGTTTATTCTTAAGCTATAATGAAACATAACTGACATTGACAAATAATTACTGCTACGGCTTAGGGAGTCTCAGTCCATATTGCCAAGTAAAATAAATTATTGATAATTAAATAAATGGTCACGATTTCGTACTACTGAATAAACAACGGGCGTTGATCCCTTTATGTATATTTAATTTGTTGATTTAAAAATAAATCGTATGCCAAATTAATGATCTACCTAGGTTTGTTAAATAAATTCCGATGTTTTTTCTGTCTTGTTAGGACTAAAAAAATAATGTAATTTTTATCTTATATCTAGTTTTACCAATTTAAAAAAAGGAATAGGTTATCAATTCCTATATATTTTTTAATTATCACGATTATCACATTTTTAGGGTTCCACACCTATCTCAACAGGATATAACGGAACCGTTTTAAGATCAGTGGGTTGTCAATCAATCTGTATGTCTGTCAATACCATAGAAATACACGTTCGTGCCTCACAACGAACCTAAGATTTCTATGGTCGATAGCCCTTTGTCTCACGAAGGAGTCCAGCCAATCGTAATGCTATGACAATATCCATTTATAGATTCAAATACTCTATCTTTAAACATGCCTTCGTACTGCAGAAGTTTGACATGTGACATATCCATGTAATTATTGATAACAAATTAAAATGGTGTGCGCATATAGATGCGGTTTCAGAACGTACCCGTAAAATAATGTATACCTTTAAAAACCTGAGATTGGTTGCTAGCAAAGAGCTTATTGTTGAAACCTATGCGCAGTGTACTATATATTATTGTATGAGTTCATGGGGAGGCGCGGCAAAGACACGCATGATAGTTGCGGAACGAGCACAAAAACTACTATTACAAGTTGCGTTGCGGCTACGATACAGGCATAGCACGACGGATTTGTAAAATTGTCTGAAGTTCTGTCGGTCACAAAACTTATTATTAGACTGTTCCCAATCTACCAGTTAGCTACATAACTCTCCACGTCAATCGTTACTATATCTTAGGTTCATAGAAATTGAAAACATTCTGAAATATACCATGGCCCCGGTGCGGTTCGGTCGAACGCAGCGTCCCAGAGAAAAATACAGTTAGGTACCTATAGCTTAACTTAAGGTGTGTCGAACAACAATGGAAACAGTTGAAGATCCTATATGTTGTAGCGACCGCGGCTAAGACGGCGGCCGACACACTGGCATGTATGTCTCCCTCCCTCCGTGTACACTGTACACGTGTACAGTACACGTGTACAGTACCAATGTAAACACGTAACGGCAACAGGAACCTGCCGACCCTTCGCCGAAGACAATCGTGGACTTTAGATCATACTTTACCTAACTAAACCAATCTATAAATATACAATTGAACGAACAGGTCGACTGATAAACTGACCGACAAACTGGACACACAACGACGACGAGAACTAGACGTTGACCTAGGTGATATTCGAGAGGTAAAGCTACGGTACCTAGGACCTAAGTATAGATAGAGTCTACTATAATACTGTATGTACCTACTATACTGTTCAATGTTAAAGTTCGCGTATCGTTAATAAGGGAAGCTTTAAAAGCATTAAGTTTATTGTGTCCGGCCGAGGCGGGGCGGGGCGGGGCGGGGCGCGCCCTGGGGCCGCGGGCGAGGGGTGTCATTTCACTAATTAACTCGTTGGGCGCGCCGCCCGCCGCCCGCCGGCACTCCATTACAGACTGTTTATTGTGACAATTATTCTCGTCGACCACCGTCGCGCCGCGCCGACCGCGCCGACCGCGCCGACCCCACCGGCACGCACGGACACACGGCTTGAATTATGTCCTAGGTAGGGCGAGCCTGTTTTACGATATTCTATCATACTTGAATACAATGTATCTATATCTCTAATACATGACGCCAACTGACGCGGTACAGTTCACATGTCCTACCACAGTCCTGCTTCATTCCCTTTCATTACTATACTATAGGAATGGTCCCACGTCCTTTAGCACATCCTTTAGTAGAGAGAGTGATGATCGATGTCTGTCCGAGTAGGAGGCACACGGTACATACAAGTACGTCGCTACCCGGTCCACACACAACACACAACACACAGCTCAGTGACCACACAGAGCTCGGTACTTACCTACTTGTTTATATGCTCCCTGCACCGAATATGCCATTACATGATTTGCCATAACTATGTTTGTTTCCAGGAATTCATTTTTGGAACGAAGTTCCTTATGGCGCGTTGCGAAAGGAGGCTAGTCGGAAAAAATTAAGACCTAAAATTGTAACGACACTTTTTGATTTTATTACAATTCCTTCAGTAATTAATCGAAAGAAACTTCGTTCCATCCGGGTGTCCCTTGACACCTCTCAAGTTTTTTTTTTGCAAACATATCGGTTCGATTCCTGGCTGTCCGAGTTTATGACTTTTCCAAAATTCTAAAGATGCAGTTTTAGTTTTTAATAAAATCGGTCACGCAACTCCTTTCAGCATTTTTCGTTATCTCTCATCGTGTAGGATATAGCCCTGAAGGCCCATGTCCTGGATAGATACATCGTGTAGGATATAGCCCTGAAGGCCCATATCCTGGATAGATACATCGTGTAGGATACAGCCCTGAAGGCCCATATCCTGGATAGATACATCGTGTAGGATACAGCCCTGAAGGCCCATGTCCTGGATAGATACATCGTGTAGGATACAGCCCTGAAGGCCCATGTCCTGGATAGATACATCGTGTAGGATACAGCCCTGAAGGCCCATGTCCTGGATAGATACATCGTGTAGGATACAGCCCTGAAGGCCCATGTCCTGGATAGATACATCGTGTTGGATACAGCCCTGAAGGCCCATGTCCTGGATAGATACATCGTGTAGGATACAGCCCTGAAGGCCCATGTCCTGGATAGATACATCGTGTAGGATACAGCCCTGAAGGCCCATGTCCTGGATAGATACATCGTGTAGGATACAGCCCTGAAGGCCCATGTCCTGGATAGATACATCGTGTAGGATACAGCCCTGAAGGCCCATGTCCTGGATAGATACATCGTGTAGGATACAGCCCTGAAGGCCCATGTCCTGGATAGATACATCGTGTAGGATACAGCCCTGAAGGCCCATGTCCTGGATAGATACATCGTGTAGGATACAGCCCTGAAGGCCCATGTCCTGGATAGATACATCGTGTAGGATACAGCCCTGAAGGCCCATGTCCTGGATAGATACATCGTGTAGGATACAGCCCTGAAGGCCCATGTCCTGGATAGATACATCGTGTAGGATACAGCCCTGAAGGCCCATGTCCTGGATAGATACATCGTGTAGGATACAGCCCTGAAGGCCCATGTCCTGGATAGATACATCGTGTAGGATACAGCCCTGAAGGCCCATGTCCTGGATAGATACATCGTGTAGGATACAGCCCTGAAGGCCCATGTCCTGGATAGATACATCGTGTAGGATACAGCCCTGAAGGCCCATGTCCTGGATAGATACATCGTGTAGGATACAGCCCTGAAGGCCCATGTCCTGGATAGATACATCGTGTAGGATACAGCCCTGAAGGCCCATGTCCTGGATAGATACATCGTGTAGGATACAGCCCTGAAGGCCCATGTCCTGGATAGATACATCGTGTAGGATACAGCCCTGAAGGCCCATGTCCTGGATAGATACATCGTGTAGGATACAGCCCTGAAGGCCCATGTCCTGGATAGATACATCGTGTAGGATACAGCCCTGAAGGCCCATGTCCTGGATAGATACATCGTGTAGGATACAGCCCTGAAGGCCCATGTCCTGGATAGATACATCGTGTAGGATACAGCCCTGAAGGCCCATGTCCTGGATAGATACATCGTGTAGGATACAGCCCTGAAGGCCCATGTCCTGGATAGATACATCGTGTAGGATACAGCCCTGAAGGCCCATGTCCTGGATAGATACATCGTGTAGGATACAGCCCTGAAGGCCCATGTCCTGGATAGATACATCGTGTAGGATACAGCCCTGAAGGCCCATGTCCTGGATAGATACATCGTGTAGGATATAGCCCTGAAGGCCCATGTCCTGGATAGATACATCGTGTAGGATACAGCCCTGAAGGCCGATGTCCTGGATAGATACATCGTGTAGGATATAGCCCTGAAGGCCCATGTCCTGGATAGATACATCGTGTAGGATACAGCCCTGAAGGCCGATGTCCTGGATAGATACATCGTGTAGGATATAGCCCTGAAGGCCCATGTCCTGGATAGATACAGTAAATTACTAAGATTTTAAAAACTTAAAATTTGATCGAAATCCTGTTCAGTCACCGCTGAATCCTTCCTTATTTAGTTATTATCTATTAATTTCCCCGATAAACTCAGCATTTGGAAGTTTTGTCCGTTTCCTAAATATTGAATACCATATTAATATGTATAAATGCCAAAATTTGTCAATTAATATAAACCGGGTACCGAAACTCTCTGCAATCGTAAACTGTGAAGGGACCACAGTGTAGTGTAGTGTTAGGTAGGTAGATGACGTCACACACACACACATACGACCTACCTCGTATGTAGCGGAGCACGGGGTGCGCTTCTCTTTCACCCGTCTACGGTCTACTTTTATTTTTGTTCCGATAATATTCTGTTACAGTTCCGATCATCTTTTGTTTCTGTTTAGGTTTTCTCGTCTCGAGCGGGGGACGGGCGGCGGGTGGAACGATACGAGCACGCGACACCCGCGACGGACGGACGGACGGACGGACGACGGGTTGCAGACGACGCGGCATATTAGATACGACGAGACGACGCGGTGGCGAGGTGACGAGGTAGGTACACGCCACCTTCGAAACTCATCTCCTATCATGGATAGAATGGAACAGTAACCTGCCAACATGTATGGGAACTATAACTACTGCACTACATCTGTGTGTGTGTCATGTGTGTGTGTGTGTGTGTGTGTGTGTGTCGTGTTACGTGAACATTCACCGAACGTGAGGTTTAGTTAATTACTTACAGTTTTTAATAAAATTATGTTAATGAACATGTTCATTAACATATTACATATTATGATGTATGTCGGTGTCGAGGTGTCGAGGTGTCGAGGTGTCGAGGTGTCGGGGTGTCGAGGTGTCGGGGTGTCGAGGTGTCGGGGTGTCGAGGTGTCGGGGTGTCGAGGTGTCGGGGTGTCGAGGTGTCAAGGTGTCGGGGTGTCGGGTTGTGATATTATACGAGGTAGGTATGGTACATAATGTTGGATGTTTACTTTACTTACATAACAAAAATGTTTACTTATACATACATAACCTACATTCTGATCCAATATTTTCGCAATTCAACCTGTAAAGGTCCAACAAAGTTCGTAGTGACTACTATGTATTCTCTGTTTGCAGGAATTAAAGAGACTAACGCGAGTAAAACCATGGGGCGCAGCCAGTATGTAACATGATGTGTGTGTGTGTGTGTGTTCACAGACCGTGCGCGCGCGCATGTTACGATTACTTACCACGCCTGAGTTGGTAATGTTTATGCCAGGTTTATGCTAATAAGGCAATATAATTAATATGTCAAAACTTGATAATATGTTGCTGTTGTTTTGTTATATTTAAGTAAAGTTAGATAGCTTCGACACTTCCTTCTCAATAGAAGATTGGCCTATAACCATTTCAAATTATAGCCGTGTTCTAAAAGTATAACCTTTTTTGAATAAAATCGGATTGAAATTTCAAACATGTGAAGTGAGTTTTGGCGGGAACGAGTTAACAACATGTCGTGCTGCAGTTTTATTTTCATGAAACTTAGTTGTAACCCGAGTTGAATTGTATAATTCTGATGGAATGTTATTCAATTTAGTTCTGTGAAAGTGCACAAGTGTAGTGAAAGTAAAATTAGTGTCAAACATGAAGTTTTCTCTTTGCCTCCAAATCTCCTATTAAGGTTATGGTAAACTTGCCACCGTTTTACTATAGCCCCTGACTTGATGGACTATGACGACTTTGAATGTTTTGAAACACTTTAGGCCCGATTTATGAAAAATCGGGTCATAATTTGATGCAAAATATAACTTGACACTGACTAAATGCACAAGCCGTGCGAAGCCATAATTAATAGAAAAACATGTGATGAACATGCATCAAAATAAAATGTAAGTAATTTAAAAGGAGTATTGATTTCAACGTCGAAGCAAATCATCCCCAAAATAACTATCTACCCGTTTTTAACCCTCCAATTATCAATTCCAAAAATCAATTCCAGCAATTCTATTAAAGAATATTTATGCAAAATTTGAAGAAGATTGGATCAAGGAATCACGTTGTCCCATACAAACTTTGCACCCCTTTTTCACCCCTAAGGGGTAGATTTTGGAAAATCCTTTCTTATCGGATGCCTACGTCATACAAAGAACACATCCTCCAAGTTTTAGGTCTCTACGATCAGCGGTTTAGGCTGTGCGTTGATCCGTCAGTCAGTCAGTCAGTAAGTCAGTCAGTCAGTCATTCAGGACAAAGCATTTTATATGTATAGATATAGAAGAAGAAGATAGATATAGATAGATTGATTGATTGCGTCTTAGTAAACTCTTATTCTAATTAGTTATATTGAAGTCGTAGCAGAGGGAGCGACCGTAGCGGCGGCTACGACGTGTTCGTGTGCTACGGCTACGAGTGTCGTAGCGGGCAGGGTGCGCCACAGGTCGCCCACCCCCGGCCGGCTACAGGTGGGGCACGCCCCGCGTCCCCGCTAGACCCTCGCGGGACACCGCGCCGCAGTAATGGGGTTAATTTAATACACGCCTAAATAACCTAATTTGTAAATTAAGAAATATGATAGCTATATCATATGTTCGTTTATTATATAGGTACTTAGATAGGTTACATGCATATACGGTTGAGTTACTCTCACATAGTGACAGATAAATTCTGTACTTAAGGCGCTCTTCCAGTACCGTGTGTAGGTATTCACATTACCTTAGCCCCCGCTCTCAAAGACGTAGCGTGCTGCGTGCTAACTGTTATATTTGATCGATATGCAAAACATTTTAACATTATTATCCACAAATATAGTTCGAGGTCAAAACCTATCATTTGTTCATTTTTAGAAACAAACGTTAACTATTTTTGAATAAAACCCGATAAACGATCTAATAATTCTCTGTTTTCTAACATTTTTTTTATCGAACGAAGTTGTTCATATCATGTTTTCAACCACAATTAACAAAAATATGGTTATTAAACTACAATATCCATTTATATCCAAATAACAAAAAAGAGTATTTGATTACTTAGAGTTGCTTAAAACAAAGGTCGATTTTGGTAGCTTTATTAGCACCTGCCCTTAATATATATCCGGGATTCAACATTTTGCAAAATAGATGTCGAAAACGATTGATTGCTCCCATTGTTCCCGTGATACCAACAGATAGTACATAATGGCCCCGTGCCCGAGCCCTACCGCGCTAAGTGCGTCCGCTTCAAGCCAACGCGTCGGCTTATACCGATCCGCGCCTTACACTAGGCGGAATTTTCAGCCTGCATTTCATAGGAATTGTGAAAAATAAAATTATTTTTTCGTGTGTTTTAAGTATGCAGGATTGTCGGGGACATCAAAACATTCGAAAATAAGTGATTCTGGTTATGTTATTTTTAAATAAAGACCACAAAATATGACTTTGTTTTTATTTTAAATAACAACCGCAATCATTTATTTTTGAATGGTTTGATGGCCCCGACAATCCTGTATATTTAAAACACACGAAAAAAACAACTTAATTTTTCAAATTCCCCCCATTGTGAGGCGCGGGTTGAGATATCGACGTCGGCTTGAAGCCGACGCAATTAACGCGGTACGGCCCCTGGAGTACTTTTACTTAACTGATGTTATTGAAAGCAGAACATTATTGAATCCCATACAATTCCAATAGGCAAACGTTCAATCATTATATCACGTGAGGTCCGGACTCGGACTCGACAGCACCTCGCACCTCGCACCTCGCACCTCGCATCTTGCACCTCGCACCTCGCACCTCAACACGCTACAATACAATACCTAGCTCGCATATTTACTGTTCGATCAAACCTTACGTGCTAAATGTTGACTTCACTTGAAAATGACTTGTCACATAGATACCAGCTGAGAGCGGGAGCGGGAGCGGGAGCGGGAGTAGCAGCGGGAATGGCAGCGACAGCGGGCGAGGGGCAGCTCTCACATCTTGCTATGGGGAGCAGGTGGAGACGTAATTACTTTTACACATTTGAAAACTTGTATCGGGGGAATGTGTGTGTGTGTGTGTGAATTATTCCTTTACGTTAAAACTACTGAACCGATAGCGGTCATACTGTATACGTATACATATAAGTGAAGGTTGTATGAACTGTAGGAATTTGCGTGGATGTATTAATAAAAGAAATATTTGGTAAAAAATGACTGAATAGTTTTATTCATTGTACGTCAAGGTAGAAACAAGAGAGTGTTGTCAGAGACAAAAAACAAAAAGGCGGGGCGGGGCGGGGCGGGGCGGGGCGGGGCGGGCGGTACCACCGCGATACATTTGCGAGTCAATGCGCCACATTACAATAGCGACGCGGGCGCTGATCGATGTCCAACTCAATACTTACATATACATTTTTATGTTAAACTATACAGAGTATATGTATGTAGTATAGTAACAGCAGGCATTACTAGCTAACGTGACGTCACTCACGGACGATACGAGACGACTACGCACGATGAGGTCGAGGATGTACTCGTAGCCCGTAGCGGCCGATGGTGACGCGACTACGCACGATGAGGTCGAGGATGTACTCGTAGCCCGTAGCGGCCGACATGATGCGACGACGCACGATGAGGTCGAGGATGTACTCGTAGCCCGTAGCGCCCGACGACGGTGACGCGACGACGCACGATGAGGTCGAGGATGTACTCGTAGCCCGTAGCGCCCGACGACGGTGACGCGACGACGCACGATGAGGTCGAGGATGTACTCGTAGCCCGTAGCGCCCGACGGTGACGCGACTACGCACGATGAGGTCGAGGATGTACTCGTAGCCTGTCCCGTACCATGCTCATCTAGAAGGAGGTATATCTATTAGATGATCGACTCGTCCTCCTACATTTCACATAGCAGACTTAAGATATACGTATACAAGTACATATACATCCTGGATATTTCCACACCGAGCTACATCTAGCTACCTACCTATAGATATTCAAATATAACCAAACACATTCTGTTGTCAAGGGAGTCAAGCCAAGGTCGAACTATATATTGCTTTCCATAAATCATCATAATCGTTTACTTTATGACCGAATTCTTACCTCCTCGCTGCTCAGTACTACTTTGGAACTACTTACAATTTCAAATGGTGTCAGTACACAATATATGTATACGTTTACATGAGTACGTGAGAGTGTGTGTGTGTGTTTGTGTGTGGTCCCCGCTGGACGTCCCCCCACCTGCACCGGACACCGGACACACCTGTCAGAGGCAGCATCTCCCCCTCCCATCACACAACTGTTCGCCTTCCGGACACCTAAAAGACACAATTTAGACAATATCGTGTCAATATTCCGATTATGTAATTATATAAATGCCAGAATCTCTCGACCAGACACTGTGGCTATGCTATGATTAGATTTCATTAGATTGCGCCATTCATCGGACGTTTCTGAACAAGTTTAGATGAAAACATGTGAATTTAGTTATGCTCATTCATTTTCTATATACATTATATAAAATGCTTTGTCCTGAATGACTGTCTGACTGACGGATCAACGCACAGGCTAAATCGCTGATCGAAGATACCTGAAACTCAGAAAGTGAAACCGGATAAGAAAGGATTTTGAAAAATTCAAACCCAAGCAAGTTTCACTAGAAAATATATATATAATAGAGTGTGCAAGTGTACCGCACTGCTTCCCCTGGACGACACCTCGCGCCTCGCACCTTGCACCTTGCATCTCGCACCTCGCACCTCGCACCTCGCACCTCGCACCTCGCAACTCGGACCTCGCACCCTGCACTTCGCACCTCGCACCTCGCACACGGCCACAACGTCGTGTAGTGCGTGATGTCGATGTCGTCGTAACGAGCGTGTAGTTGGTACAGTATACAGTAACAGGCGCGAGGCGGCTGCAGGCTACAGGCTACATGATGTACCCTTGCACTTGACTCACCATCATGTATGTATGTACGTAGAGTACCCACTGGTACCTACATACGGGTACTGACTTACACAACCGGGACATATCAATAACAAAAAAATTAAATAAAAATCCTTTTTAAAAAATGCTCTTATTTAAGTGCGCTAAAATGAATAAAATAAAATATAATTTAATATTTTTTAAAAACAAGCTTTAAAAATAACTAAAAATTTAAAAATAAATATTTAAACTTGATAAGTAAAATATAATTTTATAGGAATCTATATTACAAACTTTAACGATAATTAACCATATTCGGCTACGTACTACGACTTTTTTATAAATAAAAGCGTGTTACATTGTTGTCGCAACAAAAATAATGTACCTAATGTAGGTCATCACAATGTAACACGCTTTTATTTATAAAAAAAATCAGGTTCGATTCTTGGCTTTGCTACCTGCTAACTCTCCAAGACACTCGGTCTGAACTTCATAATTGCATATCGTTCAAAACTGTGTTGGGGGTATGTATGCGGTAAGAAATTCTCAGCTTTTATAAAATCACGAACGTTCGGTGGTAGGCGGGATCTTGGTCAATAAAGATGATATCGAAAGTTTTGCCACAGTTTTTTTGTCACACACAGTAAGGAGTTTCTAAGGTATTTTTACGTCGTTTTTTTTTACAGAGTTCCTTTGACGACCTTCCAGGTTTATCATCAAATCAGACCCTGAGAACCATCTAAAAACAAAGTACTCGTCAAAACGACTCTAAAGAGCCCAAACTCGATGAGGTTGTCTCGTTTCTTTCCGAAGTTCCTATGGCCACCTTCCAGCTCCATCACCAGACCCTGGTTACCATTGAAATACAAACTACTCTTCAAGACGATTCTAACGACGCCAAACTCGATGAGGTTGTATCGTTTCATTGTGAAGTTCCTATAGCCACCTTCCAGCTTTCATCAGATCAGCATCATGTCAACATAATATTGCATTGTCACCTGATTTACACATGTGTGCAAAATTTCAGCTCTATTGGTAACCGGGAAGTGGATCAAAATTAAGTTGTAAGATTCCACCCGAACAAACATACAATAGTACATTGTTACCCAAGGTGTGAAAGTCACTAAGTTACACATTAAGTCCCTCGAACTATTAGCGCCCTCGCTACGCTCGGGCGCCAAACTCCGTCTCGGGACTCAATGAGTCTTTCACCCGAGGTAAACACTGTGCTTTTCATTACGAATAATACATAAAATTCTTCCTAATAACGAGAGTGAATGAGAGATGCCATACTACCTGATCCTCTTACAAGGTTGAGACTAAAGAGGTTATATAATGTATAACCTCTTTGGTCTCAACCTTGTAGTGTTTTGCAAAGCAAGGAGGTTAGGTTTTTGAAGTTCCTAATGCGTAATGATACTGATACTGGCTACAAGCACATTGCACAAGCCGCGCGAAGCCTTAAATTGACATGACAGCTGTCAGTGAAAGCGATTCTCCCTAGGGCTGAAAGTTTTTCTTTCTACACGCTCTTCAGGCACCTTTACACCTACTTTCGGAGTATGAGTAATGAAAACATACATACATTACAAGTTAAATAAAAGCTATTAAAAAAATAACCGCCATCGTCGTCATTTTTAACTATGTACATTCCTAATATTTTCCTTGATTGTTTGTTCATTAATTACTCAGTCAAAAGAAATCTCTTTAAACGATAAGGTCGCCTATTTGTACAGTACCTAAAGCTTTTGTCTTTTGTTTCTTTTCAATGTTTATTTGGTGTCGTACCTACTATTGTGTTTATCTATCTATCTTAAAATATATGAAAGTTGTTTTTTTTTCTAATTTAACTTTTCCGTGCGGTAGACATTTTGCGCGGCCATATTAACGTATCAGAAACAAATGCAGTGATTGCAACGGCGCAGCTCGTACCTATTCGGTGCTCGAGCCATTGGGTGGGTGCACGGGTACCGGTGGGTCTACGGGCGGGAGATGTCCTAGAACATGACCCGTGCGATAACACCGCGGTGGCGGTCTACGCGCGCCAGCTGCGTCTTATCGCACTACCTCCACTCTACCCGCGCCCGCGGTCTCACACACACACACACACACACACACACACAGAGCTGCGGCCGGTTCAGAGGTCGTGTACTATCTGTGTTGTTCCTACATTAGCTACACGTACCGAATGATCGTGTACCTACATTACACGGTCTCTACTCAACTCGACCGGTGGCTGGCGTTGGCCGGCTCGGTCACCGAGTACACACGACTACAATACATCCTACCATTCTGTACATCGGGAGGGGGGACATGTGAGGATACTCGCTGAACGATCGAACCTTATACACCGTGAGGTGCTGTCGACGCGGCGCGGCTCGGCGCGGCGCGGGTATGGCGGGTGTGAGGGACACGCACTCACGCACGCACACGCTACGATAAGCTTCGTTATCGCACTCGCCGTCACCCGCCGCGCCGGAGTGTTTGTACACCATTATCGCGCGCGACACATGGTGACTGTCCAACGACCAACAACTCGGACCACACATTAATTATATTCTCCCTACACCCTACCTACCTAGCTACCCTATAGCTGTAGATGTACCACGCACCGCACCGCACCGCACCGCACACTGACAGTCTAGCGCTAGCCTAACGTACCACGTCGCGACCCTCCATACCACCGAGTATACTTGGCCGAGCAACTCGCAACTCGCAACTCGCCCCGAGCTACACTCACTCACGACAATAAACAACCAATCATTAAGCTATTACTTTACATTGTATTCAAGTTATTGTTAATTAGTTTGTGCGATTGTTACCTACCTATAATGGGTATGAACCACCGGACACCGGACACCTCCTAAGGAGGTACGGAGTTCCAACTCCGCATGAAGGCGGGGTCTTTCTGAGAGCAGCGTTGTTGGGGCGAGGAACCGGTGGAGTTTTAGTGGGTAAACCACTGGCTGCCCACCACACATCCCCCGGTACTGCGAGCACAACGCACGAGCCAAGGCGTAGCGCCGCGGCCGGCTCGGTTAGGGGATCAATGTGAACGATTCAAGTACATTGGTATATTAAATATAATAAATTTGTTTTGAGTTTTATGTCATTCGAATAGTATAATGAATATACCTACTTAAACAGTTTTTATATTTAGTGAATCTCATTGTTTTTGTTATTCTGTGTTACAAATTTCGATCAAAGTAAGTACAATTTAAGAATAATAAATGTATTTCTATGAAACATTACACACCCACTTGAGGAAGGTTTTAATTGTTTTTAATCAAATTGTTCGTTAGCTGTTCACACGTAACCATTGTACAAGTTGTATCGTAGGTACATATGTATGTAGGTAGCTGGGAGCAGGGAGCAGGGAGCAGGGAGGAACGAAGTCGTGCGACACCACGTGCTATACTCTCTGACACTCCGTCGCGAACACGACACGACGATAACGATGTAGATAAACGATCGCACGTTCAACGCGTCAACTATTCTAGTTAAATAACATCATCCAGACGTACCGACCGGTTCTTGCCTCTGCCGGCCGCACGCGCACGGCCGACTGAGCTGCTGGACATAGTCTACTCCATCTGAAACACGTGTCACACATACAGGCCGGACGTCATAGATACCAAGTTGTCGACGCTCGCGCTCTATACCTACTATTCACGCCCAACGCTCTATTCGTTTGGAACAACTTTGGTAAACAATGACACCTCGGAGAACAACGCATTCATAGACATACTGAGTGTATATTCCGGTCCAGACGTAGACGTAGCGTAGGTCGGAGTCGGGGCACGGCTAGTAGGTAGTACTCACCTACCCCTACCTACCGAGCAACGCGAACGGTTGGAGTTACAGGTACATATACATCTCATTGCGTATAGGTCGTGGTCGTGAGGTTAGGTGGTCACTCGGTCCAGTACCTGCTCCTCAGAGAAGGTGCTGAAGTTAAGTGAATCAGAATGATCTAGAACGCGATGGTAGCTACGTATGTATGTATAAATGTGATCGAGTCGGTACCTACATATCGCTCTCGCTCGCGATAACCCTTGACTGGCGGGCGACACCACGCCCGCGCCCCGCGCCCCGGGCACCGCCCGCCCGCGTCCATCGAGGGGTGCTTGACGAGTACGGATAGCCCAGTACCTACAAAAAGTATGCAACAATATAATTTTTCACTGAGACTGATGGATACGTTACGGTACGTGTCGGAACTGTTGTGTGCGGATCGACCTCTTTATACTGGACGGGGGCACGGGGGCACGGGGGTACAGGGGCACGGGGGTACCGACCGACCACCTAAAGTTGAAGTAGGTGTTCAGTAAACACATTTGTGTATCTAAGTAGGTATCTATGCCCTATCTTCTATAATATAAAAATGAATCGCTGAATGCGTTGCTAAGCGCAAATCTCCAGAACGGCTAAACCGATTTCGGTAATTCTTTTTTGTTGTGTTTGTTATTATATAAAGAAGATGGTTCGTATGAAGGAAAAAATTAAGAAAATTGCATAGAAAATTATTACGCGGGTGAAACCGCGGGGCCCAGCTTGTTTCTTATACAAAATAGTCAAGAGATAATGGTAATGGTGACCCATGATGGTGACTATGGAGGGAATTAGATCTTTCGGATAGACTTCACGCAAATAACTACTACTGAATCAATAGGGATTGAACTTGATAATGTAGATAGAAAGTAGAGAAGCTGGAGTGGAGATACTACGTCACTCTTTCCGCGGCCACGGAGTCGTAGTTCAATGAAGTACCTATCTACCCACAAGTTGGGAGATAATAAATTACTTAACGTACCTACCTACATACCAACTTATTATACTACCTACCATGGTAATACTCGAGATTTATGGCACAGGCAGTGAGTGACCTCCTAAAATAAGCTCAATCTTATCTATTTTTTGTAGCTAGTAGTCGCCACGCTGTGTTACTATATTGCACGACACTGTATTGTCCAACCCAATAATTACCAACACCTTATTGTACATCATATAATTGGCGTACAGTGCTAGAAATTATCATGTTGTACAATACGGTGTCGTACAATATCATCCTGTGCATTATCATGACGTGTAAATATTGTTCGCTACGATATTGTACACCCCTATAATGTACGACTGGTAATTCTGGTCACCGTTCTATTGGCTAAACGATATCTCTGCTCTTATTGGTCAGTTTGTCCTATCCTCCACGGTCTTTGTCTATGCATTTGATGCTTTGTTTGAGGACAGTTTAGTAAGCAAGTAGCAGTATTTATTTTTGATGTTAAATTTTTTAAAAATATATTTTATCTTATTTTTCTTTAAACCGCTCTTAAGATTAATGTAACAGTTCAAAAATGAGTAGAGTTCGGATCTGGCACTCGCCGGCCGCTCCCGCGGCACCGCTCGCTTCGCTCGCTCGGCTCGTGCGTTGTGGTCGCAGTTCTAACCTAACCTAACTTATCCATGTCGGTTCTGTAACATTTAACTTAGAAATTAAGTTTGGGGTGGTACACTCACTCACACAAAAAACACTCACTTCTCAGAATGACTTGACTGATGTTCGAATTTGTAACTAAACTATTCAAACGAGGCATGAGTTTGACATTCAGCGAGGTGTTGCTAATTATCGGGGTGTACAATATAGTGTCGGCAATTATCACCCTGGACAAAAAATGTCCACCCTGATAATTACCGACACCTTATTGCACGGCCCGATAGTCATTGACACGGTGCTTACAATTATCAGGTCGACCATATAGTGCTGTGTTTTATAGGTGTTGTGCATTATTGGCTCCCGCCACGCTGACTCATTCTTTTTTTTTTTCTATTAATTATGGCTTCGCACGGTTTGTGCATTTAGCCAGTGTCAAGTTATATTTTGCATCAAATTGTGACCCGAGTTTTATAAATCGGACCTAAAGTGTTTCAAAACAGTCAAAGTCGTCATAGTCCGTCAAGTCAGGGGGTAAAGCGGTGGTAAGTTTACCATAACCTTAATAGGAGATTTGGAGGCAACGAGAAAACTTCATGTTTGACACTGATTTTTACTTTCACTACACTTGTGCACTTTGACAGAACTAAATTGAATAACATTCCGTACTTGCTTCGGCAGTACATATACTAAAATTGGAATAACATTCTACCAGAATTATACAATTCAACTCGGGTTACATTTAAGTTTCATGAAAATAAAATTGCAGCACGATATGTTGTTAACTCGTTCCCGCCAAAACTCCTGACTCATTCTTTAAGTATTGTTGCTAGCATGAAAAAAAAAAAGGTTTTTTTTACTGAAAGGGCAGGCAAATGACTTTTTTCCATTCAACCTCGTTCGACTTATGCAATATGCTCTCGATATAGTAGTTGGTCAAATATTTTTCGGATAAACAGATATTCGGCCACTCCTATGAAATCCCAGCATGTATTAAGGAGGTCATTTGGTCACCCCACTGCGCTCTATCGCTCGCTGTCACTGATCTATCTAGTGACCTAATAGTTCATCCTTTACAAAACTCCCATAGATGGTCTGGGTTTTAATATTTCTTTCATTCATCGTCTTTCTTCCTACTATCTCCTTGTTTCGTTCATGTTTCGTTAGAGCCATAAAGATACAAAACAAAGCTCGAAAGTTAGAGCCAAACATGCTAGAAAAAAAAAAACGAAAAGCCATTATTATAAAAAAATTGACTTTGACGTAAAAG
The DNA here is from genome assembly GCA_951213275.1 of Idaea straminata. Taxonomy (NCBI): domain Eukaryota; kingdom Metazoa; phylum Arthropoda; class Insecta; order Lepidoptera; family Geometridae; genus Idaea; species Idaea straminata. Next base: position 15,702,321 of record OX577849.1, read on the forward strand.
TTTGACGTTGACAATTACAATTTGAATCATTGTGATTTGAGTGAATTGATTTTCGGCTTGGGCGCTTGGGTTCAATTCAATATTCTGGTGTATAAACATTTGGGGTTGTAATTTCGATTTTGGATTTGTTTATTAGTCGTGTGTTTGCTTATCTCAAGTTTCAGTGTGAAGTGATATCACAGAGATATATTTAAATAAAGAAGCGGAGAGTGATGTGTACATACTAGACATAGGTAGAGACTAAGCAAGCACCGTACGTTGTGAGTGTGTTAGTGTGATGGCGCAGCGGTTCCCAGCGGGCGGCGGCGGAGGTGGAGCGCCGGCAGGCGGCGGCGGGGCCGGGCCGCCGGGGGGCGCGCTGCAGCCGCGGTACCCGGGTCCGCCGGGGCCTGCGCAGCCGCCCTCGGCGCCCATGCCGCCGAGACCCTATCCCGGACCCAACTTTCCGGTTAGTCGTCACGATAAGGCTTCACACGCACGATGGCCGAGAGGCTGGAAGCGGCGAAAGCGGCGGAAACATCCCCGTTCAACTAGCTTCACACATACCCATCTGTGTTCTGTGTGATAATGATCTATGCCCTTAACACGCTGGTATATATGTATGTACTGTGCACTCACATAATGTAACAACAAGTGAAGGTGTCAGTATAGCAATGCCGGTACCTGACGGAACTGACTGCTAGGTGTATGTACTGTATCCAAACATACACCTACCCTTGTCTCTGCAACACAAGGACATATTAAACACAATCCTATATTAGCAGTAGGACAGATTTGCATTTACTTATTGTTGTCAACATGTAAATGATGATGTAAAGTTACTATAAACCAACAGTTTTAAAAACACTCTTATTAGAAATTGAATAGCTTTCCAAACTTTGTCCCTGGTTTGAATGGGCAACCTCAGCTGAACTGTATACGTGCTATTACCGACCGAGCTATGTGGATCACACACAACTCACTGAGTCCATGTGATGGAAAGTTGATCTGTTTTATTAGGACTTAGGACTGACATAGTGGCATCGGTTCAACACTTGTAGAACAACAGTTATAATAATTATATTGTATGTATACGGGTGATTATTTTGGAAAATATTAGATATGTAAGTATCATTTAAATTGTTTGAACTGCATTAAGACCTTTAATAAGTTACACAAACATAATCTATTAGGGTAAAATACTATAACTTGTTATACAGCCGGCCCAATATGGTATGGTAATAAAACACATGTGAAATAGTTGGGCACCGCCGATGTTACGTGGTGACGTGGAGGCAGGAGTCCAGATTACTGCAGGAGGCTATTATATTTTTGTGAAACATTTTATTTGTCACAACATCCTACAAATAACTTATCAACATGTCCATTTTCTTAGAAAACTTAGGCCACTCTAAAAATGATTAGACAATGAAGGCAAATAATTATTTAGTTTAGATTTGTATACAAAGCATTGTTTGCATATTTTTACCTAGAGTAGGTAGGTAAGTATATTATAATGTGAGAGTGCAAGGACGATGTCTCTGGATGGGTTCATTCAGTCAATCATTCGATGGGATGTGTTCAGGCTCGAAGCGGCTTCACACCGCCGGCGGCGGGGGGCGGCGGTGTGGTGGGCGCGGGCGGCGCCCCGGGCGGTGCGCCTCGCCCGCCCTTCGCCCAGGGCGGTCCGCCGGCGCCGGGCGGACCCGGGCCGGGTGGGCCGCCGCCACTGCGCGCCGCGCCCCCCGCGCCTACCAAGCGTCAGGCGGACGCACGGTCGCCGATGCCGCCGCAGCACAAGCCCGCCCTCTACAACCCGTGAGTATCATACAATACAATGTGTACCGTTGTGTCGTGGTAGACCTAGCTAACTATACCTGTGTGTGTGTTGCAGCGAAGCGTACGGCGGCGGCGGGGGCGGGGCGGGGGCCGGGGCCAAGCGCAAGAAGCGCCTCGCCGACAAGATCCTGCCGCAGAAGGTGCGCGACCTGGTGCCGGAGTCGCAGGCGTACATGGACCTGCTCGCGTTCGAGCGCAAGCTGGACGCCACCATCATGCGCAAACGTCTCGACATACAGGAGGCACTCAAGCGACCCATGAAGCAGAAGAGGAAGCTACGTATATTCATCTCCAACACATTCTATCCAGGTAATAGGATATTACTGATATATTATACTTCCTTCCATGGAAGCCAGACTAAAGGGACTTGTGAGAACGAACGCTCTATATGAAAGCCGGATCTATCGATTCCATTCCATCGTAATTCAAGTACTTCCGGTTGGTCGGTTGCAGGTCAGGGAGACAACGCAGTACCGTCGTGGGAGTTGCGAGTCGAGGGACGCTTGCTAGATGACTCCAAGAACGATCCTAACAAGGTATGTGTGTGTGTGAGAAGTGGAGCGGGACGTCAACCAGTGTGTGTCTCCATTGTTGTTGTTATTGTTGTTGTTGCAGGTGAAGCGCAAGTTCTCATCGTTCTTCAAGTCACTGGTGATAGAATTGGACAAGGAGCTATACGGGCCGGACAACCACCTGGTGGAGTGGCACCGCACGCTCACCACGCAGGAGACGGACGGGTTCCAGGTGAAGCGGCCGGGGTACAAGAACGTCCGGTGCACCATCCTCCTGCTGCTCGACTACCAGCCGCTGCAGTTCAAGCTGGACCAGCGGCTGGCGCGGCTGCTCGGCGTCCACACGCAGACCAGGCCGGTGATAGTGAACGCGCTCTGGCAGTACGTGAAGACGCACCGGCTGCAGGACCCGCGCGAGAGGGAGTACCTCGTCTGCGACAAGTACCTCGAGCAGATATTCGGTGCGGCGCGCGTCAAGCTGGCCGAGGTGCCGGCCCGGCTGGCGGCGCTGCTGCACGCCCCGGACCCGATCGTCATCAACCACGTGATCGCGGTGGAGCCGCCGCACGACGCCAAGCAGACCGCCTGCTACGACATCGACGTCGAGGTTGACGACACGCTCAAGGCGCAGATGAACAGCTTCCTCGTCTCCACCTCCAACATGCACGAGATCCAGGGCCTCGACGCCAAGATACACGAGACGGTCGACACCATAGACCAGCTGAAGACGAACAGGGAGTTCTTCCTGTCGTTCGCGCGAGATCCGCAGCCGTTCGTGCGCCGGTGGACGGCGTCCCAGGCCCGCGACCTCAAGGCCATGACCGGCGCCAACGGCTCGCCGGAGGAGGAGCGCCGCGGCTCCTTCTACGGCCAGCCGTGGGCGAGCGAGGCGACCTCGCGCTACCTGCACCACCGGCTCCAGCAGCGGCGCCGCGACCTCGACCTGGCGCTGCGCCCCGCCCTCGGCGCCGGCCCCGCCCTCGCCCTCGGCGTCGGCGTCGGCGGCGGTGTCGCCGCTCCCCTCCTCAAACAGCTCTAACCCTCACCTTAATATCTCTGTGTATCCTATCATTCTAAGAATAAATCGAGTTTAACTTTTATAGAACGTGTATAATTTGAGCGGACTTGTTAAAGTGCAAGCTGTACCTGCCATCCCGCCGCGCCATGACGTCACGTGACGTCACGTGGTCTGTACTCTCGACCTTCACACGTATACCTACCTACTAACTACACATTACTTACATTACCTCAATGTTTTAGTTTAGAGGTAGAAGGTCATATTTAACGACACGGAAACACATCGCTAATAATTATAATCTTATTGTTTATGTTTCATCCGATCACCGCGCACTAGCGGCAGCAGCTACGGCAGTAGCAGGGGCAGGGGCAGGGGCAGGAGCAGGAGGAACTCTCTGCCTTATATTATCTTGATTAATTTAAAGTTGGAGATTATATTAGACCGTATCTCACGGGCTACGTTCTCTCGCTCGGACGTGCGCTCGCTTCTGTTTTATATAAACGTAGGTAATCATCATAAATATAAGTAAGTAGGTACCTATATAATACCTAGTGTAAGCTAAGACAAGCTTGTAAATCAGAAGATAGTAACACTAAATTAGAAATAGTTTCGTATCTTATCTGCACGATGCGATGGTAGCTCCCCTCTTCCCTCCTGCATACACTCTGTCGGCACTGATTTCATATCTCGATACTATGATAAAACATATATATATAGACCGGTGTACATGTCGATGTCGGTCTGTCCGCTCGTACACCTCGCTTCGTCTCTGTAGTGTATGACGTTATAACACATCGGTCCGGTCGGAGGTAACCTCACCACACACCACACCACACCACACCACTCACTACACCACACCGACATCATGACTAATATATTATATTTACCTTATTTTTTCATATAAGGTTGATGTCATATTACAGGTACCCGAGAGTTGTGCGCTACGTACGTACGTATATACCTATATAGAGGAGGCGTGAATTGATGTGACGACGACGCAAACACGGCCGGCGTCGAGACGTGTGTGGACGTCTCTGTGGGTCGTGGGTCGCGGGTCACACGGAGCCATGTCACACGGCGAGGGAGGCGAGGGGGGCGAGGGGTGCAAGCTGCAGCCGGACCGCTCCACTGCACCGCATCTATCACACGGTCAGTATATACATACATGGTTCTACACACGGGCATATATCATTACGAAAGCACCTCCTTTCGTAATACACGATTTTGACTATACCTAAAACTGCATCATTCGATTATCGAAAAAGTCATTAATTACCCTGGCCGGGAATAGAACCTGTTGATTTTGCAAAAAAAATTATCATCATTTATTTTGGTACCGATCGATAGTGTTACTGATAGAGATCAATTATTGGAAATAAACATAGTACATATGGTAAATCGAGGGAAATAGCTCTGTTTTGTAGTTTTCTGTATATTATAATTAAATTGTAAAAACAGTTAATAGTTTGAATGCAGCTGTTTGGTATGTGATCGGCCCATATCGGTCATACCTCCTCGTTGCATTTTATTTTTCAGGGATAGTTGTATAATATTACATAATACATATTACTAAAACGAGCTATTTCCTTTAATTTGTCAGACCATGTTCGTTTCTTCTATTAGCAACACAAAAATATACAAAAAATAGAATAGAATAGGAATAGTAGAATAGTACAAAAATATAGGATGTTTTTTTTTTTTTGGAAAATGAACAGGTTCGATTCCCGGCTAGGGTAATCGATCACTATCCCAAAAATGTAATGCGTATCATTGTTTTAGTCGTTATCAAAATCGGGCACGCAACTCCTTTCAGAAGTCGTCCCTATCTCTTACAGTTTAGTATATAGCCGTGAAGGGCCGCGTATAGTGTACCTCGCCTCGCCTCGTCTCGCCCCGTCCTAGTCACTCGGTGTCGTGTCCTGACTAACACACGGCCGACACAACCATGTATGTCCACTCCAAGTGTTAACGTACGTCGTGCCGTACAGCGAGTCAGTCCGTCCGTCCGTCCGTCCGTCCGTCCCGTCCAGTGGGAGGGAGTCGTCCTCTACCTCTACCTCTACATGCCTACGTCACGTCGCTCGCTTTGTCTACTTGTTGGTTGGATTGTTGTTGTTGTCTATTTATTTACATATTATCAATGAACCGATTTTAATGCAGTTTTCAAATGAATGAGTGAATGTTTCTTCATGTAATTTATTCTAAGCAGTTGTCGTTAATTGAGGGGCTACATGAGGTGTTCGACAGATAACGACATATATTTCAATCGTACCGGCGCAGGCGCGGGCGCAGGCGCAGGCCTGGTTAGCGAGGCGTCTAACGTTACCTATCCGTGTATATCTTGTTTATTGAAGCTCTGTATACTTACATATGTACGAGACCCATATACCTAGCTAGTTACACGACTACGATACTATATAGGTAGATACATACCTACATACATACGTACATACGACTGTCGGGGATTAATTCACGATTAAAATGTATATAATTATAGCGAACTAAATCTCCTGGATTACTTCTACTTGATTAAATATTTCAACTTGTTAATACCTACTGATTAATTAATTTTCTAATAGAGCATAAACAGGATGGCTACTGGGCCTTCGGGGTCGTTTTATCAATTAAAAGATCAAACAAAATATGCTCAAAACTACAGGGCCTATTGATGAGTGTAGGTTAGTGTTGTCGATGGAGCAAGATTTGATCTGATCGGCATACAAATATTATGATTATTTTTTTGCAAAATCAACAGATTCTGTTTTAATTTATAGCAATGATTTGTCCAACGACCTAATGATGCAGTTTCAGTCTTTGTAAAAATCTGCAGAATTTTTCGTCATCTCTTATAGTTTAAACGACGACCCTGAAGGTCCATATAGAATGTGCCCGTGTTTAGTATAGAAGTATAACCTCGTGTCGTCGTCCTTACAGCCGGGGAGCTGCCGGGCGTGCGGGCGACGTCGGTGCTGTGGCGGGTGGCGTGCGCCGAGGCGGCCGGGACCGCGCTGCTGGTGGGGCTCGGGGGGTTGCAGCCCCCCGGTGAGGCCGGGGGCAGCGTGGGGCGCGCGCTCGGCGCCGGCCTGCTCGTCGCCGCGCTCGTGCAGTGCTTCGTGCGGGCCTCGGGGGCGCAGTTCAACCCGGCGGTGACGGCGGCCGCGGTGGTCGCCGGCCGCATGGGGTGGCGCCGCGCCGCCGTCGAGCTCGCGGCGCAGGCGGCGGGCGCGACGCTCGGCGCGGCCGCGCTGCGGGCGACGCTCGGCGCCGGCGCCGGCGTGGTCGTCGGCCGGGTCGGCGCCGGCGCGACGCTCGCGCTCGAGGCGGCGGCGGGCGCGGTGCTCGCGCTCGCCAACAGCTCCGAGTGGGACCCGCGGGCGGCGCCGGGACACTCGGAGTCGTGGCCGCTACGCATCGGCACCACGGTGGCGGCGCTCACTCTCTCGACGGAGGCGTCGGGCGCCAGTATGAACCCGGCGCGGCACCTCGGGCCGGCGCTCGTCAACGGCGCCTGGTCCCTGTGCTGGGCGTACTGGGCGGGCCCGATGGCGGGCGCGGTGCTCGCCGCCGCCGTCTACCGGCTCGCCTGGTACCCGCCGCCCCCGTCGTCGTCGCTCTGACCCCCCACACCCCCACACACAGGTACGTACGTGTATCACTATGTAATGGACACACACACACACACTGACTGCCGATCTCGATTCCATTGAATATGCGTGGCCTTCGGTAGGACCACGAACTTGAGCTTTCGGAAATTTCGATCAAAATTTAAATACAGATGAATAGGTTTATTTTAGTTTTCATAATAAATTACATTTTGTCCTATGGCACAGCATTGTAAATAGTAATAAAATGTTCGCTTCTATTGACATAATAATATGACACTTAGAACAAAAACCCAAAAGAATACTAGGTAATATTTCGTCAAAAAAACACAATAATAGAATCCTCGTTCCGTAGACTTTGTCGATGTGTCTACTATATAATACAGGGTGGTCCGATGAAGTGGATCAGTGGGGGGGGGGGGGCAGCTTGTAGAACCGTCGCTCGTAACGTGTCACTGTGTATATATCACTGATGTTTTTACATAATAGTACATTGCGATACAAGTGTGGTAAATTGATCATTTCATCGAGGCGGTTTATGACGCGCGAGCGGAACGCGAGTGCGTTTGAGAAGCCGAGATTAAATCGATCAATTCACACGTGTATCGTACGACGTTTTTTATCACAGTTGTGAATAAAAGAAAAGACTTGAAAAGAAAAGAAAATAACAAATAACAAAAAATTTGGTGATAAGTCTATGTTTACAATTTTTTTAGGCAATATTTTTTTGTTAATTAAACTCCCGAAAGGCCAGGCAAAAGACTTTTAACCTATACAGCCTCGTCTGACATACAATATTTTTAGGGTTTTTTCCATTTGTCGGGGGTTACAAACAGAATATAATGGTACGGAATAAACTATATTTAAGTAAAGAAAAATCAACACTTTAATCATTTTTTAAGACGTTATCACGTAAAATTATCGTTCGTAAACCGACCTTTATTGCTGGAGTAAAAACTCTTTTTGGTACCTACTTTATTTTATCCATAAAAACAGTATAACCCAGATAAAAAAAGAATGTTTCATCTACCTAACATGTAATTAGCAGTAAGATACCAATTTAACTAATCCGTATAACGCACGCGTGCGTAATAAGTTGGATTATGAGCCTAAAAGCAATTGAATAAGATCTATTTTATGAGCAACTGTGATAAAAATGTACTTTTCATTACTCATACTCCGAAAGTAAGTCTAAAGATGCCTGAAGAGCGTGTAGAAAGAAAAACTTTCAGCCCTAGGGAAAATCGCTTTCACTGACAGCTGTCATGTCAAATTATGACTTCGCACGGCGTGTGCAATGTGCTTGTAGCCAGTATCAGTATCATTACGCATTAGAAACTTATAAACCTAACCTCTTTGCTCTAGGTAACACCAAAGAATAACAATTATGGCTTCACACGGCTCATGCATACTGCCAGAGGTAGTATGGAGTATGGAGTCTCTCATTCATTCTCGTTATTATGAAGAATTTAATGTATTATTCGTAATGAAAAGCACAGTAAACACTGTGCTTTTGCGCGGGTAAAAGACTCATTAAGTCCCTCGGAAGTATTAGCCAAACTCCGTCTCGGGACTCGATGAGTGACTTTGACACCTCGGGTAACAATGTAGGTACTATTATGTGTATGGCATCACCTAAGCAAGGAACCAATGTTAGTATATATATAATGTTGCAATAACGTTACTTTCGTCCACTTCCAGCGCACACCTCGTCGCACTTCCCCTCGCGTCACACACACCGCGACTACAACACCGAGTACAACACCGAGCGAATGAGCCGAGGACGTTACGTTACATATAACATTAACTAGGTTAACTTATTGAAGTAAGTATGTATTCTGAAGGCCCATATATCTAATGAAGCCTGTATATATTTAATTCAATTGACTGTCTCAGAGTATCTCTATATCTGGACTAACTGTCTAACTGTCCAACTGTCTCAATATAGAAAGTTTATTTAAGAGGAAAGGATACCGGGAGTTCTCTCCATACAAACGTAGTCGACTGTTTTCTCCCTGGATAATGACACTAGAACAAATATTTTTTTGTTGTATAAAACTTATAACTGCCATGACCAATGCCCCTATGTTTCGGTTTTTAAAATCTTAATTTCTATGATAATTAGAAAATGAACTAATTATCATAGAAAAACATAGGGGCAACATATAGTCATGGCAGTAATAGGCGTCATGACACAGTCGACTACGTTTGTATGGAGAGAGCGCCGGTACCCTTTCGTCTTAACAAGTGTTAATTTTCTATTGTTACCTATACTAGGTAGGTATAAGGAGCGAAGCAAATCTATGTACTTAAAGATAATCTATTATTAATATTAATACATTCTTGTGTTACGGTAAAATGTCATGCATTAAAACAAACGACATCGTTAAGCTATAAGATGTTATTGGAACGAAGTTCCTTATCGCGCGTTGCGAAAGGGGGCTAGACGGAAAATAATAAGACCACAAGTTGTAACGACACTTTTTGCTATAGTTGTAAGCCGTGCGGCGTGCGCGTGTTTCTCTGTCTGTCTCTCTCTCTCTCTCTCTCTCATAGAAAGCAAGCCAATTATTTTCGTTTCGTCTTTCTTCGTTCCATCCGGGTGTCCCTTGACATCTCTCTAGTTTTTCTATTTGTGGATAATGGTTTTAGTTGAAGAGTAGTTCAACCACAGAATACCTATATATGTATACCTATGGTAGGTGGTACTAGTTGGACGTATTATACTCTTGGCATTATACTCTGTCAGTGGGTCAACTGTGGTAGGGGGGGGGGGGCGGTATCTGACACAATATAGGCAGGTACTTACTTACGTTAACTTGGATTTGGTTGGTTTATAAAGGATACATTATGATCGAGTTCCGGGATTAATTAAATAAAACAAACTTATTTGTTGAGCAACCTTCAAGTAAATACCTAGCTAGGGTACCTACACTACACTACACTACACTACACTACGCTACACTACACTACACCACGCTACACTACACTACACCACGCTACACTACACTACACTATACATACAGTACACAGGGTGATTTTTTTTATGCACCTTCAAAGCTACAACCTAAACTATAAGAGATAGCGAAAAATGCTAAAAGCAGTTGCGTGCACGATTTAGACAAAAACTAAAAGTGTATGTCTGCTTAGAGCTGCATGTTACCACATGCAGCTCTAAGCAGACCACCACCTACCACCTACCACATACCACCTACCGGTGGTATGTGGTAGGTGGTGTGTGTGGTAGCTCCGACATCGACACCACCCTCGACGTAATGGCTAACATGTAGGTGTGTACTGTACCCACTATGTATCATTATAAGCTAGGGTATCTCATTTAATAATGTGTGTCTAGTTTATATAATGTTATTTGAAATACAACTTAAGGCGCTCTTCCAGTACCGTGTGTAGGTATTCACATTACCGTAGCCCCCGCTCTCAAAGACGTAGCGTGCTGCGTGCTAACTGTTATATTTGATCGATATGCAAAACATTTTAACATTATTATCCACAAATATAGTTCGAGGTCAAAACCTATCATTTGTTCATTTTTAGAAACAAACGTTAACTATTTTTGAATAAAACCCGATAAACGATCTAATAATTATCTGTTTTCTAACATTATTTGGCCCACAGGTTGCATGTGTAGAGTGAAGTACAATAAGCTCTAAACAAAGTGAGCTTAACCTCTTTTGAACTGTGTGCAAACCTGCGGGCAATCATTTTTGCTCTGACGCACAAGGCCCTCCGCTCCCGCTCAATGTCAGCATTGTCTCTGAGGTCAGCCGTGACTATGTGACCCAGGTATTTAAATTGTGTAACCCTCTCTAGTGGGATACCATTCAAGCGAACAGGTGGAACACTGTCCAGACGTTTCAAGCCGGCCTCAAAAACCATGAACTGACTTTTTGTTACATTATATTTTAAACCATGGCCGCAGGCGTAGTCCTCACAAATTTGCATCAACTTTCTCAGCCCACATACCGAGGCACTCAGCAGCACCATGTCGTCTGCGTAACTCAGATTATTAACACATACTCCATCTACATGGCAGCCGACATGCCGACTACTGAGCGCCACGATGCGTTCATGTACAAGTTGAACAGTGTGGGTGAGGTCAACCCCCCCTGCCTCACGCCACACTCCAACCGATACGTCTCAGACATCGCTCCTGCCCACCTGACGCTATTAATCTGGTTCCTATACCAATACTTGAGAATGGACACAAGTTCTCGAGGTTTTACTTCGTGATTACAAAGATATTCAAAAAACAACAGTTTCACCGATAAGTGACTTGTTTATTCTTAATATATTTTATTTAAATTGTTATTAACATAGTTGTAAGTATCTACTAACATTGATGAATATATGTTATCTGATGAATAAATAACTTAAATTGAATTAGACGATTGAAAAAAAATCATCATTAACAATCGAACCTGTTAATTTTCCAAAAAAAGCTTTTCAAATTTAAATTTTTTTTTAATGTTTTAAAATAGTTCTAAACAAACATGCGAGGAAATATTGTCATTATTTTCGAAAAAAGAAAATCGCGAAGTATCGAATTTACGGACAAAGAAAATAAAATAGATCGCAGGAGCGGCGGCACACCGTTTCATGCAACATGGCAGGCAGTAGCGGATTTAGGCTTAGGCCCGTGAGGCCCGGGCCTAGGGCGGCAAATTTTGAGGGGCGCCAAAATTTTGAAGACGACTAAAATTAAAAATCGATTGGGTTTTCTGTAAACTGTAAGACCAAATTTTAAAGTTTATTTTATTGCGCTCTTACTATCTAAACATAGTACCATTTTGAGGGTAGAATTTCTTTGTTAAAGTAATTAATCAGGCAATTCAGGCAATTACTAAAATCTGAAATATCCAACAAAAAGATTTTAAAAAACTTTTTTTAATGCTAGCATATTATTTATTTACGAAATTAGTTTTTTTTTTCAAATTTTTCATTCAAAATTTAATTGAAAAATTATTTGCGTGCAAGTATGAAGCAAGACAGACTCAATGCACTTGCATTACTAACCATTGAAGCACAATTGGTTCAAGAAATTAAGTATGAGGAGGTCATTGATATTTTCGCACGGACGAAAGCAAGAAAAATTTTTATTATATGATTAATCAGATAAAAATAATTTATATTTTAATTACAAGCAATTTATTATTAATTCTATATTTAATTGTTATGTTAAATAAATAAATGTTTAATTTATACCTGAATTAGATTTCTTATTATTATTGTTATTATTTTCATTATTTTATACCCCACACACACATATATATAAATATATATATATATATATATACTGTTACGAAAGAAAAAGGGCGCCATATCGTCTCGGGCCTAGGGCGCCCTCAAACCTAAATCCGCTACTGATGGCAGGAGCGCTGTAAGAAACAGGAGATTTGATTCTCGTCTTCCACAAACTGGACATCGACACCTCGCGTGTTGTCTCTCTCAAAATAATGACAATATTTTATTTCCAGTACATAATCATTGCATTCATATCGGGGATACACTTGTATGAAGATTTGCCAGACTATGCTATCGGCTATTGCCCTGAAGAACCATACCTAGATACAATTCAACCTGTATATTATATACGAGACGGTCGCGGTGACGTCACTGCCAACATTAACTTGACTAAGACATTTTTATTCAATTTTAAGCAAAGAAATAATTCTCCCTTAAATTTTGACATTAATCATTTAAGAACTAGTGTAAATGAAATTGACTTAACTCAACTTTTTGGGCCTTACCGTAGACAATAAACTGTCTTGGAAACCTCATATAAAACGCTACATCAATTTTCTTATGCGCTTAATTAACTAGGAATGGTTGCTAATTCCAATAGACTTCTTGCAGCCTATCGTGGATATGTTGCATCTATCCTCCAATACACTCCTGGCAGCCTATCGTGGATATGTTGCATCTATCTTCCAATACACTCCTGGCAGCCTATCGTGGATATGTTGCATCTATCCTCCAATACACTCCTGGCAGCCTATCGTGGATATGTTCCATCTATCCTCCGATACACTCCTGGCAGCCTATCGTGGATATGTTGCATCTATCCTCCAATACACTCCTGGCAGCCTATCGTGGATATGTTCCATCTATCCTCCAATACACTCCTGGCAGCCTATCGTGGATATGTTGCATCTATCCTCCAATACACTCCTGGCAGCCTATCGTGGATATGTTCCATCTATCCTCCGATACACTCCTGGCAGCCTATCGTGGATATGTTGCGTCTATCCTCCAATACACTCCTGGCAGCCTATCGTGGATATGTTCCATCTATCCTCCGATACACTCCTGGCGGCCTATCGTGGATATGTTGCATCTATCCTCCGATACACTCCTGGCAGCCTATCGTGGATATGTTCCATCTATCCTCCGATACACTCCTGGCAGCCTATCGTGGATATGTTGCATCTATCCTCCAATACACTCCTGGCAGCCTATCGTGGATATGTTCCATCTATCCTCCGATACACTCCTGGCAGCCTATCGTGGATATGTTGCATCTATCCTCCAATACACTCCTGGCAGCCTATCGTGGATATGTTGCATCTATCCTCCAATACACTCCTGGCAGCCTATCGTGGATATGTTGCATCTATCCTCCAATACACTCCTGGCAGCCTATCGTGGATATGTTGCATCTATCCTCCAATACACTCCTGGCAGCCTATCGTGGATATGTTGCATCTATCCTCCAATACACTCCTGGCAGCCTATCGTGGATATGTTGCATCTATCCTCCGATACGGAATTATGTTTTGGGGCAATACGACGGACAAACAAAGTGTTTTTAAGGCTCAAAAGAAATGTCTTAGGTCGATTCTCGGCTTGAAACCGGATGTATCCTGTGAACCATATTTACATCAATATAAGATTCTCACATTACCGTCGTATTTATATTTCTGAGATTTCAAATTTCGTCAGAAGCAACTCTCAATATTTTAAACAATATCCCACAGAGAGTCGTCTTGCGTCATACAGTTCTTCGCAGAATGAGTAAAAATTGTATGGCACCCATTATTTATAATAACATTCCGTTATCGATCAGGTCTATCACCTGATAATAGAAGGTTTCAAACCGACCGCACTCAATGCCTTTCTCGCGGAAATACCATATTATCACATAAGATACTTATTTCATGATTATATTCAGTATCGGACAAAAGATATACCTATTTGACATAACTATCTTATTATCATTTTAATTTCAATCATTTTATTTTTATGTTTTAATATTTTTTGTTGCATTATTTTATTGAATTAGCTAATTGATTACATATTTGATAGGTGATTTTAACTGAGTGAAATTTAAAAATAATTCATATACCAATATGGCTGCTCATGGCTGTACCAAATTAAAATTTAATAATAACATTGTAATAGCCGTGTTTATGAAAGATTAAATGAATATGAATGAAATACGTTCAAAGTCAGCGCTGGCTGCTGTGACGTCATCGACTGTTCTCATTGCTAATATTCAAATTAATGAAGAAAAATGTATTTACAAATTGTAAGATGCTTAAAATAAATATACGTACAGTACAGGGTTATCGGTAAGTATACTAGCGAGCCGTTGCGTTGTAGCTACTTCTGTACACCTTAACGATCTACTTTTGTTAACGACTAATTAATATTAAAGTGTTTCTAGTACTGTCTGGACATTGTCTATATCTATGGAAGGAGAGGGGCGCGGGCGCGGGCGCGGGCGAGTCGGATCGGGGGGTGTAAGGTGGTATCCGAATTGGAGTTTAGGTATTTCGTGTAACGACTCATTTTATATTCGATTGAGTCGCATCGCGACGCGACGCCAGCTCCGAGAGAGCGACAAACCCGCACGAAGATGGAAACGCTAACTCGATGCCTGCCCTGACCACCCGGTCAGGGCAGTATCGACGGATCAAACTTACCCCTGTGCCCACCGGTAAAACTAAAACGGCCGATTATAAAATATATACCCATTACCCAACAAAAATAACTTCTCCTTTGAAATCGGTTAATGATACATAGGTAACATATATACCCAGTTCGTATCACGTGTTGGAAGTAGACATTGTAGGTACACCTCTCGCATACCATACTGGTAGTTGCGTACCGCGCGTCCTCGGTACCGACCGACATTATCTCGTTCGTGGCCCGCTATCTCTACCCCCGCGCCCCACGCCCTCGGGGCCACGGGGGCGCGGGTCACACGATACAATCTCATCAAAATTTATTTTTATGACTTTTTGATAATTTTATTTTTATATCGACGGTTATGTAATGTTAAAAACGTACACTAGCGGTGGCAGCGGGTAGCGGCTAGTGGGGGGGTAGCGGGGGTAGGGGGTAGCGGCTAGTGGGGGGGTAGCGGGTAGCGGCTAGTGGGGGGGTAGCGGGGGTAGGGGGTAGCCGCATTTTATATAAACACTGAATAAGTACATAATAATTACTACAAACTAAAAAACATTAACAGCCCTTTTTACACCTTTAGAGGTCGAATTAAAAAAAATATTTTCGACGCGTACGTCCTAACCAGTAGCGTACCGAAAGGGGCGGACCGCCCGCGCCCCGGGCGCCACCATTACGAGGGTCTTCAAGAAGTAGCTCCTTACGTTCCGTCACGCGTCATACGTATACAGTGACTGCACACTAGGTCCCGGTCACTTCGCCACTTGGATACACCCCCCGCATTTAACCAACTTCTTATATTTTACTAGCTGCGCCCCGCGGTTTCACCCGCGTAAGTCCCGATCCCGTGGGAATATCGAGATAAAAAGTAGCCTATATGTTAATCCAGGCCTCTAGCTATCTACATACCGAATTTCATTGCAATTGGTTCAGTAGTTTTAGTGTGAAGGAGTAACAAACACACACACACATACACACACACAAACTTTCACATTTATAATATTAGTAGGATTAGTAGGATAGGATACTCTTCAAAGATCTTATACTTACTATCATCAACAAATATATTTCGAAAAAGATTATTACAGGATTTTATGTTGATAAAAAAACTCTATGGCCCATATCTCATTAATAGGTACCAACTCTTAACATCTTACACACGTGATAACTTTTAAACGAAATATCCGGTTGAGATGAAACAAAAAGTATTTTACTTCTACATAAATACTAGAGATGCCACGAATAGTGAATTGGCCGAATACCGAATATTCGGCAACGCTGTCGGCCGAAGCGCCGAATATTCGGCCGCCGAATGCTTGGTGGGGCGTTAGCTGGAATAAGACAAGTCACAACCTGTTTTTCTCGTTGCGTTCGCGCGGCAGGCGACGACGGTGGGCGCGCGGGGCGGGGTGCTAGCAAACATTGTTTGTATTTTTTTCAATTGCGAGTAAACCTTGTAAACCATTGACCTAATATGACAAATCAAAGGAAATACCTTATTTTTCTATTATTTTCATATTTCCGTCTCTGGCAAAATAATAGCGTATGAGGCATAGAGAGGACGTATTATTTTTCTAAATGTTTTAAATATGTTCTAGATTCTCTACATTACATAAATTTGTAAAAACAGATATGTTTTTTGTGCAGCAATTTGTTACTTTTTTAGCCTTCTCACTACATATTTATTACAAAACTACACTTGACTACAAAAATTAGCTATTTCCTTTAATGTACCATACTATGTTTGTTTCCAAGTATTGATTTCTATCAGCGAGACTAACGATTGCTATAAAAATATACCTTAGATTTTTTTTTCAATATCATCAGGTGCGATTTCTGGCCAGGGTAATGACTTTTTCAAAAATCCTATGATGGAGTTTTATTTTTGTCAAAATCGGGCACGCTCACTCTTTTCAGCATTTTTCGCTATCTCTTATAGTTTAGGACATAGCCCTGAAGGCCCATGTAATAAAATCCCTGTATAAAATAGTTATTAAGTTTTCATAATAAAAGATAACTGTTTTTTTATCTTGTGAAATATAGTTGTTTTATAATTACTTGTAAATAACATGAGTACGAAACACGAAGAGAGTGGAATAGAGTCGGTCCGTCCGTCACCTATCGACTAGCGACTAGCGAGGAGCGGTCAGTCGGCAGCAGACCGCAGCGCGCGTCGCACGTCCCGTCCCGAGCGACACGACACACGCACACACGCACGATATGCCACGAGACGGTCAGTATCACTCAGTACTCGCACCCAACCCCATGCATGCGTGTCCCTCACTCCCATCATCTATCTATCTCTCTCTCACCTTACATACAACTAGGTATACCTACCTACGCGACTATAATGTTTAAATATTGATTGGATCTAATCCCGATTGAAGAACCGTATTTATTATATTAGTCATATCTCATTTTATCTATATATTTGAGTAGCTCGATTAGGAAAGCGAAAAGTTCGTAAGTTCAGTAAAACAACAATAACAACTTAGATGTACCGCGTATGTTTCGGTGTCGGCCGACCGACGAGTCCGGCGACCGGTGACAGGTGACCGGTGACGGACGAGACGACGCTCTCTACAAATACATTCAATATTAAACCATTATTTACACACGTACCGTACGTTAGGTCAGTGCCTATCTATATATATTATTATCTGACATTTTACCAAGTTATTTTAGTAAATGTTCAAATGTTAGCTATCTACCTACGATATCGTCATAACTTATATTGGATTATTGCGTTCGTTTCTCCTTACATATTTATTTATTTATTATATATTTATTATTGCAAATAATTTCAAACCTTCCTCCTCCACACGACACCTAAGTAGACCTGTAGTCATTTATGTACAACTCATACATAATATATTATTTTAATCAGGTAGGTAATTAAGTCGATCGAAATATATAAGTATAATGCATCGATCGGCCCCTAATCCCTACCCGTTTCCCCACCTAATGTCGTACCGATGTACTACCCCTAACTTCCGGTACGTTCCTGCTGATCGAACTAGTTTGTCCACAAGGAATAATTTTCCTCGTAGTCAAACTGTATAATTATTTTGATTAATAGGAATGAAAATTCCGTGTCCTACCTAATATTAAGAATGCAGAAAAAATAAATGACTTCTCTAGATAATTACATGTATAGGTAGGTACCTACACACATAAATTGTAAACAACAAACAATAATTATATATTACAAAGTAATTGATTTACAACGTGTGTACGTACGTGTGTCTACTACATTACACTACACTACAATCGACATCGACACTAGACTGGACTGGACAAGTCATTAGCAAAAACGAATAATACGCAGCTATTATATTAGTCGGTAAACAGATAACCAAAACCGGATTTGTTTTACATCGATGTTCGATAGAACGACATGACGTGACGTGACGACACGTGACGACACGTGACGACGCCCAAATATCATCGATAATAGTAATCAATCACATTAGTTGTTTTTTTTTTTTTTTTTCTTCTATTATGGCTTCGCACGTGTGCATTTAGCCAGTGTCAAGTTATATTTTGCATCAAATTATGACCCGATTTTTCATAAATCGGGCCTAAAGTGTTTCAATACAATCAAAGTCGTCATAGTCCGTCAAGTCAGGGGTTATAGTAAAGTGGTGGCAAGTTTACCATAACCTTAATAGGAGATTTGGAGGCAACGTGAAAACTGCATGTTTGACACTGATTTTTACTTTCACTACACTTGTGCACTTTCACAGAACTAAATTGAATAACATTCCACCAGAATTATACAATTCAACTCGGGTTACATCTAAGTTTCATGAAAATAAAACTGCAGCACGACATGTTGTTAACTCGTTCCCGCCAAAACTCCACATTAGTTGTTATTAGATAGGTACATTTAGTAAAGTGTATTGCGTTTTGTACCTATATGATGTGATAAGCTCGTGTGTCACGTCACGTTACGTCACGTCACGTCGCCAACACGGGATCTTACCATAATATTGTGCTTTCACAGATCACTCCATGAACGTTTTGTATATTTTCCGGTAAAATGTACCACCCAGTGGGAAGAGTGCACTGTTCAAATATCAAATATAACCTCACAATCATGGCCGTCACGTTTCGATTCTTCTAATGAAAAACAAATACTTAATCACTTATTTTTTGAATGACATCAATTCGATATAGGTTGTACAAGTATTTTAGTTGTAAGTAACTATTATTAGGTATTATGTTTGTTAAAGATTTTTTAACGATAAAGATAAGTAACGGAAAACCTAATTACCTATATATTATCATTACAACTGAAAATTACTGAATTGAATAATTTAATGTAGGTACTTATACCTATATTTAGGAATATTTTGTTTGTTTTAAAATAAAGTCTGATACTGATGAATAGGTATAAGTTTTTAAACAATAATATTTGATATTTATACAGGGTGATGTGGACCTTCAGGGCGATATCCTAAACTATAAGAGAGAGCGAAAAATGTTGAAAGGAGTTGCGTGGTTACGTACCCATATCTCCTCCCTGTATTTTTTTCAGGGATGATTGTTACAGATTTTGGTAATACCCCCAGAAATATATTAGAGTTAAAACCAATTAAAACTCCCATTAGTACTATTTTCGACTTGTTCGCGGACGAAGTCGCGGGCAAAAGCTAGTAGCGAATATACGTATGTAAGATATTATGCAACTAGGTACATAACATTACATTGAAGGTATATAAGTAGTATAGGTACCTACCTAACTAACTAATCTATATTCCAGTAATTCCTACTTCATATTGTCTTTGTATATATACTACTATAGTATACAATAATGTATGTATGTTATACCTACTTGGTTCCTTCCTTCCATCGCGCACGACGCACGACATACAACGCCTTGTATAGCGTGCAGTGGACAGTGTGTACACTTGTACAGTGGATGTATACAATACATTTCTATAGGGGTTATCATTTTGTTTGCATTCAACTGGGTGATTTTTTTACGTGGGCCTTCAGGGCTATACCTTAAACTATAAGAGATAGATTTGGACAAAAACGAAAACTGCATAAAAGTCATTACCCTGGTCGAACCTGTTGATTT
Organism: Idaea straminata; assembly: GCA_951213275.1. Classification (NCBI taxonomy): domain Eukaryota; kingdom Metazoa; phylum Arthropoda; class Insecta; order Lepidoptera; family Geometridae; genus Idaea; species Idaea straminata. The sequence goes on from OX577849.1 coordinate 15,722,280, forward strand.
TGCAAAAAAATATTCACCTATATTTTTATATCGATCGATAGTGTTGCCGATAGAGAATAATTCCTGGAAACATACCTAGTTGTAAGTATGGCAAACCAAAGCAAATAGTTTTCAACAATTTTCAGCTTTCCGTTTCTGCCAAAATAATAGCGTATGAGGCATATAGGGGATGTATTTTTTTCTAATTATTCTAAATATGTTCTAAATTCTATAAACATATCACTTAATATTTGTAAATTAAAAAAAAACATTTTGTTTTTAACATTGTAAATGTGTACATGATCGCATGGGCCTAAAGTATCGATGGATTTTAGAATTTCTAAAATCGGACTGGAACTTTTTGAAGAATTTAAAAATATACGAAAATTTCATAATTTTTTCGCCGTTTTTTGACGTTGAGACGAGACTTAAATAACTTTTTTCTTAAGCGACTAATTTGAAAAAAGAAAAATACACCCAGATGGGATTAACTCCTCTAGAGTTTGAGTACCCTCGGTCCCCAGTCAGGTGACCGGTGTGCTCGGTGGGTATCAATACAAGTAGTGTAGTATTAAAATGCTCATAAAGTCTATCTTTCGGTAAAGGACGGTTAGGATCGGAAACAGAAATAACAGATGTCAAATTGGCAGGTGACAGCTGTCGAACTTAGAACTGCTGTCTGCTGTATCTCAGAAACTATTAATCCTAGATTGATGGTCTCTTTACAGAAGTGATAGATCTCATCGAGATCTTCTAGTTTAATAAAATAATTCTTTGGATTAATTATATTTAGAAGTTCCTGATGTCGTCTATAAAAATAAGGTCCACCTGGGTATGCCTTGGCAGACCCATCTCATTTTCATCTCATTCTTTAAACATGTTTATGTTTTCGTGATCGAGTATAGTGCTCCGAAGTGGGCATACTTATTAGAACATTTTGGAAGTTCAAAGTGCAATTTGAATTCCCAAAATCGGTTTGTCAAAATTCAAAGTTTTAAAAAATTTCGTCGGGTTTGATTGACAATATCGGGGTTTGCATCCACAAGGCATCCACGGATATCGTGAAAACGTTCTCGGTATTAACTTACTTACAGTTTGAGCCATCTTAGGAGGCGGGCGCATGAAAACTGTACGTTGTCGGGGGTCCCTTACTGTACGGCGCGAGGTCAGTCTACGCTCCGTTTATCGTATTTTGTCAAATGTTATCGTATGCATATTTCTAAATTACATTTTCAATGCCTTTGGTAGTTGAGCTTAGTGTAAGATCCGTAGATGTTGTGTAGCAGTTTGTTACGTCACTACTCACTAGCTATACGAGGGCGGCACTGAAAATTTCGGGAATCAAGGAAGTGACACAACATTACTATTTAAAAATGTATTTATTGCTTTTCGAAGTATTCTCCGCGAAATTTGACACATTTTTCCATACGATGGAATTAATCATTAAAGCAACCATTCCATTCGGAAGTTGGGGTCTCCTAAATGGCCGTTTTGTAGGCGTCCACAGCTTCTTCAGGTGATGAAAATCTCTGACCACGCAATTTATTCTTTATTTTAGGGAAAGTATAGAAATCATTAGGGCTTAGGTCGGGGCTGTACGGCGGATGGTCTAATAATTCTATGTTTTCTTGCTCTAAAAACTCTTTTGTTCTGTTCGCGGTGTGAGAACTCGCATTGTCGTGATGGAGGATGATGCGGCGGCTGCAGTTCTCTTTACGGAGTTCAGAAACGACCTGTGGCAAACAAATGCTAGCATACCATTCTGCATTAACCGTTCTTTGTCCCTCAAGAGGAATAGTCACAACATGGCCGGTTTTGGAGACAAACGTGGCCACCATTTTTTTTGCAACACTCCGTGAACGAACAATTTTTGTTGGCTTTAACTCATTTTCGAACACCCAAACTCGTGACTGGTTTTTTGTTTCGGGTTCGTACGCGTATATCCAGGATTCGTCACCTGATACGATGTTGTATACAGCATTTGAGGACCCTGCGTGGAATATTTCGAGAGTTCTGACGCACCAAGTAACGCGAGCCACTTTTTGCTCTTCACAGAGCGAATGCGGTATCCATCGGGAAAACAACTTTTTTACACCTAATTGTTCATGCAAGATTATTTGTATTTGACTCATGCCAATGTCTAAAGTTGCCTGAATTTCGCGGTATGTTACATGTCGATCTTCCTCAATCAGCTTACGCACAGCATCAACGTTTTCTTGGGTGAGTGCAGTTTTTGGACGACCTTGACGGGGATCATCACTGAGCTTGACACGTCCACGTTGAAATTCAGCAAACCAGCGATAAATTGTGGTTTTGGATGGGGCTTCATCACCAAATGCAGAAATCATCCGGTCAACACACTGTTTTTGTGATAAACCACTTCGAAAGTCATAATAAATCATCGCTCTTGAATTTTCTCGCGTCACTTCCATTTTCTCAACGACTAAACAAGTTTGACAAAACCTTGTGACAAGACCGAGATTATTTTTTTATATAAATAAATGGTATTCGATTCTTAAAACCAAGGAGTTTTCAATTAAAAAGATTTAAATATGACAGGAACAGTGGAAATATTCCATTCCCGATACTTTTAGTGCAGCCTATGTAGTAGCCATAGGTACCTCCTCACTACATTTTTTCAGGGACAAATTCAAATTACAGGAAGACTACAAAAATTAACTATTTCCTTTAATTTGCTATAACTATGTTCGTTTCGATGAATTGATCGGTATAGAAATATAGGTGAATATTTTTTTGCAAAATCAACAGGTTCGATTCCTGGCTGGTTGAAAAACCGAAAGATGGAGTTTCAGTTAAATCAGACATGAAACTCCTTTTATAATTTTCCGGTTTCTCTTATAGTTTAGGAAACCGGCCAAGTGCGAGTCGGTGACGCGCATGGAGTAGGTACCACCGTCACCGTATTCTGTATTTAGTAAGTATTGTATTGTTGTTACATATAGCGGCAACCGATATACATACCTACATCATCTGTCAATATTTTAAGTGTCTAGCTATCGCGGTTCATGAGATACACTCTGCTGACAGACAGACGGACGCGGGTGGAGTCTCACTAGGTGGTAATGGGATCCCGTTTTTACGTTTTGGGTACGGAACTCAAAAAATGAATCGAGTATAAGTGAGATGTATGTATGTATGTATAATATACGAGGTACATGTACCTACAATGTTCAGGTAACGGGAGGGGTGTGGGAGGGGTGGGGTGGGTGAGGTCGTGGTGGAGGGCGCTGGTGGCGGAGCTGGTGGCGACCGCGCTGCTCGTGTGGCTCGGGGTGGCGTCCGCCATGCCGGCGCCGCATCCGGTCCCAGTCGCACATCCGGCCTGGGCCTTCGGCCTGGTCGTGCTCGGGAACGCTATGGCCTTCGGGCCGGTCTCCGGCGCGCACATGAACCCCGCCGTCTCGCTGGCGGCCGCGCTCGCCGGCCGGCTGCCGTGGGCCGCGGCGGCGGGCTACGCCGGCGCGCAGCTCGCCGGCGCCGTGCTCGGGTTCGGCGCGCTGGTCGCGACCCACGCGCCCCCCTCCCCCGGCGGGTGCACGGAGCCCGCGCTGGCGCCGCTCGCGGCCGCCGCTCTCGAGGCCGCCATCACCGGCGTGCTGGCGCTCGCGTGCTGCGCCGCGTGGGCCGCGCACGACGACACCCGGCCCGACCACGCGGCCCCCATCAAGATAGGGCTCGTCGTCGCCGGCCTCGTCTTCGTCGCGGTGAGTATCACCTCCTACCTAGCCCCTACCCTGCCATACGTCGTACGTCATGTTGTCTGTGTGCGTGTGTTGGACAGGGTCCGGCGACCGGCGCCAGCCTCAACCCGGCTCGCAGCTTCGGTCCGGCGCTACTGCACAATCACTGGACGCACCACTGGGTGTACTGGCTGGGCCCGCTAGGGGGCGCCACCCTCGCCGCCCTCCTGCACCGCTACCTGCTCGCCCCGGCCTCCGGCCCCGCCCCCGCACCCCACCTACCCGAGGAGCTGCCCCTCGACAAGCCGTGACCGCCCCGGGCCCCCGGGTAGTGCTGTGATACATACATCGAATATAACTAACTAGCTATAGTGTTGCACTTCTTACTTATTAATTAAAGTATTTTTATTAACATTCTGTTATAACATGGACATTATGGACAATCCCATAATGGACAATTAGGTATTCATATTTATGTATCCTATCCTATCCTAGCTACACGTATCTTCATGTAATTGGAATTGTCCAAATTTCCCTTCCTATGGTTTTTAATTTTCGTAAATATAGACTAATTTTAGATACTAATATGAATATTTTTGAGATTTTCTCACTATTTCTTTTTTAATACCTACATTTTTGAATATTTCGTCGTCACCAATGAATGGCGTAATATCCATTGCCTAAGTTGTATAAAAAAAGTGTGTTCATATCGAGAGATATCGTGGAAGTATTACCACCATTAGTACCATCAGTTGCAGTAAACAGCCTGTACAAGTACATGAGTACAGTATAGTTGCATTGCATGCATATACCTACCTAATGATGTACAGACACCCGCTATCACCATCATGTAACTGATGCCATGTGATGATGTCAGGAAGGTTCCCTCCTATACAACATACGAACGGCTACCAGCTCTATGTATACCGGTCTAGGTATTTAGTGTTATAGTGATACATGCTAGGATAGATGGATGCAATCAAAGGTGGATTACATGAATTAAATATATTTTTACTTTATGCTACGTTATATCAAATGAAATACGATCAGTTGGAGCGACCGATACACACACACAATAGAGGAGAGGTGTCTTAACATTATGTAAAACATAGGAGTCCATCATAACCGCTTGAGGACGCGTCGCGCGTCGCGTTGTGGGCGCGGTCGCTTGGCGGCGGGAGGGTCCCCCGCGTCGCCGGCGCCGGCGGGGGCGGTGGCAGTGGCGGAGGAGTCGGCCCGGTCCGGTCGCGCGTGTATCTCCGTCATGAGCCGCGCGCGCGCCGCGTAGTCGTCGTACCTGTCCCTCAGCAGCGCCGCCGCCTCCGCGTTCAGGGCGGACTCCGCGTTCGGCGCTATCAGAAGGCAGCGCAGCGCGAGCAGCGCGTGCTCCAGCCCGAGCTCCGGCCGCCAGTCGCGTCGCAGCGTGTTCACGCACACCTCGCCCGACTCCGCCGCCACGTTCGGATGGAACAGCTTCGTTAGGAAGTAGGCCCGCGGCGGCGTCGCCGGGAACTCCCGCGTCAACACCAACCGCACTCGGAACACACCGCCCGCGTACGGCGTCTCCGCTGAAACATTAGAGTACACCATCACAGATGTAAATCCGAGTATATGTCATACGTATCACACTCCCTCAATATTATATGGAATCAAACATGGGGTAGCCGATGTTGGATACCATGATCCCGTTCATATAGATAGGTACATGATATCTATATTTGTTGGAAAATGTTAACAGTATCTATCATAGCTAGGACTCCCATGGAATCATAGTATTTGTGGCTACGACTGTCGACTCCGTGTCCTATAAACTCGATATATACTAAACATAACAGAATTAATTAAAGAGTTACTTTCAGTTTCAGTCTGAGCTCGAGTGTAACATTTGATGTGTAGGTACATACAGTGTTGTATGATGGCCCACGAGAGAGGAGGTGTAGGAAGGTAGGTAGGTGGGTGGTACCTGGTCCATCGAGTAGCGCGTGCACGTCGGTGAGGTCGTCGTCGCGCAGCAGCAGCTTGACGCCGGAGGGCGGGCGCGCGGCCAGCTTGCGCAGCTCGCGTGCTACGCTCGCGCCGCGCCACGCTTGCGGACACACGTTCTCCGCGTTAGACATATCTCTCACCCTATTCCCTCGTCCCTGTTCGCTACTCACTCACATCACAACACAACACACGCGTCTCTCCTGCCTGTGCCTCCTTCGCGTCGTCGTCCGTCTGTGCCTCCTTTATTACACTACTACACAATTATCCATGTATTATGTATATGAATCGTAATGTCATTTATACCACAACCTATTAAGTATCTAATAACCAACTAACAGAAATTATCTTATTTTAACGAAATATTACTTATTTGTCAATAGAAGGTAGAATAACGACTATTGATATCAGTGTTGCCAACTCGGATTTTGAAAAAGACCCCATTAGAAAAGTTATACGGTACATTTTTTTGAGTGAAATGAAGAGGAATAAAATGAGTGTTTTAGATGCAGAAGAGCTACTTCTGCATTTAACCCGTGCCTAGTTTTTAATTTTGCGGTTGTTATCTTTGCGCGCTCTCGTTTTTATACATAACTAGCTGCGCCCAGCGGTTTCACCCGCGTAAGTCCCGATCCCGTGGGCATATTGGGATAAAAAGTAGCCTATGTGTTAATCGAGGTCTCCAGCTATCCAGATACAGAGTTTCATCGCAATCGGTTCAGTCGTTCTCGAGTTATAAGTGTTGTAACAAACACGACTTTCTTTTATATATATATATAAGAAACACGACTTTCTTTTATATATATAGATATAATTTAAAAAACCGGCCAAGTGCGAGTTGGACTCGCGTACGAAAGTTGAAGTAACTCTGGCATAGAGTACTAAAAATCACTGCGCATATTTTGCCTAGCACGGTCGCAGTGTTTCAAGATAGAGACGACGAAAAGTTAATTGAATTGGTCCGTGTGTTACCCGTATTTATCACATTTTTGAAGTGAACTTCTTTAGCGGCGTTGAGCACTTTTTCTGTAATGGGTATAAAATCTTAAACTCGCGTTAGGACACGTGACCTGATCGAAAAAGCGTAAGACGGATGGAGAGTAGACAGCAGCTATAGTTTTAAAGTGTTAATTTTTTAATGTAATATAAATTGTCATGTTTGTGTACGATAGCGCAATAAATGAATATTGTATTCTACCACATAAATGATGTACTTTTATACTGATAAAGCAATTGGTGCAAAATTATTCCCTAACCATTCCAAAATATCAAACATGCTCAACGTTAATAATCAAGTTTTCACTTCTGCCGGCACTCCCGGAGTGCAACCCGTCTTTTTTAATTAACGATCGACCCTTAGGTACATTCATTTTCCTTAGAATATTGGAAATTGTTGCGGTCGTTATCTTTGCTTACTCTCGTTTTTTTAATATAATATAATTAAAAAAACCGGCCAAGTGCGAGTTGGACCGCAAAATTTCCGATATTTTGAGTGCGGCATCAGAAAATATAATAGTACAACAAGTACCTTAGACACAACAGCCATTGTAACTTAAAATACCACTGTGCATTTTGAGCCCCATACTTCTCGATTATATCGCATTATGGTGGGCAAATAATATCTTTACACCATGAACTTCGCACTTTTGGAAATACATATGTGATTTCTAATAAAGAAGTACTAATTTAGGTGCATGTCCATTTTCTACCACATGAAGTAAAGTTTTTTTAGAATGGCAATACAGTTAGAAAGGGACAAATATATTCTAAAATTTCCATCTCTCGGAATTAAAGTCATTGAACAAAATAAGTTGTTTGCCAAGTATTTTTAAAATGAGTTTTGGCGGGAACGAGTTAACAACATGTCGTGCTGCAGTTTTATTTTCATGAAACTTAGATGTAATGTAACCCGAGTTGAATTGTATAATTCTGGTGGAATGTTATTCAATTTAGTTCTGTGAAAGTGCACAAGTGTAGTGAAAGTAAAAATCAGTGTCAAACATGCAGTTTTCTCGTTGCCTCCAAATCTCCTATTAAGGTTATGGTAAACTTGCCACCGCTTTACTATAGCTCCTGACTTGACGGACTATGACGACTTTGACTGTATCTCTAGGAGTAATAGTGTTCTGTGGACTGTATTGAAACACTTTAGGCCCGATTTATGAAAAATCGGGTCATAATTTGATGCAAAATATAACTTGACACTGGCTAAATGCACACGTGCGAAGCCATAATAAAAGAAAAAAAAAAGTATTTTTAATCCTCTTTGTTGTTTGCGTTTGGTATATAGCAATCCATCCACGACTTATGGCTATGCTATAGGAGTAAGAGATGAAACAACAAAAGGCTCCGAGATAAATACAATTGTCAGGCATCAATGAGGCCCTTCTCAATATGAGTACCCGGCGAGAAGTGCAGTCGCGCAGCCGCCGGCCCGACGGGAGCGGCCTGGTGTCCGCTGACGAGGACTCAGACTCTGCAGTCGGTAGCGGCGACGCTGCTGGCCCGCGAGCTGTCGCCGACGGGTTCCGCGTCCGTGTCTCCCTCGAGCGGTTCTTCACGGATGAACGTGCGCGCGTGTTGGTGTGGGCAGAGCGCGCGCGGTCCGCCGGCTGGCTGCTGCGCCGGCTGCGCGCTTCGCTGCCGCTGCCCGACACCGTCTCCCTGGCGCTCGTCGCCGGCGACTATCTGCTGCCGCCCGCGGAGCCGCTCGCCGTGCTGCGACCCGATGACCTGCTCCAGTTAGTATTATTGGAATTATTTTATTTCATTATTATATACCTTATAAATTTATGAGTTGAAGACTTGGTCGACGCTAGTACATTAATGTACAATTTGTATGGTAAATCGCTTAACTAACTTCAACTTGTGCGAGACTTTGAAATCTTGCTGAAGTTGAAAACATTTTAATAATAGCGGTTTTGGAGCTCTAATGTGTTTCTGCAATTCTAACTCTGACCGTCCATAACTCTACCTTACGGCTCTATCATCAAAGTACAGATTCCAATGAATTAAACCCCCATTCTTTTTTAGTGATTGTCTTGATTGGACAATTTAGAGATGTCGGCTGTGCTGTGCAAATATTCTGTTTAATGAAGATTGCATTACGTAAGGCTTAGATAATATCATGTGTATCAAGGATATCGGCACAGAAAGTAGTCACATTACTACACATTACATTTCATGTATAAAGGTTCTGTATAAATTACAGGGTGATCATCAGTTCCAGCGAGAAGGTGCCTGCTACAGAGGAGATGCGTAACGAGGTTGACGTCGGCGCGGGCGATGCGAGTGACGAGCTGGAAGCGGTGAAGCGCCGCGCGCTGAGCATGCTCGACGGAGTGGAAGCGAGCGGAGAGTTCGTAGCCGCGCCGCGCCGGCGACGCCGCGTGCGCCGCCGCCGTGCCGCACCGCCGCCCGTTGGAGGTAACGACGACGACGTGGACGGCGCGACGCCGCCGACGACGCAGGTGCAGTGGCGCGCCGAGCTCGATGCCGGCACCGGCGTGGTACGCAGCGCGACGCCGCCGCGCGCCGCTCGACTCGTCTCCGCCGCTCACTGATCATCATTGTTTGTTGTATTTGTAATTTGTAGAATGTAAGTAAGTCATTAAATATAATAATAGAACACTTCATTATATGATAATATTATAATCTAGCAGGCTTTATGTGGGAGAGAGTTAAGTGGGGAACAAATGCCTTGCCATGGCGCCTCCGCCGGGTCGTGGCAGACTGGGTAGACCCAAGACTGGCTTGACGTCGTAAAGGGTGATATGCGTGTGTAAATGACCTTACAAACTAGGATGCCGAAGATCGTGCGAAGTGGCGTTAAAGCATCGTTCTCAAAATTAAGCAATGACACTTCGTCTTCGGAACGCAGCCATCAATGAGAAGTAGGCAGAAAACTAAATAACTCATTGGGTTCTTTTTTTGTCATCATCTTCACATAGGTTAACATCATTAAACAAAATTCAAAAGTCCGATCTACATACTTCAAAGGTGATTTTTGTATATTGCTTGGTTGTAGTTTGAACTGTTTCTATACAAAATGCAAAAAACTCTAATTTGGCACATAAAAAGGCGGGAAAAATCTATATAAATAAAGATGAATTGTTGTTCGTTAGTCTGATTAAAACTCGAGAACGGCTGAACGGATTTATCTTATCTTAGTCTTGAAATGTTCGTGGAGGTCTAGGGAAGGTTTAAAAGGCGAGAAAAAATCTTCCCACGGGATCGGGACAAACGCGGGTGAAACCGCGGGGCGCAGCTAGTATATAAATAATGATAGATGTAGTTTAACTGTAAATAAATAAATATTACAGGACATTCCACACATCGCCATCTAACCCCAAGCTAAGTAACTAGACTTGTGTTATGGGTACTAGACAACGTATATACTACTTATATATTTTTCTTTTGTAAATATATACTAATAATACATAGAAACAACCAGACCACAGACAAATAAATACATGTCTGAAGCGCAAAATGAGACGAGTTTATGTGACTATCGGAGGAGATAGACAAAGGATTGAGTTAAAAAATAAAAAATTAACTCAATAAATTCCTGTGATAAGCACAGATCTATTACTTTAGTGAAATGAGTCGATTGAAGATTGAGCGACAATCAAAGCAGGTTGAGTTACTTAAACTACTAGAGAAAAACAGCACATTGAGTCGCAAAGACTACTAGCTACAATCAAACCAGATGGAGTCACTAAGACTACTAGCAACAATCAAACCAGATGGAGTCACTGAGACTACTAGCAACAAACAATGCAGACAGACTCGTCAGGTTAGGTTTTTGTGTATGCTTTCAGTATCAGCTCGTACCGCTCGACCACATGCTCTCTGCGGCTTGGCGCCGCCCATCTTATCCGTCTCTTCCTTTTGTTCTTTTCTTTCTTCAGTTTTTCTAGTTCCTCGGTCCACCACACAATCTTTATTTTAATATTATTCTTTTTAGGTTTTAATTTATTATTGCATGTATCCTCTATTACTTTTGTGTATTTATCTATAAATTCCTCTAATTCGTTTCGATCTAAAATTTTCCCTACCTCCTCACTGTTTACTTTTTCTTCTATCATTTTTCCTTTCAAATACTCAGTAAAAATTTTCCAGTCTACATTTTTTGTGTTATATTTTCGAGTCGTTTTGTTGTTGCCTACTTCACTAATTTTATCTAATTTAATTTTAAAAGTGATTGTGTTGTGGTCCGAGGTTACCAGATCGTCCCTTAACTCCCATTCTTTCACTTTGTCAAGCATTTTGGTCGAGCAGAACGTAACATCTACATGACTTTTAAATTCTCTTCCCCCTCTCCACGTGTGAAAAGTCGGCTTCGTTCCTTCGTTGACCACACTCAAGCCCAAGTCGTTCGTTAACCCGAGCAAAGCTTCCCCTCTCTCGTCGCTTTTCACACTCCCCCACCACTCACTCCACGCGTTACCATCTCCTCCCATTATTATATGTTTTGTTCTTAGTTTGTTTATAATTATCTCTATTTGCGTGAGGTACTCTTCTATGTCTTTTTCTGGTTCGAAGTAGTAGGAGATCACCGCGACGTCATATTCTGGTGTTATTAATTTTATTACGGTGATGTTTGCTGTTGTGAGGTCGGGAAGTTGGTGAATTTTAATTGTTGAGTCAAAAACTGCAATTGCTGCTTTATTTACCTTCCCGACCTCATGTTTCGCTTGTATTATTCTGACCCCGCGGTGATCTCCCACTACTCCTGTGTTTCCTGTGTATGGTTCTTGGATCAGTGCCAGGGTAGTTTTGTTTTTTGCAGCCTCCAGTATGAGCTCGCTTGTTGCGTTCTTGCTCCGCTGGAGGTTGGCTTGCATGATTTTGTATAGCGTTTCCATCTTGTCACCCTTAGCAATACGCTACCCTGGCTCTCGCTATCCTGTCCCACTTCTGCCTTAATGGACATGCGCTATTAAATGTGTTATGCTCCACATTTGGCATCTTCTCTTTTTTGCAATTGATGCACGACGGAGACACCTCTTTGTTTGGGCACGCGGCGTACAAGTGCTCCTCCCCACAGTGGCTGCATCTGTCCAGCGCCTCCTCACAGACCCGTCTGCTATGGCCGTAGCCCAGACAGCGGGAGCACTGGATGAGAGGGGACTGATCTTCCACTCCGGATTTACCCCATTGCAGTTGGAGAGTCCCCTCCTCTGTCAGCTGTCTCCATACTGGGGGAGTCACCCTAACCACCACGTGCGCCACGTGTGGGTTCTTTTTATTTTTAAATTTTACGAAGTTACAACCCCGTGAACTTGAGAATTTCCTCGACTTTTCCTGCCCCGCTGTCAACCTTATAATTCTAATAACTTTGTTATTTATTAAGCTAAAAATATAAAAATTACGTCAATTTGTGTGGCTTGAATTATCCTAATTTGTCAAAAAATAAATAAAATTTAATTTTGGTTAGGTTAGGTTAGGTTAGGTTAGGTTAGGTTAGGTTCCCCCCCACGGGACCACGCCTTGTCGTGGCGGGGGGGCTCAGTAGCTGCAGGCAATCCAGCCTGTAGTGAAGCGAAGTGGTCCCCGGAGGGCGCTCCGCCTGTCCCTCTGAATAGCAGAGGGCAGAGTGGACGTGCAAGTGATGGTGAGTTGGGGCGACGGACCAGGGGTTATGAACCCCCCCGTTCGGCCCAACCGATGGTGGATTAAGGGAGGGGCGACGGACTAGGGGTTATGAACCCCCCCGTTCGGCCCGACCCTAGGTGGTAGTTGTGGGCCAGGGCGACGGACAAGGGGTTGCCAACCCCCCCGATCGGCTTGGCCCGTGGTGGTAGCATTGGGAAGGGGCGACGGATTGCGGTTACGAACCCTTCCGCTCGGCCTGACCCATGTAAGGGGCGACGGATCAGGGGTTGTAAACCCCCCCGATCGGCCTAACCCGTAACCCTCAACGGAGAGGAACGGGGGTCCCAAGGGACCGCGTGGAGTAAACCACTTTAAAAAATCCGTAAATCCCAAGCTCTGGTGCCTGGCGAGGGGATGTATGGTCGGCGCGGAGGTCGACCAAGGGCACTAACGTCGGGTCCCAGACGATAACTGGACAAAAACAAACATGAAAAAGAAGCAGTGCGAAACTAATCCCCGGGCGGGTCCCAGCAACATCGCTGGGGAATCCCGTGCCGCCCTTTCCAGGGCGGCTGGCCCCACGTATACGGGGGGGGCCAACACTGCCTCGCGGCCTCGGTCGCGCACAGGTGAAGACACGGAGGAGACGGTGGACGTTCCGACCACACAAACATTTTGTGCGGTCGATGATCCCACCACTGGATTGGACACGAGGAGATCGGGGGCGAGCTTCGTTCGCTCCCGGTCTCATTCTAGAACGACCTCAGAGGAGAGCCTGGTCTTGCGATTTGCTAGACCAGGCACTCCTTGCCCGAGGCTGAGGGCTGGGAGGGAGAATGATGGGGACAGCGACGGTATGTCTGCCGTCTCCATATCATCCTCCATCGGCGGAACTCTGCGGGCGCGAAAGCGCAAACCGCAGCGTCCTGCCGATGACGACGGGAGGCCCATGGCCGTGAGGCGGAGAAAAGCGGACGACACCAGCGCGGAGCGGGACGCGACGCAATCGGCCGCCGAACCCGGAGAGGACAGGAGTTTACAAGCGTCCGCGGACATCAGCGCGGAGCTCTTCTCCTGTCTATCGGCCGTAGAGAAGACGGTCGATAAGCCGAAGAGCTCCAAGGCGGAAGTGGTGAAGTCGGTTCGGTCCGCCTTCGCCACCTTGAAGGCCTGCGCAGCCGAACTGTGCGTGAGGGCGGAGACCCGGGATCGGGAGAACGAGAGGACTCGTTCCCTTATCGACCAGCTCTACGCCCGCATCGAGGTGCTGGCCAGCGAGCTGGCCGAGCTTCGGAGGGGAGGGAGTGCCTCACATCCCCCGGCTGCGGCGCCATCTCATGTGGCGCCCGGAAGAGCTCGGGTGCCGCACCGGGAAGGTTTGCCTGACCCGGCAGCGCCGACACCGGCCAAAACAAAAAAGGGACGAGACGGTCCACAAAGGGGGACGCCCGCGCCGACACCTCGGCTGACGGCGTCAGCCCCCCAACCAAGCTCGGACTGGAGCCGTCTCTTCCCTGAGATGGGAAGGAGACCTCCCCTGGGACAGAGTCAGCGTCGAGAGGGGGAAATTCCCCAAGAGACGCTGACTAAGTCCCAGAGAAGGAAGAAAAGGAGGGCAAAGAGGGGACCGGCGTCATCACAGGCTCCGCCAGTTCCAGCCATGGCGGGGCCATCGACTGAGCGGGTGGGGGCACAGACCGGCACCTGGGCAACGGTGGTCGGCCGAAAGGCAGCCGCCCGTGCCAAGCAACAGGTCGCTGCTCCCACAACACGGACCCAGGTCGCCCCCACTCCTCAGAAAAGGAAGGGGCAGCCCAAACCCCCCACATGTGCGGCGGTTGTGGTCACGGTGCCTGAAGGCGCCGAGACCACGATCGCTGCGGTCATGACGGCCGCCAAGGCCCGCATCAAACTAGCGGACCTTGGCATCGTGGGGGGCGTAAGGCAGAGAAAGGCGGTAACCGGGGCTCTCCTATTGGAGGTCCCCGGTCCCGAGAGCTCCGCCAAAAAGATGAGGGAGGCCCTCGCCGACACGGGCGCGCTCATCTCGCGCCCGTGTAAAATGGGGGATCTGCGGGTGATGGACCTAGACGAGTCCATCACCCCCGGGGACGTCACGGCAGCGATCGCCGAGGCGGGCGGATGCTCCCCGACCGATATTAAGATCGGGGAGATCCGCACCGCCCCATCACGCTTGGGGACCGCATGGGTCCGCTGCCCGGTCGGGGCCGTCAGGAAGGTGGCCGCCCAAGGACGGGTTCAGATAGGGTGGACCTCGGCGAGATTATAGGCACTGGCAGCACGGCCGTTGCAATGTTACCAGTGCCTCGAGGTGGGGCACGTCAGAGTAAAGTGCCCCAACACCGTGGACAGGAGCGGACGCTGTTACAGGTGCGGTGAGACGGGGCACATTGCCCGTCACTGCACAGCGTCCGCCCCCCATTGCCCGGTCTGCGCGGACCTAGGGCGGGCCGCCGACCACCGGCTGGGGACCAAGAGGTGCTCCCCGCCGAAATACAAGAAGAAGAAGGGGCCAGTCCAGCCCCCTTCCCCGGCCCAGGGGAATGAGGAAGTAATGGAGACCTCCTAATGTCTCCCCACGGCCGTGTGCTGCAGGTCAACCTGAACCACCGCCGCGCGGCGCAGGATCTCCTGCTCCAAACGCTCGCGGAGTGGTCGGTTGGCCTGGCGGTAGTCGCCGAGCCCTACTCCGTCCCGGACAACCCCAGGTGGTTCGGGGACGACTTGGGCTTGGTCAGCATCTATTGGGCGGGGGGTGACCATCTCCATTGCTCCCTCATCGCAAAAGGGCCGGGTTACGTGGCCGTGGAGTGGGGGTCCACGGCCATGGTGGGCTGCTACATCTCCCCTAACAGCGGCCTCGCTGCTTTCGAGGCATACCTGGAGGAACTGGCGAGCTGCATTCGCGGCTGCGCCCCCCGCCAGGTATTTGTCCTGGGTGATTTTAACTCCCGCTCGAGAGAGTGGGGGGACACCCTGGACAACGTTAGGGGAGAGACGCTTCTGGAGTGGGCGGCAGGGCTGGACCTCCGGTTGCTAAACCGAGGTTCGGCCCGTACCTGTAGGCGATGGCAGGGGGAGTCGATCGTGGACCTGTCATGGGCGACTCCCTCAGCCTCGCACACAGTTACAGGATGGAGGGTGGCGGAGGAGGCGGTCACGCTATCGGACCACCTATACATCGTATTCGATGTATCCCTCCGCCACCCTAGCCGCCCACGCCAGGACCGCAGCCCTCCGCGACGTTGGTCTCTCAAGCGGCTCGACCGAGACATGGCCGTAGCCGCCGCCAACGTCGCGGACTGGACGGAGGGACAGATCTCGCCCGATCCGGAGGCGCAAGCCGCCTGGTTCCGGGACACAATGACGTCCATCTGTGACGTCTCGATGCCCCGAGCCAGGCCGCCCCAGCGGGGCTCTGTGTACTGGTGGAGCGAGGAGATCGCGCGGCTTCGACGATCGGTTGTGGCTGCGCGACGCCAGTACCAAAGAGCCCGAAGGAGAAGGCAAGCCTCACTAGAGGAGACCCTAAGAGCCAGGCGGGAATACGGGACCGCAGCCCATGCCCTCAGCATCGCAATCGCTGAGGCCAAGGAGCGGTCCTGGAACGAGCTCGTGGAGGGACTGGATAGGGATCCATGGGGGCGCCCGTACAAGATGGTACTGGGCAAGCTCAGACCGTGGGTCCCTCCGTTGACGGAAACCCTGGACCCCAACTTCGTGGGGAGAGTCGTAGCAACACTCTTCCCAAGGGTCCAGGACAGTCCCTCCAGTCACCCTCCCTTGTCGCCGGATCGAGATCTTTGGTCCGACGATCTGGGGGTGACGGGGGCCGAGCTCGAGCTGGCCGTTAGGCGGCTGGCATCCCGCTCCACCGCACCCGGCCCGGATGGTGTTCCGGGCAGGGTGCTTGTGCTGGCTCTGAAGGTTAGGTTAGGTTAGGTTAGGTTAGGTTAGGTTAGGTTAGGTTAGGTTAGGTTAGGTTAGGTTAGGTTAGGTTAGGTTAGGTTAGGTTAGGTTAGGTTAGGTTAGGTTAGGTTAGGTTAGGTTAGGTTAGGTTAGGTTAGGTTAGGTTAGGTTAGGTTAGGTTAGGTTAGGTTAGGTTAGGTTAGGTTAGGTTAGGTTAGGTTAGGTTAGGTTAGGTTAGGTTAGGTTAGGTTAGGTTAGGTTAGGTTAGGTTAGGTTAGGTTAGGTTAGGTTAGGTTAGGTTAGGTTAGGTTAGGTTAGGTTAGGTTAGGTTAGGTTAGGTTAGGTTAGGTTAGGTTAGGTTAGGTTAGGTTAGGTTAGGTTAGGTTAGGTTAGGTTAGGTTAGGTTAGGTTAGGTTAGGTTAGGTTAGGTTAGGTTAGGTTAGGTTAGGTTAGGTTAGGTTAGGTTAGGTTAGGTTAGGTTAGGTTAGGTTAGGTTAGGTTAGGTTAGGTTAGGTTAGGTTAGGTTAGGTTAGGTTAGGTTAGGTTAGGTTAGGTTAGGTTAGGTTAGGTTAGGTTAGGTTAGGTTAGGTTAGGTTAGGTTAGGTTAGGTTAGGTTAGGTTAGGTTAGGTTAGGTTAGGTTAGGTTAGGTTAGGTTAGGTTAGGTTAGGTTAGGTTAGGTTAGGTTAGGTTAGGTTAGGTTAGGTTAGGTTAGGTTAGGTTAGGTTAGGTTTTTTTTTTTTTTTTTTTTTTTTTTTTTTTCTTGGGAAGAGAATAGAGGTTGACGCTTAGGTGCTATCGGGATACTCCATCCACGCCCCCATTTTCGAAGAGAGTAGAATAGAAAAGATAGAAAGAAGAGTAGAAAAGAGTGTTGGTTTGGGAAGATATAGAGGAAAGGGCAGGTCAAATATGGACGGAATTGTGAGGGGGTATGTCAGAGTGTTAACCCGCACCTACACTCAACCCATATATACTTGTATTTAATAGGACGTGGTTTTACTTTTCCAATATCTGCATTATTGCATACGGTTATGCTGATACGATGGTACCCAGGAGTATATCGTGTGGGCAATACCGAATGCCAAAATGCATGTATTTGATAAGTGGTTGGTGGTGGTGGTGGTGTTGGTGGTGGATGTACCATTTGTTAGATATCTGCGTCACGACATTCAGTGATACTGATATAAATATACTCTGGAGTATATCATGTGGATATCACCGCATGCCATGACACATGTATTCAACAAGTGGTTGGTGGATGGATGGATGGGCCATTTATTCAATATCTGCGTCATTGTACTCAGCGATACTGATATGAATATACTCTGGAGTATATCATGTGGGTATCACCGCATGCCATAACACATGTATTTAACAAGTGGTTGGTGGATGGGTTATTTATTCAATAACTGCGTCATTGCATTCAGCGATACTGATATGAATATACTCTGGAGTATATCATGTGGGTATCGCCGCATGCCATGACACATGTATTCAACAAGTGGTTGGTGGATGGGCCATTTATTCAATGTGTGTGTGAATGATAAAAATAATAGATAAATAGATTTAATGATGAGCAGACAAAAGAGTTGAGTAAGACAGACTCCGCTTAGCCTAAAGCCGAGCTGCCCACAACAACAACAAAGTGGTGGTGGAGCATCCAGTCGAATGCTATAGCAGTAATCATATACTTAATAATGCCCTTCGCCATTGGAGACGAACTTAAGATTAAATTGACAGCAAGTCTCTCTCAACCTTCAGTGAGCTCACTTAAGGTCAAATTGACCAGTACTGTAAATGCGTTAGCTGACAAGTAAGCGAGATTGACTCCATGTAATAGGATTGAACCATAGGGTTGGATTATTTAATAGATTTTGTGGTGTGATCGATAAGAGAGAGATATCATCACAGGTATAGGTGTATATATTGAGATAGAAGAGATGGGTGGACTCATATACACATCAGCTGGCGCTAAGTGGGTCAGGTATTTAGTTTATATAATAGATAAATTTATTTAATAGTGGCAAGAGTGCAATCAGATGGACGAGCGAGGTGATCACTTCTGTACCAGTCGCTCATGGACGACAGCTGATAGAGAGTGAGTAGTTTGTAGAAGTGCCTCCCTCGTTCATCGTACCATATTATGATTGGATTGATCAGTTGTTTGAGACTTTGAATATTATAATGTTAGATGATAATAGATGAATAGATTTAATGATGGACAGACCGAGCAAATTGAGTGAGGCAAACTCCGCTTAGCCTAAAGCCTGGCTATTTTTTGGGAAGGGGTGAAATAAACAGGCGAATGCTATAGCGGTAATCAATCAAGTCTTGACTATGCCAGTCGCCTGTTGAGCTGTGAGCGTCTAACGAAACATAGTAGTAGTATCCTTGCCAGATTTGGCGATTCAGATACAGATTCGCACAGCCTGAAGCCTCGGGCGGCGACAGATGATAGAGGGTTAGTTTGATAGTAGGCCACACTCAATATGTCGATGAGTCCACTTGATGTCAAGTTGACAGTTTCTGTAGGGAGAGAATATAAGTAAATGATTGTATTTAATAAGTGTAAGTAAAAAGATGCGTTGGGTTGGTTGGGGTGAAAGAAAAACAATAGTTACCACTATTATTATCACACTCCAACCAACCCAACGTAATGAGAGATTGAGCTACCTGATTTCAGAGGGTAAGATCAATAATAGTACCAATAATAGTCAGTATAAAATTGAGCAAATGTGAGTAAAGTGTGTGAATGATAAAAATAATAGATAAATAGATTTAATGATGAGCAGACAAAAGAGTTGAGTAAGACAGACTCCGCTTAGCCTAAAGCCGAGCTGCCCACAACAACAATAAAGTGGTGGCGGAGCAGCCAGTCGAATGCTATAGCAGTAATCATATACTTAATAATGCCCTTCGCCATTGGAGACGAACTTAAGATTAAATTGACAGCAAGTCTCTCTCAACCTTCAGTGAGCTCACTTAAGGTCAAATTGACCAGTACTGTAAATGCGTTAGCTGACAAGTAAGCGAGATTGACTCCATGTAATAGGATTGAACCATAGGGTTGGATTATTTAATTATTTTGTGAACAAATGAGTATGCAGTATTTAGGTGTGATCGATAAGAGAGAGATATCATTACAGGTGTAGGTATATAATAAAAATAGAAGAGATGGGTGGACTCATATACACATCAGCTGGCGCTAAGTGGGTCAGGTATAAGAAATGACAGTTGTTGTGTATTTTTATTTTTGTTATTTTAATTTAATAGACGATGATGACGAAGAATTATTGGTGAGTAAATAAAAGGTGGTGGCTAACGAGTGGGTGATGTGAATTTTCCTTTTTTAGTTTTGGTTTGGGAAGATAAACATAAAGGGAAGGTTGCATATGGAGGGATTGTGAGCTAAATAAATAGTGAGACATATATACATGTATTTAGTAAGTAGTATTTAGCCGCTTGTTCAATACTTACGTCATCGCATACGGCGACACCGATACAACAATACTACTTGTGAGTACCTCGTGCGGGCATCGCCGAGCGCCATAATACATTATGTATTTAATAGGACGTGGTTTCACTTTTCCAATATCTGCATTATTGCATACGGTTATGCTGATACGATGGTACCCAGGAGTATATCGTGTGGGCAATACCGAATGCCAAAATGCATGTATTTGATAAGTGGTTGGTGGTGGTGGTGGTGTTGGTGGTGGATGTACCATTTGTTAGACATCTGCGTCACGACATTTAGTGATACTGATATGAATATACTCTGGAGTATATCATGTGGATATCATCGCATGCCATGACACATGTATCCAACAAGTGGTTGGTGGATGGGCCATTTATTCAATATCTGCGTCATTGCATTCAGTGATACTGATATGAATATACTCTGGAGTATATCATGTGGGTATCACCGCATGCCACGACACATGTATCCAACAAGTGGTTGATGAGTGGGTGGATGGGCCATTTATTCAATATCTGCGTCATTTCATTCAGCGATACTGATATGAATATACTCTGGAGTATATCATGTGGATATCACCGCATGCCATGGCACATGTATTCAACAAGTGGTTGGTGGATGGGCCATTTATTCAATATCTGCGTCATTGCATTCAGCGATACTGATATGAATATACTCTGGAGTATATCATGTGGGTATCACCGCATGCCATAACACATGTATTCAACAAGTGGTTGGTGGATGGGAAATATTATTCAATATCCGCGTCACTGCACTCAGCGATACCAACACCGATGATGCTCCGGAGCATATCACGCGGGTAAAATCGCATGCCATGACACACGCATCCAACAAGCGGTTGGTGGAGGGGCCATTTATTCAGTACTCGCGTCATTTTATTCAAGGGTAGGCATATACGTATCAGATGACATGAAATGGGTCAGGTATATGAGGACGGTGGTTGTATATATATATATATATATATATATATATATTTTTTAAAGGATGATGAGGTGATAAAAGACTCATTCCCCTCTCGTTTGCCAAAATTCGGGTTTTTTTTTTTTTTTTAATGTTTTAAATTAGGAGAAGAATAACTTTCTAAGCCACAAACAGATTGATGAAAGTACTGGTCGTCGAATACAGGTTAGCCTCTGAGGGGGTAGTGTGATGCGTTCAGATAGAGGCTGAGAACAGAGTTGTTATCCTTAAATAAATAAATAATTTTATTAATATTAGTGAGTGAGTGAGTGAGTAAGTAAGTGAATGAGTATACAACGATTATTTAAGTAGATGTATACAGCCTTATGTGGCTTGTGGTTTGCACTCACGTAATATATAACTGTTTCTGTACTAATCAGATAGCTTCCGTTTTCTTATTTAATTATACTATTGGTACCTATATATATGGCAGAAGGAGTTGACTAGACTACTAGCAAATGATTAGGGTAGAGAGAGTTGTCGAGAATACAAGTAGCTGCTTGCTAGAGGTTAAGGTTGTGTAGTTATAAAAACAAAGTTGTACATAGGATTATTATAATTATGATGAGTACTAGTAACCATAGTTTCTGTCAGCAAAGAGAAGTAGTGGTATATCCGCCTTCCGGCACCCATGACACAAGTCCAGTTGCTCCATGTTTGTCCGAAAGACAGGGGTCCATTTAGTTAAGGCATATGCTTTTTAGCAGTTCTCCGCGCCTTCACAATTATTAGTTCACACATATATTTAAATATATATTTATTCTCATTAGATGTTATGATCTCTTTGTTCTATATAATTTATTTCTAATGTCATTATGATTTTGGTGGTTGTTGTATTGTAGTGCTGTGCGCAACAATAGGTTGGGAACACAAGTAATATCTAATCCATACTAATATTATGAAACCAAGGGGTTTGTTTGTCTATTTGAGAGCGTTTGCTTGAGATCTATTGGTTTCAAATTATTATTGTTGTTACAAGACCGGGACCCTTTTGGGTGGGTGAGACCGCAGAGCGCAGCTAGTATATAAGGGCAACAGAAGGTGAAGGGACCAGCTCAAGAGGTGATGAAAAGTAGAGGTTGAAAGAGTTAATAGGAGAGTCTGATGTTGATTTATTCATAACTGAGGTTGATTGAAGCCCGAGAGATGTGGAGAGAGGCGAGAGGATGTAATCGGTCGTATGAAAAAGAAGTGTTATGAGTTAATTTAGTTGAGTTTAGAGGAGTTTTGTTTTGTAGAGAGATAATATCCAGCTATCTCAACATCAGCGGCCGCGTACTAATGTTCGTTCATTAATTTATTCATTTATTTGAATAAAATAGTTATAGTAGAGGCTACTGTCGCGTGTTTATATATTTATTGTTGTGTGTTATGTTCTTTAGATCCCTGCGCCTATATTTAATTGAAGCTTAGGTTAAGTAAAGTAATTGCTATGAAGTTTCGGTCAGGAGTTGTTGGGATTAAATTGTTATTTTATTTATCTCTTTTTTCTTTTCTTTTGAGACTTTCCTACGAACTTCTGCCACGCAGGCATGGATATAAGATTTTATAAGAGAAGTTAGGTTTTACTCAACACCATAAATTAATAATATCTAATTTATACCAATATTATAAAGCAGCGAGGGGTTGTTTGTTTGTTTATTTGAGTGCGTTTATTTAAGAACTAATGACTTGAAATAACTGCAGGCTCGGGGCTTTGAGGGCAGAATAGCAAAGCGCAGTTTGTATTATGTCATGGGAATTTTGGAGCCAATTCCGAGATTCCAATTATATATATATGTATATACGAGAATTGCTCGTTTAGAGATATAAGATATATGATTAACTGGAGAGCTTATTGTTTTGTTTTATACTATCTATCTCGAATACCACTATGACTATGGTGATGGTGTTGTAATGTAATGTGCAAATAATAGGTGAAGAATAACAATATCTAATTTTTACTAATATTGTAAAGCAGCTGAGGGGTTTGTTTGTCTGTTTGAGGGCATTCATTTGAGAATTAATGGTTTAAGATAACTACAGCCCGCACGAGTGAGACCGCAGAACACAGCTAGTATTATGTAAAAGGCAGTAGGTGGAGGTATCCTCCCAAGTGGCGGGCAACACAATGAGAAAATCAGGTATTGTTATTATTCATGATTGGAGGTTATTTGAAGCTTAGGAGATGTGGAGAGAGGTGACAGAATGTCATCGGTTGTCAATATAGTTGTTATGAATTAATTTTGAGTTTGAAGGAGAGGCTGGTTGAGAGGTTGGAGATGGCTGATAGAGAGATAAGGAGGTGCGTGGACCTCATGCGAAGGTTGCGGAGGTAATCGGCAGTACCAGTAGTGTTTGAGGATGAGTACGGATGTAGGAGGAGGCCTTTAGAGGCTAGTGAAAGTGACGGTTAGTTGAAACTCAGCAGATGTGGAGAGAGGTGACAGGATGTAACCGAATGTCGATAGAGGTGTTATGAATTAGTTTAGTTGAGTTTTGAAGGAGTGATATTTATAGAGTTAGAAGCTGATCATATTATTACATTCAATCAGTACCAAATTTGTAGGAAGAGGCCTTTAGAGGCTAATGAAAGTGGAGGTTAGTTGAAACTCAGCAGGTGTGGAGAGAGGTGACAGAATGTAGCCGGTTGTAAGTGGAGGTGTTATGAATTAGTTTAATGAATTAATTAAAAGAGTTTTGTTTTGAGAGATAATATTTGTACTGAATTTACCCACCTTTTATTTAGCGCTAATTAGTTGATAGTTGCATAATCTTTCCCCAGTGTTACCATGGCTATTATGATGAATATAGCAATTTTGTGTAGAATAATAAGTTGAGAGTATCAGCATTCAAAGTATACTGATATATGGATCTGAGAGGTTAGTTAGTTGTTTGTTTGAGAGCGTTCATTTAGAAAATAGATGGCTTGAGATAATTACGAGACCGAGATCAGCTGGTATTATCAAGACAGCAGGAGGTGAAAGAGGTCCATTTAATTGGTGAGTAGAGGAGGTAGTAAGAGTTAGTTAGAAGTCAGACGTTGTTATTATTATGAATGAGGTTAGTTGATATTCAGCAAATGTGGAGAGAGGTGATAGGATGTGACCGGTTGTTAATAGAGGTGTTATGAGTTAGTTTAGTTGAGTTCTAAGGATTTTTATTTATAGAGT
The DNA here is from genome assembly GCA_951213275.1 of Idaea straminata. NCBI lineage: Eukaryota > Metazoa > Arthropoda > Insecta > Lepidoptera > Geometridae > Idaea > Idaea straminata. The sequence continues at coordinate 15,746,082 of OX577849.1, forward strand.
TAGAGGCTAGTTATATTATCACTATCAGTATGTGTAATTTGTTTATTAATTTTCCTTTTAAAATCTAGTGAGGTAAACGAGGAGGCGCACCGATGAAATGAGATATGAGGGCTATAATGGTCATTAGAGGTAGTCAGAGGTGAGCCACTCAGTTTGGAGGTAGGAAGAGTCAGACCGAAGCTAAAGGAGGTGTAATACAGTGTTAAGAGGTATAAAGAGGTTTGATACTAGCTGCTGCCCGTGGCTTATGGCACACGAGTTAAATTTTAGTGAAGACAAGATTAAAGAGATGCTTAGTGTCTTATTCAACGAATGGATTGTTTATTGACGAAAATAATTTTCAGGTTCTCAGCCTGGAGTATCTAATATTGAGTATGTACGAACTGAGATGGATTAATGAATAAATTATTATTTGTTAAAAGAATGTTGTGCATAACTCTTAGTGGAGCCTGAATTTAAATTTAGAGAAAGCTATCAACCTTCTCATAGGTATTGAGCCGCCGGCGGCTCGGCTATTGTAGAACCAAAATCGCGCTCAGTGGCAGTGAGCCGCCTCGGCGCGCGCATACTATTTGATACCGTATTTTTATTATGATAGAGTATATATTCCTTTGAGCAACTTGTGTTTAAGGTATGGACAATGAACACAAAGAATCGTTGTTGAGGTTTCGCGTCATAAGTTGTCAGTTGTAACTGATGGCGCGGATCATGGAAATCTGAGTCTTATTAGTAGGACGTTATGGTGTAAAGTCAAATGACAAGTTGTATGAAACAGAAATGTGTTTGCAATTTAAGCCTTATAGCTAGTAGGTTGGGGCATACAATTAAAATTTCAATTTGTGTCAATTAAAGATTGTTTACATTGACGTTTTTATGTTTATTTTGTTTGATCTTGTAATTAGTTATTATAAATTACATCAGCATAGAGGAGCAGATAGGAGGGATTAATGTAATTGTATTGAGTAGATTTATATATGAGTTAGTAAATATGTACATGTGGGCCGGGTGTTGTTTGTGTAGTATAGTTGGAAGAAGAGAGTGACCGGGTGTAAAGGAGTATAATCAACATAAGATGGTCGTGGACATGATATTTATTTGATATTATGTCTTATTTATATAGAGGTCGGTTGGGAGGCTGAAGATGGCTAATTAGATAGAAAAAGAGGCATGCGGAATCCATATGCTTGTAATTGAGTTAGAATGCAGGGAGAGGTTTTTAGAGATTTATGAGAGTGGAGGCTAGTTGAGTCCAACAGATGTGGAGAAAGGCGGCAAGACGTAACAAGAGGTCAGTTGAGAGACACAGAGGCATGTAGAGTTCATTCAACGGCGGTGGAGGCAACTGACTGTTGCTTGTGACCAAGTCAGGATGTAGGAAGAGGCCTTTAGAGGCTAATGAAAATGGAGGTCAGTTGAAACCCCAACAGATGTGGAGAGAGGCGACAGAATGCAGCCGGCTGTCAGCAGAGGTGTTATGAACCAGTTAATTAATTAATTAAGAGAGCTTTGCTTTGAGAAATGAGATTTGTACTGAATTCACCTACTTTTGCTTTATATGAAAAGATAGGAGTAAGAGCCAGTTATATAGCGCTAATCAGTTGATAGTTGCATAAACTTTCCCCAATGTTACCATGGCTATTATGATAAATATAGTAATTTAGTGCAGAGTAATGAGTTGAGAGTATCAATATTCAAAATATACTGATATTGTGAATCTGGGAGGTTAGTTAGTTGTTTCTTTGAGAGCGTTTATTTAAGGAATGGATGACTTGAGATAATTTCGAGACCAGCTGGTGTAATCAGAACTGCAGGAGGTGGGGAGGTCAATTTAAGTGGTGAGCAGAAAAGGTAGTAAGAGTTAATTAGAAGTCGGACATTGTTATTATTCATGAATGAGGTTGGTTGAAACTTGGCAGATGTGGAGAGAGGTGAAAGGATATAACCGGTTGTAAATAGAGGTGTTATGAATTAGTTTATTTGAGTTCTAAGAAGTTTTATTTATAGAGTTGGAAGCTAGTTATGTTATCACTATCAATCTGTGTTATATTTTAATTAATTTTTCTTTTAAAAGCTAGTGAGGCAAACGAGGAGACGCACAGATGAGACGAGATATGAGGGCTATAGTGGTCATTAGAGGTAATCAGAGGTGAGTCGCTCAGTTTGGAGGCGGGAAGAGTCGGACCGAAGCTAAAGGAGGTGTGATACAGTGTTAAGAGGTATAATGAGGTTTGACAGGTACTGGCTGCTGCCCGTGGTTTTACAACACACAAGTTAAACTTTAGTAAATATAAGATTAAAGAGATTCTTAGTATTTTATTCAGCGAATGGATCATTTATTTCTCAGCCTGGAGTATCTGATACCGAGTATACATGAACTGAGATGGATCAATGAATAGATTATTATTTGTCAAAAGAATGTTGTGCATAACTCTCATTGGAGCCTGAATTTAAATTTAGAGAAAGCTATCAACCTTCTCATAGGCATTGAGCCGCCGGCGGCTCGGCCATTGTAGAATCAAAATCGCGCTTAGTGGCAGTGAGCCGCCAGCGGCTCGGCGCGCGCATATTATTTGATACCGTTTTTCATTATGATAGAGTCCACATTTCCTTGACCAACTTGTGTTTTAAAATTGGTCCAGTATTTTCCCAGTAATTCTGACGCTAATAAGTTCGAAAGTATAGACAATATACACAAGAAATCGTTGTTGAAGTTTCGCGCCATCAATTGTCATTTGCAACTGGCGGCGCGAAATATGGGAATCTGAGTCTTGTTAGTAGGACGTTATGGTACAGAATCAAATGACAGGTTTGTATGATACAAAGAATGTGTTTCCAATCTAAGCCTTATAGCTAGTAGATTAGAGCACACAATTAAAATTTTAATTTGTGTCAAAAGATTGTTTGCGTTGATGTTTTTATGTTTATGTTGTTAGATCCTGTTATTAGTTATTATAAGTTACATAAGCCTAGAGGTCCATTATTGAGTAAGCTATTGTCGTTTATTATTTATATAGAGGCCGGTTGGGAGGCTGAAGATGGCTAATAGGTAGAAAAAGAGGCGTGCGGGAACTATATGCTTGTAATTGAGTCAGGATGTAGGGAGAGGTTTTTAGAGATTAATGAGAGTGGTGGTTAGTTGAGTCCAACAGATGTGGAGAGAGGTGACAGGATGTAATAAGTGGTCAGTAGAGAGATACAGAAGCATGTAGAGTCCATTTAACGGCGGTGGAGGTAACTGGCAGGTGCTTGTGACTGATTCAGGATGTAGAAAAAGGCCTTTAGAGGCTAGTGAAGGTGGAGGTTAGTTGAAACCCCAACAGATGTGGAGAGAGGTGACTGGATGTAATAAGTGGTCAGTAGAGAGATATAGGAGCATGTAGAGTTCATTTGACGGCGGTGGAGGTAACTGGCAGGTGCTTGTGACTGAGTCAGGATGTAGAAAAGGCCTTTAGAGGCTAATGAAGGTGGAGGTTAGTTAAAACCCCAACAGATGTGGAGAGAGGTGACAGGATGTAATAAGTGGTCAGTAGAGAGATATAGGAGCATGTAGAGTCCATTTGACGGCGGTAGAGGTAACTGGCAGGTGCTTGTGACTGAGTCAGGATGTAGATAAAGGCCTTTAGAGGCTAGTGAAGGTGGAGGTTAGTTGAAACTCCAGCAGATGTGGAGAGAGGTGACAGGATGTAATAAGTGGTCAGTAGAGAGATACAGGAGCATGTAGAGTCCATTTAACGACGGTGGAGGTATCTGGCAGGTGCTTGTGACTGAGTCAGGATGTAGAAGAAGGCCTTTAGAGGCTAGTGAAGGTGGAGGTTAGTTGAAACCCCAACAGATGTGGAGAGAGGTGACAGGATGTAATAAGTGGTCAGTAGAGAGATATAGGAGCATGTAGAGTCCATTTGACGGCGGTGGAGGTAACTGGCAGGTGCTTGTGACTGAGTCAGGATGTAGAAAAGGCCTTTAGAGGCTAATGAAGGTGGAGGTTAGTTGAAACCCCAATAGATGTGGAGAGAGGTGACAGGATGTAATAAGTGGTCAGTAGAGAGATACAGGAGCATGTAGAGTCCATTTAACGGCGGTGGAGGTAACTGGCAGGTGCTTGTGACTGAGTCAGGATGTAGAAAAAGGCCTTTAGAGGCTAGTGAAGGTGGAGGTTAGTTGAAACCCCAACAGATGTGGAGAGAGGTGACAGGATGTAATAAGTGGTCAGTAGGGAGATACAGAAGCATGTAGAGTCCATTTAACGGTGGTGGAGGTAACTGGCAGGTGCTTGTGACTGAGTCAGGATGTAGAAAAAGGCCTTTAGAGGCTAGTGAAGGTGGAGGTTAGTTGAAACCCCAACAGATGTGGAGAGAGGTGACAGGATGTAATAAGTGGTCAGTAGAGAGATATAGGAGCATGTAGAGTCCATTTGACGGCGGTGGAGGTAACTGGCAGGTGCTTTTGACTGAGTCAGGATGTAGAAAAGGCCTTTAGAGGCTAATGAAGGTGGAGGTTAGTTGAAACCCCAACAGATGTGGAGAGAGGTGACAGGATGTAATAAGTGGTCAGTGGAGAGATACAGGAGCATGTAGAGTCCATTTAACGGCGGTGGAGGTAACTGGCAGGTGCTTGTGACTGAGTCAGGATGTAGAAAAGGCCTTTAGAGGCTAGTGAAGGTGGGGGTTAGTTGAAACCCCAACAGATGTGGAGAGAGGTGACAGGATGTAATAAGTGGTCAGTAGAGAGATATAGGAGCATGTAGAGTCCATTTGACGGCGGTAGAGGTAACTGGCAGGTGCTTGTGACTGAGTCAGGATGTAGATAAAGGCCTTTAGAGGCTAGTGAAGGTGGAGGTTAGTTGAAACCCCAACAGATGTGGAGAGAGGTGACAGGATGTAATAAGTGGTCAGTAGAGAGATATAGGAGCATGTAGGGTCCATTTGACGGCGGTGGAGGTAACTGGCAGGTGCTTGTGACTGAGTCAGTATGTAGAAAAAGGCCTTTAGAGGCTAGTGAAGGTGGAGGTTAGTTGAAACCCCAACAGATGTGGAGAGAGGTGACAGGATGTAATAAGTGGTCAGTAGAGAGATATAGGAGCATGTAGAGTCCATTTGACGGCGGTGGAGGTAACTGGCAGGTGCTTGTGACTGAGTCAGTATGTAGAAAAAGGCCTTTAGAGGCTAGTGAAGGTGGAGGTTAGTTGAAACCCCAGCAGATGTGGAGAGAGGTGACAGGATGTAATAAGTGGTCAGTAGAGAGATACAGGAGCATGTAGAGTCCATTTAACGGCGGTGGAGGTAACTGGCAGGTGCTTGTGACTGAGTCAGGATGTAGAAAAAGGCCTTTAGAGGCTAGTGAAGGTGGAGGTTAGTTGAAACCCCAACAGATGTGGAGAGAGGTGACAGGATGTAATAAGTGGTCAGTAGAGAGATATAGGAGCATGTAGAGTCCATTTGACGGCGGTGGAGGTAACTGGCAGGTGCTTGTGACTGAGTCAGGATGTGGAAAAAGGCCTTTAGAGGCTGGTGAAGGTGGAGGTTAGTTGAAACCCCAGCAGATGTGGAGAGAGGTGACAGGATGTAATAAGTGGTCAGTAGAGAGATACAGGAGCATGTAGAGTCCATTTAACGGCGGTGGAGGTAACTGGCAGGTGCTTGTGACTGAGTCAGGATGTAAAAAAAAGGCCTTTAGAGGCTAATGAAGGTGGAGGTTAGTTGAAACCCCAACAGATGTGGAGAGAGGTGACAGGATGTAATAAGTGGTCAGTAGAGAGATATAGGAGCATGTATGATTAACTGGAGAGCTTATTGTTTTGTTTTATACTATCTATCTCGAATACCACTATGACTATGGTGATGGTGTTGTAATGTAATGTGCAAATAATAGGTGAAGAATAACAATATCTAATTTTTACTAATATTGTAAAGCAGCTGAGGGGTTTGTTTGTCTGTTTGAGGGCATTCATTTGAGAATTAATGGTTTAAAGATAACTACAGCCCGCACGAGTGAGACCACAGAACACTGCTAGTATTATGTAAACGGCAGTAGGTGGAGGTATCCTCCCAAGTGGCGGGCAACACAATGAGAAAATCAGGTATTGTTATTATTCATGATTGGAGGTTATTTGAAGCTTAGGAGATGTGGAGAGAGGTGACAGGATGTCATCGGTTGTCAATATAGTTGTTATGAATTAATTTTGAGTTTGAAGGAGAGGCTGGTTGAGAGGTTGGAGATGGCTGATAGAGAGATAAGGAGGTGCGTGGACCTCATGCGAAGGTTGCGGAGGTAATCGGCAGTACCAGTAGTGTTTGAGGATGAGTCAGGATGTAGGAGGAGGCCTTTAGAGGCTTAGTGAAAGTGACGGTTAGTTGAAACTCAGCAGATGTGGAGAGAGGTGACAGGATGTAATCGAATGTTGATAGAGGTGTTATGAATTAGTTTAGTTGAGTTTTGAAGGAGTGATATTTATAGAGTTAGAAGCTGATCATATTATTACATTCAGTCAGTACCAAATTTGTAGGAAGAGGCCTTTAGAGGCTAATGAAAGTGGAGGTTAGTTGAAACTCAGCAGGTGTGGAGAGAGGTGACAGAATGTAGCCGGTTGTAAGTGGAGGTGTTATGAATTAGTTTAATTAATTAATTAAAAGAGTTTTGTTTGAGAGATAATATTTGTACTGAATTTACCCACCTTTTATTTAGCGCTAATTAGTTGATAGTTGCATAATCTTTCTCCAGTGTTACCATGGCTATTTTGATGAATATAGCAATTTTGTGTAGAATAATAAGTTGAGAGTATCAGCATTCAAAGTATACTGATATATGGATCTGAGAGGTTAGTTAGTTGTTTGTTTGAGAGCGTTCATTTAGAAAATAGATGGCTTGAGATAATTACGAGACCGAGATCAGCTGGTATTATCAAAACAGCAGGAGGTGAAAGAGGTCCATTCAATTGGTGAGTAGAAGAGGTAGTAAGAGTTAGTTAGAAGTCAGACGTTGTTATTATTATGAATGAGGTTAGTTGATATTCAGCAAATGTGGAGAGAGGTGATAGGATGTGACCGGTTGTCAATAGAGGTGTTATGAGTTAGTTTAGTTGAGTTCTAAGGATTTTTATTTATAGAGTTAGAGGCTAGTTATATTATCACTATCAGTATGTGTAATTTGTTTATTAATTTTCCTTTTAAAATCTAGTGAGGTAAACGAGGAGGCGCACCGATGAAATGAGATATGAGGGCTATAGTGGTCATTAGAGGTAGTCAGAGGTGAGCCACTCAGTTTGGAGGTAGGAAGAGTCAGACCGAAGCTAAAGGAGGTGTAATACAGTGTTAAGAGGTATAAAGAGGTTTGATACTAGCTGCTGCCCGTGGCTTATAGCACACGAGTTAAATTTTAGTGAAGACAAGATTAAAGAGATGCTTAGTGTCTTATTCAACGAATGGATCGTTTATTGACGGAAAGAATTTTCAGGTTCTCAGCCTGGAGTATCTAATATTGAGTATGTACGAACTGAGATGGATTAATGAATAAATTATTATTTGTTAAAAGAATGTTGTGCAAAACTCTTAGTGGAGCCTGAATTTAAATTTAGAGAAAGCTATCAACCTTCTCATAGGTATTGAGCCGCCGGCGGCTCGGCTATTGTAGAACCAAAATCGCGCTCAGTGGCAGTGAGCCGCCTCGGCGTGCGCATACTATTTGATACCGTATTTTTATTATGATAGAGTATATATTCCTTTGAGCAACTTGTGTTTAAGGTATAGACAATGAACACAAAGAATCGTTGTTGAGGTTTCGCGTCATAAGTTGTCAGTTGTAACTGATGGCGCGGATCATGGAAATCTGAGTCTTATTAGTAGGACGTTATGGTGTAAAGTCAAATGACAAGTTGTATGAAACAGAAAAGTGTTTGCAATTAAGCCTTATAGCTAGTAGGTTGGGGCATACAATTAAAATTTCAATTTGTGTCAATTAAAGATTGTTTACATTGACGTTTTTATGTTTATTTTGTTTGATCTTGTTATTAGTTATTATAAATTATATCAGCATAGAGGAGCAGATAGGAGGGATTAATGTAATTGTATTGAGTAGATTTATATATGAGTTAGTAAATATGTACATGTGGGCCGGGTGTTGTTTGTGTAGTATAGTTGGAAGAAGAGAGTGACCGGGTGTAAAGGAGTATAATCAACATAAGATGGTCGTGGAAATGATATTTATTTGATATTATGTCTTATTTATATAGAGGTCGGTTGGGAGGCTGAAGATGGCTAAATAGATAGAAAAAGAGGCATGCGGAATCCATATGCTTGTAATTGAGTTAGAATGCAGGGAGAGGTTTTTAGAGATTTATGAGAGTGGAGGCTAGTTGAGTCCAACAGATGTGGAGAGAGGCGGCAAGACGTAACAAGAGGTCAGTTGAGAGACACAGAGGCATGTAGAGTCCATTCAACGGCGGTGGAGACAACTGACTGTTGCTTGTGACCGAGTCAGGATGTAGGAAGAGGCCTTTAGAGGCTAATGAAAATGGAGGTCAGTTGAAACCCCAACAGATGTGGAGAGAGGCGACAGAATGCAGCCGGCTGTCAGCAGAGGTGTTATGAACCAGTTAATGAGAATATACTAACAATTATTTACATAATAAGAAATAAGTAAATAAAAATAAAAGAAAAGATAAAAATATAATAATATTATACAAGCATTTCTAAGAGAAGAAACAAGAATATAAATATGAGAAGAAATAAGAGGCAAGAGTTATGTACCAATAAAGTGAAAGTAATGTTCAGTTATCATACTCTTGAAAATGGGTAGGGTTAATAGAAGTAAGAAGAGACTAAACTGTGATAAAGTAAGAGGATACATGGAGGTCTATGATTAGTGTTAGTTAAGTTTGTATTAAATTAGAGATCATTTAGTTTTATCTAATCTTTTTCTAATATTATCATGTCTATTATAATAAAGATTGCATCATTGTGTAAGAGAGCAAATTGAGGGTATCAATATAAAGTTATATTAGTATAGTTAGGCTGAGAGGTTTGTTTGTTTGTTTAAAAAGCGTTTAAAATAAAAGGATGGTTTGAAATAATAACGGGACCAGGACTTGTATGGGTGAGACCGTATAGTACAGCTAGTATTGTTTTGTTTTGTGTATTTTAATAGCAGGAGGTGGCAGGAGGAGGAACCCATCCAAGTGGTGTGCAGACGAGGCAAGATTAATAAGAGGTCAAGTATTGTAGTATTTGTGATTGAGGTTAATTGAAAACAAAAGATGTGAAGAGAGGTGGCAGGATGTAATCAGTTGTCAACAAAGGTGTTATGAATTAATTTAGTTAAGTTGAAAGGAGTTTAGTTTTTTAGAAGCTGGCCGTATTATCATTATAGATTGGCGCTATTTTGCTCAATCGTTTCATATTTGAGCAAAAAAATAAAAGTAAGGGCCCATTGTATAGGGTCAGTTAGTAGATAGTGTGATAGAATGAGCATTGGTTGATATATTTTAGTCTATTTGGTTAAAGTTATATTTTAGAAGAAGTTATTAATAGCTTTTGTAATTGAGCAAATTTATATGTAAGTTAATGAGTATAAATATATACAGGCTAATATAGTTTGTATTTGTTTAATAGGGAGATAGTAAACAGGACGAGTAAGAGCATAATTGCATAGAGTAATTATTATAGAAATGAGAGATAGGAGCTGGTTTGGAGATTGAAGACGGTAGATGAGGAGATAAAGAGGCATGTGACGACCATGTGTCAGCGATGAAGGCAGCCAGAGGCGGTAGCGTTGCCTGCAGATGAGTCAAGATGTAGGGAGAGGTCATTAAGAGACTAGTGAGAGTGGAGGTTGGTTGAAATTCAATAGATGTGGAGAGAGGTGATAGGATGTAGTCGGTGGTTAGAGATGTTTAATGAATATATTTAGCTGAGTTAAAAGGAGTTTTTGTTACTAGAGTTAGTAATAGTCATTTTTCGTAATTTGTTTGTATTACTTTGTTAACTAGGGTTTTTTAATAATAATACAAACAAGGAGCCACTTATGTAGTGTTAGCTAGTTGACAGCGTGACAGAGCGCGCGTGTGTTTAGGTTATTAGATAAGCTGGCTGTACACAGAGAAGGATAATCATAGAAATGATATGTAGAGGCCAGTTAGGAAACTGAGGACAACAAACAGAGAAGTAGAGACTCAGCCGGTGACCAATCAAAAAGGGGTCATGGATTAATTTAGCCGAGTTTGAAGGAGAAGCTGGTTTAGAGGTTGGATAAGGTTGATAGAGAGTTCATGTGACGGCGGCAGAGGTAACCGGCATCGGCGGAAGTGTTCGGAAGTGAGTCAAGATGTAGGGAGAGGTTTTTAGAATTTAATGAAAGTGGAGGTTTTTAGTTGAGATCCAGAGATGTGGAGAGAGGTGACAGGATGATTTAATTATAGAAATGATTAATAGAATCAGTTTGAAATACCGAATATAGCTAATAGAGAGATATGGAGGTTTGTGAGACTCATGCGATGGCAGCAGAGGTAGACGACGGCAGCGGCGGCGTCCTCGAGCGTGAGTCAGGATATAGGAGAAAACTTTAGAGACTAATGAGAGCGAATTTGAGTGACTATGATGATTAGAGATGGTTATTGTTATTGACGGGAGCCACCAATAGAAGCCAGAAGAAGCAAGATTTTGATAATATCAGTAAAGGGGCACTCGAAAGCCCAAGACTAAATTCGGTTAGGCTTTGTCAACAAGGCACTATTGAGTAGAAATTCCTATGTTTCACGTAATCGATTTCTAACATAACTGTGACTATGATGATTGCACTGCGATGCCGTGCGCAACAACAGGTTGAAAATAAGGTTATTTAATCCAAGCCAACACCATCAAGCCGAGGGGTATGCCTGTCTTATTCGAGAGTGTTCACTCTAAGAATCAATGGTTCGTCGTTACTATGGGACAAGGATCTGCATATGTGGAAATGTATTATTGATAAAACAGGTGGATAGATAGATTGATAAATTCCCATTGTAAACGCTAATTTCAAATAGTGCATGGAAAGGTCTGCATCACGCGGAGGTCAGTAGAGGTAAGAAGAGCCGGCTCAGAAGGCCAGGCGCTGCCACTATCAATGACAGAGGCCAGATGAGATTAAAAGATGCAACAGTATGTAATAACTTGGCCAAGTCGCTTTAATCGATAAGACCGTCCATTTTGTGCGACTTATACATTCTCGCTATTGCTTAAATTTGAGTAGTTAATGTATTGAGTTTATTTAATTTATTTAATTTGTTTCATTTTATTGAATTTATTTAATTTGTCTCAATTTATTACAAATTATTTTAATTTAAATGATTTGATATGTATTTGTTTTTAGTTTTAATGAGATTATAAGAATTTATTTTAATTTATTTGAATTTATATGATTTTATTTTAATTTTTAAATTTCATTAAGATTTGTATGAATTTAATTTTATTAGTATGAATTATTTTAATTTTAGTTTTTAATAGTGCTGTTACTAGAAGTAGAATAAAACCGGTCATGATAATATTGTTTTATAAAGATCGAAATGAAGGATGTACACCGCCTCGCGTTACATCCACTCTCAAGGGATGCGAAAAAGTGTGTAAGCATGATAGCTTCTATCAAATAGATGTGGAGAGAGGTGATAGGTTCTATTCAATAGATGTGGAGAGAGGTGATAGGATGTAGTCGGTGGTTAGAGATGTTTAATGAATATATTTAGCTGAGTTAAAAGGAGTTTTTGTTACTAGAGTTAGTAATAGTCATTTTTCGTAATTTGTTTGTATTGCTTTGTTAACTAGGGTTTTTTAATAATAATACAAACAAGGAGCCACTTATGTAGTGTTAGCTAGTTGACAGCGTGACAGAGCGCGCGTGTGTTTAGGTTATTAGATAAGCTGGCTGTATACAGAGAAGGATAATCAAAGAAATGATATGTAGAGGCCAGTTAGGAAACTGAGGGCAACGAACAGAGAAGTAGAGACTCAGCCGGTGACCAATCAAAAAGGGGTCATGGATTAATTTAGCCGAGTTTGAAGGAGAAGCTGGTTTAGAGGTTGGATAAGGTTGATAGAGAGTTCATGTGACGGCGGCAGAGGTAACCGGCATCGGCGGAAGTGTTCGGAAGTGAGTCAAGATGTAGGGAGAGGTTTTTAGAATTTAATGAAAGTGGAGGTTTTTAGTTGAGATCCAGAGATGTGGAGAGAGGTGACAGGATGATTTAATTATAGAAATGATTAATAGAATCAGTTTGAAATACCGAATATAGCTAATAGAGAGATATGGAGGTTTGCGAGACTCATGCGATGGCAGCAGAGGTAGACGACGGCAGCGGCGGCGTCCTCGAGCGTGAGTCAGGATATAGGAGAAAACTTTAGAGACTAATGAGAGCGAATTTGAGTGACTATGATGATTAGAGATGGTTATTGTTATTGACGGGAGCCACCAATAGAAGCCAGAAGAAGCAAGATTTTGATAATATCAGTAAAGGGGCACTCGAAAGCCCAAGACTAAATTCGGTTAGGCTTTGTCAACAAAGCACTATTGAGTAGAAATTCCTATGTTTCACGTAATCGATTTCTAGCATAACTGTGATTATGATGATTGCACTGCGATGCCGTGCACAACAACAGGTTGAGAATAAGGCTATTTAATCCAAGCCAACACCATCAAGCCGAGGGGTATGCCTGTCTTATTCGAGAGTGTTCACTCTAAGAATCAATGGTTCGTCGTTACTATGGGACAAGGATCTGCATATGTGGAAATGAATTATTGATAAGACAGGTGGATAGATAGATTGATAAATTCCCATTGTAAACACTAATTTCATATAGTGCATGGAAGGGTCTGCATCACGCGGAGGTCAGTAGAGGTAAGAAGAGCCGGCTCAGAAGGCCAGGCGCTGCCACTATCAATGACAGAGGCCAGATGAGATTAAAAGATGCAACAGTATGTAATAACTTGGCCAAGTCGCTTTAAGCGATAAGACCGTCCATTTTGTGCGATTTATACATTCTCGCTATTGCTTAAATTTGAGTTGTTAATGTATTGAGTTTATTTAATTTGTTTCATTTTATTGAATTTATTTAATTAGTCCCAATTTATTACAAATTATTTTAATTTAAATGATTTGATATGTATTTGTTTTAGTTTTAATGAGATTATAAGAATTTATTTTAATTTATTTGAGTTTATATGATTTTATTTTAATTTTTAAATTTCATTAAGATTTGTATGAATTTATTTTTATTAGTATGAATTATTTTAATTTTAGTTTTTAATAGTGCTGTTACTAGAAGTAGAATAAAACCGGTCATGATAATATTGTTTGTAAAGATCGAAATGAAGGATGTACACCGCCTCGCGTCACATCCACTCTCAAGGGATGCGAAAATGTGTGTAAGCATGATAGCTTCTATCAAATAGATGTGGAGAGAGGTGATAGGTTCTATTCAACAGATATGGAGAGAGGCGATGGGATGTAGTCGGTGGTTAGAGATGTTCAATGAATACATTTAGCTGAGTTAAAAGGAGCCTTTGCCACTAGAGCCAGTAACAGTCACCCTTCGTAATTTGCTTGTATCACCCTGCCAACTAGGGTTTTTCAATAATAATACAAACAAGGAGCCACCTATGTAGTGTTAGCTAGTTGACAGCGTGACAGAGCGCGCGTGTGTTTAGGTTATTAAATAAGCTGGCTGTATACAGAGAAGGATAATCAAAGGAATGATATGTAGAGGCCAGTTAGGAAACTGAGGACAACGAACAGAGAAGTAGAGACTCAGCCGGTGACCAATCAAAAAGGGGTCATGGATTAATTTAGCCGAGTTTGAAGGAGAAGCTGGTTTAGAGGTTGGATAAGGTTGATAGAGAGTTCATGTGACGGCGGCAGAGGTAACCGGCATCGGCGGAAGTGTTCGGAAGTGAGTCAAGATGTAGGGAGAGGTTTTTAGAATTTAATGAAAGTGGAGGTTTTTAGTTGAGATCCAGAGATGTGGAGAGAGGTGACAGGATGATTTAATTATAGAAATGATTAATAGAATCAGTTTGAAATACCGAATATAGCTAATAGAGAGATATGGAGGTTTGCGAGACTCATGCGATGGCAGCAGAGGTAGACGACGGCAGCGGCGGCGTCCTCGAGCGTGAGTCAGGATATAGGAGAAAACTTTAGAGACTAATGAGAGCGAATTTGAGTGACTATGATGATTAGAGATGGTTATTGTTATTGACGGGAGCCACCAATAGAAGCCAGAAGAAGCAAGATTTTGATAATATCAGTAAAGGGGCACTCGAAAGCCCAAGACTAAATTCGGTTAGGCTTCGTCAACAAAGCACTATTGAGTAGAAATTCCTATGTTTCACGTAATCGATCTCTAGCATAACTGTGACTACGATGATTGCACCGCGATGCCGCGCACAACAACAGGTTGAGAATAAGGCCACTTAATCCAAGCCAACACCATCAAGCCGAGGGGCATGCCCGTCCCATTCGAGAGTGTTCACCCTAAGAATCAATGGCTCGTCGCTACCATGGGACAAGGATCTGCACATGTGGAAATGTACTATTGATAAGACAGGTGGATAGATAGATTGATAAATTCCCATTGTAAACACTAATTTCATATAGTGCATGGAAGGGTCCGCATCACGCGGAGGTCAGTAGAGGTAAGAAGAGCCGGCTCAGAAGGCCAGGCGCTGCCACTATCAATGACAGAGGCCAGATGAGACCAAAAGATGCAACAGCATGCAATAACTTGGCCAAGTCGCTCTAGGCGACAAGACCGTCCATTTTGTGCGACTTATACATTCTCGCTACTGCCCAAATTTGAGTTGTTAATGTATTGAGTTTATTTAATTTATTTAATTTGTTTCATTTTATGAATTTATTCAATTTGTCCCAATTTATTACAAATTATTTTAATTTAAATGATTTGATATGTATTTGTTTTGGTTTTAATGAGATTATAAGAATTTATTTTAATTTATTTGAGTTTATATGATTTTATTTTAATTTTTAAATTTCATTAAGATTTGTATGAATTTATTTTATTAGTATGAATTATTTTAATTTCAGTTTTTAATAGTGCTGTTACTAGAAGTAGAATAAAACCGGTCATGACAATATTGTTTATAAAGATCGAAATGAAGGATGTACACCGCCCCGCGCCACATCCACTCTCAAGGGACGCGAAAATGTGTGCAAGCATGACAGCCTCGATCGTTGGTTCGTGAAGTATAACTGTCCCCAGCCACGTGCCTCGCCGAACCATAGCGCCTGATCAGAATTTTCAAATGCATTGCCTCTGCTGCATCCACCTTACAAGGGATGCCGAGAGGCATGTAGGCAAGACAACGTCGATCATCGGTTCGTGAAGCATAACTGTCATCAGCCCCGTGTTTACGTCGGACCACCGAGCCCAGCCAAAAATTTCACATCCCATCAACCGCCTCTGCCGCATCCACTCTTCAAGGGATGCGGAGAGGCGCGAAGGCAGGACAGCGTCAATCGTCGGTTCGTGAAGTATAACCGTCATCATCCCCGTGCTCCGCCGGACATCCGAGCCCAGCCGCAAATTTTCATATCCCATCAACCGCCCCCGCCGCATCCACTCCTCAAGGGATGCGGAGAGGCGCGAAGGCAAGACAGCGTCGATCGTCGGTTCGCGAAGTACAACTGTCATCATCCCCGTGCTTCGTCGGACATCCGAGCCCAGCCGCAAACTTTCATATCCCATCAACCGCCTCTGCTGCATCCACTCTTCAAGGGATGCGGAGGAGAGGTGCGAGGGCAAGACAGCGTCGATCGTCGGTTCGTGAAGTATAGTTGTCATTGGCCCCGTGTGTCGTCGAAACCGCCGAGCCCAGCCGCAAACTCTCACATTCCATCAACCGCCTCCGCTGCATCCACTCTTCAAGGGATGCGGAGAGGCGCGAAGGCAAGACAGCGTCGATCGTCGGTTCGTGAAGTATAACTGTCATCATCCCCGCGTCTCGCCGGACATCCGAGCCCAGCCGTAAACCCTCATATCCCATCAATCGCCTCTGTTGCATCCACTCTTCAAGGGATGCGGAGAGGTGCGAAGGCAAGACAGCGTCGATCGTCGGTCCACGAAGTACAGCTGCCACCAGCCCCGCGCTTTCGTCGAAACCATCGAGCCCATACTATGCACCCACACTACACTCCACCAGCCTCGCCCCGCGACCCCACCCATGCAAGCTCAGATCCCGTGGGAATATCGAGACAAAGAGAGCTCATGCACCAATCCAGGCGTCCAGCCACTCACATGACAGAATTCAATTTCAGTCCATTTCAGTCCCTTCAGTAGTAGTTCCAGCGTGAAGGAGCAAAAACAACATACACACACGCACCTACACAACACATACACAACACGCACTTACATATTTTACGAAAACCACATATACGACGATCGAAGTACAGCTACGGAAGTATAGCTATCACAAGCACCATGTTCCGTCGAAACACCGAGCCCGACCAAGCATTCCACATTATGATGCATCTATATATTCTATGAAAATCATAAATAAAAATATGAAGAATCCGAGATTCTGAAGACGCAGACGCAAAGCTGCTCCATTTACGACTCACCAACCGCCCACTACCAAGGGGGTCCCTCCTTGTCGCCGCCCACGCAGAGAGGACAAGGAGGCGGAGGAGGATCGCTCGGGTCTCCGGGGGAGAACTCACAAAACCAATTGCTCCTCACCCCAGCCTCAGCGATCCCCGATGCTCTGATGAATGAAAGGATGACCGAAGAAACGCTGCTCAGGCCGCAGAAACAAAACCAGCCCCATACCAGCACTTATTTCAGAGCCGAAAAGGCAGTCCGATGGACGCGGGCACCAGACGATCCAGGTCAGGGGGCCACGCCCATTCAGAAGGGAGCACCGATCTCTCCGACAAGACCAAAAAGCGGTCTGCCCTCCATCAGAAAACCAAGTTCCGATCATCACCCATTCCGACCCCACTCCATCAATCATTCGTAGGGCCCCGCCGACAATACCAAAAGGCATTCCGTTTTCCGTCAGAAATCCAAGCTCCGAACCGTCACCCGTTCCAAAGACAATATGGTGGTAATCCAGGGAAAGCATATTCCAATAACTCCGGTTCGTAGGGCTCCGCCACAAACATCAAAAACAAAAACACACAAAGCACCAAAAACACCAATAAAATTCACTTATAAAATGAAGACCAGACATCACTCGACCTCTTCTAAAATCCTCGAAAAATACACGGGAGCGCCCAGTGGAGTCGACCGCTCTCCACTACGGCCCGAGACCGACTCGGTTAGGTTAGGTTAGGTTAGGTTAGGTTAGGTTAGGTTAGGTTAGGTTAGGTTAGGTTAGGTTAGGTTAGGTTAGGTTAGGTTAGGTTAGGTTAGGTTAGGTTAGGTTAGGTTAGGTTCCCCCCCACGGGACCACGCCTTGTCGTGGCGGGGGGGCTCAGTAGCTGCAGGCAATCCAGCCTGTAGTGAAGCGAAGTGGTCCCCGGAGGGCGCTCCGCCTGTCCCTCTGTCGAGCAGAGGGCAGAGTGGATGTGCGAGTGGTGGGAGGCGCTCTCCTTCGGTGGGGCGGTAATGCTCCAGAGGGAGGGCGCGGGGCGGGATCGGGAGAAGCCCGATCCCGCTCGATGGGGGCGGCGGCGGGCCACATGGTTTGGCTGGCCGCCGCGACGGGCTCGCGTGCGGGTGCACCGCTGGGGTCGGTGTGCCCGTGGTAGCGGCCCGGGACGGCGCCGCCGGTGAGGCGGGGTGTTTTAATGAGGGGGCCCCTGCTGGGCTCCCTCGGGAGAGGGCCCCCCCAAGTAATTGGGGGAGCAAAGGCGGGTGGGTCCCGGTGTGCTGACGCGATCCCGGGGCCCCCCCAGATGCCTGAGGAAGGCAACCGTGAGGTTTTTAGTGGGTAGGCCGGCCGCTTCACGGCCGGAGAGCCCCACATACCCCACCGCTCCACCCCTGGGACGGTGGGGATGCAGTTCAATGCATTTTCCTCACGAAAAAAAAAAAAAAAAAAAAAAAAAGGTTAGGTTAGGTTAGGTTAGGTTAGGTTAGGTTAGGTTAGGTTAGGTTAGGTTAGGTTAGGTTAGGTTAGGTTAGGTTAGGTTCCCCCCCACGGGACCACGCCTTGTCGTGGCGGGGGGGCTCAGTAGCTGCAGGCAATCCAGCCTGTAGTGAAGCGAAGTGGTCCCCGGAGGGCGCTCTGCCTGTCCCTCTGTCGAGCAGAGGGCAGAGTGGATGTGCGAGTGGTAGGAGGCGGCGCTCTCCTTCTGTGGGGCAGTGATGCTCCAGAGGGAGGGCGTGGGGCGGGATCGGGAGAGAGCTGATCCCGCTCGATGGCGGCGGCGGCGGGCCACATGGTGTGGCTGGCCGCCGCGACGGGCTCGCGTGCGGGTGCACCGCGGGGGTTGGTGTGCCCGTGGTAGCGGCCCGGGATGGCGCCGCCGTTATGGCGGGCTGTTTCAATGAGGGAGCCCCTGCTGGGCTCCCTCGGGAGAGGGCCCCCCCAAGTAATTGGGGGAGCAAAGGCGGGTGGGTCCCGGTGTGCTGACGCGATCCCGGGGCCCCCCCCAGATGCCTGAGGAAGGCAACCGTGAGGTTTTTAGTGGGTAGGCCGGCCGCTTCACGGCCGGAGAGCCCCACATACCCCACCGCTCCACCCCTGGGACGGTGGGGATGCAGTTCAATGCATTTTCCTCACGAAAAAAAAAAAAAAAAAAAAAAAAAAAAAGGTTAGGTTAGGTTAGGTTAGGTTAGGTTAGGTTAGGTTAGGTTAGGTTAGGTTAGGTTAGGTTAGGTTAGGTTAGGTTAGGTTAGGTTAGGTTAGGTTAGGTTAGGTTGCCCACCAGTCGGACAGCCTCCTCGTGGCGTGGGTGGAAACAGCGTCGATCAATCGAAGAGAACTTTCTCGTTTCCATTGATCGGCGCTGGCCAATGGTCCGGCATTGTAGGTACACTATACATACACTTGTTGTCGGTGGTTCTCTTTGTAGGACCATCGACATATCACACACACACATTGGTTCGTCCTCGTCGGTGGGCTTTTACCATCGGCTTGGCCGAGCCAATCACACACACATACACCACACAACACTTACACTACACACAGGGTGGGGGTGCGCTTGCCTTGATTGGCCGGTGCACGTAGCTTAGGGACCCCTTCGCGAAAGTGAGGGGGGTGAGGGCCCGTTATCCCTTGAGCGTGCTCGGGACCGGAGGTCTTGCCTTAATTGGCCGGGCCGCGAGGAGCCAACCTCAATAAAAAACAAAGTGGAGCATACCACTTTTAAATAAAAAACCCTGTGTGGCAAGCGGAATGGCAGCGCGAAGCCTTCAAGATCGGCCAGGATGTCGGGCGGGACGGTCCAGTCAGTGCCGCTTGTGCGCTGAATGGTCCGCCTCGCTCGTCGTGTCGGTCGCTACTGCCTCCCAGGAGGGTACCTGCCGCCCCCCTCTTGGGTCACCAAAATAAAGGCTTACCCGTGGTAAGGACGCACTACCCGGGTGGACTTTTGTTTCGTTCCATACTCGTGGGAATGTTATGGAATACTTAAAAAACAAAAACCAAATTGAAGTTGTGAAGGAGAAACAGAGTGGGAAGAAGGAGAGACGTAGTAGGCGTGAGTTAGGACGGAAGTCAGAGAAGACGGCGGATGGGTCCAGTGGATCTGAAATGGAAGTGCGGGCAAAGTCGAGAAGCCCGGTTGCAGTCGTAAGGCTTAACCGCCTGAGCACAGATGAGGTGGAGAAAAGACTGCGTAGCGAGGAGTCGAGTTTGGAGAGGCAACTGTGTTTGTCGGACTCCTCCAGCGCCGACAATGTCTCGGTTTCAGGCTATAGATCTGCCGTTAGCCGTGACAGCGTCAAGGCACAAAAAAGGCCGCATAGCGAAGGCTCTAGTGGTGAGGAGTGGGGAGGCAAATCGCCAGCCACCTCAAGCAACAAGGCCCGAGGACGTGGCCGACCTCCATCTACCGGGGAGTATGTCGGCCTAGCGCAGGCCAAACAGAAGCTGCTAGAGGCAGAAAAGCAGCAAATGAGGCTTGAGGCGGAAAAGGACATAGTCGCTGCGGCAAATGTCGCTCGAGAGTTGCGCTTAAAATTTCCGACTAGGTCGGAATATAAGAAAAGTGACTCAGAAGGAGAAGCAGTGGTTCACGTCCCGGTAGAGAAACAGACCACGCCAGCGCTCATTGAGCGCATAACTGGAGATCTGACCTCCATCAACTATGTTGCTGAAAACAGCAAAAATTTGAACGGTAGGTTCATACGCTACCTCAAGGACGCTGCGCTCAGTGTTGCCAACGTGGTAGAGGAGCTGAGCCAACGAACAACGTCGGAGGAGACTGCTCTCCTACAGGCAGAGAATGCCACTATGAAGAGGGAGATGGCGGAGCTCCGCAAGGAGATCGCCTCCATTCGAGAGGAAATGGCAAGGGTCCAAAACAGCCACCCATTGCCTGGCCAGTCTGCTGGAGTAGAGGTACAGCCCGTCGCAGTCACGGAGACAAACATCGTGGAAGAGCTCAAGCGGTCCCTAATGATAGAGATAGGGACCATGATGAACGCCCGCCTCCAGGTGTTGGAGGAAAGACTCCCTCCGGCTCCAATCGTCCGCCCTCCTTTGGCGGCCAGAGCTAAGAGTCTGTCCCCACCTCAGCTTGAGGTCTCAGAGTCGGTGCCGTTAGCTGGACCTGCCACAAGGCCAAATGGCCCTGAGGGTAAGAGGAAGGCAAAGAGAGGAAAGAAGGCCAAATCGGCCAAAGATGGACCTGCACAGCCAGTTACTGCTGTCCCTGGCCCTTCGGCCAAACCGACGACTGGGTCTTCCGGAGCCTGGGTAACGGTTGGTAAAAATGGCAAGCAGACGCCTACAAAGAAGAAGGAGCGCTCTCAAACGAGTGATAAAGCCAAGAAACCAAGGCTTCGGGTTCATAAAACCGCGGCTATTGTTGTGACCTTGCAGCCAGAAGCTGAGAAGAAAGGTGAAACATATGCGGCAGTGCTTTCCGACGCCAAATCAAGAATTGATTGGCGTGCGATGGGCATTGAAGGTCTCCGCATAGACAAGACCGCGACAGGAGCCCGAATTATTAAGGTTCCTGGAGCGGCCAAAAACGAAATGGCTGATGCATTGGCCGAAAAAATCAGGGAAACTCTGACCGCCGAACGCGTCAGAGTACACAGACCGGTTGCGACTGCTGAGCTCCGCGTAAGCGGCTTGGATGACTCGGTGTCAGCAGAGGAACTAGCGGCGGCTATTGCTCAAGGTGGGGGCTGCTCTACGGAGCAAGTCAAGGCCGGTGATATTCGCCGAGACTCTGGTGGAATGGGTTCAGCGTGGGTGCGCTGCCCGGTGACTGCAGCGAAGAAGGTAGCGGATCAGGGCCGCATACTCGTCGGCTGGGTATCAGCAAGCGTTAGACTGCTGCAGCCCAGAGCGCAGCGCTGCTTCCGCTGCTTAGAGGTTGGCCACGTGAGGGTAACATGCACATCGGAGGTTGACAGGAGTGACCTCTGTTACCAATGTGCACAACCCGGCCATAGGGCTAGTCAATGCTCGTCTGCCCTGCATTGTGCACTGTGTGCAGCGGCAAAACTCCCGGCGAACCACAAAGTAGGCACAAAAGCCTGCAAGGACCCAAAGCTGTCCAAGAGTAAGACCACAGTGAGCGCAACGCCGCGCCCAGCTGTAGCCTGCCCGGCCGTCTCCGAAGCACCTGTGGCTTCCAGTGAGGCGATGGATGAGGTGGATATTGACATCGAGTGCCCCTAATGGCTAACGACCTCAAACATCAATTCTTGCAGATAAACTGCAACCACTGCAGTTCAGCGCAGGACATGCTGGTGGCGTCACTAGCGGAATGGGACATTGAGGTGGCTGTGGTGGCGGAACCCTACTGGATTCCACCTCGGAGCAACTGGATTGCGGACACGGCGGCTCTCGTTGCCATCATCCCATCGAGTGCCCTGTGTGTGCCACCCCTGAAGGTCATTGCCCGCGGCGTGGGCTACGTCGCGGTGAAGTGGAGAGACATAATCATCGTCGGGGTTTACTTTTCGCCAAACCGACGGGACTCCGAGTTCGAGTCCTTTCTGGGCGAGGTTGGGGACCTTCTGGACCGCATACAACCTTGCCCGGCTCTTCTACTGGGGGACTTAAACTCGTGGTCCACCAGATGGGGTAGTGCACACACTTCTTCAAGAGGAGTGCTCTTGGAGGGTTTGGTCGACGCCGTTGGCCTCACGGTCCTAAACCGGGGGTCGATAAGCACCTGTGTTCGTTGGCAGGGCGAGTCGATCGTGGATGTCACGTTCGCCAGCCCTGCCCTCGTACCCAGGGTGCTAGACTGGAGGGTTGTTGAGGGGGTGGAATCTCTCTCGGACCACCGGTACATCCGGTTCGAGGTTCGTACCCAGACCTCCAACCCTTCAGTCAGGGTGGACCGCCCCCGGTGGGCGTTGAAGCGGCTGGACCAGGTGCTACTGGAGGAGGCCGCTATCGTCCAGGCGTGGGTGCCCGTGCCGGATGCCCTGGACGATGTCGACTCGGAAGCGGTCCGGCTCACGGGGGCAATGACGAGCGTCTGTGACGCGTCGATGCCCCGGGTCAAGTCGCGAGTTAGCTCGCGACGAGTGTACTGGTGGTGCGCGGAGATTGCCTCCCTACGCGCCGCTTGCGTAGCAGCGCGCCGCCAATACCAGAGATATCGGAGGCGTCGACACGGTCGCCCTCGTGGGCTGGACGAGGTGGAACCAGTAGAGGCTCAGCTCTACGAGGCCTATAGGGCAGCGAAGAAGGCTCTCCAGGCAGCAGTCGCTGCTGCCAAGGATAGGGCCCGCAATGAGATGCTCGCGTCGCTAAGTGAGGACCCATGGGGGCGCCCCTACCGCACGGCTAGGGGCAAGCTCAGACCGTGGGCACCACCTCTCACGCAGACGCTCGAGCCAAATCTTGTTGCCGAAGTCGTCGCGACGCTCTTCCCTCATAGGGACGAGCACGTTCCGCCAAGTATGGCTCCGCCACCACCCGCAGAGCATATGTCGGAAGAGGAGGACGAGGAGTCCACAGAGGTGACAGTTCCCGAACTGAAGATGGTCGTCCGGCGTCTCAGTGCCAAGAACACCGCCCCTGGGCCTGATGGCATACCGGGGCGCGCGTTGGTTCTGGCCTCGAGACATCTGGGCGACCATCTAAGAAAGTTGTTCACCTCTTGCTTCGAACGGGGAGAATTTCCCGCTCGGTGGAGGGTCGGCAGCCTCGTGCTGTTGAAGAAGGAGGGCAGGCCGGAGGAGTCACCGTCGGCGTACCGGCCGATCGTTCTGCTGGACGAGGCGTGCAAGCTCTTTGAGCGCATCATTGCTGCACGCATCGTCAGCCACCTCACTCGGACTGGACCGGATCTCTCGGCAAACCAGTTCGGGTTTCGGAGGGAACGGTCGACCGTGGGTGCGATCCTCCGTGTGAAGTCGCTAGCGGATGAGGCCGTGTCCGAGGGAGATGTGTTGTTGGCGGTGTCTCTTGACATCGCCAACGCTTTTAACACTCTCCCATGGACTTGCATTCGGGAGGCTCTCCGGTACCATCGCGTGCCGGATTACTTACGGAGGACGGTAGAGGCCTACCTCACTGACAGAGAGGTCGTCTTCGACACCCAATCGGGATTTAAACGGTGGCGCATGACCTGTGGAGTTCCACAGGGGTCGGTCCTTGGGCCGCTCCTGTGGAACCTTGGATACGACTGGGTGCTTCGCGGCGCATTACTCAGGAACCTCAGCGTTACGTGTTACGCTGACGACACGTTAGTGACCGCTAGAGGGAGGACGTGCCGCGAAGCAGCCATACTGGCGACGGCCGGGGTGGCCCACGTGGTGGACAAAATCCGGCGATTGGGACTTGAGGTGGCTTTGGGGAAAACGGAGGCCATGTGCTTTCATGACCCCCGTACTCGCCTGCCACCCGACTACCACTTGATCGTCGGAGGAGTTAGAATTCCAATTGGGCCTACTCTCAAATATCTAGGCTTAATCCTGGATAGCAGGTGGACCTTCGCAGCGCACTTTGATCAGCTGGCGCCGAAGCTGGTGGGAGCGGCAGGGGCACTTTCCCGGCTCTTGCCAAATATCGGGGGCCCAAACGTTGCCACGCGAAGACTGTACATGGGAGTCATTCGCTCAATGGCGCTTTACGGCGCCCCGGTGTGGGCCGCGAACATCCCTGATGGCGTCATCGGCAAACTTCTGCAAGTGCAGAGGCTGATGGCCATCAGGGTGACGCGGGGATACCGCACCATAGCGGGTGACGCGGCTCTTGTGCTCGCCGGATCTCCGCCATGGGATCTCGAGGCGAAATCCCTCGCGTCGCTTTACGAGTGGCGCGAGGAGGCGCGAAGTCGGGGTGACCGCCCGGCGCTCAGGGAGGTTGAGGGACGCCGGATGGAGCTTCGCCAGATCCTCTTGGCGGAATGGGAGGTGCGGTTGGCGCGGCCGGGATACGGTCGCATAACAGTAAATGCGATTCGGCCCGCTCTACTAGAGTGGATTGAGAGGGAGCACGGGGCCCTGAGCTTCCGTCTTACACAGGTGCTTACCGGGCACGGCTGTTTCGGTAAGTACCTGTGTAGGATTCAAAGAGAGGACAATGAGCGATGCCACCACTGCAGCTGCAGTTGTGACACCGCTCAACATACACTGGAGATTTGCCCAGCTTGGGCGGAACCAAGACAGGATCTGATGGCAGTGATTGGCCACGATCTCTCGTTGCCGGCCGTGGTTTCTGCCATGGTCGGTAGCGATGAGTCCTGGCAGGCAATGCGCCAATTCTGCGAAGCCGTGATGTCGGTCAAAGAGGCCGAAGAGAGAGCACGC